>JALAZF010000610.1:0-1200000 GCA_022829125.1 Lathyrus tuberosus | reverse complement strand
CATACCAGAAGCAGCAGTGACCACAAGATTTACCCACAGGGAACATCAAGCGTTCTTTTGTCAAGAACAACAACACAACAGCTACAGCTTCAACGGACCACCGATGAACTCGCAGAAAATCACGACCATTCCATCATTGAGACATTCATTTGAATTTGTCTCCGAAAGTTTCACTTGCGTAAACCTGTTTCAAACACATTAAGAACAAATCTCGAAGTTAGAACGGAATTTGAAGTGAGACCGGAGGAGGAAAGAAGCCGACCAGTATTGCTTGACCATCCCTTTCAGCCAGACAACACTCCGACACGATACACGATGATCACCACCGTTGTCGTTCTTTTTGCATTTCTTCCACCGTGGACGCTACTACCTTGCCGGTACTCTTTCTCACCATTTCTTGTTGATCATTGTTTGTATTTATTTGATTTGAATCGTTTGCTTGATTATTGTTATGTTGAATCATTGAGAAGAGAGTGTAGGGAAGAGCAGAGAGAAACGCGTCATGAGAGAAAAGAATGAGAAACATGGGTGAATAGAGAGAGACGTTGAGAGAGTGAGTAAACTAAGAGAGTTGAAAAGGCTTTGTAAAAATAACCTCATGTTTGGTCATTTCATTTTCATGCTTATCCTTTCGCTTATGTGCCACCATACGGTTGAATCTGAGGCTTCGATGAGGACATATGTCACCATCATTATGCCTCATCAGCATCATATATCTTATCCCGCAGATGCTTTATGTGGGTATACCGTGTACCCTAATCTCTGATCGTTGGACTGTTTGCTAAGGTTGGATCACCCAATCTGACTATAGAGGCGCGTCAGGTCCCATGGACATGCGTCACACCCGATCCACCCTCAGCCAGGTCCCCGTCAATTTTTCTGCTATTTCCAAATTAATTATTAGTTTAAATCTTGTTTTCAATAATAATTTTTACTTTTACATTTTGTTAATTAATGTTTAGTTTTCTTTTAATAAAAATATCTTAAAAAACAAATTTTCTTATTTTTAGTGATTTAACTCTTCTTTTCTAAGTAATAGATTTTAAAATAAAAAATAAAAAAATATATTTGTTAGTAATTCTAGTTAGTGTTATTTATTTTTATTTTTTTTACTTTTATTTCTTTAATCATTTGACTTTTATTTTGGAAATATTTTTTAGAGATATCCTTTTGTTTTAGTATATAAATAAAAATTAAAAAAAATACTTTTCATTAAACTTTGGGAACTAATTCCTGGGATCCTGGATATTTAGAATATTATTTTTGAATCACCTCAATTTTTATAAATTTCTTTGACTACTAACTTATGGCTTTTTCTCCTGATAATTCTTGTAATATCTCTCGATGAAATCTTACGAATGACTTTATTGTTTCTGACATGATCTCGATGCTTTTTTCGTTAGTTGATTTCTTTCATCCAATTCCAAAGGAAATGATCCCCTCCATTGACTCCATGTCACGATTAGAATAACTTAGCCTAATTTTAGACCCTCCTCCCCTTTAATTTAACCTTAACTTCGGAGTCACCGCACTCCATGTAAGCGTCTCGCCATGGACACTTACCTTCCCCCCAGAACCTTGACCACAGTCAAGAGTTCCTCACCCTTATTGAGGGGAACTACGAATACTCTGATTCCATTCCCGTTAAGATACGTAGGCACAAGATGCGATGTCTTGGCGAGTATACTTAGATACTAACCCCTAGGGTCTCTTCCTCAGAATAGCAACCTTTAGCATAGTACCCTTAGCAAGCGAGTAAGAGATAACATAAATACTAACAAGAGGTTCCCGTAGAATACTACGGACGTTTAGGATGCTAATACCTTCCCTAGGCGTAACCAACCCCCGAACCTTAGATCTCCCCCCTTTAGGTTTTTTCGACCTTGAACCTTTCCTTTGGATAAATCAAAGTCGGTGGCGAAATAAAAGAAATGTGATCCTAGTTAACCAATAACTATGGTATCCAATTCTCACCGCAACAGAAATGGCGACTTCACTGGGGACTCTCATAAGAGGGTTCCCCCTAACTTGATTAATTATGCTTTTTGTTATATATTTGTATCTGTTATGTTTGCTTGGGTTATTACTTGTGTGGTGAGACAAAGTCCTACACCCGGACTAGAGTGAAAATTATGATAGGAACGGTGAGAATTCAAGGATACTTTGAGGGAGTCGATTCCTAAAGAAGTTGAATTGAGACTTCACCACTCAGTCTAGGCCCTCTCGAATTTAATTTTGTCCAACGAGTCTATTCGTGAAGACGCTATTATTTCGAACTAAAGGCCATCGAGACTGGGGACCGTAGTTACCTTTAACCCAACTTGGCCTATTAGGATGTAGTGCGGGGACTATGCGGGAGTCTATCTCTGCAATAGTCGCTACGCGATACTACACTCAGACGAGATTCTCTTGAGAATATTATTGACCACCAAGTGATTTGGAAAATCGATAATATCCGAAAGATGGATTGTAGACTCTGAGAACTTTTAGAACCCGTTCGGCTGGTACATTTGAAACCATAGTACACACCTATTGGGATGGGTAGACCATGGCTCCATGCTCGTGATCTCCAAACCTAGGCCCTTGCTTTTTTGCATGTATATATGTGAACTTGTGAATATGTGTATACCTGTGTTTGTGCATTCATGCATCCATGCAATCATGCACCATATTTCTAACCCTCTTCAAGGAATTTAGAGGTATCTTACAAACATCATAGGTTTTACCGTGGATTTTGGAAATTATACTCTATTTTGTAATCCTTAAAAAAAAGAGAAATTCAATGAAATGAGACCTTTTCAGTCACTCAAAAGTTTTATCCATTTTATGGTGTTTGTAACATAACCTTTGAGTTCCTTGAAATTCATTTGCATTCTGCATTTGCATACATCATTAGCATCGCATCCTTTGCACTCCAAGTTCTCACTTTTGTTTCTTCTACCATAGTCGAGTCATCGTAAGCACGGTACTCAAGCCAGGGAGATGGATCATTTGGAACAAGAAAACTACACATTTCGAGCAGAGATTGCCACTTTGAAAACTAACATGGAAACTTTTCCCACCACGATGAAGAATCTGAGGGAAACCTAAGAGTTGGAGAATCAAGTACTTCGCGACAAAGTTGCAAACTTGAAGGCTACCAAGAGGAGCCTGATGAATTGGGTCAAAAATTTGGTCATATCCCAACACCAGGATAGTTTTTCTTCCTCCTCCACCAATCGACTAGTTGAGCAAAGCAGTGATTCTAGGGGTATCCCTATGCCCAACGCCGAGTTGTTCCCTATCCTCTTGCAAAATGGTTTGATCAAGAAGGAAACTCCACCAGTTATCCCAATGATCCACAGGAGCTACTTCACAGTTGATACCTTCTGTGCCTTTCATCAAGGGGCACCCGACCACGATATCGAGGAATGCTATATCTTGAAGGAGAAAGTGAAGAAGATGATTCAAAAGGGGGTCCTGCCTTTCAAAAAAGTGCAAACTCCAGGTTCAGATCAATCTCTTGCTTGAACAAGAAGTAGTCCCCTCTTTGCACATGGAGGACTGATGCAAAGGATTTGTTGCTTAGGCTATGTCTTGTCAGATTTTAAACTTATTTGTTGTTTTCATATGTAATTTTCTGCGTTTGTTAATGCACTTGTTTTGCGTGTGAGGACTTGTTATTTTGAATAATTAATGCAATGGATAATGTTTGTCTTGAAGAAATCCATTCGTTTCACTCATTTTAAATGCTTTTTTCTGTTAAAATGCCAATGCTACCCGATCTCTTGTTTAGGCAGAGAATTGGAGGAAGGATGACGAAATCAAAAACGCAAGATCTCTTGTTGTATGCTTTTAAATAAGACCCTGCTGAGGATGTAAGGCATTGTTTCAAATCCCAAACACCGGAGATATAAGGGAGATAGACCCTCGTTAACCCCTTTGAGCCTTGAAGTAGGAGTTTTCTTTTCCAAAAAAACACACACCTCAATTTTAACCTGGGGCAGGGTAGTGTTCAGTTAAGCTGATCGAGCGCCCAGACTTTCCAAAAAAAGAAAAGAGGAGTGAACATCCGAGAATCCACTTTATCTATCCCTCACACATTAGGAGGCTAGCAGTAAAATTCACAATGATTATCCTTCAACTATCTAAAGAGTGAGGCAGTCACAATCCTTTCAAAAAGGTCAAAATGACTTAGAGTCACATGACTTATTCACAAATCAAAAAGAAAAAAGAAAAAGCCTGCTAAGTCAAAACCTATGAAGGAGACTTAGGAAAATTTGGGGCATCCCGCTGGACTTCAAATTCAAATCCAAGAGACTCGGTCCAGGCAAAAGTTAGGGAATGAAAAATAAAAAACGAAAACAAAAGATTATAAAGAAAAATCCTCAATAAATAACAAAGTCGTGTGATCTAACACCAAAAGCAAATAGGAGAGTGACTGTCATGTTTAAAGCCTCAGTGGTTTCTCAACCTTATCAAAAAAAATAAAATAAAATAAAAATCCTCTTGAGAGAAGAGTGCTCGTGTCAGGTTAACTAAACGTAGGATTGGAGAACATCACGAAGAATGGGTGGGTACAAATAAACTTTGAGCTTGAATCCTTTGTTTCTTAAACTGTGAACCAAGCCACGATATAACCCTCAAAAGACCTAATTGAAGCAAGGTTTATTTCGAAAGCATACTCAATGAGATAACGTTTCCTGACTCCTATGAGCTATGCTCAAAATTGGTGTTGGCTTTGTAAAATCAATCAATTTCATATCCCAACTGGTGATTTGGTCACAGGTTATTGCGATATTTTTTTTAAAAAAAAACTTCAAGACAAATGTGTGTGTTGCATTACCCATTTCAGAATTAACATTTTCTACATGCTAATGTTGCTCGACATCATAGAAGCTTGCATATGAGCATCAGTAATGAGCTCGGTCTTTTTAGACTTGAAACTCTGATGAGTAAATGGAAAATTATTTTAGAAAGATGATTGTATCCAGAGGCATGTTTCCTGAAGACTCCGCTGAACAGGGGCAAGTTATTCTCAGTTGCTGCTTCCATAATCTGACCCCAAGGGGCAAGTTTGAAGACTCAGTTGCACAGAATACGGTCAATCTGGGACAATTATGTCGAGATTCTACAAATCTCTCAAGAGTTGGAAGACATTGGAACATTTTGGGATGCCAATTTTTCTGTAAAATCCTCTTGGAATGACTTCCACATAATACAGTCAATCTGGGACAGTTATGTCGAGATTCTACAAATCTCTCAAGAGTTGGAAGACATTGGAACATTTTGGGATGCCAATTTTTCTGTAAAATCCTCTTGGAATGACTTCCACATAATACAGTCGATCTGGGGCAATTACGTCAAGATTAATCTCTCCAAATTCGATGGCTTAGTTGTACAGAACACCATCAGTCTGGGGCAGTTATGTCGAGATTCTACAAATCTCTCTGAGAGTTTAAAGACATTGGAACAACTTGGATGCCAAGTTTTCTGTAAAATCCTCTTGCAGATCACTTTTTCTCATAAACCATGTGATCTGGGGCATTTGAGAATTGAAGATTATTTTATCCATTCACAACAACTGTTGTTCGAAATGGCGACTACCACGCAGTTCATCAGTGCAGAGTTACATTGTCCTCACAACATTTTTCACCCATGTCCCTAGTAAGCTCTATTTCAGCGGTCATAACTATTCCCCGATGAATCTCTACTTCAAGAAGTTATGGTAGGTTTGATACAAGATTTCCCCAGTTGGTGACCTAAGAATTCCTAGTAAATCTCTTTGGCTCCAACCTTCCCCAACGAAGTGGATGTTTATTTCATCCCCATGAAGTCTCAACTCTGACATCTTCAGTTTGCAACCTTGATCCGAGCTTCCCCCAATGAAGTGGATATTTATTTTATCCTCGGTGTGGCCTCAGCTCTGGCATTTCAAATTACAACTTCCTTTCAGATTACTTTAGTTCGTAGTGGATATTTATTTTATCCCCTATGAAGTCTCTCCAATCATGAGTTTGATTCTTTACCCAGTGGATCTTTCTCATCCCCAACAGAGTAGCCGGATTCATCTTGACAATCCCCTAAGTGAAGTCATGATGTTCATCCCCAAGTGGAGTGCTCTCTTTTCCCAGAGAAGCTAAAGCCTTGAAGCAGGACTTTGTTTCCATATGTGGTTTTCCAATCATCCCCAGTGATGATATATCTTGTGAAGTTTGGCTGAGTATCCGTGTCGAGATGTTTATTTCATCTCCAGTTTACTTCTCTCTATCTGTTTTGTCAGCATAAGCATAATATGGCATACATTCATTCATATAGACACATGGCATCGGTGCATTTTGCATTTTTGTGCTTGTTTGTTTGTTCTTTCACTTTGGTCGCGGTTATCCCCATGTGACTGGGTTTTGTCTGCTCCCTCCAAATAGAGTCGTCAGCCCTAGGCAGAAAGAGCTCACCCTTTCTAATTCCCCACTGAGTTCGATCCTCGTGGAAGATGGTTGGTTTAGTTTTCTTTTCCATTTTTGGATAAAGATAAACCCGTTGAGTTCAACTCTCAATGGATGGAGTCCTTGTTTGACCGTTTCTCTCCAGTTACCGCCTGGATTGAACTTTGGTCCCTGACAATCACAATTTTGGATATCTCTGAGATATTGAACCCGTACTAAGCGTGCATTTATGTTGCACTTTGTCTCCCAGGAAAGAATCTGTTTGAAGATCACCATTAAAGACAAAATATTTCTCTAAGCAGTGTTATTACAACATTCTTGGAATCCATACCCAGACGACAAGTGGCAACTCTTTATTTGAGTAGCTTATTTCATTCTCAGGTTTTCTATTTGGATGGCAAATGGCAGTCTCTTTTCAAGACAGTTTGTCTATCCCCAGAAGTTATCAAGATCATCAATTTGTTCTCCATCAAATAGCATCTCTCCGGAAATCCGTCAGAGAAGTTTGTTGAAGACTTTACAGGTTTTCTCTTTATTTGAGAATTCCTGTTACAATTTTAAACTACAGCATTATTGCTCCTCAGTAAAATTCTTCCAGTGAGTCCATTAGTCAATTTACTTCCATCAAATGGCATCTCTTAGAGAAGTTTGGTGAAGATTCAGATGATCTTTCTCTTTATTTGAGAAGACATGTTTACAAGTTAACCAGACCTCTATCTCTTCGGAAGATCCCCGGTGATATTTTCTAATCTCCAGTAAGTTATGGATTCCCGCTGAAGTCTTCAATCTCCAGTGGAAATTCCAATCCTCTGTGAAGTTACTTTCCAACAAGTATTCGCCTTTCCAGGAGGAATTCAAGACCTTTGCTCGAGGCAGACAACCTCGTAGCTTTTATTTCAAGACCTTTGCTCGAGGCAGACAACCTCGTAGCTCTTATTTCAATACTTTGCTCGAGGCAGACAACCTCGTAACTTTTATTTCAATACTTTGCTCGTGGCATACAACCTCGCAGCATTTATTTTAAGACCCGCTCGTAGCATACAACCTCGCAGCATTTTATTCAAAAACCCGTTCATGGCATACAACCTTGACGCGTGGGGAGGTTTATTTACCCTTTCTAAATGAATCATTTAGTTAAAGAAGAAGTTAAATTAATTTTGATCATGGAAGTTTATTTTTGGTCAGTTACCTTTGCTTAGGCTAGCGTTTTGGTAGTAGGTAATCTTTCCTTCCAGTCAGACACCTCTGCTTAGGCTGCCACAAGTTGGTAGTAGGTGATCTCTCATTTCAAGTCTATTACCATTGCTTAGGCTATCATATGTTTGATAGTAGGTAATATACCGTATTATTTTGGTCAGATACCTTTGCTTAGGCTACCATGTTTGGTAGTACATCATCTTTCCCTCTGTGTTTACCTCTGCTTAGGCTATCATATGTTTGATAGTAGGTAACGCATCTTTTTTGGTCGGACACCTCTGCTTAGGCTGCCACAAATTGGCGGTAGGTGATCCTTCTTTCTCAGTTTATTACCTCTGCTTAGGCTATCGTGTTTTGATAGTAGGTAATACGTCTTTATTTTGGTCAGACACCTTTGCTTAGGCTACCATGTTTGGTAGTAGGTCATCTTTCCCTCTGTTTTTACCTCTGCTTAGGCTATCATATGTTTGATAGTAGGTAACGCATCCTTTTTTAGCCGGACACCTCTGCTTAGGCTGCCGTGTTTGGTAGTATGTGGTCTCTCCTTTCAGGTTATTACCTCTGCTTAGGCTATCATATGTTTGATAGTAGGTAATATGTCTATCCTTTTGGTCAGATACCTTTGCTTAGGCTACCATGTTTGGTAGTAGGTCATCTTTCCTTTCGTGTTCACTTCTGCTTAGGCTATCATGTTCGATAGTAGGTAACACACTTTTCTTTTGGGTTGGACACCTATGCTTAGGCTACCGTGTTTGGTAGTAGGTGATCCCTCCTCCCTAGTTTATTACCTCTCCTTAGGCCATCATGTGTGATGGTAGGTAATATACGCCCTTTTATTTCAACTAGATACCTTTGCTTAGGCTACCAGCTATTTGGTAGTAAGTTATCTCTCTTTTCAAGTTCATCACCCTATGTTTAAGCTACCTGGTGATTGTTGGTTGGTATTCCCTTTCCCAATGGAGTTGAGTTTCATCCCTAGTGGAATTGGATCTTTCCCCGAGGAGTCTTGCCAAGTTGTTCCTCGTCGGGTCTTTCATTCTTTAACTGTGCGTCAGCCACATTTCTGTATACAGTTATCCCCTGTGACATCATTCCCCACAAGATCTTTGTCTTGCATTCATATCATTTCATGTCATATCATGTGCATCTTGTGGCATCTTAGGGCCAAAAATTGTGCATGTCTGTATTTAAGTCTCTCATATCACGTCGAGACGGAGATTTCAATCTTCATATCTCCGGATAGAAGAAACTTAAATAGGGGCATCTGTTATAGCCTAATTTTTAACCCTAAGATCCTGTTTTTTGTCGTTTTGCATGACATTACGCATTTCATCTGTCATACCCCATATTTGTCTTTCTCAGCCTTCTTTTTGTGAGATCGTCTGGCCTTTGGCCATGATCTTCTGAGATTTAGGTCATAAGACCTTGTGTGCGTGTTTACTGTGACTAACCCATTTGTGCAGGCGCATTATTTTCAAGTGAAGATGGTTTTGGTTCTCTCAGCAGCACATTTCAAGGCATGACCAGTTAAATCTGATTTAAAGTGGTCCTAAGGTTTCTAATTGATCTGAGCTCCACTTTTAGAATTCTTTCCCGTTCATGGGCTATTCTTGGAACAAGACTGTGAAGATGGCCTGGATGAATTTTATGGCCATATCTCACATTAAAGTCAGGATCGGGCCGTGATTTTCATGATGTTGTTGTATGTGTGTTCTTGGAGACTTGGTACATTGATTTAGGCTACGAGATTTCAAGCTTGATTGCAATATGATGTTTGTTTTGGATGAAATTTGACCATTATTAAGATTTTCATGATTCATAAAATTCGAAAGAAGTTCTCATTCATACAGAGTACAAGTTCAAGTGAAGAGTCCGAGGATCCTTATGGTTTTTGGAGAAATATTCTCCTAACCATTATGCAAAGCAAGCCAAGCTCATATTTGTGAGCTCATTTTATTCTAAAGGATTCAAGAATTACAGGTTCAATTGAGTTCATTTTAAGGCGTTGGTTTTTTTTACAAGATAAGACTAAAAGAGGAGTGATTCAAACACACCCATTCAAGTTCATGATACCAAATTTCATTCAAGGTCAAGCTATTGATCCATCTGAGTTTCTAAGTTTTGGTTTTCATTTATCAAGAAAAGTGCAAAGCTCAAGTGTGCATTCATGGTTTTAAGCACAATGTTCAAGTAGTGATGCTTAAGATTCAACATCAAGATATCATGAGGTTCAAGCATGTAAATTCAAGAAGATTCAAATTGTAAAAGTTCAAGGTGATTTCAAAATTAGAGGTCACATGCTACAAATTCATTTTTAAGTACAAGGTGATTCTCTACAAATTCACTTTGCAAAGTTCACATGTTGCCCATACAAGATTTCAAAGAGCATGCTTTATGCCATGTATCTACTACTCGCAAGAAATTCAAGTAAAAACCAAGTACCCACTTGCTAAGGATTTGAAGCTAAAAAGCAAAGGCAGTGATAATATTATGAGGAACGTTTGGTAATGGAAGTAAAACGTGATTATTGCTTATGGTTTGAAGAGCTCGCTAAGGAAACCAATCTGAAGCAGTTGGAGCTGAACGAATAGACATATTGTGCGAAGCAACTTGACTTCTAGTTCCCGTTAGTAATTGCCATTGACCATTTCAAAGGTACACTGAACCTACAAAAAGAATGAACATAATACATCAAAAATAGTTATTACAACCATCAATTTCCAAACGCACAATCAGCATGATAATTTGAAAATGGAAATACATTTATGGTGGTAATTGAAAAAATCAGCAAGTTTCGAATCAGCTCTTCAAACCGTACAAATATGTGAAATCATAAATCATCAAAACCAATCCAAATTCATTCATTTCAATCTTCACAAAATCAAACATTTTAATCGAAATGTCGGTAACAGTTTCGGCAAGAAATCATCACTTCATCAAGAATATCCAAACATGATCAACCGAGAACAGAAAGTTTCTAATCATCTTAAAGCTGGAATCATAGAGTTATTCTCTTTCCAAAGCCGTAATTGACAACGTAATATCTTTATTTAAGACGAAATCAGCGTATTTAAGACATTGGAGCCTATATAAAGGAGCAATGCACAGGAGACAAAGACAGAAAAAAAAATCATACGAACCCACGAGTTCTCATACATTCCACATGCAGCATTCACACAAACATTACAACCATACCAGAAAATCGCAAGAAATCACCAACTCATTCACTCAGAAAAATCCACAAAATTCAGATACAAAAAAATACTTTCAGAGCATCAGCAAAATTCACATACACACGTTGGAGATACACATCGAGAAAGAGGAATTTTACAGAGGCCATCACCAATCGAAACACATACACACCATATTCATAAGGCCAATTTCACAAAAAATCATACACAGGGTTTTCAGAACAAGATTCACAGTAACAACACACATACCAGAAGCAGTAGTGACCACAAGATTTACCCACAGGGAGCATCAAGCGTTCTTTTGTCAAGAACAACAACACAACAGCTACAGCTTCAACGGGCCACCGATGAACTCGCAGACAATCACAGCCATTCCATCATTGAGACATTCATTTGAATTTGTCTCCGAAAGTTTCACTTGCGTAAACCTGTTTCAAACACATTAAGAACAAATCTCAAAGTTAGAATGGAATTTGAAGTGAGACCGGAGGAGGAAAGAAGCTGACTAGTATTGCTTGACCATCCCTTTCAGCCAGACAACACTCCAACACGATACACGACGATCACCACCGTTGTCGTTCTTTTTGCATTCCTTCCACCGCAGACGCTACTACCTTGCCGGTACTCTTTCTCACCATTTCTTGTTGATCATTGTTTGTATTTATTTGATTTGAATCGTTTGCTTGATTATTGTTATGTTGAATTATTGAGAAGAGAGTGTAGGGAAGAACAGAGAGAAACGCGTCATGAGAGAAAAGAATGAGAAACATGGGTGAATAGAGAGAGACGTTGAGAGAGTGAGTAAACTAAGAGAATTGAAAAGGCTTTGTAAAAATAACCTCATGTTTGGGCATTTCATTTTCATGCTTATCCTTTCGCTTATGTGCCACCATACGGTTGAATCTGAGGCTTCGATGAGGACATATGTCACCATCATGATGCCTCATCAACATCATATATCTTATCCCGCAGATGCTTTATGTGGGTATACCGTGTACCCTAATCTCTGATCATTGGACTATTTGCTAAGGTTGGATCACCCAATCTGACGATAGAGGCGCGTCAGGTCCCATGGACATGCGTCACACCAGATCCACCCTCAGCCAGGTCCCCGTCAATTTTTCTGCTATTTCCAAATTAATTATTAGTTTAAATCTTGTTTTCAAAACTAATTTTTACTTTTACATTTTGTTAATTAATGTTTAGTTTTCTTTTAATAAAAATATCTTAAAAAACAAATTTTCTTATTTTTAGTGATTTAACTCTTCTTTTCTAAGTAATAGATTTTAAAATAAAAAATAAAAATATATATTTGTTAGTAATTCTAGTTAGTGTTATTTATTTTATTTTTTTTACTTTTATTTCTTTAATCATTTGACTTTTATTTTGGAAATATTTTTTAGAGATATCCTTTTGTTTTAGTATATAAATAAAAATTAAAAAAAAATACTTTTCATTAAACTTTGGGAACTAATTCCTGGGATCCTGGATATTTAGAATATTATTTTTGAATCATCTCAATTTTTATAAATTTCTTTGACTACTAACTTATGGCTTTTTCTCCCGATAATTCTTGTAATATCTCTCGATGAAATCTTACGAATGACTTTATTGTTCTGTCATGATCTCGATGCTTTTTTCGTTAGTTGATTTCTTTCATCCAATTCCAAAGGAAATGATCCCCTCCGTTGACTCCATGTCACGATTAGAATAACTTAGCCTAATTTTATACCCTCTTCCCCTTCAATTTAACTTTACCCCTAGGGTCTCTCCCTCAGAATAGCAACCTTTAGCATAGTACCCTTAGCAAGCGAGTAAGAGATAACATAAATACTAACAAGAGGTTCCCGTAGAATACTACGGACGTTTAGGATGCTAATACCTTTCCTAGGAGTAACCAACCCCCGAACCTTAGATCTCCCCCTTTAGGTTTTTTCGACCTTGAACCTTTCCTTTGGATAAATCAAAGTCGGTGGCGAAATAAAAGAAATATGATCCTAGTTAACCAATAACTATGGTATCCAATTCTCACCGCGACAACTGAATACTTCAAACCTTGATCCATACAAATAATGTCGCCAAATTTTCAACACAAAAACCACTGCAGCTAATTCAAGATCATGAGTAGGATAGTTCCTCTCATGCACCCTCAATTTCCGCGAAGCATATGCCACCACCTTGCCATCTTGCATCAACACTCCGCCTAATCCCATCTTAGATGCATCACAATACACCACAAAAGGTTCACTTGGACTTGGTAGAACCAATACTGGCGCTGTATCAATTTCTTCTTCAGTTCCTCAAAACTTTCTTCACAAGCCGCATCCCACACAAAAACTTGATTCTTTCTAGTTAACTGAGTCAATGGTAACGCCAAATTAGAAAACCCTTCAATGAATCTTCGGTAATAACCTGCAAAACCCAAAAAGCTTTTAATCTCCGTTGCTGTCTTCGGAGCTTCCCACTGAAGTACTGCACTTACTTTAGATGGATCCACCGCTATACCATCACCAGAAATAACATGACCTAAGAAACTCACAGTCTTCAACCATAATTCATATTTCGAGAACTTTGCAAGCAATTTATTATCCTTCAACACCTGCAATGCAATTCTCAAGTGTCCTGCATGATCTTCGTCAGACTTAGAATAAATCAGTATATCATCAATGAACACTACCATAAACTTATCCAGATAAGAGTGGAAGATACGATTCATATACTCCATAAACACACCCGACGCATTAGACACTCCGAAAGGCATTACTGCATATTCGTAATGTCCGTAGCGAGTTCTGAAAGTAGACTTCTGAATATCATCTTCCTTTACTCTAATCTGATGGTAACCCGACCTCAAATCAATTTTACTGAAAACACGAGCTCCTACAAGCTGATCCATTAAGTCATCAATCCTCGGAAGTGGATACTTATTCTTAATGGTCACTTTATTCAACTGACGGTAATTAATGCACAGACGCATACTACCATCCTTCTTTTTCACCAACAACACTGGAGCTCCCCACGGCGACACACTCGGTCTAATAAACTTCTTATCGAGCAATTCTCCAATCTGAGATTTCAACTCTGCCAATTCTGATGCAGACATCCTGTACGGTGCCATAGAGATAGGTCTGGTACCTGGTACAAGATCAATAGTAAATTCAACTTCCCTCGTCGGAGGCAATTCTATAATATCATCTGGAAACACTTCAGGAAACTCATCCACCACTGGCAATTCATTAACTGAAGTCTTGCTTTCAACAGATAACGAGGCAAACACTGCAAACATCTTAACTTCACCTTCTAACAACGTCCTCAACTCTCTGCTAGACAAAAAATCCGCTAATGCTTCCTCTTCAATAGTAAGAAACAATAACGTCTTCCTAAAATAATCGATATAAACCCGATTGAACTCCAACCAGTTCATCCCCAAAATAACATCGAGATTACCGAGTGGCAAACAAATCAAGTCCACTCTGAAATCTCTACTAAACATAGTCAACGGACACTTCAAACACACTAAAGAAGTAACTATAGAACCAATAGACGGAGTCTCAATCGTCATCCTCTGATCTAGAGTAGACGGCACAATCCCTAGTCTCTTCACACAATCAACAGAAATATATGAGTGGGTTGCACCAATGTCAATGATAGCAATCAAAGGAATATCATTAATAAAACAAGTACCTTTGATGGAACGTTCCTCATTGGTGGATTGGGCTCCCACCAAGGCAAACACTTTTCTACCGGCCAGAGACTTCTTTGGCTTCTCACAGCGAGTGCTGATGTGACCCTTTTCTCCACATTTATAACAGGTAGGCATGGTGGCTCTACAATCTGTTATAACATGACCTGGTCGACCACACTTGAAACACTTTTTCACCTCATTTGGACAGTTATTAACACAGTGACCCGCGCCACCACATCTGAAACACTTGAGATCATCAGGAACCACTCCCCCTTCCTTTGGTTTCTTCCCCACAACAAATTTCTGTTTCCCCTTATCAGCTGGAGCACTGTAAGGAGTACCCCCAAATCTCTGCTTACCATTCTTATCATTCACAGCCTTGTAATGAGCAATTCTGGCTCTGTTATCATTATCATAAATTCGGCTCCTGCTAACCAGTTCTGGATAATTCCTTATCTTCTGACAGGCAATGCTCTGTTTGATCTCGGGACGCAGCCCATTCTCAAACTTCAAGTATTTCGAAGTCATAGCTTCTTCCGTATTGTAATGAGCATAATACTGCACCAATTCTTCAAACCGAGCAGCATACTCAGCAACGGTCATGGTACCCTGTTTCAACTCCAGGAATTCAATCTCTTTTGCACTACGAATGTCTTCTAGAAAGTACTTTTTCAGAAACTCAGCCTGAAACACCGTCCAAGTGATCTCAGTACCCGCAGCTTCCAACCTCTGACGACTATTGTCCCACTAGGCTTCAGCCTTGCCTTCCAGCATATGAGTGCCAAACCGTACCTTCTGAGTGTCACGGCATTCCATGGTCCTGAAGATTTTCTCAACAGCCTTCAGCCATTTCTGTGCAGCCTCTGGGTCCAAAATACCTCCCTCATATGTAGGCGGCTTATTGCTCTGGAACTGTGCTAAGTCACGAAACTGAGCACCTCCAACCTGATTGTTGTTCTCTACAGCTTGTGCCATGGCTTGTATAGCAGCAGCAAGAGCAGTATCATTCCTTCCTGCCATACTGGTCAACAATCAACATACGGTCAGAACACACAATCGACTCCTATTCTAAGGACAGACTCAACTACTACACCTGGCCGGACGGACCGACCTGCTCTGATACCAATTGTAACACCCCACTTTCCCATTTTATAAAATATAAGAATATTACAGATAAAATCAGAGTTTTCAACTTTTACAAATAGGATGCTACACCAATAAAATCAACATCAAAACTCCTTTTCATTAAATGAAATAAAACAGCGGAATAATCATTTCATAAGTTCACGGCACACTTGCCAACATACTCCAAAACTCCACATAAACTCGTGGTCCTCAAAATATTGAATTTAAAAGAGATACGCAACAAAATTCAATACAAAATAACAATTAATAAAATCCCCAAAATTCCCGTGTTACGTATCAGAGCGACTCCCACGACTCGAACAGGAAACACGCACTCCAAGCAACTCAAGTACCTGGATTATCTATACTTCCGAAGAAGCACAGACACAACACCAACAAAGGGGTGAGAACTACATTCAATAATTTAACGGCAAATAACACATGATAAGAGTAGTTACTCACACCCAATTATACAATCACATACTCGCGACCTACTTGTCACTCTCAATCATAATTCAATCAACATATAATAATAATGCAATGCGACTCAACAACAGACACAATGCATGTGGTGCCAAAATCTCCATGGTTCATTCAATCGAACCTGGATAAATCACATACACCCCTACTTGGCAATGATTTATCCCACCACACTCCATATTGGAGTTCAGATGAATCACATACACTCCTCCTGAGCAATGATTCATCACCACCGACACACCATAAATGCATGACATCAATATGCATATAATTCATGTATAATCATAATCATACATTTCCACAATCCTCCTGATCACAATCAATACATAACACCACAGAAGACACCTCACACGACGTTAATTAGCTAATTACTAATTAATTCACCGAAATTTACTAAATCAATTATTCTTATCACTAATCCTACATTTCTAAAGGTCTGACATCAATCCCCAACCTCTCAAACCAAGGAATCCACTTCGGACGCGAAAACAGGAAAGAAATCGCGAAACGGCAAAATTCTGCACTCTCGCTGGCTATACGTGTATTGCTCCGTGCCATACGCGTATTGCCAGCTCGCTCGCTAAACCATACGCGTAATGCCTCTCCCTTACGCGTAATGCCCAAGCTCCATACGCGTACCGTTACGCGTATGGGTAAAAGGTCGTGCCAATCCTCCTTTTGGCCCTCCCATACGCGTATTGACCATAGCCGTACGCGTATTGCCTTACCTGATACGCGTATGGCCAAATCTATTACGCAAATGCAATTTCCCCACACCAGTTTGGGTTCTGCTACGGGATCCTCACTTTTCCACTCCAATTCAGTCCTAAACTTGTTTCTACATCAATTTTAGGCCCTATCATTCATCTTACATCTTTCACCTATCATTACTAGTCCAAATTACAGGTCTTAGGTCTAATTTCGTTCTCTCAACCTGCACAAAAACCAGTTCTGCAACATACACGTTCATACAGCAGCAACAACATCAAAATGTCACATAATTCATGACAGAATAAATCGATTCACGCAATGTTCATCATGATTTCAACCATACAACAACAGATTCATAACACAGAATATATTCATACGAATTCCTACGGGGTTAAGGACTCCCCACTACCCTCTCATGTTATTACCACCCATATTAAAACATATTCTCCCCCCTTACCTCGAAATTACTCAGAAAATTCCCGCAAAAATTGATGAAGATGGGTGCCCTAGCTCTCCCTTGTTCTTCCCTTCTCCTTAGCCTTTCTCGTTCTCTCTCCAAAATTTTGATTATGGTTAACCCCTCACTAATTCTCACTAAACCAGCTTAATGACTAAAGTGCCCTTCCTATTTTCTATCAGCCCATTATATAATTAATTAAATTAGATTTTAATTTAAAATAATAATAATAAGGATAATAATAATAATAATAATACTAATAAAAATATGTTCCATATTACTTATTAATGGACACACCCCCGCCTTATCACTATTAACATTACCCCTTCACACTCAGACATCCCCTAAACAAGGCCAAACAATTGAAAATAATACACGACGATTAAATAATTTAAATTGGGGTGTTACAGTGCATGTCTTGGCCTCTTGGATGAACGCCACATGTCCTCCTTTAGAATCGGATAGGAATAACTGTTCCCTCCTATTTTTGAATTCAAATCTTCGCGTCGAATGGTACCCCTTAGCCTTCCGTCGAAAAATCCTTCCAAACTCTTAGAAATATTTCTAAGTCTTTTAAATCCTCTTTTCTCTGCAAAAGGATAGCTTTCGACTAGATTTTCTAACAGCAATGTCTCTGTTGAAGCCTCATAGAACTTCAGAAATTCCATCTCTTAGGAAAAATTGTCAACCCAACATTAGGCGTCGAAATTAGGAGCTAACACTAGGCTGATAGTGAACTTCAATTCCAAGAAAGTATTGAGGAATTCGTAGCTTCTTAAGAAAAAATGTCGTATGTAACTTGTCAATGAGTTTATGAAGCAGAGATGATGATGATCCTGTAAGTAGGATATATCATATACATATATTAATGCATACATTATGACATTGTGATGATGATAGATGAAAAGAGAGAGTGATCACATTGACTTAAGATGAAACCAAATTTAAGTAAAGCTTGGTGTAACTTTTCATACCATGCACGAGACACTTGCTTCAAGCCATATATAACTTTCTTCAGTTTGCAAACTAAGGTGGCGTCTGTGTCAAGGATCCTCGGTGGTTGTTGCATGTAAACCTCCTCTTGAAGATCACCACTCAGAAAAATGTTGTTAATGTCTACTTGTTGTATCTCTCACTTGCAGAATATTGTTAGTGTGAGTATGATTCTGATAGAGGTGGGTTTCTCGAATGGAGAGAATGTCTCATGGAAATCAAATCCATGTTGTTGGTGAAAACCTTTAGCCTTAAGATGTGCTTCATACTTACTCATGCTTTCATCTGCATTTTCTTTAACTTTAAGTATGCACTTGCATCCTATTATCTTCCTATCCATTGGTAAAGTTATCAGGAGCTAGGTATCATTCTTCATAAGTAACTCATATTCATTTTTCATTGTTTGGAACCACTCAGGATGTGATAAAGCTTGTTTAGTTGTGGTAGGTTCTTAATGAACTATGAATGCTTTAGGTTTGAATTTTCTCGTCTTAGCCCTAGTTAGCATGGGATGATCATTAACTAGAAGAGGGGCTTGATTGATTTGAGTGTGAAAATATGGCGAAAGTGAATCAGACATTGTGGTACCATAAGATAACTTAGTGGTATGTGATGTTGTGGCAGGATTTTGTCCAATAGGTGCAACTGACATAGATGGAGACTGAGCTATGACAAGTGGAGGTGAGAGATTGGATGTAACACCCTAAACCCCATAAACTTAATTTATAAAACATGAAGGATAAAATACTGAAAAAAGGTGCCACATTTCTCAGCATAATATTCTCAAATCACAATATCAGCGGAAAATAAACTTGAAATCAACTTCAATTGCCTCTTAAATGGAAATCAACTTTATTTAATCATACAATAATTAATTCAACAACTCGCAGGAAAACAGAATAAGGTATTCTCAACCCATTGTTACACTATCAGAGTGACACGTAGAAAACTAAATAACGCATAAAGATACACAACGAAGAAGGCCAACTATGTCATCCTCCAATACAAGAAATAGCTAAAGTTCCTCAGTCTCTACTTGAGTATTTACACCATAGGCGTAAAGAACAACATGAAAAAAAAATAGGGGGTGAGAATATATTCACATATGTTAATGGTGCATATAACAGCAAGGGTAGTGCAATTAGCATAAATAACCAATCATACAATCCATCCACAATAATAATCATTCACAAATGCAATTATGTATGCAATGTATTTATCTCCTCTACTCCAATGCATGTGGTACCAAAATTAGGATATTCAAAGGTGTGTTACTGAAGCATCTAACACGTCACTGGACCGAAGTCATAACTTGTCACTAGACTGAAGTCCTACTCATCACTGGACCTAAGTCCTAACTCGTCAGTGGATATAAGTCCTACCTATCTCCAATATACATGATACATGAATGCCACACAAATATATGCAATACTCGTCTCAACCTCTAACTTTAATACTCGTCACTGGTTCCTCTCGAACCTAAAACTCAGCATAAATCATTGCCCATGCAAGGCCACATCAATGGTCCCATTGAACTGAAACATCTCAGCATAAACCCAATACATTTCCTCTTCATGAATCAGAAACTTAAAATAATAATTAAAAACATATAATTTCTCATTAATACTCAACAAACAGCATCAAACAACACCAAATCACCATCGAAAACAGAAACTACTCAAAAAATCGAGTCAAATAACCCAAAGTCGATCAAAACAAGGGTTGACGGTCAACCCTCCAGGCATGACGTTTCGTCATCGTCCCCCCCTCAATCGCCCGACATCGCGATGACGCTTGGGTAAGGAAGTACGTCTCTGAGGCTCTGGCGGTTTTCCAGTCACCTTGTTAACGCCCGTCAGTGCATTTTCAAGGGATGTCTTCACCAACGAAGTAACGGTTGGGCCGCCACGAAGGTGACGTCAGTCACCGTTGTGAAGAATGCAAAAATTAGTGTTTTTACCATAGTTGCACCTCCAGACTCTTGATTTCAATTCCAGAGAACCCTATACGCACAACAAATCATCATACATCAATCATATAACATTTAGCACATCAATAATGCATATATTAATCATTTATATCATCAATTGGCCACAAAATCATAATTATGTTCATTAATTAAAAGCATATACACATGAACATCCAAACTAAGAACTACCCATATCGGTTCTTATTAAAATTAACAATCAATGGAGCATAAAAGCAGTAACATATGACAACAATATAGAGACGTTTTACACAAACCATCTCAAGATTAAAAAACTTTATCAGTGGATGAAAAAGGAAAGGGAAAAGGAAAGGGGGTAAGGAATCTTCTATACTCTTCATGCTTAAACACCCATATCATGAACAGTTCCCCGCTTACCTCGAATTCGCAGAAAAGGTTTGAATCTACGGTTTTGGAGCATCTTCTCATACTTTTGCTCTGCTAGGGTATTTGTAACACCCTAAACCCCGAAACTTATGAATTATGCATTAAACGACAATTCAAGGTGTCACCAACGACAATCCTTCGAAAACACATCAAATCGATGAAACTACACGGCGGAAAAATATGTTTTCAACACAACTTCATAAATCAGTTATGAAATTCTGGTCTAAGATATGTGATGTTAAGTGTGATGTCACAACATCAATATCTGCAGTATGGACAAGACAATAAAAGTACAGAATAGCACACAAAAATTGTTCACCCAGTTCGGTCTAACAACCTACATCTGGGGGCATACCAAGCCAGGAAGGAAGTCCACTATTAGTAGTATCAAATTACAGACTCAACAAACCAGTTGACAATCTACCTAATTTAATCACTACCCAATGACCTTTCTATCTAAGTCCTCCCTAGATAAGAGACTCCATCTCACTCCCAATCATCGCAATGATGTCTAGCAGTCAACATCTCCGCCACTGCATCAACATCTTGATTACCAACAACTTTTCAAACACAGAAAGGTAGAAGTCACACTTCCATGACACACCTTGGAGTTGCTTCAAAGCTTCCTCCAAGAACAATACATTACTCATTACCTACAGGTTTCTGAGTAAGAACACAGTGACCATCTCACAACCCGAGTGGTTCACTTAGACTAAGCCCTAATAATCTACATCTTGGACCCGTACCTATTCTAGATTACAAGTATTCTATTTATAACTTTTTCCCAACTGGATTTGGGCCTTCAAATCACAACAAATCTTCTGTACCAAATCTGCAAAAGATTCTTCTACTAAATAGATCTTCAATTAAATCTCCAATCAACTCTTCATAATTAACTCTAATTATTCTCCATATCTTTTTGCATTAAATTAGCAACAAACTAATCTTCTTCATAAATGCTTGCAACAGAATATATCTAACCCATGATATTCGCCTGTAATCTCTGATTCTCTTCAGCAAAATATCTTATTAACACCAGCAGCACGCGCAGCCCTAATAAATCATCTCTGACTGATGTTCACAACTGATGTCACGACATCGGGTTTAACATCAGCACACAACTGCAGCCCTTACACCTTTAACACACCAGAATGTTAAATAAACATAACAATAATGTTAGAAGCTCATGTTGAAACATCAACCATGACATTAACATTGTTTTACCAAAATTTCAGTCAATCACTAGGACTAACAATCTCCCCCTTTGGCTAATTTTGGCTAAAACACATATATAAACATTACAACTCAGATTACAGCCGCAATTACAACCCTATACTACTGTTAGTAACTTCTGAACCTATCTGTGACCATCAGGGGCTACTGTGTACAGCAACCATAGAGAATCATCTTCTTGGGAAATTTTGAACGATGTTAAGACATCATGTTTGACATAACATCACCACAACACAACAACTTCAGGCAGCACATTAGGACCTAAGAAGTAGACAGTCCTGATGTACATGAGGAAGAAGATATCTGACACTCCCCCTCAATACAACACATTTCTTTTTCCTTCCAAGACATACCCAGAACAAATGTAGAAGACTCCTCCAGAAAAGAAATGTCTTTCTATACCTAAAAGACCAATGGTGGCATAAGAGAATTCTGCACACCTTCTTTGACCAGACACCGGGTTTAATCTGTGGCATAAGATGAAACTTAAGAAGTGTCATTCTGCCAACCCAGGTAACTCAGAACACAAGTCACAACCGTGTTCATAACTCAGGACACAAGTCACAAAGACTCAACGCCAACCTAAGGTTAGAACATCCTCTTTGACATCTCTGAACCACATCTGAGACTGCAGACTCCAGACATAGCATCTGCGCAAACCATTTAGCAAAACCCTTTCCTTTCTCCCCCTTTTTAGCCACAAATTGGCATAGAAAGCCCTCACAGAACCAGACCCAAGTAGTGCTCACCCAAAAACGAACAAACGCCATAAGACTTATGAAACAAGAACACTCACTGGCTGAAGGAGTAAAGAATAACCTCTATAAATAGCTGACCAGTTACTTTGGAATTAACGAGCCTTGAATAGTCAAAGTTCTTGGTCATAGAAACGCTATTTTAGGAACTAAAAACTCCATCTAAATTCAATGTCTACCATCCAAAACAGTCTTGACCGCCTTTATTGCCTCTAACTGATTCTTACCATAAATTGTGCCAAAACAGTTCCATGCATAGTCGAAGACACGTGTTTCACCTTATCCTTACACCACCGTCCAAACTAAATTCTTGTTTGGCTCATCATATCACACAATGTCTGCTTGCTCACCACATTATCAACCCAAGATTTCCACAGAAGATTATTCATACCAAACAAATACAATTGTCTTCAGACTTCTCCACATGATTCAAATACTTAGCTACACATGGCTAGAACCATCCAATGCCAACCAACAGCCTAATGTTATAACATGTTATCTGACATTATATGCAAGCTTCTCAACATATGCACCTTTGCTGCAGAATCCATAGACAAGTACTCCCCCTGTCATGGTTAACTAGTGCTCTAGATAAACATTTAAGCACACTTGCTGAGCACATTTATTTTGGTACCACTGTCCCTTTCTCCAAAGACAGTCATTCCCTATCATACTCTTCATCTTCAGACTTCTAATCAATACCTGATCTACTTCAGTCTTCTCTACATTCTCCATCTAAGGCATACCTTCTACTTCATCATTCTCCCGTATGACTATGTAGATGCTCCTTAGGCATAATGTATGCACCACGCTTCAGAACCAGAACAAAAACATCCTTCACCAAGGACATTTGCCACACACCAAGATATCATCACCATGATTCTTGATATGCTCCACCAACTGGACTTACTATTCCATAGTAATCCAAAGAACTAGAGAATAAAACTCTCATCCACCTTCAAGAAGAATAATTTCCTTGAGTCTTCAACTCATCACCCTTCTGCCCAAGAGTAACTTGTTCCAAGACAGTCCTCAATAATAACCAGCTGCCACACTCTGATTACCTTGATCACATTTGTCAGAACTCTCACAAAGATATCTTGATCCACCAAGGAAACTTGATCTTCAAGTCATATGTTCCACTTGCTCAAAAGCAAACACACTTAGACTCCCTAAGCCATGGTCATGTAACATATTCTCCTTCCTACAGCTCCCGCAAACTGCCATGTGAATGATCTTTTTAAAGCATCCTATTATTTATTCCTGTAGATCACCCTATCATTAGCTGATGTGCCACTTCACCAGCTGAGACTCCTGATGTTAAGCTAGATGTCAGAACATTATGTCATCCAACTGTTAAATTCAGCTCTACCTTCTGCCACTCAGAAGAACCTCCTCCCTCTGCAGAAACAGATTTACATGCTCTCATAGACTTGATTCAACAATCAAGTTTGAGTAGACAACCTCCATCCTGCTTAGAGACTCCAAAGACTTCAAACCTACCACATCTGAATCTTTAGAAAATAAGTAGTCCAACACTACCCCATAACAATACTAAAGAAAGTCACTTCCCTTAGTAGAGCCGTCAGTAGAAAGCCAGAGATAACTGCCACTTATCCTAGACCTTCACAACCAGAGCAAACACCATGCTCCAAACCACTTAGATCAAAAATAAACGGATCCAAGCTGTAACCATCAAGATTATGATGTCTTCATAGTCTTCCATCTTCATCTCCAACAGCACCACCATCTGGATAAGTCATTCATAAAACTTTCTAGGAACAGATGCTAAGCAATAATGCCAGGTCAACACCTAGGCGACTTGTGAGCGAATGTAGAACCTCTCCCATGATTCTCCATACCTCTGATGACAAGATGTTAAAACAATTGACAGAACATCCTTAATCTTGTCTTTCAAGGATAATCTATTAAATACTTGTGAATTTCACAAATAGCAATTGATCCCTGTGGTTTGACCCTTCTTCAGATTCCAGCATCTTCTGAATCTTCTTTATGACAGACCATTATGACAACCATTCATACCAAAAAAGCCTTCCAGGTTAGGTCAGTGTCTTGATATTTTACTCCACCCTGAGCAAAGAACTGAAATGATGTTTCAACATCAGTTCTGACATTAGTCTAAATCACCTTAAACATCTCCTATAGATTTGGAGACTACAACCATATTAATCCACACATATCTCTTGTAAGAAACACACGAGAACATATCACCATCTGATCAATCAAAACTACAGTAACTTGCATAACACACTCTTCCAGAAGCTTCTTCTTATAAGCACAAGGTTCAGACCTCTTGTCTAACTTAAGAGTGATAACTGTCATCCTTCTGCATAAACATACCATAGACAAACTGCTACTTTCAATCCTACAAAACTGGAAGAGTTCATTCCATATAACTAATCCAGACACCAATTGACCCCAGGCTGATTTACACTGCTACTACACACAAAATCTTGGATGCATTTACCCTATAATATTGTCCTCAGACAGTTTAACTCAAACAAGGATCATCTCCTTCTCTTCTGCTATCAAGATTACTACCTTTTCTTTAACCAGCTCCAGCTGAAATGCTATGAAATTTTGAACAGCATCTCAAAAATTGTTCAACTTCATAGCTACAGTGATCCTTCAAAGCAGCTACAATCTAATAGGTCTTTGACTTAGCATTTACCACAAACTGCTAATGAGTAGCGCAATGTCGAGACATTAGAATTGACATATTAATCTCAGCTTCTTTCTTGATGAATCTTCCTCCTCATTAGGTCATCACAACTAAGCTTAAGAGATAACTTATCAAGATCTTCACTCCCGCATGAAGGATTTGACAGTGATACTCTTTTGCTTTGACTCTACCCTCTTCTTTCACCATCAAGAAAAATGATAAATAAGAAATCACAGTTCTGGACAGATTGGTCTTCAATGCCTGATTTGAAATATAAACTTCTTCAAAAAAAACTAAAACTTCCATGTCATACAGTCTTTAATAAGATCCATTCACCTTTTGATCACTTCTTTCCCAAAACAAGAATATGAGATAATCCTCAAGTATCTAACCAAACGATTGAAGTTGTCTTGCATAAACTACAACATCACAGAATATCCTGCTGAGGAGACCAAACCCTAATGTCTTTCCAAGAGAATACCTTCCTAGAATCTTACCACCAGAGATACAAGAACCAACCAGGGTTACATCAGATACCATGCAGCGGAACACACAACAACTCCTCAACAACCTTCAGGCACTACTCAATAATCCTAGCACACCATCACCATAAACCATGTACCAACAAATCAAACTCACAACAGCAGTTCTCATGAATAGTCCATCCTTCACTTCAAGGGATCATACAAACAACTATATGAACTAACCAAGTCCATAACTCAGCAAAACTATCTTCCTTGCTCATGAACTAGAAAGTATCTTCCCTAGATCTCGTCCAGAAACAGACAGGATGCCTGCTCTGATACCAATTGAAATTCTGGTCTACGATATGTGATGTTAAGTGTGATGTCACAACATCAATATCTGCAGTATGGACAAGACAATAAAAGCACAGAATAGCACACAAGAATTGTTCACCCAGTTCGGTCTAACAACCTACATCTGGGGGCATACCAAGCCAGGAAGGAAGTCCACTATTAGTAGTATCAAATTACAGACTCAACAAACCAGTTGACAATCTACCTAATTTAATCACTACCCAATGACCCTTCTATCTAAGTCCTCCCTAGATAAGAGACTCCATCTCACTCCCAATCATCGCAATCATGTCTAGCAGTCAACATCTCCACCACTGCATCAACAGCTTGATTACCAACAACTTTTCAAACACAGAAAAGTAGAAGTCACACTTCCATGACACACCTTGGAGTTGCTTCAAAGCTTCCTCCAAGAACAATACATTACTCATTACCTACAGGTTTCTGAGCAAGAACACAGTGACCATCTCACAACCCGAGTGGTTCACTTAGACTAAGCCCTAATGATCTACATCTTGGACCCGTACCTATTCTAGATTACAAGCATTCTATTTATAACTTTTTCCCAACTGGATTTGGGCCTTCAAATCACAACAAATCTTCTGTATCAAATCTGCAAAAGATTCTTCTATTAAATAGATCTTCAATTAAATCTCCAATCAACTCTTCATAATTAACTCTAATTATTCTCCATATCTTTTTGCATTAAATTTGCAACAAACTAATCTTCTTCATAAATGATTGCAATAGAATATATCTAACCCATGATATTCGCCTGTAATCTCTGATTCTCTTCAGCAGAATGTCTTATTAACACCAGCAGCACGTGCAACCCTAATAAATCATCTCTGACTGATGTTCACAACTGATGTCACGACATCGAGTTTAACATCAGCACACAACTGCAGCCCTTACACCTTTAACACACTAGAATGTTAAATAAACATAACAATAATGTTAGAAGCTCATGTTGAAACATCAACCATGACATTAACATTGTTTTACCAAAATTTCAGTCAATCACTAGGACTAACAAGTTATAAGCTCCGAAATGACAAAAATAACAACAACTTCGAAAACATAATAACTCTCGTCCCGGTGTTACACAATCAGAGTAGTAAACCACCAATGAATTAAAAACAAATAAATAAAAGGTGAAGAGTTTCTCCAACAAGGCACCTTCCAACACACAACAACAAGGATCACTCCTGGGTATTTGCAAGATGTCCATGGTGGACAACGTGAAGCAAAGGGGGTGAGAAAAAACATTCAATATAAATAATGTAAGGAATGCTAAGGTAGGGAATATAAAACAAGCACACATTTATTACATAAATCAACAACAACAACAACATAGTCTCACACTCATTCATAGCAACATGCACATATCCGCAACCAATCAACAACATCATGAAAAATTAAATACATATTCAAATATGTGTGCAATATACTCCACAACTGACTCATTATGCATTTGGTACTATTTATGAACACTCAGGTTCATCTCGCTTTTGAATCCCCACCATAGGACCAGAGCACACCAAATCGTTATCATCACCATAGATAACGCTTCACCGATTCCTATATGGAACTAACTACTCGCTCTTGAATCCCCACCATAGAACTAGAGCACATCAAAACTAGACCAAAGTCTGTACACCATGATGCATGACTTTTCAACAACATGCATTATCACCAAAAGGCTCACAAAATAATCACCATATGTATATAACCATTATGCACAACATCATTCACCATATGTAACTATTAACCAATGTTATGGAAATTAAAAAACAACACCAAATAGAAAAAAAAACTCAACTAATGCATATTCATAAGCATCCAGTCATGTTAATTCATCATAACATCATACATCATTAGATAAACACATTGATTTCGCTAATCGATTATACAAATCATCACAAACATATCTATAGTAGACACATGACTATTACTTAAACATCTCACCAAGCACTACCATGAGGTATCTCTACGCATTATATTTCCAACGCTTCAAACGGCGTCTCATTTGGACTTACGGAGCGAAAGTTACGACCAAAATCAACAAGTGGCCAATCAATTTACACGGAGAGCAATCGATTGACACAGGGGACTAATCGATTGTCCCAAACTCCCTAAAAATGTCTTTCATAAAATTTTGAAGGTACCAATCGATTGATATTGAGGACCAATTGATTGTCCCAAGTTTTTTGTCAATTTTTTTGTGTGTTTTTAAGAGGACCCAATCGATTGCTCCCTAGACCAATCAATTGGTCCATGCAAATTTTGTTAGAACAAAATTTGGTTATGCATCTATACCTTTGAGTTTTGATGGTAACAATGTAGTATTTATGTGAGAATAATTTTAGTACCCTAATGGTTTATTATTGTGTAGCTTTAACAGCCAGTTCTGGTTCTGAAAAAAATGACGTGCAACGTCATCAATTTCTGAACTTTGTGTTCCAAAATTCGCTTATGCGCTGATTCACTTCTAAGAAGCTTCTGGAAAGATGATATGTTGTTGCTGCAATGTTCTCTTCGTTTCTGCTTCTGGATAGAGTATGACCATCAAGCTTCTGAAGAATGACAAGCTTCTGAAGTTTCTGTTCTTAGCTGAAGATTCTGAAGTTTCTGAAGATGTCAAGTCAGACGCTGATGCTGTCAAGGTTCTGATTGATGATTCTGAAGATTCTGATTTCAGCTTTGTATTTCTTCTTTTCATGCTTCATCAACTTTTCATCTGAAGCCAATGGATTTGAAGATAAGATTAAAGGATAAGTGATTAAATAGTACATGGTATAAAACGAAAAATTTTCCTTCCACTACCTGATTTTGTGGGCGAAGGATTTTACTATTCTTCACACCTGTCACTAATCCATTAGTTGATAGCTGCATTTCTCATATTCCTGATTTGCTATCCAACGATTCCTTTTCATGCTATATAAAGAGGACTTGGAGACTTGAAGAAAAGAGCCAATTTTTACAAGACTGCTTACAACTTTGTACATACTTTTGTTTAAGTGTTTGTATTTCATTTGTGTAAAATCTGCTTGTGTAGAAGCAACTTGTAACACACAATCTTTATTCAAACTTGTTGTTTGTATTTCCTTAAGGGACCAGTTAGGTCAGAATCCTTGAGAAGACTTTGATAGTTTGTCATTGTGGTTTGTCAGTCACCAGCTATTGCTAGTACATTTGTAATCAGTTGGTTATAGTGGATTAAGTCATTGTGTATAAGGAGAAATCACCTTGGCGGGTGGACTGGATTAACTTTAGTTTTCAAGTGAACTAGGATAAATTTCCTTGTATCTTTCTCCTTTCAATCTTTTGATTGCATTGATTTTTGAGTTGGTAAAAAGCTTTTGTTTTTAAAAACCCAATTCAACTCCCCCCCTTTTTTATTGTGTTTTTCGCACCTTCAATTGGCATCATAGCTCTGTTTCTGATTGTGATAAAATTTTTATCAACACCTCACTGTGTTCAGTACCGATCCAGATTGTGTGTGAGAAACAATGGTTGTTGCTGCACCTGTTGCTAACAACAATGAGAAAGATCACTGCAGTGCTAAACCACCAGTCTTTGATGGTGAAAAGTTTGATTATTAGAAAGATAGAATCAAAAGTTTCTTTATGGGATATGATGTTGATCTCTGGGATCTTGTAGTCGATGGCTACGTTCACCCATTTGATGCTGCAGGAAACAAAGTAGCAAGAAGTTCAATGATAGATCAATAAAAGAAGGATTATAAGAATCATCACAAGGCTAGAACAATATTTCTTAATGCTATCTCTTATACTGAGTATGAGAAGAAAACAAACAGAGATACTGCTAAGTCTATTTTTGATTCTCTAAGAATGACTCATGAAGGGAATGCTCAAGTAAAGGAGACAAAGGTTTTGGCCTTAATCCAGAAATATGAGGCATTCAGAATGGAAGACGATGAAATCTTTGAGACTATGTTCTCAAGATATCAGATGCTTTTTGCAGGACTTAAGGTTCTAGACAAAGGGCATTCCACTACTGACCATGTCAAGAAAATCATCAGAAGTCTCCACAAAAAATGGAGACTAATGGTAACTGCCTTGAAGCTATCTAAGGATCTGAACAATATTAGTCTTGAAGAACTTGTTAGTTCTTTAAGAAGTCATGAGATAGATCTCGAGGAAGATGAACCTTAGAAGTGAGGTAAATCTGTTGCCTTGAAGTCCAAGCCTGAGAAGGCAATGGCTTATCAAGCTGAGGAAGAATCAGAAGATTCTGATGAAGACTCGAAAGAAGATGATGAGCTGTCGCTGATTTCCAAAAGGGTCAACTGACTGTAAAGGCATAGGCAGAATGGTCAAGGAAAGTTCAGAGGAGTTAGGAAGACTGCTGGTCATTCTAATTCTTTGTCTGGACAAAAGAAGCAAGGTTCTGGTAAAGAGGTTAGATGCTATGAGTGCAAGGAGCCAGTCCATTATAAGAATGAGTGTCCTAAACTGAAGAAGGACAAAAGGCCTAAGAATAATTTCTCTAAAGGAAAAAGGGGGCTCATGGCTACATGGGACGACTCATAATAATAATAATAAGAAGAAGAAGAAGATTCTGAAGAGGAACAGGCCAACGTTGCATTGATGGCAACTACAGCTGGTCTTGAAGGTTCTGAAGAACCAAAAGACAAGGTGTTCTCAAAATCAGAATCAGACTCCGATTCTGAAGAGGTATTTTCTAAACTATCTCATTCTGATTTAGAGTCATGTCTCTCTGAAATTCTGGAAAAGTACCAAAGTCTTCAGAGTAAATACAAAGACCTTATACAAGTCCAAGTAGTTGCTTTTGAAACTCGAAGTGAGCTTGAAAAGGATATTTCTTCTCTAAATGAAAAGATTTTTTTCTTTAGAAAGTAATAAATCTGCTTTGAAGAGAAAAATTTCAAAACTAGAGGAAGAAATAGTCTTAGAAGCTTCTGGTACTGATTGCATCATCAGATATGACAGATCATTCCAGTACTTTCTGGCTAAAAGCATAGATAGAAGCAAAGTGGCTTCCATGATCTATGAAGTTAGCAGAAATGGCAATAAAGGATTTCAGACGCACCCCAGGACACACTCAACAAAGGTCATTCTGAGTTATGCCTTTTTTTGTTAACTTTATTACGAAGATGTATCTCCAGAATGTGTTCGTAGTTACATTTCCATAACACAGACAAATCATGTTCAAAATATGAAGGAGACCAAGTAGTCAAATTGTCATTTAGTGTAGGCTTCATTTTTTTAGAGCGCCTTTTGTTTTTATCGATTGAGAGGGCGGTTTCATGTCGGTGGTTTTCGGATAGAAAATCTTTCTCAATTGTTCTTTGATGTGGAGTTTCATGTTGTCATCAGTTTTCAAAAGTCTCTATTATATCACTTCCCATTCGGTCAAAATAGAGATATTTGATTTACCGTCATTCATGACACCATCATCATCAAACCTAAGTCTCTTCCAATAAGTGCAAACCTCGTCCATTCTTATTGGGTCACCAAGTTTCACCGTTTTAGCAATAACACAAGCACATGGGAGTCTATATGTTTTCACAATTGTGCATCCACACTTTGCGCTATCGGAGCCTACATTATCAGCTCGTTTAGCCTCGTGAAAAATATAGTTCAAACCCGCTCGAGAAATGTTACCAACCAAATGAGAATATAGAGTCTTGTCTTTAAATCTGTGTTTCAAAATTATGATGCTCCGACCAAATGATGTTTGTATCTCATTATGTTGGTTCTGAATTATGTGGTTCACGGAGTCCCAGTCTCTACACAAATCACCCTTACTATTTTCCAACCAGTTTTTCAAAGTAGCATGGGCATACTAACCTCTGTTAGTTGTTGTATTTCCAAGGAGTCTAATATCACTAGTCCATGCACAAACAATTTCTCCATCACCTGGTCAAGAATTGTGCTTTCAACATATTTCAAAAAATCTAGATATTTTTCACACACTTTCTTGAAATGTATAACGGAATCAACATATAGTTCTTTTGTGGAAGAATTTATTATGCGATTCCATGCATTTATCATTTTTTCCACAACCACACCCGCCTTCACCATTTTTTCATCTTCGGACTCTATCTGTTTCGTCCCAAATGTGGGTTTAACCTGACTTCTTACATTCTTTGTTATGTGATACATATAAAGTAATTCATTAAAAGAAGGAAATACCTTTGCAACTGAATTCATTAATGCGGTATCGCGGTCGGTAACAATCACTTTAGGCATATCACCTTGATCCTTCAATAGTGTCCGATACACCTCTAAGGCCCGAGTAAAATTGTTCTCTTTTTCACACATAAGAAATGTAAAACCAACAGAATATGTCTTCTCAGTTTAGGTAACATCAATCATCTCCAATAATGGAAGTTTATACTTTTTGGTCTTGTAATTTGAATCAAGTATGAGCACCGTATGAAACGCGTTGAACAACTTTATGGAATCAGGATGGGTCCAAAATATATAACATTGACTCTATCCTTGTAGATTTGATACCTACATAGTAACGGTAATCATCCAACAATTTCAATAGTTGTTGCATCTCAGTTCTATTCCCCTATGCACCTTGTTAGTGAGGTATCGAATATTATACACTTTCTTGATATTTGATATATTTTTGGGTCGTTTCCATTTCAATGTTGCAAGTATATTTTTCGGTTGAACCAGATTCAAGGTCATGTCAGCAACACATTCCTTTTCTTCCGGCATGAGCCGACACACACTAGAAACCGACTAATTTTTCATACAAATCATGGTTATGCAAACCACATATCACATTAAATCTCCAGCTTTTGTTTGCCAACATGTAACCACACACCTTAAACGAAAACTCACATTTTCTAGAACTAGTGTCGTCTCTTCTAAAATTCTGGATAGGAGTTCTATATTTCCTGCTTCTTTTGCACGTCATTGTTACAAAAACACGTCTTCTATCTGAACCATTATCGAACTTCAAATAACCACACCAAATCCAATTACAGAGGCCTCCATACGAGTCCATTGAGCATTTGATCACGAGACTCAAACTCTTGCGTGTTTTTAAATTAATTGTCAACATCTACCGCCTTCACAACAACACCTTGGACATTCGGAGAAACAACTTGTTTTGTGAAAACATCGGGGTGCACCATATCTAATGAAAACAATTAAAATCATAACACTATATAAGTGCTACTGCTGAAGACAGACTTGGAAAATGAACACAGACAACTTCCGAAAATGCATCTCCGAAAAAGTTTATACTCGCTCCGAAGATACATTTCCGGACACAACGCTACTTTTTTCTATAAAAAAAATGATGATTAATTTGAGCAATGCAGAGTAAAATGAAGGATCACTACCTGAAATTTTATCTTCTTTTGCTCCCTATGATGTGATGAAACAAAAGAATAGAGATTTGAAGTGAAAAAAAAGATTGAGAATTGAGGGTTTTTTGGTGAAGAGTATGGTTATAAATAATAATGGCAACAATGGTTGTGTGATCATGCTGCTGTTTCTTTTATCAGGTTATTTCAGAGATGCATCTCCGAAAATATCTAACATGCAAAGGTGACAGGAGATTTCAAAATCCTGTCCATATTTTTGGAGATGTAACTCCGGAATTTCTATTGAACTACCAACTTATAAAGCTATTTGTTAAAATGTTCCGAAGATAAATTTCCGAAATTAAAATAACCTAACTTATAAGGCGCTACTTAGAATGACCGTTGTTGATAGTATAAAAAATACGTCTGAAAATACATTTTTGAAAACGATGAACATTTTTTAAAATTCATGTGGTAGATAAAAAATACATAAATGTGTTATGAAATGCTCTAAATTTTCTCTCACAGCCCATAAAACTCTATGGCCAATGAGTGGTAACTAATGTTGCATGATGAAAACACGAAAGAACAAGTATGCCTCAAATTCATTTTCAATTAGAAATAAGGTAAGCAATGGAAATGTTGGTTTTCTACATTTCGAAAGATAGGATAGAAAAAGCAAATATAAAAGTACTTGTCATTGGGTATCATGGAGTTTAATTAAGACATTCGCAAAACATACTTAAGTTTAAATAGATTTAGAGGCTCTAATCACAAATTGCTTTCTAATGAACTTCTAAAATATTTCAAAGATCTTAATAAATTAAGAAAACATGATACACATTTAAAATAGCTCTAAGCTCCTAGTGAACTTCTAATAGTCGCAAATCCTAACTATATACAATATATTACCAAATTCACTAAATATAAACTAAACTTTTATGAAGAGACTAAAAATACTAAAGTTAATTTTCACAAGGGGAGATTTTGAAAGGCTGACACTATATTTTTTTTAAAAATTAAAAATAATATATTACATTAGTATATAAAATTATATTTTTCTTTTTCTTTTTAAGTTTTCAAAGTTCAAAGTAGTATTAATTGTAATTTTGTCAAAATTATCCCTAATCATTTATTGCGGAGAGAGAAAAATGTTAAATAAATTACTAAAAAGTTAAGGATATTATAGGCAAAAAAAAATTATGGTTTAAAAAGTAACAATAATTATTAGTTGTCTTTATATGTGTAAAAAGTTTAAAAAAAAAAAACTTAAAAAGAGGAACAGAGAGAATATATTTTTAAATTTTTTTTTAAAAATATCAAACACAATAAGATATATATTCAACTCTCCAAAGCATTCTCCTCCAAAATTCTCAAAAAACCAACTCTGAAACATATCATTAGTGTTTCTTTATGATAGGCAAACATCGGTTGTACTTTCTAAAACATCAATTATGAAACTCATGTCTTAATAAAATGCACACATAAAACTATTGATCGCAATTCCCAAATCAGGGGTACTAGAAATTTAGAAGTTTCTTCCCAAATCAGGGGTTTTAGAAATTTTGAAGTTTCTTCACATGGCTTATACGCAGATGACTTAATGATATATTGTAGAGGCAAATATTCTTGTTTGCAGATGACTGAGAAGGTTTTCTGATAAGCAGGGCTATCACTAATGGAAAAGGCATCAAAAGTATCACACGTTTTTCTCAATCGGGAGTGGAATCAAAGATGATTACACAATTATTACAGACAACTCCACATACTTAATAGAAAATAGTCATAATATTAACTTTTGGTTAGATATTTGGTGTGGTCCTCCTTTTAGTTTAGAACCTTCACATACCTTTGTTTTTACATACCTCCCTTAAATCAAAGGTCGTTGATTTTATGCATTATTTTCAAGGGATCGTCCCTCCTGATTTATTTCCCTCATTGGCTCAACTTGTGCAGCAAGTTACAATTCCTGTTGATAGTGTTGAGGACATTCTTGTGTGAAATGCATGAGTTACTAGTAATTAGGGTTGAAAATTAGTCAAGCTGAGTTGAACTTAGCTCAGCTCGGTTCTATTCGATAAAAATTGGTTCAACTTAAAATTCGACTCGAATTAGTCATAATTTTTTTAACTCAAATTCGACTCGATCAAAATTCGCAAACAATTTTATTCAAGTTGATAGCTCAAACTTGATTCGGCTAAATAGTTCAAAAACGGACAAATCATTTTTTTAAATATAATTTTTTTTACTAAGGACCATTTTATTTTACCCTAGTGAATAATCAAAAGAGAAATGCTCTTTGCACCCTTAGGTGTGTTCCTCCAAAACCGTAAAAAGTCACAATAATCCCTAGCGTTTGAAAATGCATCTTCAGACGCGTCTTTTTAAGTCATTCTTCAAATCAAATTGAAGAGGCATACTATTATGTAAAAATTTAATCCAGAGATGCATCTCCGCATAAGTAAAAGGTACGTCCAAAGATGCATCTCCGTAAACACCATTTATTCAAAAATTAGTGGGTGGTCCGAAGATGCATCTCCTGACGTTTTTGTTTCATATCCCATGCCAGAATCTTTCCTCTTCCTTGTTCTTCATTTTCTAAAAGTTCTCAAAACAAATCATTTGAGCTTTGAAACATTTAAGCTTCTCATTCATTCATTCAAGCTTCTACCACTAGAGTTGTTTCTCCTCATTTCCAACATCTCAAACATTCAAGCTTTTACTTCTCATCAATTTGATTTGGTAAATTTTTCAAAATTCTTTCTCTTTTTATGGTTTGATTTATAGTTAGTTGTTTAAGCTACATTAGTTGGTTTAGGTACATTAGGTAGTTGTGTAAACAAAATTGGTAGCCTACAATAACATGCATTGACATATTTTCGGAGGGTTAGGGCAACAACGGTGTATGCCATGGATGAGAATTACAGGTTTGTCCGGAGATGCATCCTCGGATTTTTCCCAGTGCTATTTTTGGAGGCGCCTCTCCGAATTTGACTCAGGTTAAAATTTGGTTAATTTTGTGGAATTTGTGGATTTTTCCTAACATGTTTTTCTTTGTATCAGTTTGTAACGCATGTGCAATGGATGAAAATAACCTGAAGTCAACCCTGACAGAGTTAGACTCGGATATGTGTCTCAAACCACACTGATGCGGCATGAGAGGGCCACGGCCAGAACCGTGAGGCCGCGAGTTGATGATAACTCGTTTGATGGTTCACAACCATCTAGTTCGCATACTGAGGTTCTCAACCATCTAGTTCTGCTTCTCATAGCTACCTCTGTCATGCATACACTTCACGAGGCCACAAGTCCCCAGATGATGCAGCAACCCCTTAAGCCTTTGAAGCTCAAAAGGAAGTCGTTGTTGATGCCCCATTAGTGAGTTATCTAAAAGGCCTATTTGAAACCTCCTTACTTTATCTCTATGCAGACCATGCTGCTAGGCATGTAGATGAGATTTTTTTTCTTTTGCAATATATATGTTTTCAACTAATTAAATCAATAATGATGGTGATATTTTCTTTTTACAAGAGCATACATGTTTGAAATCTCTAAATCACTATCGGAAGATATTAGAGTTGGGGAAGCCCGCTGCTGATTAGTTTTAGGATGTTCTGCGATATTCTAGTCTTACTGATTTATCTTCTGTAGCATACATGACCATATCCCACAGCTTCCAGGTGGATTTTGCAGAGAGGTCGCATTCAGAGACTTCTTTTTCCCACCTTTCTATAGGAGAGATGACCATCACCTTAGATAACGTCTCATGCCTCCTGCATCTTTCCATAAGGAGAAATTACTGGGCCACTATAGGATTGGTCGAGAGGAAGTCGTTGAGATGATGGTCACCCATTTGGGGGCTGACCCAACTATGGCCTCAGAGGAGGCAACTACCATAAGAGGTGCTCATGCATGATTTAGTTTTTTGGAAAAGCTTTATAAAGAACACATGCAATGGGTTATGGATGCTAAAGGTAATGATATGCATGTTGAGCACCATCAGACTTGTGCATTAAGGTGTTACCTCTTATTCTTGGTTGGCACGTCCATGTTTGTGGACAAAAGTTCAACCTGTGTTGATGTGGTTTACCTTTAGTACTTCATCGACTTAACTACAATTTGCGAGTACAATTGGGGCCGCATGTTTGGTCTACCTGTAAGAGAAGTTGGGTGAGTGTTGTCTTTGAAAGACAAAGCAGATGAAAGGGAGTTTCATGTTGCATACGGTAATTTATTGTAACTAATATTTTCATAATTAATTTATTACACTTGTTATTAATATTGTATCTGAACCATTTTTAGAATGGATCGTCTTTCATTTCCCTCGCATCACCGGGTGGGAAGTTGTGCCTACATACACTGAGGTTTGGCCGCGTGCTGCCGAATTTCTTTCGTACAAGGGAAATAAAATGATTGAGCCATTCACAATTCATCTTGATTGTCATGTAACAGATGACATTGCCTTTTGCCTATTTAAGGTTCATCGTAAGATGCGTCCATTTGACGTTATTTCCTTATACTTCTGATGGATGACATGTGTATCTTCTCTTATGTATTTTTATCTTCATGGGCGAGTGATGCTGTAGTTTGGCTCTCTATAGATTATTCTGAGACCCCCCTATAAGTTCGCTCCTCCCACCGTCCGCGCAGAGATCTCGATGTGATGCTTGACAATTTTGAGAGTCGCATGGTACCAAAAAAGTATCGCAGGGTACTAGCTCTTATACAGTGGGCCTATGTAGACGGCTACAAGACATGGTTCTATAGGGTGTCACACTCTATCATGACATCAGACGCTCCTAGAAGACCACCTAGGTCAGCTAATTAGTAGGTACTTGAGGCTAGAGATAACCACACGGAAGATGTGTCGACTGTCTGTCAGCATGTTGTGGAGATAGTTAGAGCAGGCATAGAGGCAGAATTTTTGTGGAAGGTAGTCCTCAGTTGGCCCTTGTGGAGAGCATGATTACCGAGTTACTGAGTGTTGTGCAGTACAAACGGAGGAGGAGAAGACAGAGGGTTAGACATACCCAATAGTTTATGTTTGTATGTATTATGCTTTTTTATTTTCAGACAAATGTTATGTATGATTTTGGTTTTTTGAATTAATGTATGACTTTTTACTTTCATTTAGCTTTAATATAAACTTGATTTTACTTTAATATAACTTTGCATAAAAAAATTACAATGTTGGACAATGGTGCTGCTCTGAAGTGATCCATGGGGGTTTTCGGAAATGTATCTTTAAAATAATTCTCCCTTACCATTAATACACTTCCAATACCTTTTAAAGGACTTCAAGGAACATTTCGGAGATTCATCTCCGAACACACTCAAATAACATATGGAGATCTATCGCTGAAGTATATTTTGATCAAAATAGGGTGGATCTAAGAAAAGCAAAATTTGGTGTGATTTTGATTGCTTTCAGAGATGCATCTTTGAATGCCATTTTTAGATTTTCAGATGTGTGAGATGCACACTTAAGGATATAATGAACATTTCCCTAATTAAAATAATATGACAATTAAAATGATTTTATTTACCTTATTGCATTCATAAAAATTATAGACAATATTTCTATCATTTATATTAGAAATTTTATCTCAAAATAATATTTATAGTTTAAGATATTGTCACCAAAAATAAATAACGTGAACAAATAATGAAATATCATATCTTAATCTTGTAATATCTATTTCTAGAGGTTGAATTTGAATTTTTTTTTTTTATAAATATCTATTTCTAGAGGTTGAATTTGAATTTTTTTATAAACTCATTTTTATCAACTTTCAAATGATATAAAAAAAAAAAAAAAACAAATTTACATGTATGGGTAAAGATATGATATTTTATTTGAAAATTATTTAAAATACTGTGGTATCCATTTTTACATATGAAATATTTAATTAATATTTGTTGGTAATAAATATGAGAATCATGTCTTGATGTTTTTGATGTCTTTATGAGACTTATATTTATGAATGTTAGTTTTTAAACGAGAATATATTGAGTCGGTTCATTAATTAAACGAGTCGAGTTATATATGTTATAAATTCAATTTATATATTTTTACAAATTTAAATGTAAGTTCAAATTCGACTCATTTAATTTATGAATTAAGTCTAACTAATTAATTTTCGAATTGATTCCAATCATTTTCAGACTTAGTAGTGACCTATAGGATGCTTATTCATTCAAATCGCATTATTCTCTTACCACACAATGTAACAATTATCTATTGAATTCATACATTCCTCTCTTAAAATCGTTTTTTGCTTTGAGGTTGATGCATCATAAACTTCCAATAGATGGCATGCTAATGGTTAGAGGTTGTAATTTTTCTTCCATGTGTAACCTTTGCATGAAGCATACGGAAAGCTTTTTCCATTTATTCTTTGACTTCCCTTTTGCCATTAATATCTGAATTTGTTTCTCAGTAACAATTGGTTTAAATCTGCACTTTAATTCAATAAAGGGTATTTGGAATATTTGTGATGGGGATTGGACTCCTCAATGTAAGATGACTATTCAAGTCTCTATTATTGGAATTATCATTATTATTTGGATTTCTATAAATTAGGTTAAGTTTAAGCAGGATCATATTTGTGGGTGTACAAGGCAGCCTACAACATATGACTTCATATATTTTGTTGATTAAGCTATGGCAAAAAGGGAATACATTCACATATTGCATGATTATTTGAGAATTATTTAATGCACTTTATATATTACTTTCTCACCCTCGTGAAAAACTAATAATACCCCTAACATACGGAAATCCATCTTCGAACGCACTCACGCCACATATGTTCCTAAATTAGGCCCTAAGGCTATGTAAAAATCGGAAATATATCTTCGTGTACATTCTTGAGATACATTGTTAGACGTTGTTTAATTAAAAAGGGCGTCAGAGTCTTTTCCTTCCTTACTTCTAAAAATACATTCTCTCTAAACCTCTCAAGTTTCTCAAACTCTCTTAACTCACATTCTATCAAAATCATTCAAAAACTTAAAAGCTTCTTCCATCAACATTAAGTCGATCAAAGCTTTCTCAACATAGAACTACACTCACAATTTAGAAGTTTTTTATTTTTCTAACCTTTTTTTATTTTCTATGTACATTTTAAGAAATTGAAGATTAGTTATGTAATATGTAGTTTATACATGTTATTTACATGAGAAACATGTCTGATAAGTAGTTTTAATGATCAATGCATTATTTTGGATGTTTAGAGGGACTGCATTTCCACCATTGGCATTACTCTAAGTTGCAGAAAATTCTGAAGATGCATCTCTAAAATTTTTCAATGTTTTGATTCACAAAAATCAGAGATGCATCTCTGAAATTTATCAGTATGCATTGTTTTCTTATTTTTGCTTGAATTTATTGTGTTGCATATGCATAACGCTTGTGTGGCTTACTATAAGCATTATGGCTTATAGGCAAGACAGACTGAGGCACAGAAGGATTGCACAGTATGCATCGGTTCGGAGGAAAAAGACTCAACCATCGTAAGCACCTGTTATTTCTAGCTCGGTTGATGCGGATGCGTCAGCTTCTGGGGCTCATGCATCTACGCATTTTTCCTCCCTTAGGAGACGAGTGTCCCCTACTCATGCATCTCCGCCTCCATCTTCCCGTAAGAGACATGTTTCACCTATTCAACCACCCGAGGCACTAGATGCATCCCAGGCACAAAAGGCGCCCCTAGAGAAATGATGGTTGGCTTAAGATTCACGTCTGATGTATCCTCATCTGTTTAAGCGTGTCATGCGGCAGTTCGGCTACATGCATTTTATTCCTAAAGACTCTTCTGTGTTTGCTCCTCCTGCTATGATACATGAAGTTATGGATGTATGTTTGATGATTATCTTAATCATCTGGTACCGGAGGAGACACTGAGTATCATAGCTCCTAGCGATTGGAACTATGTAGACGGTTACATCTGGTGATTCTTCGGAATAAGTTTTGGAAAAAATCTTGGATGTCACTAGGTTTTGATGTTTTGAATGAAGTGCGGGGTGCGTCTGGAGATGCATCTCCGAAATCTGATGAGCAATTTCAATTTTCATATAATGTTTTTCCACCTATTAGGGTGAGATTAGTAATTCTCCGATTATTTTAGAGTTAAATAGGGCCTCTTAAATAAATTATCACTCAACTAAAGATAACTTCAATTTTTTACACAAGATCTCTCAAAAGTTTAAGACGGTTCTAGATTTAAGCACAAGAACGTGGATCGGAAAATAACCAGCAACCTCGTCATCTCTGGTGTCTCTCTCTAGAAACTCAACCAAGAAAACTTCAACATCTTCAATGTCATATTTTTCATCCTCAAGAAGTTCAAAATTGATATTCATCCACGTAAAGCTTCTTTGGTCAAAGAAGTGTTATGGTAACCTCCAATTTCTTCTTAGACAAAATACAATATAAATAGTTCCTCAACCAGCCAATGCTTCCTCATTCTGTGGAAGAATATTCAGAGATATAGGAATATTGATTTCCTAAGTTGTTTTGCTGAGAAGTTGGATATCTATACTACTCCATTTCAAGCTAAGCTGCTAGGAGTAATCAGAGCTATAGAGGTGATGTGTAAAAGAATTGGTCCAACTTGTGGCTTGAGATTTTGATACTTTTCTAGTTTTGTTGGCCTTTAGCTCTGATTTCATGGTTCTTTGAAACCTAAGAAACAAATGGCTTAATTGCAAAGCTAGATTGAGGAACATGAACTTTTATGTCACTGGTATAGTTAAGGAGAAAAACCAATGTGTTGATAGCTTATAAAACATTAGTCTTTTCCTCAATAATTTTATTTATTGGAATGCCTCGTCTTCCTTTCTTTCTTTTTAAAAACTTATCGTAACATATTTGATAATCCTTTCTAAGGTTACTTAAACATGGAATTTTTTAAGGAAAGTGATCATACTTAATTTCTACTCTAAAATTTAATAATGGACCAAAAATCATGCTACTTATTTATGATCCGTTCTAAGAATTTAATTACTAACTTAAGGTTTAACATAGATTCTAAATTCACTAAATGCTAGTATCTATTTTAAATCACACGCCTAATATAGACATTCTAACATGAATTTACTACTCAATTCACAATCACACCATAGAATCTCACTTTATGAATTTGTTCATTCAAAGATAACAGAGAACAACACATTCACAGGATCTCAATATATAATATATAATAATAATAAAAAAAATATTGGTCACCATGAATGAAACTTGAAAATATGCAGCTCAAATGAGAGGGTGCATAACTCATATTTCTAACATAAGTCACAAGCGGATCCAAAACCGCAATAAGCTCATTAACCAGAAGCGGAGCTCGCTAACAATGTTTGAAAATCCTAATAAGCAGAAAAATAGATATAAAACTTATACCATAAACTCCCCTAAAACCTGTCCCAATTGTTTTTATTACTAGTCCTGCAGCCACAACTTTGAACAATCACCATGCAAATAGCCTGCTTCTGCACTGGCGAACCTAAAAGCCCGCTCGCTCTCACTGCTGAGTTTGGCGAGCCCACATTTGAGGGTGGTGGAACATCATCATGTTTTGATCGACCTGACTAGCATTGTTGTAGATTCCAGGTCCCTGAGTAAAAGGACTATTCTCATGGTCACCAGAGGACTCAGATGAAGGCCCTTGAGATGTAGGGCTAGTTGGAGTCCCAGAAGCAGCAAAATGGGATGGTGGGGTTGAGGACGGCCCAGATTTCTGGTTGTTTGAGCTAGTCTTTTTGCCATCCAAAGTAAAACAGCCCATTATGACCTGCAAATGATTTTTAAAAAAGTCATAAAACTGATGCAGCAGAGTGTGATCGATTTTTCACGCAGAAAAACTTACATGATTGTACTTTTATAACATCAATATGGCCAGAGGAAAAATTCAATCTTATGCCTGTTTAAAAATCAATGTAAATTGTCTAACGTTTGAGGGCAATACCTTTACGGTCGATGCCGCAACAAGCTTATCAGCAACAACACCTCCCAAAAGGCGTGAATCAGGACCCCCTACAGATATCTTCAAGTTACTCATTCTTTTACAGCCACTTCCGTCGTCAGATTCTACTGACTGGGCTGTCAGGGATATAATTTCAAATTGGCCCTGTGATTGAACAAGAGATTATTGGAAGAGAATCAAACCAACACACATTTAGCTATATAAATAAACTATTAGAGTAAACATTTTGACATTTTCGCATGTAAATTATGAAAAATAAAACTCAGACAAAAGTAAAGATGATCCCATCATGTGATTTTTGACTTCCAAATAACCATAGAAAGCGGCATTAGTAAAAATAAAGCTAACACGTTATAAAATGCAAATGACACACTTCAGAATCTAAATATAATTGTAATTATGAAAGTTGATCAGCTTAAATGGTGCCAATAATGATAGAAATTGTATGATCCCACCACTGTTGTCAGAGTTGGGATCCTACTTAAGACCGTGAGGAGGTGAAAGATCCAAGTTTAAAGATTGCTAAACGCTACCTAAAATATAAAATTGAACTTGCACATATAAACACGCATAATTGTATAAAACTATCTAAATCATAACAATTAATGGAATATTCATTATCTACATCATTACTGATCTAAATCCAGCAGAAAAGGTAACATAACTCAATTTTTCAAACTAGTTAGCAACTAATTGACCTAGGAAACATCTAAAAGGAGATCGGAGAAGATTGTGTGATCATGAGTATGATCGCAATCCCACTCCAATCTCCAACCCCACAAGTATACATCTGTGGGTAAGGATCCTTAAGACCCGACTGTGCAAAACATATGGAATGTTTGTATGTGCAGTGAATTTTAAAATTGAACTAAACAATACGATCAAAGTAGAACCAAAGAGAGCAAAATGTAGCAGACTACTCCATTCCATTTTATCAATGGATTTGGATTGCCTGTAATCATAATCCGACGAATTCACAATGTCAGCACATTGGTGATTGTTGGATCAAGAGTGGACAGTGCAGATTTTAAACTCGGTGTTTTAGAGTTTAGCAAAATCAAAATCTACTCGCTTTCTGCACCATCCGATCTCAATCCAATGACAACTGATGTGCTTACTACATGCATGAATGGGTGGGATTGTGATTACGTGCAATCCAAATCCTTTTGTTCAAGTGTCAGTGTTGTCAAAATGTCAATTATGGCATGGTGGATTCTGTGCTAGTCACCATAGGCTACAATGCTTATTATATGCACGATGTTCCATCCATAAACCATTTTAATGGCAGATTTTGGATGGAGGCCACGATCCGGAAAGACAACACTTTCACATGCCCAAATGCTACCATAAGAACATATATATGCACATCAAATCAACACATATTTCATCAGATTTCAGATCTCTTACAATTAACGCAGTAGAAAAAAAACAATTTTTCATTATCAGATACATAGTTATTGAATGGATTCTAATCAAAATGGATCTAAAAACTACCTCAAAAACCACAATGCTCCCCGCCTGATGAAGAGCAACAGTACCAATCAAACCTTCAGCAGAAACTATGCACATCTGTGTATCAGATCCCGCTCTTTCTTGACTAAAGGCCATAACTTTTTTAAAAATGTCCTACAAACAAGAGAAGAAAAATAACATATTGGTAAGAAAGAACCAGTCTCGAAAAACATCAATAGAAAACAAAAACACAATAAAGTAACCACCTCTTTAACATCATCAAAAACTACATTAGCATTTCAATTCATAAATCAACCAAATCTTTTAAAATTCACGAAAGCCAACACAATTGCATACCTCGCCATGATTCACCATGATCACATGTGGACGGAAAACAGAGCCATCATCCGCTGAAAAACGAACAACCACAACGAAAACAATCAACGAAAACAATGTACTTTTCCGAAATTTGAATTCGAATAATGAAAAAAGAAACAAATTTAACATACCAAGCTTCTTTTTAACAGAGCCACGAGGCCTTCCTCTCCCCCTCTTACTCTTCTTGGCAGTTGAAGAATCAGGAGAGGCCATAGCAAGAGCCTGCCCCGACCCCGAGCCGGAGCCCGAACCCGAGCCCAAGCCCAAAGCAGTGCTGTCATCAGGAAAATACTTCCTTGGCCGACCCCTCTTTCTCTTGAATGACTCAGGGGAGCCAGCAACACATGGCACCAATGTTGGAGGAACAGTGGCGGTGGTGGTGTTGGTGGTGGCGTTGACGGTGGTGGTGTTGACAGTGGTGATGGCCGCAGTGGCGGTGAAAGGCTCAGAATGAGGAGGAGGGTTGGCAGGGTTGGCAGGGTTAGCGTTCATGTTGAAGAGAGGGAATCGAGCAGTGGCAGGCGCCATCATGGTAGTGGGGGCAGTGTTGGTGAACGGATTGGGTCCCATCAAGACAACGTTCGCCGGTGGTTGAAAGTGGTGAGCGTGAGGGTGATGAGGAGGCTGCGGTGGTTCACGCGAATCCATGAAACCGAAATGCAATGTAGTAAAGAAACGAGAGAGTGTAGAAAAGAGTGATATTGAAAAAACGAAAACAAAACTGTGTATATATATAGCGACGAAAGTAACTGTAGGTAAAAGTGATGATGATGATGATGACGATGGTGATGAAGAGAAAATTCAATAACCGAGGAAGAAGGGAGGGAATATAGAAATGGAAGGTTTTGGATTTTATTCTTTTTATTTAATTTTAAATTTAGGGTTTTTGAATTTGCTTTTAGATTTCGTTTTTTTGTTATTCATTCCTCATGTCTTGTGCTTCATGGAGTGTTATTTAATTTATGTTCTATTTATTATACTTAGGACCTTTCCTTTTATATTTATTATATCTTTGACTTTGCTGGTGTTTTTTTTATTTTTTTATTTATGGTTTTTAATTTGTTTCTCTTTTAGTCAAAATTTAGAGAAAAAAACAGTTGCCTTGGAAATAACATATTCCATATGTTATTTTTCTTTTGTAATATTTCAAGACTTTTTTTTTTTTATCATTTTCAATGTTTTCTTTTTTCTTATTATATACTCAAGCTTTTATGTAATTTAGTCATTTATTTAATAATGATATTTTTTTATAATAAAGAAAAATATATGAAGTTTAATAGTACTACTTGATTAAGAGTATTAAAAAAATATGATATCAAAAATAACAAATAAAAAATAAAGTTAATTTGTAAATGTGACCAACATTTTGAGATGGTTTTTTTTTTAAATGTGATCAATATTATGGGATGGAATGAATGTGTAAGTAAGTGTAAATTGTTGGTTTAGATTGACTTATGGTTTAATTTCTTACAACAACATTTATATGTATATGTAATTAAGTCGTTCATTTATAAACTAACAACTTAAAAAAAAAATATGTAACTAAAAAAATTGATTTGGTGTAATTAAACACTTTAATATATTTATTTTTATGCAAATTATTATTTCTTGCATAAGCAAATGTTAACTTGTATATTTTTTTTTACCTTAAAATAGGGGTATATTTAGACTTTTTAGAAACGAATTATTACAGCAAGGAATCGTGCACTTGACAGTAAATTTAGTCAAACATAAATATTTTTGGAAATAGAGAAGTTTTCCTTCATTAATTATCTTTGAATTTGCCTCTCTTTGAAAATAGAGAAGTTTTCCTTCGTTAATTATCTTTGAATTTGCCTCTGCCTTTTAGAATTTATCCGTTTGTATTTTGTTGCTTGTAAATTTAGTTTTTGGTTTATTTCGCCGTAATTGAGTCTTCTCACATAGTTGCACATTATATGGCTGAGTGTTTAATCGTTTTACGCATGCATAAATTAAATTGTTGGACTAAAGTCTTAGTAAAACGCTTTTAGTCAAATAATCGAAGGTTTGAATAAAAAAAACACATTTGAGAATGGTTTAAATTGGGATTTTTTACAACATTGTCATAGTAGTATAAACAAATAACCACAATGTCATACTTTTCAATCATATATACCAATATGCCATCATTTTAAAATGACAATGCAACCGCCCATTGAATGGGCGACACTGTGTTACGTGATTTTTTTATTTAGTATTAGTAAAGAATATTAATAATAAATATAATTAATATTAATAGTAAATATAATTAATATTAATAATAAATATATATTAATTAATATATTTAAAATAAATATAAAAATTAATAATGAATATATATTAATTTGTTTTGTAAGAATAATAAAATAATTTAAATTTATTTTTATGTACGTAATTAATTTAATTAAATTATTTTTTAGATTTTAATTAGTAATGAAATATGTTAAATAGATTTTAATTATTATAAATTAATTTCAAATAATTTAAATTGATTTATATGTATATATTTATTTTATTTAAAAAGTACAGTTATGTCACTGCAATGGGCGGATGCTTTGATTATTTTATCAAAAAGTAAAACTCTGTCACTGCAATGGATTGATGCTTTGATTTTTTATTATTTAAGTACAACTCTGTCACTGCAATGGGTGGATCCTTTGATTATTTTATTATTTAAGTATAGGTTCGTCACTGCAATGGACGAATGCTTTAATTAGTTTATTATTTAAGTACAGTTTAAATAGAGGTGTGGTGTGATTTATTTTTTCACATATATTCTTATTTTCTTATAATAGTGCTAATGTGTATCGTCGCTGCAAAGAGAAAGTGGTTTATTCGAGAGACGAGCCTCCGATGGAGATACTTTTCTGGAACACTTGTAGTTTCGAGCAACTACAGAGGGAGTTGATTCGTTGGTTAGACGGAGACATACTTGAAGGCGAAAAAATTAATAGTATTGAGAGACATGATGTAACGCCCCGTTTTGTCCAATTTATTTAATCGAGTCGATTTAATTATTTTCATTTTTATATTATTTTATTCTTGACTTTTATTTGACAATATATTATTTTTCATCGTTATTATGTTTTATCGCGTTTTGAGAGCGTTTGCGAGATATTTGAGCTGAGGGGTAAAATGGTCATTTTGAGGGGTTAGATATTTTAGAAAAAATTAGATATTTTTATAAATAGAGATTTGAGAGAAAAAGAGAGAAAAGAAAGAGAAAGGAAAAACGTGGGAAAAGAAAAGAGAAGAAGAAACATGGATTCATCATCTTCTCTATTCATCATCTTCTTCAAACTCCTCTTTGATTAATCGAGTAAGGGTGAGAAGTTTCGATTATATCTTGCATGTATATGTATATGTATGTATGTGGTTGAATGTTTACTTGTTTTTCCATAGTTTTCATTTCTAGGTTGAAAATGAGCAATATGAGTAGAAATCGATGTTTTCACGGTTGGAATGCGGAATAAGTTGTGTAGTATAGTCGGGTGAGGATAGGAATTAATCGGGATTGGTTGTTTGTGTGTTCTCGAGTGGTTTTGATCGAGTTTGGAGTTGGGATGAATTGATAAAATTATGTTTCAAAATATTTCAAAAATGGAAAATGTGTTGGATGACTTTTTAATGGTGAAAATATTGTAGTATGTTGAATTCTGAGACCGAGGCTTTTTACGGAATCGAAATCTGAGGTCCGGAAGGCATTTAACGGTCCAAAACTGAGTTTTTAGCAGAATCTGCGCATTATGCGCCGACCCCCCAGGGTTACGCGTCGACTCATGATCTGTGTGCGCTGACCCGGGTGAAATCTCCAGGTTTATGTGTCGACTCATAGTACCATGTGTCGGCTCATGATCACATAATTTTTCCAAAATGTCAGATTTTGTTTTCTTCATAACTTTTGAACCGTAAGTCCGTTTTGGCCGCCGTTCGAAGCGTTGGAAAGCTAATGAAATATTATTTCTATTAAAAATGGTTTGGAGGAAAGTATATGATTTATTTAAGTCATGGTTGTGTAAAAGTTATGGGTTGTCGGGTTTTTATCGCGTTAAATGCGTGCGGTCGGTATTTTACAGTGTATTGTGCTATTGTTATATGACGTGGAGCTTTTATGTGGTTTATATGATGTTGAAACATGTGATAAGTTGTTGTAATTGTTGTGGCCTTATGGTAAAATACTTTGTTGAATTGAATACAAATGTATGGTATTAATGTATGTTGTTGTGGGTAGCCTTCGTGGCGTGAATCCTAGTGTTGTGAGTATCATTGTATGATTGCAGGATTGTTGTGGCTGATGGTTAGTAATTCTTGATGTGAATTGATATGAGTGTATATGCTAAAATGCTAATTGTTGTGGTTTGTGGATTATGATGAAATGCATTGTTTATGTGAAATTCAATGTATGTTATTTGGTGGCCTTATGGCAAGTAAAGGCATTGTTTGAATTGATTTCCAATGCATGATTATTGATGTTGAGATGGTTAACATGGTTATATATGTATATGAATTTGATTGTCATGAGTCATTAGTATTCCATGCATCATGATATGCATCTTGTGATGTCGTGTGCCCTTGTGGGGTGTGAGCGACGAAACGATTCCAGAGGGAATCTGCTGTAACGGTCGTGAGCCTTATACAAAGAGGACCTAAAGCAACGTTATAGATGATCATGAGCCTTATACAAAGAGGACCTAAAGCGATCCACCAACGTCGTGAGCCTTATACAAAGAGGACCTAAAGCAACGGGGAACATCATTTGCCCGACGGGGAGTTACACTAAGCAACAAGCGATGATTCCAATAATTCCTGAGTGAATTAATGATGATGAGAATGATGGATGGAATGGTACCGCATGCATAGAGTCATTGTGTCGGTCTCTGTGCATTTGCATAAGTCATGAATGGATTGATTATGTGTGGGAAATTGTGAATGGGATTGATGTGTTGATATACATTGGTGATAAATGTATTGAGCATGATTGATATGCATTTGTGATAAATGCATTGGTTATGGATGATATGTTTTATGTATAGACATATGATATGTTTTGTGGGGATGTTGTACATTACAATGATTGTATTAATTATCTATGATATGCTATATATGAATATATGTGATGTGGTGGTGTGTTTCCATATGTCATAACTTTGGTATCCTTATGTGTGAATATGTGATTATGTTGGTATAATTGATATATGCTATGTGGTTGGATTATTAGAAATATGTTATGTATCTGTGGCATGCTATATGTATTAGTATGTGATGCTTGTGGTGAGAATAATTATGCATGTGAATTTATATGTGTTTGCATATTATTATGCAATCTTGATTTAGTTGTTATTTCTCACCCTTCTGTTGTGGTTTGATGCCCTATGAGGCAATTGCAGATTAGTATCTTGGAGGCTTTTGTGAAGATTAGTTCTCCATCCTTTTGTCGGTCTGTCTGCTCTGATACGTAACACGGGAGTCGGGGAACGCTTTTGTTATATATGTATACATTTGTTGGATCTATTTTGTATTACCTTTGTATGAATATTTTGATGTTATAAAACAATTTATTTTGTAAAACCAGTCAGTTATTGATCTTTCCGCTTTATTCCATAATTGAACTTTCCTTTTGTTGGAAAAAGTTTCCCTTTTATGTTTATTCTATTTTGTGTTATGTATCAAATTTATGAGCAGAGATTGTGTTTTCTTTCTCCAAATGTGGCATCCTTATTTCTGTCTAAGAATAAATTTTTATTCACTTTGATTTATTTATGTATTATTTATCCGCGATGGAAATTGGGGTGTTAGATTAGTGGTATCAGAGCAGGTCGGTCTGTCCGGCCAAGTGGTTGAGTTTGTGTGGCATGACAGTTGAATACTGTCGATGTTGTTTGTCCCTTAGTCTGTGATATGTGTGTGAAACACTGTCAGTGATTTCTGGTTTTCTAATCCTTTGTCTTCAGGATTTAGAATGAGATAAGTGGGGGAGAAGCTTGTGCTTCTCCAAGTTGCTTCAGGTGTGGAGCGTTAGCTCAGTGTGTTGTAGATTGCAGGATTGTAAGTGTTGTTTGGACAGTGTTGTTCCTGATTCCGGAGGGAATGCGGAGGTAAGATTTATGTCAACTAAGGATTTGTGCCTTAGGTAGTTTTGTGCACAAGATGCAAGAAATGCTATTATAGTTTGGTAAAGATGGTTTATGCCCTATCATGATTGTCGGCTGTCTATTGACAAATTGAGGAACTGATCACCCTTAATCTCTTGTTGATAGTAGACGAAATTATGTTGGATGGAATAGACGTGTCTTTCCAGCTTAGATAGTATGTTTTGTGAATCGTTTGGAGCTAAGGCAAGTGAGTACAGATTATTTTGTTGAGTCGATGAAGATTCTTATATCGGAAGATGAGGCGGATTAGAGGTTTTGGTATGTTGGTCAAGTTGGGAAGTCATTGAGAGAGAACGATTGGGTATTATTAAAGGTTGTTCTCAAAGAGTAGAGTGTGAACTCAAATTTGACGAAGGTGAAGATTTGAGGTTTGGATCTACTAAGTGAGTAGAAAAACTCTTAGGCGATGAGACCATAATGTTTGTTATATTTGTGATAATAGTGTTCTGGAATTGACAGGAAAGCCACAAAGAAGGGCTGCCAGTTGTGTGTGATTTCTAGATGTGTTTCCGGATGGAATATTAGATGTTGGTGTTAGAATTACCCAGTGAAGAATTTTGTAAAAACTTTAAGAATTTATATCTTTTGGAATTTGGTTGGGCATTACAATGTACAGTGATGTTGTTCGGTGATAGTAATGCGTCTGGAATGTTTGTGGAGTATATGAATTGTATCCTCCATATTTGATTGGATAAGTTCGGAGTGGTGTTCATTAGGGATATTCTGATCTATTATAAAATCAGAAGGAGAGTATGTAGGGTGTTTGAGAATCAAGTTGCAAGTGTTGAAAAGAAAGGATTTTTTATGTTAAATTATTCAAGTGAGAATTTTGGTTGAAAAAGGTTAGTTTTCTTGGATATGTTATTTCTGATGATGGTATTGTTATGGATCCATCGGTAGTAGATGCAGTTCGACAATGAGAGGCTCCGAAGTCGGTTAAGGTGATTAGAAGCTTTTTGGACTTTAGTTGATTATTACCGGAGGTTAGGGACGGCTTTTCCAAGTTAGCATTTTCGTTACTTCAGTTGACTTGCAAAGGGTAAGTCGTTTGCTTTGGATGCTCATTGTGAGGAAAGTTTGAGAGGGCTAAAGTAGAATTTGTCTACGGCTCCAGTTTTGATTCTGCGTGTTCCTGATAAACCGTTTGTGAGGTATTGGGATGCGTCTATGATGAGTTTAGTCAGTGTGTTAATGCAAGATGGTAAAGTCGTGGTTTATGCTTTACGACAATTGAGGATTCATGATTTCAAGATGGCTGCGGTCACATTTGTGTTGGGAATCTGGAGGTATTATTTTTATGGTTTTGAGTTCGAAGTGTTTAGTAATCACAAGAATATTGAGTACCTGTTTGGTCGGAAATAATAGAGTATGAGACAACGAGGATGGTTGGAATTCTTGATGAGTTATAACTTTAGCTGGAATTATCCTATTGGTGAAGTTAATGTCGTGCCTGATGAGTTAAGTCGAAAGCTTTTATGTATGTCTGTTTTGATGGTCAGAGGATTAGAATTATTTGAGCAGTTCAGAGACTTGTGTCTGGTGTGTGAGATAACTCAGTGGAGTGTAAGGTTGGGTCTATTAGAAATGAACTATGCTTTTTCTGGTGAATATTAGAGAGATTCAGAAGTTGGATATGGAATTGGTAGTTTTGATGGTTACGAGTAATCAGAGTGCGTAGCGGAAGCGTGATGTGGTACAATTTGTATATGCGTGTGTGACTTGTAAGAGTTCATAGGTTGAACATTGGAAACATGTAGGAATGATGAGACCTATGGACGTTCCGGAATGGAAATGTTAGGTGAAAGGTTTAATTACTATTCATGGGCTACTATGTAGATGGATGTTTTGGTTATATGTTCGATTGGTGAATCGTAGCATTGTTGTAATAATGTTGTGTGACAAGGTTGTTGGTATTCTAGTTTTATGGATGTTGTTAAGACGTTGTTTATGTCGTAGAACTTTATGTTCTTATCTTTGTTGTTGCCTCGTTTCCATGGTGATGGTTCGAGTGCGTGTAGCTAATTCCTGTGATGGGGAATTAGAGGAGTGTTACCTACGGTGATGGTAATGATCTTGTTTTGTTTTGGTTCAAGAGTGAACCTGTGTGTTCGTAACTTGGGTATTCTTTGAGTCGTGAGTTGGTCGTCAAGTGCATCGTATGGGCATTGCATCTTGTCGTTGTTATTACCGTTGTCGTGTCGTTGTAGTAGTTGTTGTGAGCGAGGTGTTTTGTCGGTTTGTATTATTCATGGTGTTGCCTTTAATGGCATGAGAGTGTGTTAGTCAGATGCGAGAGTCGTATCTGGAGTTGTTTGCACCAAGTATATTTTCAAGGACGAAAATGTCTAAGTGGGGGAGAATTGTAACGCCCCGTTTTGTCCGATTTATTTAATCGAGTCGATTTAATTATTTTCATTTTTATATTATTTTATTCTTGACTTTTATTTGACAATATATTATTTTTCATCGTTATTATGTTTTATCGCGTTTTGAGAGCGTTTGCGAGATATTTGAGCTTAGGGGTAAAATAGTCATTTTGAGGGGTTAGATATTTTAGAAAAAATTAGATATTTTTATAAATAGAGATTTGAGAGAAAAGAAAGAGAAAGGAAAAACGTGGGAAAAGAGAAGAGAAGAAGAAACATGGATTCATCGTCTTCTTCAAACTCCTATTCGATTAATCGGGTAAGGGTGAGAAGTTTCGATTATATCTTGCTTGTATATGTATATGTATGTATGTGGTTGAATGTTTAGTTGTTTTTCCATAATTTTCATTTCTAGGTTGAAAATGAGCAATATGAGTAGAAATCGATGTTTTCACGGTTGGAATGCGAAATAAGTTGTGTAGTATAGTCGGGTGAGGATAGGAATTAATCGGGAATGGTTGTTTGTGTGTTCTCGAGTGGTTTTGATCGAGTTTGGAGTTTGGATGAATTGATAAAATTATGTTTCAAAATATTTCAAAAATGAAAAATGTGTTGGATGGCTTTTTAATGGTGAAAATATTGTAGTATGTTGAATTCTGAGACCGGAGCTTTTTACGGAATCGAAATCGGAGGTCCGAAAGGCATTTAACGGTCGAAAACTGAGTTTTTAGCAGAATCTGCGCATTATGCGTCGACCCCCCAGGATTATGCGTCGACTCATGATCTGCATGCGCTGACCCGGGCAAAACTCCAGGTTTATGCGTCGACTCATAGTACCATGCGTCGGCTCATGATCACAGAATTTTTCCAAAATGTCAGATTTTGTTTTCTTCATAACTTTTGAACCGTAAGTCCGTTTTGGCCGCCGTTCGAAGCGTTGGAAAGCTAATGAAATATTCTTTCTATTAAAATGGTTTGGAGGGCAGTAGATGATTTATTTAAGTCGTGGTTGTGTAAAAGTGTTGGGTTGTCGGGTTTTTATCGCGTTAAATGCGTGCGGTCGGTGTTTTACAGTGTGTTGTGCTATTGTTATATGACGTGGAGATTTTATGTGGTTTACATGATGTTGAAACATGTGATAAGTTATTGTAATTGTTGCAGCCTTATGGCAAAATACTTAGTATAATTGAATACAAATGTATGATATTAATGTATGTTGTTGTGGGTAGCCTTCGTGGCGTGAATCCTAGTGTTGTGAATATCATTGTATAATTGCAGGATTGTTGTGGCTGATGGTGAGTAATTCTTGATGTGAATTGATATGAGTGTATATGCTAAAATGCTAATTGTTGTGGTTTGTGGATTATGATGAAATGCATTGTTTATGTGAAATTCAATGTGTGTTATTTGGTGGCCTTATGGCAAGTAAAGACATTGTTTGAATTTATTTCCAATGCATGATTATTAATGTTGAGATGGTTCACATGGTTATATATGTATATGCATTTAATTGTCATGAGTCATTAGTATGCCATGCATCATGATATGCACCTTGTGATGTCGTGTGCCCTTGTGGGGTGTGAGCGACGAAACGATTCCAGAGGGAATCTGCTGTAACGGTCGTGAGCCTTATACAAAGCGGACCTAAAGCGACGTTATAGACGATCGTGAGCCTTATACAAAGAGGACCTAAAGTGATCAGATCGTGAGACTTATACAAAAAGGACCTAAACCGATCCATAAACGTCGTGAGCCTTATACGAAGAGGACCTAAAGCAACGGGGAACATCGTTTTCCCGACGGGGAGTTACACTAAGTAACAAGCGATGATTCCAATAATTCCTGAGTGAATTAATGATGATGAGAATGATGGATGGAATGGTACCGCATGTATAGAGTCGTTGTGTCGGTCTGTGCATTTGCATAAGTCATGAATGGATTGATTATGTGTGGGAAATTGTGAATGGGATTGATGTGTTAATATACATTGGTGATAAATGTATTGAGCATGATTGATATGCATTTGTGATAAATGCATTGGTTATGGATGATATGTTTTATGTATAGACATATGTTATGTTTTGTGGGGATGTTGTACATTACAATGATTGTATTAATTATCTATGATATGCTATATATGAATATATGTGATGTGGTGGTGTGTTTCCATATGTCATAACTTTGGTATGCCTTATGTGTGAATATATGATTATGTTGGTATAATTGATCTATGATATGTGGTTGGATTATTATAAATATGTTATGTATCTGTGCCATGCTATATGTATTAGTATGTGATGCTTGTGGTGAGAATAATTATGCATGTGAATTTATATGTGTTTGCATATTATTATGCAATCTTGATTTAGTTGTTATTTCTCACCCTTCTGCTGTGGTTTGATTCCCTATGAGGCAATTGCAGATTAGTATCTTGGAGGCTTTTGTGAAGATTAGTTCTCCATCCTTTTGTCGGTCTGTCTGCTCTGATACGTAACACGGGAGTCGGGGAACGCTTTTGTTATATATGTATACATTTGTTGGATCTATTTTGTATTACCTTTGCATGAATATTTTGATGTTATAAAACAATTTATTTTGTAAAACCAGTCAGTTATGGATCTTTCCGCTTTATTCCATAATTGAACTTTCCTTTTGTTGGAAAAAGTTTCCCTTTTATGTTTATTCCATTTTGTGTTATGTATCAAATTTATGAGCAGGGATTATGTTTTATTTCTTCAAATGTGGCATCCTTGTTTCTGTCTAAAAATAAATTTTTATTCACTCTGATTTATTTATGTATTATTTATCCGCGATAAGAATTGGGGTGTTACACATGATGCCCTACATGGGTGGGTGCGAGTTAAAAATGATAAGGATGCGAGGGAAAATGTGTTTGGACCAAATGATATTAGATTGATTGTGGTAATCAGTTACAAATATTGTGTTTAAATGTTGTGGTTAAGTTTGTTTATCTGTCTTGATATTTGTTCTATGTGTTACTTGTTTAGACATGTCGTTGTTCGTTTTGTGATATCCGGTTTATTGTTATTTATATTTGGTACTTAATGAGTAATGGTTCAAATAATTGAAAAGCTTGATGGCAATATGAAAATGATACTTGAGAACAAAGTTAAAAAAATTAATTATTACTAGCTTCAACATTGGGACACCGAGTTCGATTGTGACTAAGAACACGACACATTGAACATTTTCTCTCCAACTTATCAGTCGTGTCTATTTTCGTTCTAATATGTGTGTTCACTAGGCAACCTTTCTTGTTCCTCTGCATTCTTGGATTAGGGCAAATTTGATCTCCTTCATAAATTGGCTAATATTCATCGTATAGCAACACTGGAGTATGTATTGTTATGTTTTCATGTGAATGGGTTAGAAGTTGTTGGCCGCACAAATGTGGCATATGAGAAGGTTCAAGAACTATCACTACTACGGAAAACACATATAATAATGCTTGCATTACTACAGATATTCAATCAACCGTTGTAATATGTGATATTTAGGCATATGCATTTTATTAATTTTATTTAACCACCTATAACCACGGTTGATTTAATTCCTGTGGTGAAAAGTGGCGTATGGTCATGGGTTCAAAACTTAGGACCAGTATTTTTGGTTATTTACTTTTTTTTTTTGAAAATGCTGACAGACCTTTCACCAAGGGTATTTAAATCAATTGTGGTTATAGGTGGCGCCTTCTTTTTTTAAGATATATATAACGCTCTTAGTTCATTCACTTTTGCTCTAGACGTACTTAGACAAACTTCATCTTCTGCCTCCAAATTTCTTCCATTTACGAAACATTATTCATCCACTAAACCAAACTTGAAAACATCATTTCTTCCATTTACGAAACATTATTCATCCAATAAACCAAACTTGAAAACATCATTTCTTCCACAAACAAAACTCAGAAACATTGCTTCCATTAACGTGTTACAGTTTGTTCCTGTTTAACGATTCTACAGGTAAAATGTTATTGTTTAACGATTCTATTTATTTATCTTTTAATTGTTGTTCGTGTTGTTTTTGTTTTTGTTGTTGTTGTTGTTCTTGCTTTTGTTGTTATTCTTGTTGTTTTTATTGTTGTTGTTATTGTTTTTGTTGTTGCTCTTATTGTTCTTGTTGTTATCTTATTTTTGTTCTTGTTGTTGTTATTGTTCTTGTTGTTCATGTTATTATTCTTGTTGTTCTTGTAGTTCTTGTTATAGTTTTTGTTGTTGTTCTTGTTCTTGTTCTTGTTGTTGCTCTTGTTGTTATTCTTATTTTTGTTCTTGTTGTTGTTATTGTTGTTGTTATTGTTCTTGTTGTTATTGTTCTTGTTCTTGTTCTTGTTGTTCTTGTTGTTGTTTTTGTTGTTCTTAGTGCTCTTGTTGTTATTGCTATTGTTGTTGTTCTTATTCTTCATGTTATTGTTCTTATTATTCTTGTTAATCTTGTTATTCTTGATGTTGTTGTGTTAAAATATTTAATATTGTATATTGTGATGAAAGTTATAAATGTAGTCAGGAAAAACATGTGGCAAAAATAAATAAATAAATGCTGACAGACCTTTCACAACGGGTATTTAAAACAACCGTGACTATAGGTAGCACGCTTTTCAGTTTTTTACAACGGCCATACAACTGTGATTGTAAGTAACGCATATACAACCACACGCTACGTAACAAGGGTCAGTCCTGCGTGATAATATATCTTTTTTAACCGTTGTTGTATGTGTTTTTTGTAGTAGTGTATTGGGGGTGCCTTCGGAGGGCAGTGATAGAAAAGGGCAAAGCATCGAAATTAAATGGCTAAGGGACCATTACAAGGCTTTGACATTAGACGATAATTCCCTCGAGAAAGTGATACTTATGAAAACTAGAATGTATATTTTATTGCTTTTTGCATGCTTATTACTTCTTGATACTAATGGTAACATTATACACCTTCAGTTTTTACCACTATTAACAGATATAGATAAGATAGATAGATATAGTTAGAGGCACTGCTACCTTATTGCATCTATACAGAAATTTGTGTAGATGCGCTAAAAAATATGCATAATTTTGCTGGCTATGGAGTTTTACTTCAATCTTGGGGTTGGTCCATAATGCCAAGACTGTCACCAACAAATCCCAATCCATTCCACTTTTCATATGTGACCAAGTACGTTTAAAAAAATTATTTTTTATATGTTTTATATATATATATATATATATATATATATATATGACAAACTTTTTGAGATAATTTTTTTTTTAAATGTGATAAATATTATGGGATGGAATGAATGCGTAAGTAAGTGTAAATTATTGGTTTAGATTAATTTATGATTTAATCTCTTACAACAATATTTATATGTATAATGTATTAATGTAATTAGGTAGTTAGATATTTATAAATTAACAACTTTAAAAAAAAAAAATGTAACTAAAAAAAATTACTTGTTGTAATTAAACACTTTAATATATTTATTTTTATGCAAATTATTATTCCTTGCATAAGCAAATATTAACTTGTATATATATTTTTAGATTAAAACATGGGTATATTTAAAAAATTTATATTACCAATAAATCAATGTAGTAGTTATCAAAGATGATTTAGAAATGAATTATTTCGGCAAAGAATCATACACTTGACAACAAATTTAGTCAAACATAGACATCTTTTGAAATAGAGAAGTTCCCCTTCGTTAATTACCTTTGAATTGTCTCTCTTTAGAAATAGAGAAGTTTTCCTTCATTAATTACCTTTGAATTTGCCTATGCCTTTTAGAATTTATCTGTATGTATTTTGTTGCTTGTAAATTTAGTTTTTGGTTTATTTCGTCGTAATTGAGTCTTCTCCAATAGTTGCACATTATATGGTTGAGTGTTTAATCGTTGTACGCATGCATAAATCAAATTGTTTGATTAAACTCTTAGTAAAATGCTTCTAGTCAAATAGTCGGAGGTTTGAATCAAAAAACACATCTGAGAATGGTTTAAGTTGAAATTTTTTACAACATTGTCATAGTATTAGAAACAAATAACCACAATGTCATACTTTTCAATTATATATACCAATATGTCACCATTTCAAACAAAACAAAATTCTCATTATAGAGTTGTCGCCCGTTGAATGCGCGGTCCCTCTCAATCTCAAAATGACAATGCAGCCGCTTATTGAATGGGCGGCATTGTGTTACGTGATTTTTTTATTTAATATTAATAAAGAATATTAATAATAAATATAATTAATATTAATAATAAATATATATTAATTAATATATTTAAAATTAATATAAAAATTAATAATGAATATATATTAATTAGTTTTGTAAGTATAATAAAATAATTTAAATTTATTTTTATGTATGTAATTTATTTAATTAAGTTATTTTTAGATTTTAATTAATAATTAAATATGTTAATTAGATTTTAATTATTATAAATTAATTTTAAATCATATAAATTGATTTATATGTATATATTTATTTTATTAAAAAGGTACAACTTTGTTACTACAATGGGCGAATGCTTTGATTATTTTATTTAAAAGTACAGCTCTGTCACTACAATGGTCGAATAATTTTATTGTTTAAGTATAGGTTCGTCACTGCAATGGACAGATGTTTTGATTATTTTATTATTTAATTACAACTTCATGTGGCGGATCTGATATAAATAGAGGTGTGGTGTGATCTATTTTTTTCACATCTATTCTTATTTTCTTATAATATTGCTAATTTGTATCGTCGTCGCAAAGGGAAAGTGATTTATTCGAGAGACAAACATCTAATTGAGATGCTCTTCTAGAAAATTTGTAGTTTCGAGCAACTACATAGGGAGTTGATTCGTTGGTTAGACAGAGGCATACCTGAAGGAGAAAAGATTAAAAGTATTGAGAGACATGATGCCCTATGGGGGTGGGTGCGAGTTAAAAATGATAAGGATGCGAGGGAAAATATGTTTGGACCAAATGATATCAGTTTGATTGTGGTAATCAGTTACAAATATTGTGGTTAAGTATTTTTATCTGTATTGATATTTGTTCTATGTGTTGTTTATTTAGACCTGTTGTTGTTCGTTTTGTGATATCTGGTTTCTTGTTATTTATATTTTGGTACTTAATGAGTAATGGTTCAAATAATTGAGAAGCTTGATGGCAATATGAAAATGATACTTGACAACAAAATAAAAAAATTAATTATTACTAGTTCAAACATTGGGACATCGAGTTCGGTTGTGATCAGAGAGATGAAACATGGAACATTTTCTCTCCAACTTATCAGTCGTGTCCATTTTCATTCTAATATGTGTGCTCACTAGGCAACCTTTCTTGTTCCTCTGCATTCTTGGATTAGGGAAAATTTGATCTCCTTCATAAATTGGCCTATATTCATCGTATGGCAGCATTGGAGTATGTACATGTATTGTTAGGTTTTCATTTGAATGGGTTAGAAGTTGTTGGCCGCACAAATGTGGCATATGAGAAGGTTCAAGAACTATCACTACTACAGAAAACACATATAGTAATGTCCGCATTACTACGGATATTCAATCAACCGTTGTAATATGTGATATTTAGGCACATGCATTTTATTAATTTTATTTAACCACATATAACCACGGTTTATTTAATACCCGTGGTGAAAAGTGGCGTATGGTCATGGGTTCAAATCTTAGCACCAACATTTTTGGTTATTTACTTCTTTTTTTTTAATGTTGACAGACCTTTCACCAAGGGTATTTAAATCAACTGTGGTTATAGGTGACGCCTTCTTTTTTTAAGATATATATAACGCTCTTAGTTCATTCACTTTTTCCCTAGACGTACTTAGACAAACTTCATCTTCTGCCTCCAAACTTCTTCCATTTGCGAAACATTATTCATCCACTAAACCAAACTTGAAAACATCATTTCTTCCACAAACGAAACTCAGAAACATTTCTTCCATTAACGTGTTACAGTTTGTTCCTATTTAACGATTCTACAGGTAAAATGTTATTGTTTAACGATTCTATTTATTTATTTTTTTAAATGTTGTTCTTGTTGTTCTTGTTCTTGTTATTTTTATTGTTATTGTTGTTGTTGTTCTTTTTATTATTCTTATTTTTGTTATTGTTGTTGTTATTGTTCTTGTTGTTCTTGTTATTGCTCTTGTTGTTCTTGTTGTCCTTGTTGTTATTATTATTTTTGTTATTGTTGTTGTTATTGTTGTTGTTATTGTTATGGTTATTGTTCTTGTTATTGTTCTTGTTGTTCTTGTCATTCTTGTTGTTGTTCTTGGTGTTCTTATTGTTATTGTTATTGTTATTGTTCTTGTTCTTCTTGTTATTGTTCTTAATATTCTTGTTAATCTTATTGTTCTTGATGTTGTTGTGTTAAAATATTTAATATTGTGTATTGTGATGAAAGTTATAAATGTAGTCAGACAAAACATGTGGCAAAAATTAAAAAAAAATACTGACAGACATTTCACAACAGGTATTTAAAACAACTCTGATTATAGGCAGCACGTTTTTCAGTTTTTTGCAACGGTCATACAATCGTGATTGTAAGTAATGCATATATAACCACACGCTACGTAACAACGACCGGTCCTGCGTGATAATATATATTTTTTAATCGTTGTTGTATGTGTTTTTTGTAGTAGTGTATTGGGGGTGCCTTTGGAGAACAATGATAGAAAAGGGAAAAGCATTGAAATTAAATGGATAAGGGAACATTACAAGGCTTTGACATTAGACGAGAATTCCTTCGTGGAAGTGATACTTATGAAAACTAGAATGTATATTTTATTGCTTTTTGCATGCTTATTACTTCTTGATACTAATGGTAACATTATACACCTTCAGTTTTTACCATTATTAGCATATATAAATAAGATAGGTAGATATAGTTAGAGGCACTGCTACCTTATTGCATCTATACGGAAATTTGTGTAGATGCGCTAAAAAAATGTGCACAATTTTGCTGGTTGTGGAGTTTTACTTCAAGCTTGGGGTTAGTCCAGAATGCCAAGACTGTCACCAACAAATCCCAATCCATTCCAGTTTCCATATGCGACCAAGTACGTTTAAAAATATTATATATATATATATATATATATATATATATATATATATATATATATATATATATGTGTGTGTGTATAACTATTTCTTTTTCAGTTGGTCTGCATATGAGATGAATTACGAAGAAAAAAAACTCATCATTGTGCACCTGGATATCAAGCGTTCTTTGATCATTTCGAGACGGATGGTATATTATCTCTAAGACTTATACTACTAACATTTGAAGTTTATTTATATTTTTTAGACTATTCCTTTTTACTACTACGTTACAGTTTCTATGGAGGCCCTATCCTGAACTTGAAGATAAGGATCCAACTGAAAGCGATGTGTAAAGTTCAACAACGCTTTTAATTTATTTCACGTATGTTGAAATGCATCATTCATATAGGGTTAAACTCCAATTCGGGATTCAACAAGAAATTCCTGGTCCACCTGGGTGCATGGAGAAGTACTACAAAAGTCAAATGTCAGACCAATGGAAATTCAAAAATTGGAAAGACTGTTATAAACAAGAGCGTCAACATTGGATAAATCATTGCAACACTGTCTTACAAGGAGATGTCATGTAAACCGAATGTAAACCCAGTAGGGAATACATGGGTTGGTATAGATTTGTGACTAATTTGTATCTATCACAAAATAGATACCTATTTGACCCTCGTAACCAACCCATATCTTCAAACTTCCAACATATCAGACCATCAACCAGCACTTACACCTAATAACCAACATGTAACACCCAACAACAAACATGTAACACCCAACAACCTACATGTAACATTCAATAACCTTTCAACCCAACACAACAATCTTATACCCCAAGCCAACACTACCATCAACCATACCCATCATTTAACACAACCCCCTTTAACACCCAACAACGAAACCCAAATTTTACCCCCTCATCATCATACACCCAACAACAAACACCATTCACCACCCACTATAATCAATACTCATTCTCACAACCTACCCCACAAGATCACAACTACTAAACACCCCAACCACAAATCCCTTTTTACCACTCAAAAACCTTCACCCTAAATTCTTCCCAAGACCAACAACCCTACATCCCCTACATGCATAGCTCAATGCCACCTTCTACCCAACCAAATTGGAACAACGAGAAAACCAGATTAAATTATGGCAGTGCGGCGACGATACCGACGATGGACGAGTTTAATGATGATATGGTCGCTAAATTTATGAATCTTATGAATGACGCAAGACCTTCTACTCATCCAACAAATGTTGATAAAAATTGTAGAAGGTCTGTCCGAATTAGACAAGCTTCAGCATGTGGAACCCACCAACGCTTTCATCGACCGGGTCAAAATCAAGGATATATAAGAGTTTAATGTACTTCTTTTTAATTAAATAAATAAATAAATATTCCTTTCCATTATTATTTATTTGTTTTTATTATTATTTTATTTATTAATTAATATATTTTAACATTATTAAAAATTATTAACATAAATATTATTTATAATCAACTAACCTTATTAAAAATTATTAATAAATATAATCAATTAACATTGTTAAAACTTATTAATATTGTATTATTTATAACTATAATAATTATAATCAATTATTAATAACTATAATCAATTATTAAAAATTAATTACTATATTATTTATAACTATAATAACTATAATCAAATATTAAAAAGTATTAATATTAAAAATTAAAATCACGCTATAACACTGCCGCCTATTCAATGGACGAAACTTCTTTTTACTTGTACAGTGTTGCCCATTCAATAGGCAGTTCTCAGGTTTCTTGCACACTCCCACCCTTTTAATGGGCGGTTGTTGTCACACAATAATGATTTTTTTTAAAGTGTGGCAGTTTGGTATTTATATTGAAATGAATGGTAATTTGGTATTTCTTGTCCAATACTAAGGTAAGACAGTAAAAAATTCTTTAAGTTCTGCCAAGTTTTTATTCATAATAGCCATTCACTTTGATAAAAATTTAAAAATATATAAGTGTGATTCGAATCACAGGACTTCCTGCCTCAAATTAAACTTTATGTGGAAAATAAGGATTTTGCATCTGTGAATCTAATTCGAATCACATGACTGCCTGACTCTAATCAAACATAGTTCTAAAAAATTGGGTTTTACCTCTATGAGTTTTATTCAAAACACATTAATGCATGACTCAAATTAGAGAGATTTGATCTGAATAACATACATGCTTGACTCGAACCAAAGTCTGAAAGAAAATTTTGAATTTTAGTTTTGCGATTCTAATTTGAATTACATATCTAGTTGACTTGAATCGTACAAAGGTTTATTCGAATCAGTAGAGAAATTTTTATTGGTTTTTAGATCTTGATTCAAACCATTTACTCTATTGAATCGGATCATACTTCTTGCCTGTGACTCGACTCAAATGGCTTTTCTCTCTCATTTTTTGTGCCTTATCTCCAGCATATATAAAATTTGTTTTTCTCAAATCCCACATAACCACATTGTGATTTATAACTCATAACACACATTTTCTCTCAACTTTCAAAAAGGGTTTTTAATTTTGTTTTAAGTCTTACAATCGAATTTTCTTCATCTTCAACCTCTTGCATCTCCATTGTTGTTTGGATTAAGCTCTCGTCTTAGGGTGTAAGATCTGAGTGAGGAGGATCATTTTGTGATTAACGTTTTGCAAAAATTTCTTAAGGATTTCAGGGGTTGGCATTTGTGTGTATGCTTATGGCTAGGATCGACAAATTCAACAAAAAAAGAAAGAGGTTCTTCTCTTCAAGATTACTTCGATAAAGCTGTGTAGAAGCCTATAGACGAAGTTGGCATTTTTCTCATCTTCATAGAGTTCAAGGCTTAATGAACCATGAAGATTTGTACAGTTGGAAAGGATTTGTACCCGCAAGTTGGTATTTTTCTAGATGCAGGAAAATTAAATTTGAAATCGACTAAAGATTTCACGAAAATTCAATTTCAGAAGCTTTTTACAGTCGAAGAGGATTCAAATCAAAGATCTTTATTTTTAGCATTATATTAAATTGTGATTATGCTAAACAAATATGTGTAAATTTGTCAAGATCATAGTGGAAGAACAACAAAATTTCCAATGGACAACCATTGGAAAACAGAGTAGGCATAAGCGAGTACGAATTGTCGAACCACTGTGAATCTGGCGTACTGTCTTATATCTCTTTCTTTACATTTTATTTAGGATTTCATATTTATATTAAATTTTTTCTTATAATCTTGTGGTATTGGGGTTTATCGTATTGATGGTGATTTTGTAAATAAATTTTAGGTTTTGTTAGATTAAGACTCTAAAACTTTCTTACTTTTGAATAACACTAAAAACTATAATGTTAGATTTCTTGCTCAATTAAAAATACTTGATTTACTCACCTCGTGTAAATCGGCATTTAGTCAATTAAGACACTGATTGATTTATTACTTTTCATTTATCATCTATTTTGTATTTTTGATTAAGTGTTTACTATGTTTCGTCCAAAAAGCATATACATTTTGTACATAAAATTTGCAATACAATTTTTAAACTATGCTTGTTTGAAAGTAAATTTTTTAAATTGAACTATTTTTTGGCAAGGTCTATTCAACCCTCTTTCTAGACCATTCAAATTTATATTCTCCCTCATCAACCTTAAAGGAGGGTGGTATCTGCAAACACTTTGACGCTCAAGTTAATAATGATTGGAAGTGAGAGGTATTTAGCTAAGAAATTTATGTGTACCATGATTTGGTAGTTTTGGTCCCATATATAAGGGCTTTTATAGGGTTTATGGATATCTAGATTCTTATGTGAGTGAAACCTCCACTCGGATGGACAAATGTCAAATTATGGTTCATTTTGTCATCTAATGATCCTTCTTCAACCATTTACATGGATCCGGTGTTCTCTTAGGACAGTTCGACGCTTGTTCCCAAAGTCCTCAGACATTCCTTTGGTTTATAATTATTGGTATGAAATTATGTCTCCCAATGTCATTGGTCTGATGTTTGTATGATGTATCAACAAAAATGTTTCTTACTTTATCGGACTTCACATATTTGGCCTTTATATGTCCTTGTGTCATGACAATAGATATGAATTGAGTAAAAACAGGAAGTCCCGAGCCTAGTCTGGTATAGTTGGGGTGTAACTTGATATCTTGTATCATCTTTACCCATACCATCATGGCATTCATGTCATTTGACTTCTATTGGGCATCGATCTCTTTGATCGGCCTTTTATTTTGTTTTATTATAAGGAGTAGACTCAACATGATACAATTTATTTGTGTTACTTTGGTTTTAGATCCTGAGGAAAATATTTGTCGGTGGATTTCCAAGTTGTTTCTTAATCTGGATTGATTATCCACTAACGGAAAATTGTGACGAGTAAAGTCTCCATATGAGGCGGAGATCAGTTTGGGTTATTCTCATTTCCTGATTTTGTCACTTAGAGTGATGTAATGTGTTGCACCCCAAAATTTACCCTATCGTTTCTAACCCTAATTGGCTTTTGCTTCGCATTCGTCTGCATTTCCATTAGGTCATAGCAATCAATCATGCATTGCATTGAGTGCTTGAGACATGGGATCACATTGTTTTTATGGCTCGAAACTTTCTTTTTATTTCAAGTTTTTAAGCAGCAAGCATCAGAGGCTCCAACATTTATTTTGCTCAGTGATTTGGTACCGGACCATATTTTTCCAGCACGGTATCTTGAGTGCAAGAGGGAATTCACAGCTTATTTCAGGCATTATTCAGGTGCAATATTAAGTAACAAGCTTCAGAGGCAGATTCATGCTCATAACAAGTGGCAACAATTGATTTCCCAAGTTCCCCTCCTTTTGGCACCCACATTCAAAAATTTGAATGTGTTAATCAATTAACCAAATTGCAGGCAAAAGTGGTTAATCGATTAACACGTGTGATTTTTGTCCAGATTTTCAGTTTTGCAGCCCTGTAGTAGTTTGGATCATTTTCACTTTGATGTGCATCAGTAGAAGGATCTAGAATGCTTCCAAATTTTGGTTTATTTCCAAATTAACTTCACTTTCCCTCCATAATTCAAATAAATTCCACTCCTAATCCCAACCCTTATTCAAACCCAAACCCCAAACCTCACTTCCATTCCATACCTAAACCATATTTAAACCAATTTGCTCCATTCCAAGGAGGAGATGACTCATTTTTCTGATTTCTCTACACTTCACACTCCAATTCTCTTAATTCTCTATCACTTTTTTCATTCTCCATTTTCATCTTCAACCTTCACCAAAGCTCTTCCATTAAAATTCTCAAATTCTTCATTGTAGTTTGTTAATTCTAGAGCTAAACCTTCACCATTTCCTTTCATCAACACAAATTCTGCAGTAGAAGTTGATTTGAATCTAGATCTAAAGTTTGGAAGCATTTTCTTGAAGCAACTTTGAAGCAAGTTCATCTCATTGTATGGTTCTTCAAGTTTCTTGTTAGGAATTCATTGGATCTTTGATTTTCTTTGCTTGATCTGTCAAATTTTGTTTGCAACACTTACCAAAGCAAATCTCCACTTTGTAGGTTGGTGATTCTTAGATCCAAACTCATTTTAGCTTATTTGCATGTTCACAATGTATATTCATTGGCTTTTGATGTGAATTGGTCCATTGATTGATTTAATTGTTGATCTTGATGTTTGATGGATTCAATTGGTGTTTAATTGTTGCTATTTGATGTAATTTTCATGTACAATTGCATGCCCTAGCACGTGGATGATTGGAGAAGTGATTTGCTGCTGAAAGTGTTTTTGAAATGCTGATTTTCTGCTTCTGGTACAGTGTTAATCGATTAACCAGCATACAGGCAAAAGTGGTTAATCGATTAACATTGTTGCTGCGTGTATTTTGTGTTGTTGAATGTGTTAATCAATTAACCAGATTATAGGCAAAAGTGGTTAATCAATTAACACTGTTTGCTGAAGTTGATTTTTGTGCTAGATTAGATTTCTTTCCACATGTGACTTTCATGGCTTGATATATTTGATATTTGTGGAATTTTCTTGAGTTGTTTAACCTCCGTTTGCAGTACGTATGTGAGTTTTCGATGCACGATTTGTTGATTATGTAATTGTTTGCATTCTTGAAGTATTTTCGCGATGTAATTGTTTGTATCCTTGAAGCATATTCATGATGCACACTTGTTTGCATGTTGACGCTTGCTTGTTGATATTGCATATTCATGATGCTTAATGTGGATACACGTTCATACACTTTGCTTGATCTTGCACGACACATGTTCTGTTGGAATTAACCCAAAACCTTTTGAGAATTCCTATTCAATCTTGATCTCAAGATTGTTAACAATCACACGCAATGGCAACAAAAAGAAAAATTGAGAAAGAAAGAAAGAAAGAGAAAAGAGAAATAGTAGAGTTGGAGAAGAAGATGAAAAACTGCAGAATTTTTTCTGCCCACAAACTGTGGAAACTTTCAATATTCACTTGCAACTGCAAACTATGAATTATCAAACTTGATGATTACAATGATAAGGGTTCCTCCCTATTTATAGATTTAGGTTAACTTGCATCTCAAGCTAAAGCCCAAACTATTAAAGCCCAAAAATATCTAATCTAATCTTTCTAAATCAAATATGATCTATCTAAATCAAATCTAATCTTTCTAAAACAATGAATTACATATTTAACACACCACCTAATTCATTGTGTCTAAACTGTCTACATTCATCATAGACCTTAGCGTCTTGAAAACTTCGACATGCACTCCCTTCGTCATGATATCTGCAATCTAACTCTCAATTCTGCAGTGTTCCAAGTTCATCATCCCTTTTGCTACCTGCTCTCGAAGATAATGGAACCTCATTTCTATGTGCTTACTTCGACCATGTGCTATTGGATTCTTCGCCAAGTTGATAGCTGACATGCTATCGAATCTTCATGGTAATTGCTCCTTGACATACACAAAGGGAAGCAACTATGTACTCTGCTTCGCATGACGATAATGCCACTACTGGCTCCTTTCTCGAACTCCAAGCAACTGGTGCACCACCTAACATAAACACATAGCCAGCTGTGGATTTTCTATCCTCAGCATCACTACACCAACTAGAGTCGGTGTATCCCACTAGCTTGCATTCTTTTCCTTCATCAGCTGCAGGAAACAAAATGTTGTAGTCGAGAGTGCCTTTCAGATACCTATGTATCTTCTCCGTTGTTGCTAGGTGTGATACCTTTGGCTTCTGCATGAATCTACTTACCATACCCACATTGTATGCTAAGTCAGGCCTTATGTGACAAAGGCATCGAATTGACCCAATAAGTCTTCTGCATTGGGTAGGGTCGACATCATCTTCATCTGAATCTCTCAACAGTTGTAATTTGGTCTCAGCTGGAGTCGAAGTTGGGTTGCAATCTTGCATCTCAAATCTCTTGAGTATTTCGCCTACATATCTTCTTTGGTGCATCATCAACCCTCTACTAGTCTTGTAGAATTCGATGCCAAGGAAATATAAGAGATTTCCCAAGTCTGACATTTCAAACTCCTCACTAAGGTCATGTTTAAAATCTTCGATCTCCTTCTTGCAACTTCCTGTTATCAACAGGTAATCGACATAGAGGCATAGAATAAGCAATTCACAATTGCTTCTCCTTACATACACTCCATGCTCATTCGTACATTTCACAAACTCCTTTTTCCTTAAGAAGCTGTCGATTTTCTTATTCCAAGCTCTTGGAGCTTGCTTGAGTCCATACAGGGCTTTATGCAGCCTGTACACCTTTTCTTCTTCACCTCGTTTCACATACCCAACTGGTTGTGCGACATAAACTTCTTCATCTAAGGGGCCATTAAGGAATGCATACTTCACGTCCATCTGACATATGTGCCAATTGTTCATATTTGCTAGACCAACAACCAACCTGATTGTTTCGATCCTAGCAACAGGTGCAAACACTTCATCGAAGTCGATTCCTTCCTTCTGAAGAAATCCTTTCGCCACAAGTCTCGCCTTGTGTCACTTCTCCTATAGGATTCACCTTCACCTTGTAAACCCACATCACATCAATTGCCTTCTTGCTTTGAGGCAATTCGACAAGTGACCAAGTGTTGTTGACTTCGATGGACTTTAACTCCTCATTCATTGCTTTCACCCACTTCGAATCTTTCAATGCCACAGCTGTATTAACTGGTTCGACATCTACGTAGAAAGTATAGTGTACCAGATCACCCTCTTCATCAACCTAATCATCTGATGTAATTACATATTCTTGCAACCTTGCTGGCATGTGTCTTGTTCGTCGAGGTCTGCTTGGACCTGCTTCATCTATGACTTGTTCCTATCGAACTTCTCTTTCGACTTTAATGGTTGGTTCTTCACAAGAGATTCTCACTGAATCCTTCTTGAAATTCTCAATCCAATCCCATTCTTTAAGCTCAGCTATGATCACGTCCCGGCTGATCACTACCTGCTTATTCATTGGGACGAACAGCTTGTAACCCCAAGTCGAATGATATCTGTTGCACCCCAAAATTTGCTCTCCTTACTTTATTACTAACTGGCTTATGTTGCATTGCATTTTGCATTATCATGTGTGCATATCATTGGTTCTTAGCATGGGGTCAAGGTGCCTGAGGCAGTGCTTTAGAGGGTCAAGCAAGAGTCCTGGTATTGTCCAAGAGAGCTCAGGTGGATCATCATCTCCTAACCAGTGCATAGATTAGGGTTTTGAGATTCTTGGGTTTATTGCTTCAATGGGCAAGCTCCTTGGGTTTTTATCATCATCAAATGGCATATCTTGTCTTTGTTGGAGAGGATACACATCATATTCAGAGGAATTTGGATTTGGAGACTGTGATATTTCCTCCTAGACTAAGGGTACCACAACTAGGGTTTGCTATAAAGTCAGTTTATTTCTGATTTTTTTGGGCAAGACTTGATTCCATGGTACTCCTTGGCTCCCTAAGTACCTAGGGATGGGAGGTTGTCCATCAGTTTGGTTCAGGAGAAGTTCAATTGGCCAATGGATTGAAAATCAGGTGAATGGGGTAAAAGTCAACAGTGAGAGGCGAAGTCAACTGTGGAATTTTGAGGTTCTCTCCAAGGTTTTCAAGGTCTCACATCCTCATATGGTCTTCAAGGGTCAAGTTTCATGCCATATATAAAAAATCAGGAGTTGGTGCAAAAGTTTCTAAATTTGGAAAGTGACCTATAATAAAAGTTTCCTTTTTTTGGCAAGTTCCTACACTGCATTCAACTTGACTTCTCATCATCAAGAAAGCTTAAAATGAATTTTTCTCCAACATGAAAGTTGAAGGTATTTTTCTCCTATTTCCAACAAGTACTAGTGGGTCTCCATATCATTTGTGAAGCTCCTGTTATGGTCCAAAGAAGGCAAGGTGGTTTTTAGGGTTTCATTTTCACAACTTTTAGGTTTTGGGACATATGGACCTATGATTAATTCCATTGCTTCAAGACATGTTCCAACATCCAAAAAAAATTCCTAAGAAGCATTTTTGGCTTTTTAATCAAGTGATTCCATGGTTTATTCTTCACTTATTTTTTATTATTCAAAAAAGCCAAGTCATCAAAAAACTCATGAATCATTTGTTTTCAAGGCCCAATTTAAATATGGTGTGATTAGCAATCCAAATGAAGGTGATCCATCAAATAATTCTCAAGTATCCATGCAAGGAGAAAGGTGTAATTCACATTATGCATTTTTCCAAAATTATTCAAAAATCATTAAACAATGGATTACCCAAGCCCAATTCCTCATCAGAAGAAAGCCCTAGCCTATTTAAACCTATCCATGCACTGGTTAGGGTTCATTCACGTGCATTTGAAGGAGAACAACAACTTGTACCCTAATTCTTGAATTCAACAAATCTCACAATCTACAAGGTCTTTCTTCAAAGTTCTTCCACAAATCTCTTCCTGGGGATTTCTAGAACACAACCCAACCACCGTTCGCAGCCAAAAGCCAGGATTAGAGGTGTGCCATCTTAGGTGGGTGATTTTTTCGTGCTCCTAAAACTCCCCTTTTTTATGTCTATATTGAAGTGCGATGAATGGTGAATATCCTGGTATAATTATTTTTAATTATGGACGCGTGAATTGCTTGTAATATGGATTTAAAGTTTTGTGCCCTAATGGTTTTTTATTCGTTTTTTATTATACACTAACAATTTGGGGTTTTTGATGCCATATTTAGATTCCTGACGAAATTCTGGGTCGGATAGTGTACCCATACGCATTTTCTGGGCAGTTTGGCGGTTGCAGGTGGTGGCCGGCGGTGGGGCTCCGGCGAGGGACGGTGGTCCGGCGAGGCAAGGGTCTGGAGGTTGAAGACGAAATCCCGGTCGTCCATTTTTTGATCTAACGGCCACCTATGTGCCACGTGTTATGTTTTTTGTGTTTTATTTTATTTAATTTCGTGTGTGCCAGCCTACACTTACTACCGTGCACCCTTATCATCATGGCTTTTGCTTTTATTATGTTTTTGATCATGTGGCCAGAAACGTGACACCACATTAATGAGCGCACATGCCAGGCACATGGGGGGAGCATGGTAAGCACCCTTTTTTATTTTTATTTTTTTTTATTTTTATTTTTTTTCTGATTAATTAATATGGGTCTGTTTCCTATTCGCACCACCCCCTTGGCCCGTTTCAACATTTTCAACATAAAGTCCTTACTATCTGCACCCCCAGGCCTTCTAATTCATTTTATTATATTTTAATTTTACATTTTCATATTTTAATTATTAAAATTATGTAATTGCATTAAAAAATTACTAAAAAATTTCATACATCATATTTATCATTTTAATAATTTTTAAAAATTTTATTTTTTATTTTTTATTTTATTTTTATCATTTAAATTAATTGTTTAATTCGATTTCTTTTTAGCATTACTCATATAATGCATACTTAATTTCTTTATTTTATTTCTCTGCACCCGTAAAATATTTTTGATCCGTTCTTTTTGCATTTGTTCACTAACATCCTAAATTGCATAAAAATATTTTTATTTCATTTTTAAATTTATTTCATATTGCATTTAGGTCCTTCCCTTTGGCACACTGAGCCCTAATTCCCACCTGAACTCTGCCTAATTATTTGAATGACTAATATCTTGATTTTTTGTAGGGATTTTTGATATGTTGTTTTCCTCTAGTTGAGAAACCTTAATGTTTAATTTGGGAATTTTAGGAGTCATTTTTCTAATTATCTGATTTGTTTTCACTTGAGATTTTCTTGCAGGCGCATCTTTGACCTTGTATGATTATCTGTTTGAAAAGGCACTTGTGCCATTTGCTTTAGGGTTGTTTCTTTGTTTCTTTGATTCATGTTTGGATGATAATCATTGTTGTTTGCCATTGTTTGATTTTCATTCACCTCATCTCTCTTACTTATGTCTATTTTGTACTAATCTTTTATGCAGGGTCTAAGGTAAGTTCTTTAAGGGTATGGATAAGTATCCATGGTCACCCTTACTTTTTCCTTCCCTCATCTTCTTCCTTTAGGATTTAGGTTATCTTCAAGCCTAACTAACCGTAGGTCACCCATGCATGATGACTTTAGGATCTATAGTCCCCCCTTAGAGTTACCCTTGTGTCTTCTCTCTTCTCATCTCAAATTTCTTTAAAACACTTAATAAGAATAAGGTGTATTGCGCACGAGCCTTAAGTATGGGGAATGAGAAATGAGGGGCTTCCTCTCATCTTTCTAGAGTGCTTAGCGAGCGTCCTGTCTTGGGACGATACGTTAAGTATTCGCCCCTGTGCCCTAGACTTTGGTGCAATGCAACTTAGGAACTAACTTAAGCCACTTCTGTCCTAAAAAACACAAACCAATTTCAAACCTTTTTGTCCTTCGGGATTTCCAAACTTAAAGGATATTTTCAAAAAGGGCATGTTACCTTCCGTCTGAGTCGCAAATAGGCATCGACCCTAACTGCCGGACGCGAACTTAACGTCGCTCATAAAAAACACAAAAAGAACTTGGTCCGAACTACGTTGACTCTGAATTCCCTATTGCACAAGGGGGGTACGTAGGCCTAGGACGTTGACGTCCTACCGAGTCTGTCTTTGTCTTCCCCTCCGTTTTAGTACAGCCCTAGATGATAGTATAACTCACCCTTAGAATAGACAACAAGCGTGGATCCCATCGAGTACGATGGACGCGTGGGGTGCTAGCACCTTCCCCTCGCGTAACCGACTCCCGAAACCAGGTTATGGTTGCGATGACCATTCCTTTCCCCCCTCCTAAGGTTTATGCGGTGTTCCCTTTCCCTCTCTTGGGATAAATTTACACGGCTGACGACTCTGTTTTTCCGCGCCACTCTCGCGTTTGTACCTGGATGAAAATCCTGGGAGCGACAGCTGGCGACTCTGCTGGGGACCTGGTTGACCTATGCTGGTCCATCCCTAAGTGAGTCAATCCTAACGCTTGCTTGTCTTTGTTCTCTTTGGGTGCTTTGTTTTGTTTTGCTTTATGTTGTATTTTATTTTTATTTTTACCGCATTTTCCGCATTTCATTTTTTATTACTGTCATGCTGTTGTGGTGTGCTGGCTGTCTTTGTTTAGCAGGTTGGGTGGGTCTGAGAGATAAGCCCGATACCAAGGCTTGAGAATACCCTAGGACTAGAGTGGAAAGTAGTGGGACCTACGTGCCCGCTTGGTACGTTTGTGTGTTCACGAAATTCACAACCAGACGAGGCTATCTTGGGATGCATTCTAACGTGTGCGTCTTGCGCATGTTGGGGTGTTGATCTAGAGAGCTGTCGACTCTGGTGACCGATCATTGAGGACCTTAGTGGAAACATCCCTCTTTAGTGGTGACAGTGGCAGACCACATCCTGTGGCAAACCCATTCGCACCCGAGGGCCCGCTTTGGAACTCACATAGGATGACCCATACGTTTTGAAGAGAATCAGTGGAGGCACTCCTCGATTGACTTTAGTACTGTACCCCGAGGGATGAATGTACTATTGTTTCTTGACCTCAGTGCCAAAGCTGAGGACCTTCCGCTTTGGAGAATCAATTGAGGCCTCCTCGATTGATGATGATGCCAAACCAGAAATGGTGAACGTATCATCATTTCTCGACCTGAGAGCCCGGGATACTGAACATACTAGTACCCACATGTGAGAGGGGATGGGCGTTTGCAGGTTTGCAGGTAACCGAGACTTTCAACCTACCCGGTTTTCTGGATTTCTCATCAATGTCTGATTATTTGGGTTCCTCAGTGGTTCAGAGTTCTGGTTTTCTGGTTTCTCGTTCAGCTAACAGCACAGCACATCCAGCAGTGTGCCTTGACCCCATGTTTGCATGAGCATATCATTTTTCTTGCATTCTGACGTGTTTGAAATTTTTCAGGGCTTGCATCTTACCCTTGATTCCGGTTTTCTGAGGTCGCTTCAGTATGGATGTTCAGAGAAAAAAGATTGTCGCCTATTCATTCCCAGAGCCGACTTTGACACTGATTCACAAATTGATTAATATGGCTGGTTCTGGAGTTCGTACAGAGTTCATTGGAAGGTATGGAAGACTTATGAAATTTGTCTATAATATCTCCCAGTATGAGAAGGATGCCATTCACACACTTCTTCAGTTTTACGACCCGTCTCTGCGTTGCTTCACTTTCCCTGACTACATCTTGGCTCCAACGTTGGAGGAATTCTCATTTATTTTGGGAATTCCTATCAGTCTTGATATAGTTTTCTTTTCTAAGGAACACCCCGGTATGAAAGAAATGGCTGTGGCTCTTCATATTAGTGAATCCGTCCTGAACAGTAATGTTGAAGAAAAACAAGGGGTTAAGGGTTTCTTGTTGAAGTTCTTATTTGATCAAGCTTGTATACATGTCAAAGAGAAGAACTGGACTGCTTTCCAAGCTATTCTGGCTGCGTGTATCTATGGGATTGTGCTGTTTCCGAATATTCCTGATCTGGTGGATATGTACGCCGTCAGGATCTTTATGTCGAAGAATCCTATACCTACCTTGCTAGGTGATGTGTATCACTCGGTTCACTACAAGATGAGAATAGGCGTGGGAAAACTGTAAGTTGCTGTGCACCGCTTTTAGCTACTTGGTTTTTGAGTCGTCTCCCTGAATCTGGCGCTTTCGTTGACACGAAAGATTTTCTGAAATGGTCAAAGAGGGTTATGGGCTTGACTGCTGACAACATTGCTTGGATTAATCGTGACTTGCTAGGAATGGAGATTATTTGCAAATGCGGAGAATTCCCTAATGTTCCCTTGATAGGGAGGAAAGGTGGAATTAATTATAATCCCTCCCTAGCTATCAGACAGTTTGGCTATCCTTTGAAGAATCCACCCGAAGAGCGAGATGTCCGAGAGTCTTTGTTCTTCAATGGTATTGAGGATCAAGGGTTGATAAGGAAAGTTGTGAATGCTTGGAAACAGGCGACTAAGAAGGGTAAGATTACATTCGGGAAAAGTAACAATCGGGCTTTCCCTCCCTATACAGAGTGGATTAAAAAGAGAGCAGAAGAGGAGCTTCTTCCATTCCCGGTAGAACCACCTTTGTACCCTTTGGTGATCGAGCCTCCTACCACCGTTGAGTTGGAGAAATATAACAAATTATGGGCTGAAAAGGAAAGGTTGCGGGAAGAGAATAGTGAGCTAAAGAGAGAGATTTATCAGTGGAAGCATGAGCGGGGTGAAGCTGTCCATACCGCCAAGTTGAAGACAGAGCTTCTTGCTAAAGCAGAAAGAGAGCTTGCTGACATGGTCGCATCCAGAGAAAGAATGAAACAAGCTTTGGATGGTATCAGTAGCGTTCTCAGGTCCAAGGAGGAGGAATTAGGCAAGGCTTTGTTGAAGATTCACAGGTTCAATGATCACCAAGAAACTGCCATGGCTGAGAATAAGAGAAAGGAAGACGACTACATAGCTAAGATTGATCAGTTGAAGTCGACGCTCAAGAAGAAAGACGCCGAGATCTTATCAGGGATATTCAAGAGACAAGTAGTCGAAGATCGACTCAAGGAAGTCATAGCCTCCATGGAAGAACTGAAAGTCCAAGCTGAAGTGAAGAAACCTAGACATGAAGGTCCTAGCATAGATGGTGCTACTGGAGAAGACGCTTGGGAGCTACATTGCCGATACTTGGATGGGATCATACACAGGAGAGACCTTCTCATTCAAGGGCTAATTCAGAGGCCGAAGCATCCCGATACCAGAAAGCTATTCAAGGAGATTCAAGACTGGTGCAGAAAGCATAATGGATGGGGGGGTTGACACTTGTGAACTTTGATGATATGCCATAGTTTTCTTTTTATCTTTTATTGTATTTGGATCACCACCAGGCTTGTTGGATGGGACCTAGTGTTTTTATATTCAGACTCGTTATCTCGGATTTATGATTATTGACATTTGGCTTTTCTCTGGTTTTCTTAATATATGAGCAGAAGTTCCATTATATCTTGTTATTAAACCAGAATCGAGGGGTGGATCACCTTGTGAATTTTCAAACATGTCCATTTGCATTTGCATATTCATAATCATTTTGCATGACAGGTGTTTATCTCCGGTATTCTTATCTTGTTCTCATCTCAGAATTGTAGATCAGCGTATTCACCGGTATCCTACTAAGCAGAATCGGAAGAGACTTATGGATCAGCTACAGAATGAGATCATTGAGATGCGGACTCGCGGACTCGCATGAACCAATTCATGGAATTGATGCAAGGGGTTGCTCAGGGACAAGAACAGTTGAGAACTCTCGTTCAGCCACTGATTGCGAGGGTTGATAATGATGGTGTCCTTCATGGAGGACTTCAGACTGGTGTTACTGATAATGGTCAGAATGGTCCTACGGGCGGAGGTGTTCCGGTTTCTAGTGTTGTGATTCCTCCGAGCGGAGCTGAAAATGCTGGGGGAGGTGGTACTGGTACTGGCGTAGTTCAGGGTCGTCAGTATGATGATGTTCAGGATGATGTATTTTCTTTGCCAGGTGGGGATGCTGGTCCCCAGACTGATCAGGATCAGAGGATCCGTTTGATTGAGGAACAGCTGAGGGGTGTTGTGAATCAGGATTATGTGGGAATAGATCTAGAGGATTTGGGGCTGGTTCCAGGCGTTGTTATTCCACACAAGTTTCAGACTCCCACTTTCGAGAAGTATAATGGTATGACTTGTCCGAGGACCCACGTCAGGGCGTATGCAAGCAAGATGGCTGCATATGCGAAGAATGAAAAGCTGATGATGCATTGCTTTCAGGATAGCCTATCTGGGGCATCCCTGGAGTGGTACATGCAACTGGAAAGGAAGGATGTGCGTAGTTGGAGAGATCTGACAGGAGCATTTATCAGACATTACCAATATAACACTGATATGGCTCCTAACAGAACACAGTTGCAGAATCTGTCGCAGAAGAACAATGAGAGTTTCAAGGAGTACGCTCAGAGGTGGCGCGAACTGGCAGCGAGGGTCCAGCCTCCCATGTTGGAACGTGAAATGATAACTATGTTTATGGCCACCTTGCAGGGTCATTACTATGAAAAGCTGGTACCATGTATGACTGGAAAGTTTGCTGACTTGATCTTAGTGGGGGAAATGGTGGAAAGCGGAATCAAGGCGGGGAAGATATCAGGCAGTGATGGGTCCTCATCTGGAGGAAGCAAGAAGCCTTATGCCAATGGTTATAAGAAGAAGGAGGGAGATACAAACTCTGTGTCATCATATCGTGGTAGAGATGGACCTCGTTAGAACTATAATCAGTAGGTGGCTTCTGTAACCATCCCAGCAGCACCTCAGCAGCCAGCAGTGACTCAGCAACAAAATCAGGCTCCTCGCCGGTCTCAGCCTCTGACTAGGCGGGATAGGCATTTTGACACTCCACCTATGACTTGATCTTAGTGGGGGAAATGGTGGAAAGCGGAATCAAGGCGGGGAAGATATCAGGCAGTGATGGGTCCTCATCTGGAGGAAGCAAGAAGCCTTATGCCAATGGTTATAAGAAGAAGGAGGGAGATACAAACTCTGTGTCATCATATCGTGGTAGAGATGGACCTCGTTAGAACTATAATCAGCAGGTGGCTTCTGTAACCATCCCAGCAGCACCTCAGCAGCCAGCAGTGACTCAGCAACAAAATCAGGCTCCTCGCCGGTCTCAGCCTCTGACTAGGCGGGATAGGCATTTTGACACTCCACCTCTTCCATACGCTCAATTATTTCAGTACTTGCTATAGCTACAGTTAATCCAGAAGAGAACATTGGCTCCACCTACTGGTAATCCACCTCCCGGCTATGACGCCAACGCCCACTGTGAGTTTCATTCTGGGGCACCCGGACATTATATTGAAAACTGTAAAGCTTTTAAGCATCAGGTTCAAGATCTGCTGGATTCCAAAGCCATCAATTTCTCCAATGACATCCCAAATGTGAATCAGAATCCGATGCTGAATCACGGTGGGCTGAAGGTCAATGCTATTATTAAAGACTGTGAAGACTTGAGTTTGATTTCAGATGTGAACGAAATCCAAACTCCCTTGGGTGTGGTGAAGAAAAGACTATTGAAGGGAGGGGTATTTCTCGATTGTGATGAAGGTTGTGTAGAATGTGTGTCGCAGCCAGGCGATTGTGATTTATTGAAAGCAGGTATTCAGAAAATGATCAGCGAAGGGGTATTGTTGCACCCCAAAATTTGCTCTCCTTACTTTATTACTAACTGGCTTATGTTGCATTGCATTTTGCATTATCATGTGTGCATATCATTGGTTCTTAGCATGGGGTCAAGGTGCCTGAGGCAGTGCTTCAGAGGGTCAAGCAAGAGTCCTGGTATTGTCCAAGAGAACTCATGTGGATCATCCTCTCCTAACCAGTGCATAGATTAGGGTTTTGAGATTCTTGGGTTTATTGCTTCAATGGGCCAGCTCCTTGGGTTTTTATCATCATCAAATGGCATATCTTGTCTTTGTTGGAGAGGATACACATCATATTCAGAGGAATTTGGATTTGGAGACTGTGCTATTTCCTCCTAGACTGAGGGTACCACAACTAGGGTTTGCTATAAAGTCAGTTTATTTCTGATTTTTTTGGGCAAGACTTGATTCCATGGTACTCCTTGGGTCCCTAAGTACCTAGGGATGAGAGGTTGTCCATCAGTTTATTTCAGGGAAAGTTCAATTGGCCAATGGATTGAATTGGATAAAAGTCAACAGTGAAAGGAGAAAAGTCAACTGTGAAATTTTGAGGTTCTCTTCAGGGATTGTAAGATCTCATATCCTCATATGGTCTCCAGGGGTCAAGTTTTATACATATTTGTCAGGAATCAGGAGTTGGTGCAAAGTTTCCCAATTTAGAAAGTGACCTATAATGAAAAGTTTCCATTTTTGGCAAGGTTCTACATTGTATTCAACTTAACTTTTCACCATCAAGAAAGCTTAAAATGAATTTTTCTCCAACATGAAAGTTGAATATCTTTTTCTCCTCTTTCCAACAAGTACTAGTGGGTCTCCATATCATTTGCGAAACTCCAGTTATGATCAAAAGAAGGCAAAGTGATTTTTAGGGTTTTTTATGGTGCCATTTTCACAACTTTGGGCATGATGACCTATAACCAATTCCATTGCTTCATGCCACATTCTAATATTAAAAGATGTTCCTTGAGGATTATTTTGGGCCCAAGAATGAAGAGATTCCATGGTTTATTATTCACTTTCTTCCCATTATTCAAAATTGCCAAAATGTTAAAAAGTCATGAAACAAATGGTCTCAAGGCCCAAGTTCCATAGGGGTGTAATTATCAATCCAAATGCAATTGATCCATCGTGGAATTTTTAAGTGAACATGCATGAAGAGAGGTATATTCCACATAATGCAAAATTCCAAAATAATTCAAAAATCATTAAATATGGAATTACCCAGGCCCAATTCGTATTCTGAGGCAAACCCTAGTCTTTATAAACCTATCCATGCATTGGTTAGGGTTCATGCACGTGAAGTTGGAGGAGTTCTCAAGAAAACCCTAAAAGAGGATTTTTTTTATTCAAACTCACGATCCACAAGGTTTTGGCAAGAAGTTCTTCCACAAACCTTCTCACGGGGATTTCTAGAGCACAACCCAACCACCATTCGCAGCCAAGAGCAAGGTTTGAAGGTACACCATCTCAGGTTGGAAGGATTTTTAAGGATCCTAAAACTCCGATTTTTTATGTGAATATTGATGTGTTATGTCTGCTGATCATCCTAATATAATTGGTTTTAATTTTGGACGTGTGTACTACTTGCTATGTTGATTTAAAGTTTTGGACCCACTTTTTTCTTCGTGCGATTTGCTCTTGGTGTTGATCTTTTGTGAAAACTAATAGGATATTTGTGATCCTCATAAAATTCTGGTTCGAATGGTACGTGGTTTGGTATTTTCTGGGCACTTTGTAGGTTGCAGGTGGTGGTGGCAGGCGGCCGGAGCTAGGGCTCCGGCGACCTGGGAAAGTTCCGGCCGGTGAAAGTTTCAACAAAGAAGACGACTTCCTGGCCGTTCGATTCCTTCATCGTGCGGTCATCAGCGATCCACGTGTGTGCTATTTTTTTTTTCTTCTGATTTTCATTTAACGATCGTGTGTGTGTGTTTTCATGTTTATTGTGGTGAGCCCTCCAAGCATAGCCATCCATCATGCGTATTTTTATTAAGTTGACTAATCAGACGGCTAGGATGGTGACAGCAAATTAATGACAGCATGTGCCTTGCACATGGGAGGCGCACGGTAGTCACTTTTTTTATTTTTGTTTTTCTGATCAATCAGTGGGCTGGGTTGCTATACGCACCCCCCACTCGTCAGCCCAATCCAATTTCCTTTTCATTTCCTTTACTGATCGCACCCCCCAGGTTTTTATTTTTTTATTTTTTTTAGACGGACTTAACGCACGGGCTTATTATTCGCGCCCCCACTCTCTGGCCCAACCTTCAATTTACTCTTCATTTTCTTACTAATGCACCCCCTACATCTTATTTCATTTTTTATTATTTCATCACCATTTTCATATTTTAATTATTAAAATTAGTTAATTGCATTTAAAAAATCCCAAAAAAATCATACATCATCTTTATTAATAAAATTTTAACAAATTTTATTTTTTATTTATTTTATTTTTACCATTTAAATTAATTGTTAATTCAAGTTCTTTTTACGTTACACATCTCATGCATACATAAATTTCTTTATTTTATTTTTTTGCAATCATAAAACATTTTTGATCCGTTCTTTTTGCATTTGTTCACTAATATCCTAAATTGCATAAAAACATTTTTCTTTCATTTTTAAATTTATTTCATATTGCATTTAGGTCCTTCCCTTTGGCACACTGAGCCCTAATTCCCATCTGAACTTTGCCTAATTATTTGAATGACTAATATCTTGATTTTTGCAGGGACTTTTGATATGTTGTTTGCCTCTGGTTGAGGAACCTTAATGTTTAATTTGGGAATTTTAGGAGTTATTTTTCTAATTATTTGATTTGTTTTCACTTGAGATTTTCTTGCAGGCGTATCCTTGACCTTGTATGATTATCTGTTTGAAAAGGCACTTGTGCCATTTGTTTTGGGGCTGTTTCTTTGTTTCTTTGATTCATGTTTGGATGATAATCATTGTTGTTTTCCATTGTTTGATTTTCATTCACCTCATCTCTCTTACTTATGTCTATTCTGTACTAATCTTTTATGCAGGAGTTAAGGTAAGTTCTTTAAGGGTGGAAAAGTATCCCTCTTCACCTTTGTTCTTTCTTTCTCTCCCATCTTCTTCCTTTAGGATTTAGGTTGTCTTCAAACCTCACTAACCGTAGGTCACCCATGCATGATGACTTTAGGATCTATAGTCCCCCCTTAGAGTTACCCTTGTGTCTTCTCTCTTCTCATCTCAAATTTCTTTAAAACACTTAATAACAATAAGGTGTATTGCGCACGAGCCTTAAGTATGGGGAATGAGAAATGAGGGGCTTCCTCTCATCTTTCTAGAGTGCTTAGCGAGCGTCCTGTCTTGGGACGATGCGTTAAGTATTCGCCTCTGTGCCCTAGACTTTGGTGCAATGCAACTTAGGAACTAATTTAATCCACTTCTGTCCTAAAAAACACAAACCAACTTCAAACTTTTTTGTCCTTCGGGATCTTCAACTTAAAGGCTATTTTCAAAAAGGGCACGTTACCTTCCGTCTGAGTCGCAAACAGGCATCGACCCTAACTGCCGGACGCGAACTTATCGTTGCTCATAAAAAACACAAAAAGAACTTGGTCCGAACTACGTTGACTCTGAATTCCCCATTGCACAAAGGGGGTACGTAGGCCTAGGACGTCGACGTCCTACCGAGTCGGTCTTTGTCTTTCCCTCTACGTTTTAGTACAGCCCTAGATGATAGTATAACTTACCCTTAGATTAGACAACAAGCGTGGATCCCATCGAGTACGATGGACGCGTGGGGTGCTAGCACCTTCCCCTCGCGTAACCGACTCCCGAACCCAGGTTATGGTTGCGATGACCATTCCTTTCCCTCTTCCCAAGGTTTATGCGGTGTTCCCTTTCCCTCTCTTGGGATAAATTTACACGGCTGACGACTCTATTTTCCGCGCCACTCTCGCGTTTGTACCTGGATGAAAATCCTGGGAGCGACAGCTGGCGACTCTGCTGGGGACTCTGGTTGACCTATGCTGGTCCATCCCTAAGCGAGTCAGTCCTAACGCTTGCTTGTCTTTGTTGGGTGTTTTGTTTTGATTTGCTTTATGTGTTGTATTTTATTTTTATTTTTTATTTTTACCGCATTTTCTGCATTTCATTTTTTATTACTGTCTTGCTGCTGTGCTGTGCTGGCTGTCTTTGTTTTGCAGGTTGGGTGGGACCGAGAGCTAAGCCCAATACCAAGGCTTGAGTATACCCTAGGACTAGAGTGGAAAGTAGTGGGACCTACGTGCCCGCTTGGTACGTTTGTGTGTTCACGAAATTCATAACCAGACGAGGCTATCTTGGGACGCATTCTAACGTGTGTGTCTTGCGCATATTGGGGTGTTGATCTAGAGAGCTGTCGACTCTGATGACCGATCATTGAGGACCTTAGCGGAAACATCTCTCTTTAGTGGTGACAGTGGCAGACCACATCCTGTGGCAAACCCATTCGCACCCGAGGGCCCGCTTTGGAACTCGCATAGGATGGCCCCTACGTTTTGAAGAGAATCAGTGGAGGCACTCCTCGATTGACTTTAGTACTGTACCCCGAGGGATGAATGTACTATTGTTTCTCGACCTCAGTGCCAAAGCTGAGGACCTTCCGCTTTGGAGAATCAGTTGAGGCCTCCTCGATTGATGATGATGCCAAATCAGAAATGGTGAACGTATCATCATTTCTCGACCTGAGAGCCCGGGATAATGAACATCCTAGTACCCACATGTGAGAGGGGATGGGCGTTTGCAGGTTTGCAGGTAACCGAGACTTTCAACCTACCCGGTTTTCTGGATTTCTCATCAATGTCCGATTATTTGGGTTCCTCAGTGATTCAGAGTTCTGGTTTTCTGGTTTCTCGTTCAGCTAACAGCACAGCACATCTAGCAGTGTGCCTTGACCCCATGTTTGCATGAGCATATCATTTTTCTTGCATTCTGACATGTTTGACATTTTTCAGGGCTTGCATCTTATTCTTAATTCCGGTTTTCTGAGGTTACTTCAGTATGGATGTTCAGAGAAAGAAGACTGTTGCCTATTCGTTCCCAGAACCGACTTTGACACTGATTCATAAGCTGATTAATATGGCTGGTTCCGGAGTTCGTACAGAGTTCAGTGGAAGGTATGGAAGACTTCTGAAATTTGTCTATAATATCTCCCAGTATGAGAAGGATGTCATTCACACACTCCTCCAGTTTTACGATCCGTCTCTGCGTTGCTTCACTTTCCCGGACTACATCCTGGCCCCAACGTTGGAGGAGTTCTCATTTATTTTGGGAATTCCTATCAGTCATGATATAGTTTTCTTTTCTGAAGAACACCTCGGGGTGAAAGATATGGCTGTTGCTCTTCGTATTGATGAATCCGTTCTTAACAGTAATATTGCAGAAAAATAGGGAGTTAAGGGTTTCTTGTTGAAGTTCTTGTTTGATCAGGCTTGCATACATGTCAAAGAGAAGAACTGGACTGCTTTCTAAGCTATTCTGGCTATGTGTATCTACGAGATTGTTTTGTTTCCGAATATTCCTGATCTGGTGGATATGCATGCCGTCAGAATCTTTATTTTAAGGAATCCTATACCTACCTTGTTAGGTGATGTGTACCATTCAGTTCACTATAAGAATGAGAATAGGCGTGGGAAAACTGTGAGTTGCTGTGCGCCGCTCTTAGCTACTTGGTTTCTGAGTCGTCTCCCTGAATCTGGCGCTTTCGTTGATACGAAAAATTCTCTGAAGTGGTCTAAGAGGGTTATGGGCTTGACTGCTGATAATATCGTTTGGATTAATCGTGACTTGCTAGGAATGGAGATTATTTGCAAATGCGGAGAATTCCCTAATGTTCCCTTGATAGGGAGGAAAGGTGGAATTAACTATAATCCCTCCTTAGCTATCAGACAGTTTGGCTATCCTTTAAAGAATCCACCCGAAGAGCGAGATGTCCGTGAGTCCTTGTTCTTCAATGGTATTAAGGATCAAGGGTTGATAAGGAAAGTTGTGAATGCTTGGAAACAGGTGACTAAGAAGGGTAAGATTCCATTCGGGAAAAGTAACAATCGGGCTTTCCCTCCCTATAAAGAGTGGATTAAGAAGAGAGCAGAAGAGGAGCTTCTTCCATTCCCGGTAGAACCACCTTTGTACCCTTTGGTGATCGAGCCTCCTACCACCGTTGAGTTGGAGAAATATAACAAATTATGGGCTGAAAAGGAAGGGTTGCGGGAAGAGAATAGTGAGCTAAAGAGAGAGATTTACCAGTGGAAGCATGAGCGGGGTGAAGCTGTTCATACCGCCAAGTTGAAGACAGAGCTTCTTGCTAAAGCAGAAAGAGAGCTTGCTGACATGGTCGCATCCAGAGAAAGAATGAAACAAGCTTTGGATGGTATCAGTAGCGTTCTCAGGTCCAAGGAGGAGGAATTAGGCAAGGCTTTGTTGAAGATTCACAGGTTCAATGATCACCAAGAAACTGCCATGGCTGAGAATAAGAGAAAGGAAGACGACTACATAGCTAAGATTGATCAGTTAAAGTCGACGCTCAAGAAGAAAGACGCCGAGATCTTATCAGGGATATTCAAGAGACAAGTAGTCGCTGATCGACTCAAGGAAGCCATAGCTTCCAAGGAAGAACTGAAAGTCCAAGCTGAAGTGAAGAAACCTAGACATGAGGGTCCTAGCATAGATGGTGTTTCTGGAGAAGACGCTTGGGAATTACATTGCAGATACTTGGATGGGATCATACACAGGAGAGACCTTCTCATTCAAGGGCTAATTCAGAGGCCGAAGCATCCCGATACCAGAAAGTTGTTCAAGGAGATTCAAGACTGGTGCAGAAAGCATAATGGATGGGGGGGATTGACGCTTGTAAACTTTGATGATAGGCCATAGTTTTCTTTTCTCTTTTATTGTATGTGGATCACCACCAGGCTTGTTGGTTGGGACCTATGGTTTTTATATTCAGACTTGTTATCCTGGATTCGTGATTGTCGACATTTGGCTTTCCTTTGGTTTTCTTAATATATGAGCAGAAGTTCCATTACATCTTGTTATTAAACCGGAATCAAGGGGTGGATCGCCCTGTGAATTTTCAAACATGTTCATTTGCATTTGCATATTCATAATCATCTTGCATAATCATTTTGCATGACAGGTGTTTATCTCCGGTGTTCTTATCTTGTTACCATCTCAGAATTGTAGAGTTGATCATGGAGCGAGTTTAAGCTGAGTTGAGGGAAATGCGAAGCCAGATGGGGCAATTTGGGGAAGACATGCTCCAGGAGCAGAGGATGCTGAGAGAGGAGATCAATCAGATGAAGACTCAGATGAGTTTGGTCATGGAGATTTTGAAAACAGTGTTGAAGAAGGAAGACAATCCTGTGCCCGCTCCCGCAACAGAGATCCGTACTCCTCCCATCTCTTTGGAATTTGATCGCGGATTACCGCGTGAATCTCTTCCACAAGCGGAAGTTCCAGAAATCTCCTAACAGCAGTTAGGTCTTGGCTCCCAAGAGCAGCCCAAGGGTAAAAAGCGTACACAGGGGTAGAAGAAGTCTGAAAGAGTTTTTCATCCGCTCCCTATACCATATTCTCAGCTATTGTCGTATCTCCTTCAGTTTCAACTGGTACAGAAAAGGACTTTGGCTCCTCTCACTGGTAATCCTCCACCAGGATATGATGCAAGAGCCCATTGTGATTTCCATTCTGGGGCACCAGGGCATACTGTGGAGAAATGTAGGGATTTTCAACACCGAGTCCAGGATTTGATTGAGGCAGGGGCAATTGAGTTTACGTCGGGCGACGTGAATATGCAAGGTGATTCTACCCCAACTGTTGCAAAAGAAATGAAGGCTCCTCCCCTCTTTGCAGGAGAAGCGCTACGTCAGCAACCTTTGTTTGTGCCTCAGCCAAATGTGGAAAGGAAAGTGCAAGCGCAGGTGAGGCGCCCAAATCAGCACCGACAACAGAATTATCAGCAGCAGGGGCAACCAAGACCAAGAGGGCCCAACAGGATATTTGATCCTATTCCTATCCCTTATAGTCAGCTGTTTACTCGTCTGCTCAAGAATTCTCTGATTCAAACGAGGGGTACCGCGCCAGTACCGTACCCTATTCCTCCGGATTATGACATGACTGCTTGGTGCGAGTTCCACTCGGGAACGTTTGGGCACACAATTGATGAGTGTAACGTGTTCAAGCACAAGGTGCAAGACCTGGTAGACTCAGAGATCATTGTATTCACTAAAGATGATATGTACATCAATGGAAGCCTCTTTTCTCAAATGAACACTCAGTCTGCAAGTATGTCCAGACAGAATTAAGCTTCCTCAGCAATGGCAATCTTCAGCTTCTTTACTGCATTTTCATTTGTAGTTTTTTTTCATTTCTTGTTAAAGCATCGTATGTATGCAAGACTTGTTTGTTTTTTATGATGATATTAATGCAATGAGTATGTTTTCCTTGAAGTAATCCATTCGTGTTCACTCTTAAATGTTTACATGCATTGCAATACCCACTTTCTTGTTTAGAACTCTTGAGGGAGGATGACGAAATAAGAACGCAGATTTCTAATGGTACGCTTTTGGATAGAACCCTGTTGAGGATGTACATGCATTGTTTCAAACCCCTAAACACTGGAGATATAAGGGAGATAAACCTTCGTTAACCCCTTTGAGCCTTGGAGTAGGAGTTTCTTTCGTACGAAAAAACCCTCATACTTAACCCAGGGGCAGGGTAGGCGTCAGTTAGTTTGACCGAGCGTTCAAATTTCAAGGAGAGTGTACATCTGAGGATCCATTACCTTCTTCCCACCAGCAAGAGATGCGAAACCACGATGGTCATCCATCAACAACTAAGGAGTGAGACAGTCACAACCCTGTCAAGCAAGTAAGAAAACCAGTGTCACACGCTTTGTTCAAAAAAGGGGAATAAAAAAAAAAGAGAAAGCCCGCTAAGTCGAAACTTGAAAACAAGCGACTTAGGCAAAAGTTAGGGCATCCCGCTGGACTTAAAAATCGAAAAACTCAGAAGAACCAGTCCAGGCAAAAATTAGGTATTGAAAAAAGCAGAAGAAAGGGAAGTGAAAAGCATTACAAAAGAAAATCCTCTATAAGAACAAACTCGTGTGATTACAGGCACAAAAGATAAATAGGGGCGACTGTCACTCCAAAACCTCCTTAGGTGTCAAACCATTAGTTGCATGGGTTCCTTGAAGATCATAAACCTTTGAGAGATGAGCGTTTGTGTCGGATTAACTGAACATAGGACTGGAGAACATCACGAAGAGTGGGTGGGCACCGTTAAATTTTGAGCCATAAATCCTTTTTCTGAAACCGTGAACCAGACCACGTTACAACCCTTAAAAGTCCTAATTGAAACAGGGTTTATTCCGAAAGCGTACTTCAACAGGATAGCGTTCCTGACTCCTACGAGTTGTGCTAATAAGATTTGTTGGTATTGCAGGTGCGCATTGTTTTGCCATTCAAAAATCAAGGTCGCATCCCAGCTAGTGATTCGTTCACAAGGCTTTGCGACACATTTTCATAAAAAACTTCAAGGTTAACATGAGTGTTGCATTAGAATTGTCATTCTCATAAATAAATTGTTCTGTTTGCATACATGTGCCTAAGCACTAATGCATCTTACATAGTGAAAGTCAGCCAAGAAGCTTGATCCTGCCAAGTTGGGATGCTTGGAAATTCTGAAGGACAATCATATCAAAAGGCAGGCTGCCAAGAGACTCAGTATAGAAGGGCCTCTCTCCAGTAAGTCGTGTTAAGATGTAGCCAATCTGGGGCAGTCACGTCGAGAAAACTCTCCAAAATTCAGTTATGCTGGGGCATTCATTCTAGGATCAGGGGCAAAGTCACTTCAAAGCCCATAGTGGGGCAGGCCACCTCTAGAGCATGGGAGATCGTCCACTCCTGAAAATGGTTAATTAAAAACACCTCCTCAAGGTTCAAGATGCTAAAGCAGAGTATTGTCAAGTCATTATGATCCCCTTCGAGGTAATGTACGTCACGGATTATGAAGACTGGGGCAGTTATGTCGAGATATGATAAATCTCTCCAAGAGTTTGAAGACCCTGGGGCAATGCAAACGCCCGATATTCTGTAAAATCCTCTTGAGATGAAAAGTTCAAAGAGCCGCTTATGACCATAAAAACAAGTCAGGTTGCAGGGCAACAGATTGTATTCTCCCAGCAGTTGGCTTCCCCCAGCATTGAGATTGCTCCTTCTCTAGTAAGTCAAACTTTCCTCAGCAGAGCAGACCTTCCCCAGCAGAAGACTTGGAAAGTATTTTCTCCGAATCAAGACGTTATTTCCCCACAGAATCATGGTGCTCACTTCCCCCATCCAGTTAGGAAGTGTACTTTCGCCAATAATGTCATATTTTAATCCCCAACAAGGTGGAGGTAAGGGTACTCTTCCCTTAAGCAGGTTAAGTTCAGAAGTATCCCCCAAGCAGGATGGTATTATGGGTTGGTATCCCCCAGCAGGTCTTAAGCCCGTCTGTTGTTGGCAATCCTCGACAACAAACTTCCGGTTCTGTTATTGGTGTCCATTCTCAACTCCCCCAGCAGAGAGGAAATCTCAGGTTTTGGATGTTACCTTCAGTAGAGGACAGGTATAATCCCCGGTAGTGTGGATATTCTTTTGGGACTTCATCCCCAGCAAAAATTGTTGATCCAAGGAGTCGATCAGTGTGATCCTTCCCAGCAGAGTTCCTAGGTTCAGAGGACAATTTATTTTTGTCATCCCCGACTGAATTGATCTTTTCTCTCCGGCATTTATTTTGCTGGAGGGACCCTTTTTACATATCATAAGCATTGCATCCTCAAAACGCGTAGCATTTCCACTTCGTGTGGAGCATTACGGCAAAATTCAAACATTTACATTCGAAGCATAAGCCAGGTTTGATGCTTTCCTTGCCAGTTCTCTTTCTCAGTAGAGATGGCATAACTCAGGAGATTTTGGAGGGATGCGTTCCTCATGTTTGTGCTCCTCGGCAGAGTCTTTTATTTAGACTTCTCCTTTCCCCAGCGGAGTCATCTTATCTGTGGATCTTGAGTCCGTTAGAAATTTGCTTTTGTTTGGCCTCTCTCTTTTGTGAGATCCAGTTTACCAGTATCCTTTTCTCAGTAGGGGTGGTATGAACCAGAAGTTTGTTTCACGTTATCCCCAGTGAAGTCCACTTTATGTTGGTTATCCTTTCAAGGGTACAATTGAGGTTGTAATCGTTTTGTGGATGCGATCGAGGTCGTATTCATATTTTCTTTGTGGGTAGAGTGATTGAGGTCAGTCTTCCTTTGTGGGTACAATCGAGGTTGTATTCGTTTTGTGGATGCAATTGAAGTCATATTCGTGTTTTCTTTGCGGGTAGAGTGATTGAGGTCAGTCTTCCTTTGTGGGTACAATTGAGGTTGTATTCGTTTTCTAGATGCAATCGAGGTCGTATTCGTATTTTCTTTGCGGGTAGAGTGATTGAGGTCAGTCTTCCTTTGAGGGTACAATTGAGGTTGTATTCGTTTTATGGATGCGATTGAGGTCATATTCGTCTTTTCTTTGTAGGTAGAGTGATTGAGGTCAGTCTTCCTTTGCGGGTATAATTGAGGTTGTATTCGTTTTGTGGGTGCGATTGAGGTCGTATTCGTATTTTCTTTGTGGGTAGAGTGATTGAGGTCAGTCTTCCTTTGTGGGTATAATTGAGGTTGTATTCGTTTTGTGGGTGCGATTGAGGTCGTATTCGTTTTTTCTTTGTGGGCAGAGTGATCGAGGTCAGTCTTCCTTTGCAGGTATAATTGAGGTTGTATTCGTTTTGTGGGTGCGATTGAGGTCGTATTCGTATTTTCTTTGTGGGTAGAGTGATTGAGGTCAGTCTTCCTTTGCGGGTATAATTGAGGTTGTATTCGTTTTGTGGATGCGATCGAGGTCGTATTCGTATTTTCTTTGCGGGTAGAGTGATTGAGGTCAGTCTTCCTTTGAGGGTACAATTGAGGTTGTATTCGTTTTGTGGATGCGATTAAGGTCGTATTCGTCTTTTCTTTGTGGGTAGAGTGATTGAGGTCAGTCTTCCTTTGAGGGTACAATTGAGGTTGTATTCGTTTTGTGGATGCGACCGAGGTCGTACTCGTATTTTCATTGTGGGTAGAGTGATTGAGGTCAGTCTTCCTTTGTGGGTACAATTGAGGTTGTATTCGTTTTGTGGGTGCGATCGAGGTCGTATTCGTCTTTTCTTTGTGGGTAGAGTGATTGAGGCCAGTCTTCCTTTGCGGGTATAATTGAGGTTGTATTCGTTTTGTGGGTGCGATCGAGGTCGTATTCGTATTTTCTTTGTGGGCAGAGTGATTGAGGTCAGTCTCCCTGTGAGGTTGTATTCGTCTTTTGGGTACGATTGAGGTCGTATTTGTTTTTTCCTTGTGGATATGGTTGAGGTCATATTCCTTATTTTTCAGCACGCTCTTTCTCGTTATTCTTACCATAAGCAAATTTCCGGGGCTCATTTAGGTATTCAATCCCCGTGTACCCTGGAATGTCTAAGAGTCGTTGCTATCATACCTTCAGGACCAAGTTGATTGAATAGGGGCAGCTGTTGCACCCCAAAATTTGCTCTCCTTACTTTATTACTAACTGGCTTATATTGCATTGCATTTTGCATTATCATGTGTGCATATCATTGGTTCTTAGCATGGGGTCAAGGTGCCTGAGGCAGTGCTTCAGAGGGTCAAGCAAGAGTCCTGGTATTGTCCAAGAGAGCTCACGTGGATCATCCTCTCCTAACCAGTGCATAGATTAGGGTTTTGAAATTCTTTGGTTTATTGCTTCAATAGGCAAGCTCCTTGGGTTTTTATCATCATCAAATGGCATATCTTGTCTTTGTTGGAGAGGATACACATCATATTCAGAGGAATTTGGATTTGGAGACTGTGTTATTTCCTCCTAGACTGAGGGTACCACAACTAGGTTTTGCTATAAAGTCAGTTTATTTCTGATTTTTTAGGCAAGACTTGATTCCATGGTACTCCTTGGGTCCCTAAGTACCTAGGGATGAGAGGTTGTCCATCAGTTTGTTTCAGGGAAAGTTCAATTGGCCAATGGATTGAATTGGATAAAAGTCAACAGTGAAAGGAGAAAAGTCAACTGTGAAATTTTGAGGTTCTCTTCAGGGATTGTAAGATCTCATATCCTCATATGGTCTCCAGGGGTCAAGTTTTATACATATTTGTCAGGAATCAGGAGTTGGTGCAAAGTTTCCCAGTTTAGAAAGTGACCTATAATGAAAAGTTTCCATTTTTGGCAAGGTTCTGCATTGTATTCAACTTGACTTTTCACCATCAAGAAAGCTTCAAATGAATTTTTCTCCAACATGAAAGTTGAAGATATTTTTCTCCTCTTTCCAACAAGTACTAGTGGGTCTCCATATCATTTTCGAAACTCCAGTTATGATCAAAAGAAGGCAAAGTGATTTTTAGGGTTTTTTATGGTGCCATTTTCACAACTTTGGGCATGATGACCTATAACCAATTCCATTGCTTCATGCCACATTCTAATATTAAAAGATGTTCCTTGAGGATTATTTTGGGCCCAAGAATGAAGAGATTCCATGGTTTATTATTCACTTTCTTCCCATTATTCAAAATTGCCAAAATGTTAAAAAGTCATGAATCAAATGGTCTCAAGGCCCAAGTTCCATAGGGGTGTAATTATCAATCCAAATGCAATTGATCCATCGTGGAATTTTTAAGTGAACATGCATGAAGAGAGGTATATTCCACATAATGCAAAATTCCAAAATAATTCAAAAGTCATTAAATATGGAATTACCCGAGCCCAATTCGTATTCTGAGGCAAACCCTAGTCTTTATAAACCCATCCATGCATTGGTTAGGGTTCATGCACGTGAAGTTGGAGGAGTTCTCAAGAAAACCCTAAAAGAGGATTTTTTTTATTCAAACTCACGATCCACAAGGTTTTGGCAAAAAGTTCTTCCACAAACCTTCTCCTGGGGATTTCTAGAGCACAACCCAACCACCATTCGCAGCCAAGAGCAAGGTTTGAAGGTACACCATCTCAGGTTGGAAGGATTTTTAAGGATCCTAAAACTCCAATTTTTTATGTGAATATTGATGTGTTATGTCTGCTGATCATCCTAATATAATTGGTTTTAATTTTGGACGTGTGTACTGCTTGCTATGTTGATTTAAAGTTTTGGACCCACTTTTTTCTTCGTGCGATTTGCTCTTGGTGTTGATCTTTTGTGAAAAATAATAGGATATTTGTGATCCTCATAAAATTTTGGTTCGAATGGTATGTGGTTTTGTATTTTCTGGGCACTTTGTAGGTTGCAGGTGGTGGTGACAGGCGGCCGGAGCTAGGGCTCCGGCGACCTGGGAAAGTTCCGGCCGGTGAAAGTTTCCACGAAGAAGACGACTTCCTGGCCGTCCGATTCCTTCATCGTGCGGTCATCAGCGATCCACGTGTGTGCTATTTTATTTTTTTTCTGATTTTCATTTAACGATCGTGTGTGTGTGTTTCCATGTTTATTGTGGTGAGCCCTCCAAGCATAGCCATCCATCATGCGTATTTTTATTAAGTTGACTAATCAGACGGCTAGGATGGTGACAGCAAATTAATGACAGCATGTGCCTTGCACATGGGAGGCGCACGGTAGTCACTTTTTTTATTTTTGTTTTTCTGATCAATCAGTGGGCTGGGTTGCTATACGCACTCCCCACTCGTCAGCCCAATCCAATTTCCTTTTCATTTCCTTTACTGATCGCACCCCCCAGGTTTTTATTTTTTTATTTTTTTCAGACGGACTTAACGCGCGGGCTTATTATTCGTGCCCCCACTCTCTGGCCCAACCTTCAATTTACTCTTCATTTTCTTACTAATGCACCCCCTACATCTTATTTCATATTTTTTATTATTTCATCACCATTTTCATATTTTAATTATTAAAATTAGTTAATTGCATTTAAAAAATCCCAAAAAAATCATACATCATCTTTATTAATAAAATTTTTACAAATTTTATTTTTTTTATTTTTATTTTATTTTTACCATTTAAATTAATTGTTAATTCAAGTTCTTTTTACGTTACACATCTCATGCATACATAAATTTCTTTATTTTATTTTTTTGCAATCATAAAACATTTTTGATCCGTTCTTTTTGTATTTGTTCACTAACATCCTAAATTGCATAAAAACATTTTTATTTCATTTTTAAATTTATTTAATATTGCATTTAGGTCCTTCCCTTTGGCACACTGAGCCCTAATTCCCATCTGAACTTTGCCTAATTATTTGAATGACTAATATCTTGATTTTTGCAGGGACTTTTGATATGTTGTTTGCCTCTGGTTGAGGAACCTTAATGTTTAATTTGGGAATTTTAGGAGTTATTTTTCTAATTATCTGATTTGTTTTCACTTGAGATTTTCTTGCAGGCGTATCCTTGACCTTGTATGATTATCTGTTTGAAAAGGCACTTGTGCCATTTGTTTTGGGGCTGTTTCTTTGTTTCTTTGATTCATGTTTGGATGATAATCATTGTTGTTTTCCATTGTTTGATTTTCATTCACCTCATCTCTCTTACTTATGTCTATTCTGTACTAATCTTTTATGCAGGAGTTAAGGTAAGTTCTTTAAGGGTGGAAAAGTATCCCTCTTCACCTTTGTTCTTTCTTTCTCTCCCATCTTCTTCCTTTAGGATTTAGGTTGTCTTCAAACCTCACTAACCGTAGGTCACCCATGCATGATGACTTTAGGATCTATAGTCCCCCCTTAGAGTTACCCTTGTGTCTTCTCTCTTCTCATCTCAAATTTCTTTAAAACACTTAATAACAATAAGGTGTATTGCGCACGAGCCTTAAGTATGGGGAATGAGAAATGAGGGGCTTCCTCTCATCTTTCTAGAGTGCTTAGCGAGCGTCCTGTCTTGGGACGATGCGTTAAGTATTCGCCTCTGTGCCCTAGACTTTGGTGCAATGCAACTTAGGAACTAATTTAATCCACTTCTGTCCTAAAAAACACAAACCAACTTCAAACTTTTTTGTCCTTCGGGATCTTCAACTTAAAGGCTATTTTCAAAAAGGGCACGTTACCTTCCGTCTGAGTCGCAAACAGGCATCGACCCTAACTGCCAGACGCGAACTTAGCGTTGCTCATAAAAAACACAAAAAGAACTTGGTCCGAACTACGTTGACTCTGAATTCCCCATTGCACAAAGGGGGTACGTAGGCCTAGGACGTCAACGTCCTACCGAGTCGGTCTTTGTCTTTCCCTCTCCGTTTTAGTACAGCCCTAGATGATAGTATAACTTACCCTTAGATTAGACAACAAGCATGGATCCCATCGAGTACGATGGACGCGTGGGGTGCTAGCACCTTCCCCTCGCGTAACCGACTCCCGAACCCAGGTTATGGTTGCGATGACCATTCCTTTCCCTCTTCCCAATGTTTATGCGGTGTTCCCTTTCCCTCTCTTGGGATAAATTTACACGGCTGACGACTCTGTTTTCCGCGCCACTCTCGCGTTTGTACCTGGATGAAAATCCTGGGAGCCACAGGTATTACAGTTTGACAGGGGTTGTAAGCAGAGTATTGTTACTGACAGAGAGATTGATGTTGCCACGATAACAATTCCATTCAAGACGATAACTATATCAGCGCCGGCGAGACCAGCGCCGGTCACTATCACTGTTCCCAGACCAGTTCCGTATGAGAGTACCAAGGCCATCCCATGGAATTATGGGGCCGAGGGGTTTGTTAATGGTAAGAAGCTGGAATTGGAAAAGACATCAGCTGTGAATACAGGGGTGGAAAATCTTGTTGAAGCAGGGGCTATCACTAGGAGTGGTAGAGTCTCTACTCCCTTCGAGAACCAAGCTAGCAGTTCAAGACAAGACAAAGGTAAGCAAATGATGGATGAGTCTGTACAGAGGCAGGAAGCTAATAATTCTATGACAAATCCAGGTGGGAATGCTTTCTCAGAAGACGTAGAAGAGTTTATGAGGTTGATCAGAAAAAGTGATTACAAGATTGTTGACCAGCTTCACCAAACTCCATCGAAGATTTCCATCCTATCCTTACTGTTGTGCTCCGAGGCACACCGAAATGCATTGTTGAAGATTCTAAATATGGCTTATGTACCGCAGGAGATATCTGTCAACCAGTTGGAAGGGTTGTGGCTCAAGTGAATGCTGGTAATGGTTTGGGTTTCACCGATTTAGATCTGACTCCGACTGGGAGGAATCACAACAACGCTCTACATATTTCAGTGGAATGCCGTGGTTCTTTGATGTCGCATGTGTTAGTTGATACTGGGTCGTCTTTGAATGTGTTACCAAAGAAGGCTTTGATGAAGTTGGATACTCGTGGGTTGATTTGTATGCCAAGTGACTTGGTGGTACGTGCTTTTGATGGCTCCAAGAGGTCAGTGTTTGGAGAGTTAGTTCTACCGATCAAGGTGGGTCCTGAGGTTTTCAATACCACCTTTTACATAATGGATATTCAGCCTGCCTATAGTTGTTTGTTGGGACGCCCATGGATCCATGGTGCTGGGGCAGTAACTTCTACGCTGCACCGGAAGTTGAAGTATATGGTGGATGGCCACGTTGTGACTGTTTGTGGTGAAGAAGACATCATGGTGAGTCACCTATCGACCTTCAAGTATGTAGAGGTAGATGGTGAGATACAGGAAACTTTGTGCCAAGCCTTTGAAGCTGTGAAGATTCCCCAGGAACCCCCAAAGGCAGTTACTCAGCCTGAGGCGGTTGCCCAACCTGAAGTCGTCATACAACCAGAAGTTCCAATGACCTCTTTCAAAGAGGCGCGTGCTATAGTTGAAGCTGGTGGTTCTCAGAAGTGGGGCAGTGTTATTGATGTTCAAAGGAAGCAAGATACTCATGGACTGGGATACAAGCCACCTAGGCGTTCTAAAGAGCCTCCCAAGTTCTATGGTCCAGTCCGTTTCACCAGTGCCGGTGTTTTCTTTGACAGAGTCAATGCTATTGAGGATGAAGGAGATAGTGATTGTGACATGGATGAATGGATCCGCCCCTGCATTCCTGGTCAGAGTCTAGGCAACTGGTCCTCCGAGGTTATCCAAGTGACGCGCCCGGAGTAATTTACTTTTGTTTTCTGTTATGTTGAGTCCTACGCTCTGCCCAAGGCGTAGTGATATTTATTTGTAGGGCTTGGATGTTTTATTTGCTATTTTTATCATCAATAAAGGACGTTTTTTCATTCAAATATTTTGATCCCTGTCTTTCTATTTTTACTTTTTGCATTAACCCACATCAAAATGGCAATGTGTTTTCTTGTTTGTTGCACTCATAATAAACATAAAACATCCATCATGCAGGTTCCTTTGTTCAGATTCCACCCATGACTTAGCTATGGCTCGATATGACTTCAACAATCCCATCTATCAGGCCGAAGAAGAGACTAACGAAGACTGTGACTTACCAGAAGAATTAGCCAGGCTACTGAAACAAGAGGAAAGGGTTATTCTACCTCATCAGGAGGAGGTTGAGACTGTTAATCTGGGAACCGAGGATGTTAAACGAGAAGTAAAGGTTGGGGCTGCCCTGGAAGACACTGTTAAGGGAAGATTGGTTGAGTTACTTCGAGAGTACGTGGATATCTTCGCCTGGTCTTACCAAGACATGCCTGGGCTTGACACGGACATTGTTTCACACCGGCTGCCGCTTAAAGAGGGTTGTACTCCAGTCAAGCAAAAGTTGAGAAGGACGAAACCAGATATGGCTGTCAAGATCAAGGAAGAGGTTGAGAAACAGTTGGACGCCGGATTTCTTGCTGTGACAAATTATCCTCCGTGGGTTGCTAATATTGTACCTGTACCTAAGAAGGATGGGAAGGTCAGGATGTGTGTTGATTACCGAGATTTGAATAGGGCGAGCCCGAAAGATGATTTCCCGCTCCCCCACATTGACGTGTTAGTAGACAATACCGCTCAATATTCTGTGTTTTCCTTCATGGATGGCTTCTCTGGGTATAACCAAATCAAAATGGCCCCAGAGGACATGGAGAAGACTACTTTCATAACACCGTGGGGAACATTTTGCTACAAGGTAATGCCCTTTGAATTGAAGAATGCTGGGGCAACCTATCAGCGGGCGATGGTGACTCTCTTTCATGATATGATTCACAAGGAGATTGAAGTCTATGTTGATAACATGATTGCGAAGTCACAGACAGAGGAAGAACACTTGGTAAACCTCTAAAAGCTGTTTGAAAGGTTGAGGAAGTTCAGGTTGAGATTGAATCCGAACAAGTGCACTTTCGGCGTGAGGTCTGGTAAATTGCTGGGATTCATTGTTAGTGAAAGAGGTATAGAGGTTGATCCTGCAAAGATAAGAGCCATACAGGAGATGCCTGAGCCAAGGACAGAGAAAGAGGTTCGTGGTTTCTTGGGGAGGTTAAATTACATTGCCAGGTTTATCTCTCACCTGACAGCTACATGTGAACCAATTTTCAAGTTGCTGAGAAAGGACCAAGAGGTCAGGTGGAATGAAAATTGTCGAGAGGCGTTTGAAAGGATAAAGACGTATTTGCAAGAACCCCCAGTCTTTATGCCACCGGTGTCTGGGAGACAGTTGATTATGTACCTTACGGTTCTTGAGAATTCGATGGGTTGTGTGCTTGGTCAACACGACGAGACGGGTAAGAAAGAGCACGCCATTTACTACCTGAGTAAGAAGTTCACTGATTGCGAATCGAGATACTCTATGTTGGAAAAGACATGTTGTGCATTCGCTTGGGCAGCCAAGCGCCTAAGGCAGTATATGTTAAATCACACAACCTTGTTGATTTCGAAGATGGATCCGATTAAGTACGTGTTTGAGAAGCAAACACTTTCTAGAAGGATAGCCCGTTGGCAGATGGTGTTGACAGAGTACGATATTCCGTATGTTTCTCAGAAGGCCATTAGGGGAAGTGTTCTGTCAGAATATCTTGCTGAACAGCCAGTCGAGGATTATCAGCCTATGAAGTTTGAGTTTCCAGACGAGCATGTTATGTTTCTGAAAATGAAGGATTGTGAAGAGCCTTTACCTGACGAAGGACCTGAGATTGGATCACAGTGGAAGATGATTTTTGATGGGGCTGTTAACTCATATGGTAATGGAATTGGGGCAATCATTACAACCCCGAAGGGTTCTCATATACCTTTCACTGCCCGATTAGCATTCGTGTGTACCAACAATGAGGCGGAGTACGAAGCATGCATCATGGGGTTAGAAGAAGCGATTGATTTGAGAATTAAGAACCTCGATGTCTATGGTGATTCCGCGTTGGTGGTTAATCAGATTACAGGAGAATGGGAGACTCGTCAGGCAAATTTGGTACCTTATAACAACTATGCCAGAAGGTTGTTACCTTTCTTTGATAGGGTGGATTTTCATCATGTGCCCCGAGCTGAGAATCAGATGGCTGATGCGTTGGCGACATTGGCATCCATGTATAAGGTGAACCGTTGGAATGAAACACCTTCGATTAGAATCATGCGTCTGGACAGACCGGCTTTTGTGTTTGCAATTGAAGATGTGTCTGATGGTAAACAGTGGTATCATGATATTAAGGTTTTTCTGAAGAGACAGGAGTATCCAGAGGGTGCCTCCACCAAAGATAAGAAGACTCTGAGAAGGTTGGCAGGGAACTTCTTTCTGAACAAGGATGATGTGTTATATAAGAGGAACTTCGATATGGTCTTGCTACGTTGTGTTGATGAATACGAGGCAAGCTCATTGATGGAGGAAGTTCACGAGGGTTCTTTTGGTACTTATTCCAGTGGACACACCATGGCTAGAAAGCTGTTGAGAGCAGGATATTATTGGATGACTATGGAGTCTGATTGTTTCAAGCACGCTCGGAAGTGCCATAAATGCCAGATTTATGCAGATAAGATGCACGTACCGCCTATGCCTCTAAATGTGTTGTCATCTCCTTGCCCGTTTGCAATGTGGGGTATAGATATGATTGGAAAGATTGAGCCTACTTCTTCCAATGGGCATCGTTTCATTTTGGTTGCCATTGACTATTTCACGAAGTGGGTGGAGGCAGCCTCGTACGCCAATGTCACCAAGCAAGTGGTAGCCCGATTTATAAAGAAGGACATCATCTGTCGTTATGGGGTCCTGGAGAGAATCATTACTGATAATGGCTCGAATTTGAATAATAAGATGATGAAGGAACTATGTCAGAGTTTTAAGATCGAGCATCACAATTCTTCTCCCAATCGTCCGAAGATGAATGGGGCTGTTGAGGCGGCAAATAAGAATATCAAGAAGATTGTGCAGAAGATGGTGGTAACGTATAAAGACTGGCATGAGATGTTACCTTATGCTCTACATGGTTACCGTACTTCGGTGCGTACGTCAACTAGGGCAACCCCTTTCTCATTGGTATATGGTATGGAAGCAGTCTTACCCTTAGAGGTCGAGATTCCGTCTTTGAGAGTTCTGGCAGATGTGAAGCTTGATGAAGCTGAATGGGTGCGTTCCAGGTTGGATCAGTTGAACCTTGTTGAAGAAAAGAGATTGGCAGCCATCGCACATGGTCGGTTATATCAGAGCAGGATGAAGCACGCCTTTGACTAGAAAGTGCGTCCTCGGAGTTTTCAGACAGGTGAATTGGTTTTGAAAAGGATCCTTCCTCCTCAGACAGATCACAGGGGCAAATGGACTCCAAATTACGAAGGGTCGTATGTGGTCAGAAAGGTTTTCTCTGGTGGAGCCTTACTACTTTCAACTATGGATGGCGAAGATTTTACCTCCCCTGTGAACGCAGACGTAGTCAAAAAATACTTCGCATAAAAGAGATCCGCTGGACATAAAAAGAAAGTCCAGGCAAAAAGGGGCATCCCGGCGAACCATAAAAAGGAAAAGGTTCGGGCAAAAATTAGGGATAAAATGTAAAAAGAAATGTGTACACCCGCAAAGTTGAAAACCTGAAAAGGCGACTTTGGCAAAAATGGGTATCCCGGTGGATTGAAAACCCGAAAAGGGCGATCCAGGCAAAAGTTAGGGATTTATAAGCGAAAGGCTACGGTCTGCGTTCGATCTGTGAACACTCTCAATACCTGGAAATTCTGAAAGAAAGAAATCGGTACAGTTAGTCTCTTCGAAGGTCAAGACATTTGTGGATAAGCAAGTCGTATGGGTCATAGCTGAGTCGAATCATGGTGGATATCTGTTCCCACATTGCCGACATGTGTATTTTCTTTTTGTTTTTGCGTAATTACCTCTTTCTAGGAATTGCTTCCTATTGTAAATGCCTATTTACAGGCCACTCTTCAATAAAATATTCATTTCACTCAAAGAGCTTTCCATTGTTTGTTTTACTTTTACTTTTACTGTTTTGTTTGCAAAAACGTCCGATATTTTTTATAAACATTGCATATGAAACTTTGAGCTTTGCGAAGCATAACGAAAAGCAGTAGAAATTACCTAGGCGTTAACGGTGATAGCCAGGTTGTGGCATATTCTATTTGTTGTTATTTGACTTGCAGGGCAACAGGATTGTACTCCCCCAGCAGGTTGCTCTCCCCAGCATTGAGATTACACTTTCCTCAGCAGAGCAGACTTTCCCCAGCAGAAGACTTGGAAAGTATTTTCTCCAGATCAAGACGTTATTTCCCCACAGACTCATGGTGCTCACTTCCCCCATCCAGCCAGGAAGTGTACTTTCACCAACAACGTTATATTCTAATCCCCAGCAAGATGGGAGTAAAGTCATTCTCCCTATCAGCAGGCTAAGTTTAGCAGTATCCCCAAGCAGGATGGTATCATGGACTGTTTTCCCCAGCAGGTCCTGAGCCCAATTGGATATTAGCAATCTTCAGTAATGGACTTCCGGTTCCGTTATTGGCGTCCATTCTCAACTCTCCCAGCAGAGGAGGAATCTTAGGTTTTGGATGTTACCTTCAGTAAAGGACAGGTGTAGCCCCGGTAGTTCTTTCGGGATCTCATCCCCAACAGAAGTTGTTGATCCGAGGAGTCGATCAGTGTGATCCTTCTCAGCAGAGTTCCTGGATTCAGAGGATAATTTATTTTTGTCAGCTGCAGCTGAATTGGTCTTTTCTCTCCAACATTTATTTTGCTGGAGGGGCCTCTTTTGCATATCATAAGTATTTGCATTGCATCCTCAAAACGCGTAGCATTTCCACTTCGTGTGGAGCATTACGGCAAAATTTAAACATTTTCATTCCAAAGCATAAGCCAGGTTTGATACTTTCCTTGCCAGTTCTCTTTCTCAGCAGAGATGGCATAACTCAGGAGATTTTGGAGGGATGCGTTCCTCATACTTGTGCTCCCCGGCAGAGTCTTTTATTTAGACTTCACCTTCCCCAACGGAGTCATCTTATCTGTGGATCAGGAGTCCGTTAGAAGTTTGTCTTTGTTTGCCTCATTTTGGCATTTTTCTTTTGTGAGTCTTGTTTCACGTTATCCCTAGTGAAGTCCACTTTATGTTGGTTATCCTTTGTGGGTACGATTGAGGTCGTATTCGTTTTTTCTTTGTGGGTAGAGTGATCGAGGTCAGTCTTCCTTTGCGGGTATAATTGAGGTTGTATTCGTTTTGTGGGTGCGATTGAGGTCGTATTCGTATTTTCTTTATGGGTAGAGTGATTGAGGTCAGTCTTCCTTTGCGGGTATAATTGAGGTTGTATTCGTTTTGTGGGTGCGATTGAGGTCGTATTCGTTTTTTCTTTGTGGGTAGAGTGATCGAGGTTAGTCTTCCTTTGCGAGTATAATTGAGGTTGTATTCGTTTTGTGGGTGCGATTGAGGTCGTATTCGTATTTTCTTTGTGGGTAGAGTGATTGAGGTCAGTCTTCCTTTGCGGGTATAATTGAGGTTGTATTCGTTTTGTGGGTGCGATTGAGGTCGTATTCGTATTTTCTTTGTGGGTAGAGTGATTGAGGTCAGTCTTCCTTTGCGGGTATAATTGAGGTTGTATTCGTTTTGTGGGTGCGATTGAGGTCGTATTCGTATTTTCTTTGTGGGCAGACTAATTGAGGTCAGTCTCCCTATGAGGTTGTATTCGTCTTTTGGGTACGATTGAGGTCGTATTTGTTTTTTCCATGTGGATATGGTTGAGGGCATATTCCTTATTTTTCAGCACACTCTGTCTCGTTATTCTTACCATAAGCAAATTTCTGGGGCTCTTTTCCGTATTCAATCCCCGTGTACCCTGGAATGTCTGAGAGCCGTTGCTATCATACCTTCAGGACCAAGTTGATTGAATAGGGGTAGCTGTTGCACCCCAAAATTTGCTCTCCTTACTTTATTACTAACTGGCTTATGTTGCATTGCATTTTGCATTATCATGTGTGAATATCATTGGTTCTTAGCATGGGGTCAAGGTGCCTGAGGCAGTGCTTCAGAGGGTCAAGCAAGAGTCCTGGTATTGTCCAAGAGAGCTCAGGTGGATCATCCTCTCCTAACCAGTGCATAGATTAGGGTTTTGAGATTCTTGGGTTTATTGCTTCAATGGGCAAGCTCCTTGGGTTTTTATCATCATCAAATGGCATATCTTGTCTTTGTTGGAGAGAATACACATCATATTCAGAGGAATTTGGATTTGGAGACTGTGCTATTTCCTCCTAGACTGAGGGTACCACAACTAGGGTTTGCTATAAAGTCAGTTTATTTCTGATTTTTTGGGCAAGACTTGATTCTATGGTACTCCTTGGGTCCCTAAGTACCTAGGGATGGGAGGTTGTCCATCAGTTTGGTTCAGGAGAAGTTCAATTGGCCAATGGATTGAAAATCAGGTGAATGGGGTAAAAGTCAACAGTGAGAGGTGAAGTCAACTGTGGAATTTTGAGGTTTTCTCCAAGGTTTTCAAGGTCTCACATCCTCATATGGTCTTCAAGGGTCAAGTTTCATGCCATATATCAAAAATCAGGAGTTGGTACAAAAGTTTCTAAATTTGGAAAGTGACCTATAATAAAAGTTTCCTTTTTTTGGCAAGTTCCTACACTGCATTCAAATTAACTTCTCGTCACAAGAAAGCTTCAAATGAATTTTTCTCCAACATTAAAGTTGAAGGTCTTTTTCCCCTCTTTCCAACAAGTACTAGTGAGTCTCCATATCATTTGTGAAGCTCCAGTTATGGTCCAAAGAAGGCAAGGTGGTTTTTAGGGTTTCATTTTCACAACTTTTAGGTTTTGGGACATATGGACCTATGATTAATTCCATTGCTTCAAGACATGTTCCAACATCCAAAAACAATTCCTAAGAAGCATTTTTGGCTTTTTAATCAAGTGATTCCATGGTTTATTCTTCACTTATTTTTTATTATTCAAAAAAGCCAAGTCATCAAAAAACTCATGAATCATTTGTTTTCAAGGCCCAATTTAAATATGGTGTGATTAGCAATCCAAATAAAGGTGATCCATCAAATAATTCTCAAGTATCCATGCAAGGAGAAAGGTGTAATTCACATTATGCATTTTTCCAAAATTATTCAAAAATCATTAAACAATGGATTACCCAAGCCCAATTCCTCATTAGAAGAAAACCCTAGCCTATTTAAACCTATCCATGCACTGGTTAGGGTTCATTCACGTGCATTTGAAGGAGAACAACAACTTGTACCCTAATTCTTGAATTCAATAAATCTCACAATCTACAAGGTCTTTCTTCAAAGTTCTTCCACAAATCTCTTCCTGGGGATTTCTAGAACACAACCCAACCACCGTTCGCAGCCAAAAGCCAGGATTAGAGGTGTGCCATCTCAGGTGGGTGATTTTTTCGTGCTCCTAAAACTCCCCTTTTTTATGTCTATATTGAAGTGCGATGAATGGTGAATATCCTGGTATAATTATTTTTAATTATGGACGCGTGAATTGCTTGTAATATGGATTTAAAGTTTTGTGCCCTAATGGTTTTTTATTCGTTTTTTATTATACACTAACAATTTGGGGTTTTTGATGCCATATTTAGATTCCTGACGAAATTCTGGGTCGGATAGTGTACCCATACGCATTTTCTGGGCAGTTTGGCGGTTGCAGGTGGTGGCCGGCGGTGGGGCTCCGGCGAGGGACGGTGGTCCGGCGAGGCAAGGGTCTGGAGGTTGAAGACGAAATCCCGGCCGTCCATTTTTTGATCTAATGGCCACCCATGTGCCACGTGTTATGTTTTTTGTGTTTTATTTTATTTAATTTCGTGTGTGCCAGCCTACACTTACTACCGTGCACCCTTATCATCATGGCCTTTGCTTTTATTATGTTTTTGATCATGTGGCCAGAAACGTGACACCACATTAATGAGCGCACATGCCAGGCACATGGGGGGAGCATGGTAAGCACCCTTTTTTATTTTTTTTTTATTTTTTTTATTTTCTGATTAATTAATATGGGCATGTTTCCTATTCACACCACCCCCTTGGCCCGTTTCAACATTTTCAACATAAAGTTCTTACTATCTGCACCCCTAGGCCTTCTAATTCATTTTATTATATTTTAATTTTACATTTTCATATTTTAATTATTAAAATTATGTAATTGCATTAAAAAATTACTAAAAAATTTCATACATCATATTTATTATTTTAATAATTTTTACAAATTTTATTTTTTATTTTTATTTTATTTTTATCATTTAAATTAATTGTTTAATTCGATTTCTTTTTAGCATTACTCATATAATGCATACTTAATTTCTTTATTTTATTTCTCTGCATCCGTAAAATATTTTTGATCCGTTCTTTTTGCATTTGTTCACTAACATCCTAAATTGCATAAAAATATTTTTCTTTCATTTTTAAATTTATTTCATATTGCATTTAGGTCCTTCTCTTTGGCACACTGAGCCGTAATTCCCACCTGAACTCTGCCTAATTATTTGAATGACTAATATCTTGATTTTTTGTAGGGATTTTTGATATGTTGTTTGCCTCTGGTTGAGGAACCTTAATGTTTAATTTGGGAATTTTAGGAGTCATTTTTCTAATTATCTGATTTGTTTTCACTTGAGATTTTCTTGCAGGCGCATCTTTGACCTTGTATGATTGTCTGTTTGAAAAGGCACTTGTGCCATTTGCTTTGGGGCTGTTTCTTTGTTTCTTTGATTCATGTTTGGATGATAATCATTGTTGTTTGCCATTGTTTGATTTTCATTCACCTCATCTCTCTTACTTATGTCTATTCTGTACTAATCTTTTATGCAGGGTCTAAGGTAAGTTCTTTAAGGGTATGAATAAGTATCCATGGTCACCCTTACTTTTTCCTTCCCTCATCTTCTTCCTTTAGGATTTAGGTTGTCTTCAAGCCTCACTAACCGTAGGTCACCCATGCATGATGACTTTAGGATCTATAGTCCCCCCTTAGAGTTACCCTTGTGTCTTCTCTCTTCTCATCTCAAATTTCTTTAAAACACTTAATAAGAATAAGGTGTATTGCGCACGAGCCTTAAGTATGGGGAATGAGAAATGAGGGGCTTCCTCTCATCTTTCTAGAGTGCTTAGCGAGCGTCCTGTCTTGGGACAATGCGTTAAGTATTCGCCCCTGTGCCCTAGACTTTGGTGCAATGCAACTTAGGAACTAACTTAAGCCACTTCTGTCCTAAAAAACACAAACCAATTTCAAACCTTTTTGTCCTTCGGGATTTCCAAACTTAAAGGATATTTTCAAAAAGGGCACGTTACCTTCCGTCTGAGTCGCAAATAGGCATCAACCCTAACTGCCGGACGCGAACTTAACGTCGCTCATAAAAAACACAAAAAGAACTTGGTCCGAACTACGTTGACTCTGAATTCCCTATTGCACAAGGGGGGTACGTAGGCCTAGGACGTTGACATCCTACCGAGTCTGTCTTTGTCTTCCCCTCCGTTTTAGTACAACCCTAGATGATAGTATAACTCACCCTTAGAATAGATAACAAGCGTGGATCCCATCGAGTACGATGGACGCGTGGGGTGCTAGCACCTTCCCCTCGCGTAACCGACTCCCGAACCCAGGTTATGGTTGCGATGACCATTCCTTTCCCCCCTCCTAAGGTTTATGCGGTGTTCCCTTTCCCTCTCTTGGGATAAATTTACACGGCTGGCGACTCTGTTTTTCCGCGCCACTCTTACATTTGTACCTGAATGAAAATCCTGGGAGCGACAATATCCTATTAAGATCATCTAATTTGACTTATCATCAAGCTTCCTTCTCAACTGATCTGGCACATGTCTATGTGTTATAGATCCAAACACCTTCAAGTGACTAAGGCTCGGCTTGACACCAGACCAACATTCTTCTGGTATGATTCCTTCAAGCTTCTTCGTCGGACATCTATTTAATATGTATGTTGTTGTCGAAACAGCTTCTCCCCATAATTCTTTGGGTAGATGCTTTCCATTCAACATACTTCTCACCATGTTCATGATGGTTCTGTTCTTCCTTTATGCAATTCCATTTTGCTGTGGAGTGTAGGGTGGCACCACCTCATGCACAATCCCTTCTTTCTCACATAATACATCAAACTCTTTCGACACATACTCTCCACCACCATCAGTCCTCAGAATTTTGAGCTTTCGACCATTCTGTCTTTCGACCATAGAATTGAATTTGGAAAATACCTCGATCACATCACTTTTCTTCTTGATGAGGTAAGTCCATAGCTTTCGACTGTAATTATCTATGAACGTGACAAAGTATCTGTTGCCACCAATCGAATCCACCTGGATTGGATCACATACATCAGAGTATATGACTTCCAAAATTGCCTTCGACTTCCTTCCTGCATCCTTGCTGAATCTATTCTTGTGTTGTTTCGAATGAACACACTCTTCACAGACTTCACTTGGAATGTCAATTTCAGGTAATCCTGAAGCCATATTTCTTCTCTTTAGCTCTCTGATGTCATTTAAGGTGAGATGGCCTAGTCAAAAATTCCATAACCACTCATCTCTGCTGGCTGTAGTTGCTAGGCACTTATGCTCCATCACATTGAGTTCAATCTTGAAGGTCCTATTCTAAGACATTGGAGCCTTCAAGATCAACCTACCACCTGCATCGAGAACTCTCATCATCTTCTCTTTGATCGACACCTTGTAGTTCTTTTCGACCAACTGCCCTATACTGAGTAAATTACTCTTTATGCCTGGTATGTACAACACATTGGAAATTGTTGACCTCTTGCCATCTTTCCTCATAATCAGAACATCACCAACACCTTCAGCTGCTAGAGTGTTGTCATTTGTAAACTTCACTGTGTTCTTCAACGAGGGCTTCATGTTGACAAACTAATATTTCCTTCTAGTCATGTGTGATGAGCATCCTGAGTCCAAGTACCACTGGTCTTGGAATCTCTCTTCGTCTCTTGTTGTGACCATCAACAACATCTCTTCTTCTTCATGTTTCGCCAGCTTTGCATCAGTTTCTTGATTCTTCTTCTTTTCAGGACAATCACTAAAATGGTGAGCATACCTCTGACAATTGAAACATTGAATGTGACTCTTGTCGGGATTTCGACCACCACCTCTTCCTCTACCTGCAGCACCACCTCTTTGGTTGTCTTGGTTCCAGGGTTTTCTCTGATTCGACCAGTTTCCTTCATGCTGATTTCGAACAGTCGAATTATTGTAGTCTCCTCTACCTTTGTTGTCATTCCAGCTTCCTTTGCATTTCCTTTCTTTTTCTGACTGTGCCTGGAAAGCCATACCACTCTTCGACTTTCCTGCAGCTCTTTCAGCTATCCTTTGTTCATGAGACTCAAGCGTCCCTTGAAGCTTTTCCTTCGTCAATACTGACAAATCTTTCGACTCTTCTATGGCTACTACTACGTGGTCTAACTTTGGAGCCAATTACCTCAAGATCTTTGCAACAAATGATTTTGATGTCAACACCTCCACATACTTTGAATTGATTCACCAGCTTTGTAACTCTGGCGAAGAAATCTGTTATACTTTCATTGTCTTTCATCTGAAGCAACTCATAGGTTCTCTTGTGAGTTTGTAACCTCGCCTCTTTCACCTTCTCTACGCCTCCAAATGACTTTTCAAGAATCTCCCATGCTTCCTTTGCTGACTCTACATCACTAACCTTTTCAAAGTTATATGGATCGACACACTGATGGATTATAAAGAGAGCTTTATAATCTTTCTTCTTCAACTTTTTGTGTGCAGCCTTTTCTTGATCTGTCACGTTCTCTGCAAGCGGTGCTACTCATTCCTTAACAAGATTCCAAAGATCTTGATAACAGAAAACCACCTTAATCTGCTTGCACCAATTCTCATAATTATCTTTCTTGAGAATCGGAAGGCTCGCCGAAAAGTGCACGTTCATATGATTCATCGCCATCACGATTTTCCTCCCTTGAATTGCAACCGGAGCTCTAGATACCAGATGTTGGAATTAACCCAAAACCTTTTGAGAATTCCTATTCAATCTTGATCTCAAGATTGTTAACAATCACACGCAATGGCAACGAAAAGAAAAATTGAGAAAGAAAGAAAGAAAGAGAAAAGAGAAATAGTAGCGTTGGAGAAGAAGATGAAAAACTGCAGAATTTTTTCTGCCCACATACTGTGGAAACTTTCAATATTCACTTGCAACTGCAAACTGTGAATTATCAAACTTGATGATTACAATGATAAGGGTTTCTCCCAATTTATAGATTTAGGTTAACTTGTATCTCAAGCTAAAGCCCAACCTATAAAAGACCAAAAATATCTAATCTAATCTTTCTAAATCAAATATGATCTATCTAAATGAAATCTAATTTTTCTAAAACAATGAATTACATATTTAACATGTTCATGATTATTTGAATTCTTGATGTGTGCTTATGATTGTTTGAATTAACACTTTGCTTGATCTTGCACAATACGTGTTTATACACTTTGCTTGATCTCGCACAACACATATTCACGCTTAATCCTTGCAAATACATGTGCATTTGTTCAATTGCTGATGTATACACTGCTGTTATGTTGAATACATGTTGTAAATGCTGTCTTGCTTGACTTGATGTGTAACACCCTCTATTTTAATTAATTATGTAGAAATCCATATTCTAATTTAATAATTTAAATAGCTAATTAGTGTGGTAATAAATAAATAAATAAAATAAATGAATAATCTTAGGGATATTAAATAAGTTAGCTTTGAGTTAAAATATTAAATAATCGACCTTAATTAATTAAATTGAATCATATATTATAATGATTTAATTATTTAACGCTAATTATTTAATTTTAGAATAGGTGTGTGTTGTTGTTACTTTTAACTCAAGTTTAATTAATATATTAAGTACTACAAAATATAAGCTTGTGTGTTGTGGTTATTTTATAAAACTAAGTTGAGTGATTATATTAAATTTAAACTAAAACTTAATATATATATATATATATATATATATATATATATATATATATATATATATATATATATATATAAGGGGTGATTATTGTTACGTTACGGTATGATTGGATTTATATATGTGGAAGTAAGAAAAGGAATATAAGGCTACTTATGTGATATAGAAAAGTAGGGTCTGAAAGTAATGGTTTGAAAATAATAATGTGTTTTAATTATAATGATTATTAATATTGGTAACTTAATATAAATATCACTCATGCAGTCACTTCAACGTGGACTGAATTTTAAATTCCCATAAACCTAGTCTTATCATAAATTGTGGAGTCAAACTCTCCCTCTATCATGACTAATTGTTCCACAAATTAAGTTCTTTTTCTAACTGCTCAGCATAAAAACTTCCCCTAAAAACTCTATTCTAATAGCTTCTATCAAATTAATTCCGCCTCAGAAAAAAAAAGAGAGAGATTAAATTCTTCAATAGCCACACGAAAATAGAACTCCGTCGGGACGTCAAATTTCTAGAGGTATCTCTCCTTTAATAGTACAAGTTTCGGATTTTGTTCGTGCAATTATATAATAGAGTCTCTAAAGCATTGTGATTTCAAGGAAAAAACTTAAGTAATGGCTTTTTTTCCCATATACTCATGCTATATAGGATATGTCATAGAATGATAGTAGAACTTTTATATATAATAAAAAAAATTAAATAACTATGACATGAAGGAAGTATTAATAATTTACACATATATTTATATATTAGTTTGATTTATTTATTAATTGTGTTCTAAATCACAATATTTTTTTTCTGTAATTTGGGGTGTAATATTAATTTTGTTCTAATTAAATATGATTACTGTTACCGGTAGATTGTTACTCCTCTTGTTGCATTAGTATCAAATTTCAATAAACAGTAGCAGGTGATTTAGTACTATCAATATATATATATATATATATATATATATATATATATATATATATATATATATATTAGTTAAACACTAGCATCTATATATAGATTAGGGAATTATGTAGCAAGTGATTGTATTATCATGATATTCCTAAGTTGCAATTGGTTGATACATGTACAGTGGTTAACTTTAATGATGATATATATATATGGTGATAAGTAACTCCAACTCCAATATGCTTATGTTGTGTTCTCTAGCGTCCCTGTATAAATAATTTTTGTCGGTGTTCACGTAATTGTTCATTCTATTTCATATAAATACTTGGTAATGGTTACTTGATGCATCCTTAGTATATACACATATATAGCCATGACGTAGCAGTATGATATGTGTGATGGATATAAAAACATTTATACAAAAGACTCATATAATGTGAACCCAATATATATGAATAAAAAAATAATAGAAATATTAGATGGATTAGTTTCTATAAGTCTATAATTATTATTGGGACATGCATCATGTAGAAGTGTGTGAATACGTCACTATGTTTTACCGTTGCGGTAAGTTCAACGTTTTCGGGCCTTTGTGGCACGTTTGACATTTTTCGGGCCTTTGTGGCAGTCTCATTGGAATGAGTTTATTTTATCTATTCGGATCATTTGTGTCTCATAAGTTTTAGTCTCATTGCATTTAATATAATATAAAATAAACAGAAAATTTAAATTAAATAAAATTTATTTATGTATAATTTAATTGGTGAAATTTTTATGGCTTAAATAATGTTTTCGTTTCTGTAAGTTAGCGTGTTTTTGGTTTCCGTTCTTGTAAATTTTTTTTTGGTTTTAGTCCATATATTTCACATTCATGTTCGTTTTAGTCCTTAAAACCAAAATCCGCAGGAAAATTCGAAGGTTTCCTGCGGATTTTGGTTTTACGGACTAAAACGAACACGAATGTGAAATATAGGGACTAAAACAAAAAAAAATGACAGGGACGAAAATCAAAAACTCGCTAACTTACAGGGACGAAAATACTATTTAAGCCAATTTTTATTATTGTTTTATGATATTTTCTTATGGTGAGTATGATTCAATGTGGATATGGGATTTGACCTTTACTATTAACATTTAGGTACTCAAGGAGAAAGACACGATTGAATGTGTTGGTTGAAGCGCTTACGGGGGAGAACAAGGTTTTTGCCAAGTTGAAACGTTATTTAATAAATTGTCTTTGTGGCACACTATTTTACTTCATTTATTCATTTAGAAGTGCGGACATGGATGTTCTTCTGCTAGGAACTGTCAACTCGTTGCTCAATTATGTTAATCTACATTTTTTGAAATTCTATTTTGTTATTGTTATGATTTTCTCATCTTATAATTAAAAAAAAAAACAGTCATATTTTTACTAGAAATTTAGATAATATCTTGGAGAAAATCCGGGATGTTACATGCTGCATATACATCTATTTTGTTCTGAAAATGCATGATGTTAATTGTTGTGTTATGTTGTTGCTGGATTTTATCGTTTTGCTGAGCTGAAGCGTTGTTGTTGCTGCTATTTTTTGGTTTATTTTCTTTGTTTTAGTTTGTTTTTGCATGTTCCCTTAAGGCCTCCTAGTCCAACTTAATTTTTGATTAAGATTGGAGTAGGATAGACATTATGTGCTAATCCGTGCATGATAACATTATGATAGTTTTCCCTAACCTCAACCTTAGGTCCATCCTTGCATGCTAACATTAGGATAGAGATTCTTTTCGCATCCCAACCTTAGGACCACTTTGCATGATAACATGTAGGATCGAGTTCCCCTTAGACCTTCCGTACGTATCTCTCTTCTCTCCCTTAAATCAAGTCAAAACACGTAATAAATACAATGACTATAGTACGTCACGAGCCTTAAGTACATGAGAATTGACGAGTGAGCGTCTCTCATTACTTCTTCTAGAGTGTTTTGTATGTGTCCCGTCTGGGGGCGATCTTGCAAGGTATTCGCTCCTATGTCATAGGATTTAGTGCAATACGCATCTTAAACAAAGTCAATTCACTTCTTTAAAACACTTGAACAAATGCAAATCATTTTGTCCTTCGGGATTTTCCTTCAAACCATTTCAGAAAAGGCATGCTACTTCTGTTTTATCGCAAACAGGCCTCGTCCCTAACTACTGGAATGCGAACTTAGCATCGCTCATAAAAGACACTAATCAACCCGTAGTTCCATGAACTACGAACGCTCTGATTTCTTCATTCTCGTCCGAATGAAGATACGTAGGCACAAGACGACGAAGTCTTGGCGAGCACACTTCCCCTCTTCCACCCGTAGTCCTCTGAACTACGTTGACTCTGACTTTCCCATTGCACGAGGGAATACGTAGGCATAGGACGGCGAAGTCCTATCGAGTCTCCTTTTGATTTTTCCCTTTTCGTTTTTATTATCAAGTAGCTTTATACAAACACACCCTTTGATTAGAACAACAAGAGTGGATCCCATTGAGTACAACGGACGCGAGGGGTGCTAATACCTTCCTCTCGCGTAATCGATTCCCCAACCCGAAATTTGGTTGTGAGACAATGTTCTTTCCTTTTCTGAGGTTTCTTTGATCGTTTCCTTTCCCCCATTGGGATAAATAATGTTCGGTGGTGACTCAGTTTTTCTTCCGGTTGTTTTTCGCAGTTGCGACATAATTTATATATTGATCATGACCCTAGGATTCATACACAAGAGGTACCATATTTCTAGAGTGGTGAATGCAATCATTTCGACATGGGGAAATACAACTACATAGGCTTTTTTTGGCAAATTAAATGGTGATTGTCTACCTCTTTCTACCATATATATATATATATATATATATATATATATATATATATATATATATATTGCATGGGTCGACAATGACATAAGTTCATCATCCGATTTAGAGAGCGACGAAAACGCAAATTTGGCACCATTGGCTACACACAATTCCAACGATGAAAATGATGAGGTTAGTAATGAATTTTCTCTTTATGATAATGATGCACAAGATGTCATAAATGAACTCTTAAATGAATGCAAAGTATTGTATAAAACAATATCTTCACAAAAGAAACAAATTACTTCTTTAGAAGAAAAAGTTGATATTATGGAAAAAGAAGCAAAAGATGAGAAACAAAAGAAAATTAGTGAAGAAAAACAAGAGTTCGTATGTAAAAATTGTGAATCACTTTCTTTCCAAATTGTTCAATTTAAAAGAGTCCTTGAAAGATATGAGAAATGACAAATTGGGTTAGAAGCAGTCCTTACTCAACAAAGATATTCAAATGATAAAAGTGGACTTGGTTATTCAAAGTTTTCCAAACCAAGTTCTAGTAAAACTATTTTTGTTAAGGCTAGTGACCAATCTTCCAAAGAGAAAGTGAACAAACCTAGGAATGTGCATCCTTATCCTAAAAAGAAAATATTTGTGAAAAAGAAATCTTATATTCCTAGATATAAGAGCAATTTTGTTCCTACTTGTTTTTATTGTGGTATTATTGGTCATACACCTAATGCTTGCTATGTTAGAAACTTTAGTGTTGCAAGTGAGCATTATGTGTGGGTAAAGAAATGTACTAATTATGAAGGACCCAAGGCAATTTGGGTACCTAACAAAACTTAATTTGTTTTGTAGGTTTGCTTGAAGACCACTTCAAATTTATGGTATCTTGATAGTGGTTGTTCGAAGCATATGACGGGAGACATTGACAAATTTTCAAGTCTAGTGCTTAAGGCCAAGGGTTATGTTACTTATGGAGATAACAACAAAGGAAAGATTATTGGCATAGGCAAAGTTAGAGCACCACCTTTCACATCCATTGAAGATGTACTTTATGTTGAAAGACTAAAGCACAATCTTCTTAGTATAAGCCAACTTTGTGACAAAGGCTTCAAGATCAAGTTCACCAAAGATGAATGCTTGATAGAAGATGATGTCACGCATGAGGTAAAACTCAAAGGTAAAAAAATTAACAATATATTTATGATTTCCCTTGATGACTTGTCTTTGAAGGTAAAATGTCTCATGGCGAACAACAATGATTCATGTCTATGGCACAAAAGGATTGCTCACATTCATATGGAACATTTGAATAAACTAGTCAAGCATGATCTAGTCATTGGATTGCCAAAGATAAAATTTGTCAAAGATAAGTTGTGTGATGCATGTCAAAAGGGTAAACAAACCAAATCAACTTTCAAATCTAAGAATGTGGTGTCCACTTCAAGGCCACTACAATTGTTGCATATGGACTTATTTAGTCCATCAAGAACAAGAAGCTTCGGAGGTAATGTATATGCTTTAGTTATTGTTGACGATTTATCTAGATATACTTGGACATTATTTTTAGTGCAGAAAAGTGATGCATTCAAGGCGTTCAAGAAATACGCGAAGAAAATCCAAAATGAGAAGTCACTAACAATTGCCTCCATAAGAAGCGATCATGGTGGAGAATTCCAAAATGCTCCTTTCGAAGAATTTTGTGAAGAATATGGAATCTCTCACAACTTCTCGGCACCAAGGACTCCTAAACAAAATGGTGTTGTAGAAAGAAAGAATAGGTCATTGGTGGAACTTGCAAGGACAATGCTTAGCGACTCAAATCTTCCACACTATTTTTGGGCGGATGCGGTAAGCACAACATGTTTTGTAAATAATAGAGTAAATATTAGACCTATTCTTAAGAAGAATCCTTATGAACTTTTCAAAGGGAGGAAACCAAACATTTCTTACTTTCACATATTTGGATGCAAGTGCTTTGTCTTAAACAATGACAAAGAAAATCTTTGTAAGTTCGATAAAAATCGGATGAAGGTATATTTCTTGGTTATTCTCTTTCAAGTAAAGCTTATAGAATTTATAATAAACGAACCTTAACAATTGAAGAATCTATGCATGTAAAATTTGATGAATCTAACCCCTCCAAGGAGGATATTGTTTTGTGTGATGATGATGATGATTTAATAGAAGTTCCTCAAGAAGATACTTCCAAGGTCAATAATGAAACTCAAACGAAAAATCAAGAAAAACTGATTCAACAAGAGGCAAATGACAATGATCTACCTAAGGAATAGAAAACTCATAGAGATCATCCAAATGGTAAGGTCATTGGTTATATTAGTCAAGGCATTGCAACTAGACTTAATCTCAAAGATGCATGCTTGAATATGGCGTTTGTCTCACAAATTGAACCTTCCAAGGTTGATGAAGCCTTAGGAGATGGCCAATGGATTATTGCTATGCAAGAAGAGTTAAACCAATTCAAAAGGAATCAAGTTTGGGAACTTGTTCCTAGGCCAAGTGACAAACACATCATAGGTACCAAATGGGTGTTTAAGGACAAACTTGATGAGAATGGAATAATTATTCGAAACAAAGCAAGATTGGTGTCCCAAGGATACAATCAAAAGGAAGGAATTGATTTTGAAGAAACATTTGCTCTGGTCGCAAGGTTAGAAGCTATCCGTTTATTACTTGCTTATGCGTGTTCATTGAATTTCCAGTTATACCAAATGGATGTCAAGAGTGCATTCTTAAATGGCTATGCCAATGAAGAAGTCTACGTCAAGCAACCCCCCGGATTTGAAGACTTCAAGAATCCTTCACATGTCTTTAAGTTGAGAAAAGCTCTTTATGGCTTAATGCAAGCACCAAGAGCATGGTATGATCGACTTAGCAACTTTCTTTGCGAAAGAGGATTTGAAAAAGGTAAAGTAGATAAGACCTTGTTCATTAAGAGAATTAAGAACAACACTTTATTGGTTCAAGTCTACGTTGATGACATCATATTCGAATCAATAAATAAAGATCTTTGTGAGGAATTCTCATTGATGATGCAAGGAGAATTCGAGATGTCTATGATGGGTAAGATGAATTACTTCCTTGGATTACAAATTAAGCAGTTAAAGGATGGCATCTTCATCAACCAATCCAAGTACTGCAAGGAGTTGTTGAAGAGATTTGACATGGATGGTTGCAAAGTTATGTCTACTCCTATGAGATCCAGAACCTACGTTGATCAAGACGAATCGGATATTTCAGTTGACGTTACAAAGTATCGAGGTATGATTGGTTCTTTATTGTATTTGACTTGTCGTCCTGACATAATGTTTAGTGTGTGTTTATGTGCCCATTATCAAGCAAATCCAAAGGAGTCACATCTCATCGCTGTTAAAAGATTCATGAAGTATCTCAAGGGAACGACCAATGTTGGGCTATGGTATCCAAAAGGTAGTGTTTGTAATTTAGTAGGTTATTCTGACTTAGACTATGCAAGTTGTAAAACTGATCGCAAGAGCACAAGTGGTACATGTCACATACTAGGGAATGCGTTAGTATCATGGTCCTGCAAGAAACAAGCGTTTGTCGCACTTAGTACAGCCGAGGCCGAATATATTGCGGCAGGAAGTTGTTGTGCCCAGATTCTATGGCTCAAGCAACAACTACATGATTATGGACTCAATCTTGGATGTGTTCCTTTATGATGTGATAATACAAGTGCGATCAACATAACAACGAATCCGGTTATGCATTCAAGGACAAAGCACATCGACATACAACATCACTTTCTTCGTGATTATGTACTTCAAAAGAATGTCGAAGTCACCTTTGTGGATACACACAACCAACTAGCAGACATCTTCACGAAACCGCTTGCTAAAGAATAATTTTTCAAGATTCGAAGGGAACTTGGCATTTTAGATGAAGGTGATGTTTAAATATTCAATAATTATTCATTATATGCTATAATGAAGGCAAGGTACACATAATTTTCAACTTGCTAAATTTTACAATTTTTCCTAAAATTTGTGTTATGTGCCAAAATTATAAATCTTTATTCTACATGTCCATAAAATATTTTTTATGATTTGTTTGGGTGATCACTAGGTGAATAATAACTTGTTTGAACATGTCTATGCAAAAAAATTTGAAAATTTCATGTGTGTGAAGCTCTGCAAACATTCTGATTTTTGCACCGTTAACCAGTTAACCATATGAGGGTAACCGGTTAACGCCTCTGTATCCTGCGTGTTTTCTCTTTATTTTATCGCTGTAACCGGTTAACCATATAAGGTTAACCGATTACCACTGCTGCGAATTTTTTTTTAATTCTTCAAACTTAGAATTGTTTTGTTTTATTTATTTTCTATTTATTATTTCATTTATATTTTTATTACATGAATATAAGTGCTTTTGGTTGGGAAAAGCACTTTTTCTTTTTAAACTTCTTCTTGGAACTCTATATTTGACTCCATTCTTTCACATTCTTGCACATTCATCTGCCCCAAATCTTTGACTCCATTCAACAAAATTAAAAACCCACTACTCTCTAAACCCTTTATAACTCATATTCACCTCATACCTTTCATCACAATATCTCACTCCACTTAACAATCCGAAAATCCTCCAAACCCTAACCTTCAAAAGCTTCAACCTTCATCAATGGCTTCATTTAGAAAAGGAAAGGGAAAGCTTCCAATGGGTGCAGCAAGTTCCAAACCATCTGAGTTAGAAGCTCAACAACCCTCAACAAAGGCTAGAAGGCTGGATTTTAATGTAAGAAATCGTTCTCTCATGCCGATAAAATATGTGAATCTCAAAGCTTTTCCAGATCATAGCTTTTCTTTCCCTGCCTTGTTAGAAACTCAAGGTCTCACTAAGTTTGTGTCTGATTTTGGATTAGTTTATCCTGATTTAGTTAAGGTGTTTTTTTATAATTTGCAAATTGGTCTGGATATTCGTGAGAAACATATGTTGTACTCGAAATTTAAAAATATTGAGATTTGTGAGGAGATGACTGGCTTTGGAATTGCTTTAGATCTCCCTTCTGAAGGTTATTTCATCCGTTAAGGTGTTACTCATGAAGATGGTCCATGGGCTAGATTTAAGAAAATGGACTACTACTTTGAAATTTGTTGGGGCAGTCAAACTGAAGTTTTAAGTGGACAAAATTTATCATCCTCAAGGGTTTTATGCCATGCAAAAAATTTATCGGTGAGTGATCGGATGCTCCACTATGTGATTTGCTATGTTCGGTTGCCAAAGCATTCGAATCATTCACAGATTAATGATGTAGAAATGCAAGTTCTTTTTGCTATCAAAAATGAAATCAAAGTGAATTGGGCACTTACTATGATGTACCACATGAAGCATCAACTTTCGTTGAATGGTGGTCTCCCTTATGGAAGATTGGTTTCACGTTTATTGGAAGCAAGTGGATTGGAATTGAGGAGAGAACCTCAAACCAAGATGACTGAAAAAGGAAATGAAATTAATTCAAGACGTTCTCAAGAACACCGACATTGTCATTTGTAGTGATGGACGTTTTCGATGCAAGGATGGTTCTTCCTTAAGTGCTTCCGAACCTATTCTGGAAGGTGGATACACCAATAACATTCTTTATGCAAAAATGTGCTCAATGGAATCAACCATCAAACAAAACCACCGTGAGCATAAACTAGAAATGGCTTCCATTAAGAGACTTTTAAGGTCTTTTGCTCCTTACCAAACCCGTGAGCCAAGAGAGGAAAGTGAAGAAGAGGAAAGTGGAGAAGAAGAAGCAAGTGGAGATGAAGATGAAGAAATGTCTGAAAGTGACTAAGATGTCCTACATTATGTTTAGTTATTTTCTTAAGTTTTATCTAAGTTATTATTTAAGTTACTAAGTTATGTCTTGTTTAAGACCTTGTTCTAAGTTTTCCTAAGTACATTCTAGTATGAACTTTGTTTCGTAATATGTTGTTCGTAATATAATATGTTGTTCTATGTTCTATCTTTTATGTGTTGTGTATATTTTTTATGGTGTATGTTTCTCAATTTTTACACATTTTCTTATCATGCAACATGTACTCTTTACGTTTTTATTAGTCTTTTCCCATCCTTTTTGTCGATGATAAGGGGGGGGGGGGGGGGGGGGGGGGGAAGAATGGATATTATGATATTATGTTGTATGCTTTTTCTCTAACAAAAATTGCAACTTTCAAAAACTCTCTAAAATCATGGATTAAGGGGGAGCATCAATCAAGGGGGAGCATTGTTAGAGAAACAAGGTTGGAACTAATTTTCAAAGATAGTGTTGTCATCATCAAAAAGGGGGAGAATATGAAGACAAGCTTCTCAAGGTTTTGATGAAGACCAAATTCTACATACAAGAGTGGATCAACAAAAAGGAAATGGATCAAAGACAATAAAAGCAAGCAAAATTTCAATTTCATATAAGTCTTGAAGATTTTCAAGGATTGATCAAGAGGTATATGACATTCAATTCCATCTAATGGATATACAAGTGTTCATAGGTTGTACTTGCATGTTATAAGTGTTTAGGGTGTTTAGAACCATGTTGCCATAAGTTTTATATTGAAAAAACAAGGAATTTTTTTATTCTGCCAGGCTGTTAATCGGTTAACCACCTGGGGTTAATCGATTAACCAGTCAAAACTTTCAAAAAAATTTATACGTTGCAGTGTGTTAACCAATTGACCTCATATGGTTAACCGATTAACACTGAAGCAGTGACATATTTTATTGCATTTTTTCATCTGTTTGATTTAAAATTTATTGTCTTGAACCATGGCAACCCTTCATGTATTACACTCATTTGTAGAGATGTATTAGGGCTATATAAACACCATTACATCAGAATTTTACTCTCACCTTCTTGCAAAAAATTTCAAACATTCTTTTCATCTTAAACTTTCAAATTTTTCAAGTGTTTAAATCAGAATTTTTCAAAGAGTGAAACTTGTGCATTAAACCTTCATACAATTCATTGTAGTTTCATTTCTTCATCAAGAACACTTGTATAATCATTAAGAGTTGTTTGTTCAAGAAGAAGATCAATCCTTTGATTGATAATTGTGAAGCATCCATTTCAAATACTTACAAAATTCATAATATACTTTGTATTGTCACATCTTATTTTTCAGGATTGTTGAGATTAAGATTGTGAAGTTGTATTCCTTGTTGTCCTAGTTTTGGAAACAAGAGGTCCATTGTGAGAGGATTGTTCTCAATTGGACTTAATTGTAAAATCCAAGAGGTTGTTCTTGGTGTGGTTTGTTAGTGTCTGTATAGAAAGACTAGGAAGAGTCTTCTCTAAGTCCTAACATTATTAAAAATCTATTTCAAGTTGAAAGGGGACTGGAGTACTCTCGGACTGTGAGGGGAAACAGGATATATTCTCGTATTCTTTACTTTCTGCATTTACAGCTTTCATCACATAGTAATCTTTAGGAAAGTAAAACATAAAACCGTCACTCTTAGGTGCATTCCTAACTTACAACAACACCACTGATATAGTCAAGCTCCTTATAGAAGTCCACCAAGTGGTTCCTCAAATATATTTTTTCTTATGACAAGTTCTCCTCCTTATAAAGATAAGATCTTGTCTTTGTCAATAAGTAGCTTTGACTCTAGTACATGCGAAATAAATTCATACACACAGGTGGAGGACCGAGTATTAACTTGTAGATATTTGCTTTGGCTTCTTCATTAATAGGAGCAACCAAGAATAAGAGATCCTTGAAATTATTCACACTATCTGAGTAGGTTCTGAAGTGTTTGGTGTTTTTCCTTAAGGAGTGCAGCCCAAACCATTCGTGTATTTTGGGCTATTTTGAGTTTTAATGAGCTAAAAGAACAATATTATAGTCACTTTACCCCCTTATACTCACATCCGTACTGGAAAACTTTAACAAATGTCTATCTCCCAGGATGAAGTTGCGAATGGGAAATTAACAAGTGGTTCATTACATTGAATTTGAACTCATTTAAAGGAAGACAATAGCCTATATGGGAGAATAAGCACTCTTCTAAGAGGATAACACATCCATCATATTGATTGCATACCCTTTTATCTCCATTTGGGAGAAACACCCCCTAGTCAAATGAATGACCCACATCAATCAAAGTATGATCCAAATCACCCTGCGGGCAAAATATGATGCAGTTTCTAGTATGTGTTGGTCCACCCAATCATCTGAGATATCCCTATAGAGTGTCATGGTATATGTTGACACAATCTCCATGACTAAAAGCATTATAAAATAAAAATGAACGCAAATAAACTATGGCAAGAAAAATTAGCTCAAACACCACTGTCCTTTGAAGAAAACACCAAAAATAGAAGAAATCTCCTACGGGAAAAGATAAGAGATTAAGAATTACTATTCTAGAATATGAAGTAAAGCCTTCAATGAAGATGATTTTGATGAAGACAACCCATAATGTGAAGACAGTGATCAAATTCTAAAGAATGGAAGATGCTACTCAAATGGCTATATGACGGCTGATTGAATAAGATAGTAAATATGGTCTATCATATTTATATATAACCTTAAGTGCTCAAACTATCTAAAATCAATCCATGAAATCTCATAAAAATTCATGATTTTGCATTTTGTACTTTGAATTTTTTTGCAAAATCTTTAAAATGAAAAACCATTATTTAAGCAAGACAGTCGATTGCATGGGAGCATCAATCGATTGTCATCAGGCAAATTTGTAAATTTTCTAAGGCTAACAATCGATTGCATGGGATGCATAATCGATTGTAACTAGTTTAAAATTCAATTTTTTTAAGTGTTTCAATGGATTAATCAATTGGTCATCCGTCTCAATCGATTGGCATTGATAAATTTTAGAAAAATATTATTTCGTACTGCACTTTTCATGGCACCTTTTTATGCATATTTTCCAATTAAAATCACACCTTATCATATTTTTTCAAGAGTTATGTCTTGATTCAAAAGATGTATGTTGCCATATAAATAGTAAGTATTTTATCTGATTAAAGGTCACCTCTTTCAAAATTTATTTCCTGAGTATTTTACTGCATCTGTCAAATTTTCAATCTCCAGGAACTTGTGCATTACTTTTCATATTCAAATAAAGTGAAAGTTCTTGAGCACTCTAAGTTATATACTGTGATATACCATGTTTTGAAAGGGAATAAATTCTACTATTAGGATTTATTATATCCTACTGCACCAAAACTTATCTTTGTTAAAAACTTAAATATTTGTGTCTATATCTTGTTCTCCAGGATTGTTGGAAACAAGAAGTTTGAAAAAAGAAAGTGTGTTTTTTTTGTGTTGTAAAGTCACGAGGTGCTTTTCCTTGGTTATTAAGTTAGAAGCTTATGTATAGAAGCTAGGTTTAGGCTTATCCAAAGTTCTAACAATATTGAAATCTCTTACAGTGTGTAAGAGGACTATACGTACTCTTAAAGTGTGAGGGGGGGCCAGTATAATTTCATGTGTTCTTTACTTTCTGCATTTTACTTCTTTTATCACCTAACTAGACTAGAAAATAAGGAAACACTCATCTCTAAAAACCAGAAAAATTTTAAAGTACCTAATTCACCCCCTCCCTCTCTTATGTGCCCTTTATACTTAAAATTGGCATCAGGGCAGGTTAAGGTAACATGTTCCTAAAAGATCCATAATGGCTTCCACAAATCCAGTTTTTAGAGATGATGTTAGCTATAATAAGCCTCAATCGTTTTGTGGTAAATACTTTGATTTCTGGAAAATACACATGATGGCACATCTAGAAGCATAAGGAGAGGAAATTTCGGATGCCGTAGAAAATGGTTTGTGTGTTCCTACAAGTGTTGTCATGGTGTTGGGACAGCAAAGATAAAAAGTTCATGCGATGAAGATGATAAAAAAAAAGGTCCTCTACAACAAGAAAGCAGTCAACTTACTCTAAGCGGCTCTAAGCATGAATGAATTCTTATGTGCCTCTCAATGCACAACGACGAAAGAAATATGGGATACATTAGTAGTCACTCGTGAAGGAACCTATGAAGTAAAAAGGTCAAGATTGAACACTTTATGTCACAAGTATGAGTTATTCAAAATGTAACCCAGAGAATCAATCCTTGAGTTGCATAAAAGATTTGTACACTTGACTAATCACTTGATTGCTCTCGGTAAGAATTTTACTAATGATGAACTTAGTCTTAAAGTACTTAGATCTTTAAACAGTGAATGACAACCAAAGATAATGGTGATATCTGAAAAGAAGAAACTATTTACTATGCCATTGCATATTTATTCGGAAAACTTAAAGAACGTGAGATTGAACTTGGGGGACTAGAAAAGCATGAGATTCAATAGAAGAAATCCAAAGGCCTTACTTTAAAAGTTGAAAAAAGGGAAGAATTTAAAGAAGATGGTCCAAATAAAGGTGAGAACTTCATGATTCTTGTAAAAAGGCTAGATAAGTTTTTCAATAATGATAAATCTTTAAACTTTGCAAAAAGAAATAAATTTTTCAGAAAAAAAAAAGAAGCCTTTACGTCAACATAAAACATCACTTTCTATGAATATGGAAAGCAAGGACACATAAATACGGATTTCCCGAAACTCACCAAGAAAAGTGGTTTCAAAGGAAGAAAAGAATCGAAGTCCAAAAAGGCATATATTTCATGGGATGATAATGAAGTGAATTCATCGTCCAATTTGGAAAGCGAGGAATATGCAGATCTTGGATTGATGATATCAGACTATTCTGATTATGCAGAAGAAGAGATTAGTAACGAAATATCTTCTTATGATAATGATGATCAAGGAGCAATAAATGAACTACTCAATGAATGTAAAATTTGTACAAAATGGTGAAAACACAAAAGAAACAAATTTCATCTCTTGAAGAAAAGATTTAGACCATGCAAAAAGATTTTGAAGTTGAAAAACAGAATTATTTTGATAAAGAAAAATAGAATTTTACATGCAAAGAGTATGATTCAATTTATTTTCAAATTGTCCAATTAAAAAGAGTTATTGAAAGATATGAGAAATGACAAATTGGATTGGAAGGTATTTGAAATTCTGGCAATGCAGACAACAGATGTCAAGATAATGTTCTGCATAAACGGTTAAACACAGAGGAACAACAACAGACTGATACCTTGAATATCAAAACTGCAAAATTACAGATGTTACGACATCTGATCCAACATGTTAATCAAGAACAATAACAAAATTGTAAATTACAGAATGTTAAATAAGACAGTATGTGTTAACCCAGTTCGGTGCAATTCACCTACTCTGGGGGATACCAATCTAGGAAGAAGACTTCACTTTCTTGTAGTATTACCCTAAAGCTAAACTCCCCCGTTTACAACTTTATTCTAATCGCTACCCTTAATGAACATCTTTACCAAAGTTAAACTCCATCCTTTACAACTCTGATATGAGAGACCTACTCATTTCCTTAATCACAACATGTGATATCTCTGTCTTATGCCAATTCATAATATCTGTCACGTTTTCTTGACCAACAAGTTATCTTGGACTTGCTTCAAAGCTTCGTCCAAGATCGATACACATACCATTACCTAAAGGCTTCTGGTTATGTTCCTGTACCAATTCCTTCCCCTCTGCATCCCATGCTACAAAGGGAGACTTACAACTCCTAAGAGAGCCGACAACTCTCAAACCCTAAACCCTTATTTTCCAAAGAGAACTAGGTTACAAAGTTACAAGTGATACAAAGGTACATTCAGTACATACAAAACCCTAGGTCTAAGTCTTCTTATATAGTCTTCTGTTGGGCTTTCTATCTTTAATCTTGTGATTCCTTGATCCGTTCCTTAATTCTTACAACAGATTAAAACCTGCTAACATAGTAAGTTAGCCAGGATGTCGAGTCTCCAAGCTGGGACATCTTCTTCGACATCTTTTTCTTCTGCAGATTCTTCAATTACATCATTAGTATATTTTAGTAAAATTTAGTCAAACACCAGGAGCTTTCAATCTCCCCCTTTTGACAAATTTTGGCTAAAACATCTTCTTCTGCATTCTGCAATCAGCAAGACTCCTTCATCAAGACTCCTCCATCTTGAGAATTGATTGGAGATAAGGTCTGAGAGAGTCTCCCTCTCAACACATTCCCCCTCCTTTCAAAATAAAGGTTGAGAAACAGAAGACTCCTCCAGAAAAGAAACAGCAGTTGTAGGCTTCATAACACTGAGAACATAGTGTAGCACCCCAAAATTTGCTCTCTTACTTTAGTACTAACTGGCTTATGTTTCATTTCATTTTTGCATTATCATGTGTGCATATCAATGGTTCTTAGCATGTGGTCAGGGTGCCTGAGGTAGTTCAAGAGGAGAAGGTGTTCTTCAAAAGGGTCAAGTTTTATACCATTTATCAGGAATCAAGGGTTGGTACTAAGTTACTAAATATGGAAATGACCTATAATTTGAAAGTTTCCATTTTGGGCAAGTTTTTGCACTACATTCAACTTGACTTTTCATCATCAAAGAAGCTTCAAGTGAATTTTCCTCAAACATGAAAGTTGAAGATCTTTTTCTCCCCTTTCCAACAAGTACTAGATGGTCTCCATATCATATGTGAAACTCAAGTTATGATCAAAAGAAGGCAAAGTGGTTTTTAGGGTTTTCTCATGGTTCCATTCTCACACCTTTTGCATTTTGGGACATATTGACCTATAATTGGTTCCATTGCTTCAAGTCACATTCTAACATCCAAGTGCACCTCATAAGGATCATCTTTGGCCTTGGAATCAAGTGGATCCATGGCTTATTCATCACTTATTTCCCATTATGCAAAATTGCAAGATCATTGAAAATTCATAAACCAAGACATCTCAAGGCCTAAATTCCATACAGGTGTGATTAGCAATTGAAATGTGAATGATCCATCATCAAAGGCTTGGGTGTACATGCATGGAGGAGGGTGTATTTCACGTTATGCAAATTTCCAAAATCACCCAAAACTCATTAAGTGAGGAATTAACAAGGCCTTAATGATCATCAGTGGAATGACCTAGAGTATTTAAGCCAAATCATACACTCATTTGGGGGGAGGCACGTTATTTTTGTGAGATTTCAAGTGTGAACCCTAAAACTTCTCTTCATCGAATCTCATCATCCACTAGGGTTTTTCAAAAACTTCTTTCACAACCTTCTTCTTGGGGATCCATAGAGCACGAAGCAACCATCGTTTGAAGCTAACAGCAAGGGTAAAGGTTGCGTGATCTCAGGTTAGTGCATTTTTCATGGTCTTAGAATTCTATTTTCTGGTGTGCAAAATGATATATGAGATCCACTGATAATCCTGGTATGTTTTATTTTGAGATTGGACGTGTATTATGTGCATATTGTGAGTTTGAAAGTTTTGAACCATATTTTGTTTCGTTCGATTCTCCTTGTATGTTGATTGTTTGGGATTTTTAATGTGATATTATTGATCCTCATGTTTTTCTGATTAAGATGGTATACTCATGAGCCATTTCTAGAAAAATTTTGGTTGGGGCTCACCGGAGAAGGTGACCAAAGCTAAGGCTCCGGCACCTGGTTCTTTTTCAGGCGAGATTAGGGTTTTATGGGGAAGATGCAATCCTGACCGTCCCTGGCTTTGATCGTGTGGTCCACATGATGCCACGTCCTTTAAAATATGTTTTTATTTTATGGTTTGTGTGTGTGACGTCCATGATAACTATTGTGCATTTCAATCTGAATCACACATCATGCTTTTGTTTGATTAATTCTGGAGCGTTGGATTAAATCTGATGGCTATTATAATGCCAACGCATTAATGATATGGTGCTCCTCACGTGTTCTTTTTTTTAATTCTGAGTAATCTGATGTGGGCGCGCGTTTCATAATTACCATGTGCTTTTGATCTGAACCTTTAATCATGATGTTTTTTGGTTTTGTTGACTTGGTTGCAAGCGTAGGATTGATCTTGTGGTCATGATTGAGTCTGCTGGTTGACTGAAGTCCACGTGTTCTCCTTTTTTTTGTTTTATTTTTCGCTGATGGGTTTTGGTTATTTGGGTTTACTAATTGCGCCCCCTTTAAGCACACTTTTCATTTTCAACGTATTTGGGCTGCTGAACACACCCCCCATGTTTATTTCAATTTATTTATTTTATTTAATTGCATCATTTGCATTTTCATTTTTTAAAGATAGATACTTGCATTAAAAAATTACAAGAAAATTCATGAATCACATTTATAGTTTTATAAAATTTTCTCAAATTTTATTTTATCATTTTATTTTATTTTTAGCATCTGAATTAATTATTTGAGTAATTTCTTTTTGAATTGTTCTTATCATGCATACCCTAACTTGTAGAATTTATTTCTCATCATCCATGAAACATTTTGAGTCCATTATTTTTGCATTGCTTCATCAACATATTGAAGTTCATTAAAACATTTTTCTCTCATTTTTAAAATCATTTCATATTGCATTTTAGTCCCTTTCTTTTGCATGTTAGTTCATAATTCTCATTTGAATTTGCATAATTGTTTGAGTGACCTATCTTAGGAATTTTGGCATGAGCTTTTGACATGTTGTTTGCCATTGGTTGAGGTGTGTTAAGTTTTAATTTCATAATTTTAGAAGATGTTTTTCTAATTGTTTGATTGCTCTTTGTTTGAGGTCTTCTCATATGCACATCTTTGATCATGTCTGATTACTTGTTTGAGAAGGCACTTGTGCCATTGTTTGGGATTGTTTCTTTGACTTCATAATTCATGGTTGAATCATTATAGGTCATTGGTGTGAGGTTGTTGCCTACTTTGTGCATATGTTCAACGTTTGATTTACATGCCTCTTTGTGTTTTATATTCTCACTTCTTCTCATCTGTGTCTCTTCATGATTTATGTTTGGTTTGTGTATGTCATGCCATATCATTCATTTGCATTTCATTTTATGTATGTCTCTGACTTTGGAACTTTGCATGCATTCATATCATATGTCATTCATGTTTCATCTTGCATACTTGAACATGTTTCACTTACATGCTTCCTTCTCTTTCTTCTGATGATTCTTAATGCTTAGGTACCTGTTTGTATGTCTCATGTGACATTTGCATAGCATGTTTAGGCACATGTTTAGGTCATCCACATTCTGACTTGGATGAGTTTTCTTGGGTTTGTAACCATTTCTCTATGGTTTGTGGCTTGCTTGGGTTTCATTTGTCTTATAGTAGCTTATGTCTGTTTTGTACTAACCTTTTATGCAGGGGCTGAGGTAAGTTATTTGAGGGTGTGGATAGCTATCCATGTTCACCCTCACTATCTCTTTCTCATATTCATCTCATTTATTTTCCTTTAAGTGTTGGGTTTCATTTTATTTGTGATTGAACTGATTAATGTTTACTTGTGTTTGTTCACATGATCCCCTTAGGATTCCTAGCTCCACGTAATTTTTTATTAAGTCGGAGGTAGGAGAGACATTAGGCTTTCAATCCTTTGCATGATAACATTAGTACTAAATTCCATAGGATAGTCTCCCTCCAAACTTCCCCTTAGGGCCATCTTTGCATGATAACATTAGGGATTTCCCCCTTAGTGTTTTTCTTTTCTTTTGAGTCCCTCTTCTCATCTCATAACATCTCTAAGATACTTAATAAGGTCAACTTGCCTTGCACACAAGCCTTAAACATAGGAAATGAAGATTGAGGGGTCCTCCTTCTCTCTTCTAGAGTGTTGAGCATACGTCCCATTGGGGACGACCATGCGACGCATTCGTTCCCGTGTCATAGACTTTGGTTCAAGTTGAGTTATGAACTAACTCAAGTCACTTCTGTCCTTAAAAAATACAAACAAATCTCAAACCTTTTGTCCTTCAGGATTGTCAAATTAAAGGTTATTTTCAAAAAGGGCACGTTACTTTCCGTCTGAGTCGCAAACAGGCATTGACCCTAACTGCCGGATGCGAACTTAACGTCGCTCATAAAAAACACAAAAAGAATTTGGTCCGAACTACGTTGACTCTGAATTTCCCATTGCACAAAGGGAGTACGTAGGCCTAGGACGACGACGTCCTACCGAGTCTGTCTTTGTTTTTCCCTCCTCCGTTTTAGTACAGCCATAGATGTTAGGATAACTCACCCTTAGAATAGACAACAAGCGTGGATCCCATCGAGTACGATGGACGCGTGGGGTGCTAACACCTTCCCCTCGCGTAATCGACTCCCGAACCCAGGTTATGGTTGCGATGACCATTCCTTTCCCTCTTCCTCAGGTTTATGTGGTGTTTCCTTTCCCTCTCTTGGGATAAATATACACGGCTGGCGACTCTGTTTTCCGCGCCACTTTCGCGTTTGTACCTGGATGAAAATCCTGGGAGCGACACATAGATTGCGTAAGTCAGGTCACAAGACACAACCTGCTTCACAACTCAGATCTTAGGACACAAAGGGGGTCATGATGTTAATATGTCAGAACAACTTAACCAATATATCCCAGAAGACACCAGAAAACTGTTCTCCCCCTTTTAGCCAAAACTTGGCAAAAGTGACCAAGGTAGCTCGAAACCCAGACGCAACTCACCCAGATTAAAAGAAGCATCGGACACCAATCCAAAGAAAGTATTGAGATAAAAGAAGTCCAAGGCAATCCTATTTATAGCTAAGCAATTTCCTTAGAAAGTAACGAACCACAGAGAATAACGTCGGTCAATTCAAAGGGATATTAATCGAAGGAAATAACTCCACCAAAAGCGCACCGTCCAGACTGCCTTGACTATTTCTTCTTTTAAGAATATCGTCAAAAGAACTTATTACATGCAAACATGTTTTATAACAAGGTCCTGACATCATGTCAGACATTGTCTCTTCTCTACTAGCTTGCCTTCATACCTGACATAAACTTTAAATATTAGCTTTTCAAACAAAGACACACATAATCATCTTCTTCCTTCCATAATTCTAAATGAAACACTTTCATCTAGAAATAATATCATTGATGATGAACTTTTAGTGATTCGAAATTCAGTCAGCAGAGAAAAATAAATTCTCTCAGACTAAACCAATGATTTTTAGGCATCTATCAAGAATCATAGAACTTGCACTGCCAAGTCTCCACCTACTTGCAACAGTACAACAATGTCAAGACATCCTTCTTGACATCTCATCCTCCTAGGATGGAAGCATAATCACAACTTTCTTGATGCACAATACAAACTGGAACCTGAACTACACCCCTGCTATAATATATCTTAGATCAAGGAGCAACTCCCCCTCTCTAAGATAACCAGTGCTCCTCCAAAGAACACTATGCTGATGAATGGAAAACATAAGACGCATCTTCATGTCTTCAAGAGCGCACCCTCTATCTAACCTACCTGCTGAACACAATCATCAACTCCACTTATTGCTTCTTCTGACAAGAACCAATAATCACTCACACATGAACACCATCATGCTTCCCTTGAGGACTCATTAGGAACACCATCCTAAATTAACAAACTCTTGGATTAAGATCAAAGCTCCATTGATCCCCCTCTTCCAAAAACTATCCGTACACCAAACGAATTCCTCTTGAATTCTTATGTATAGATCTCCTTGTTCCCTGAGATAAAATCCAATTGATCTGGAATGATCCACATTCCTAAAAGAGATATCATACCTCTTAGTTTGTTTTCTTCCAACGGTGTCAGATACCGTATACATGCTTCAGAACTTCACAGCTGCCAAACTGATCCACTTCCCTTTAGCATGACTTGCCAATAGGGGCGATATCCCCTCCACAAGCTTTTCATCTGACCTTAGCAAGGTCAATCAATAGATAGACACCCAACAATCCAAGACAGTTATTCCTTCATCATTCTCCCATATGATAACCTGGAATACTTCTGATCAACTGGTGAATATCCGTATTCAGACTTCCATGCAATCAACACATGATCCACTTCAGTCTTCTCTACACCATCCTCCCAAGGCAGTTCTTCTACTCCATCATTCTCCTGTATGACAAGATAGATACTCCTTAGACATGATGTAGCCAACAAGTTCCTAGACCAGAACTTAAGAATCCTCCACCAAGGATAACCAACCCAGAAAATGTTCTAAAATCAGTAAGGACATTCTTTAGACATCACAGACACCACACACCATGGTTATTGATGTGCTCCACCACTGGACTTACCATCTATATAGTAATCCATCTGAATATCTTTACACAACACTACGCCACCAGCTTGAGCAAAGAGAACTTCAGAAACCCAGAGAGAAATAAACTCTCATCCACCAAAAGAAGGTAATCTTCTATAACTGAGAACTTCTGCCACATGCTCCAATATGAACCAGATCCTCCTTACGTTTTCAACCAACCACCCTTCTGCACAAGAGCAATCAGTTTCAAGCATCCTGCTTGAATGTACAGTAAAGATCAACCAAATGCCATTGTTTGACTGATCTCATTCTTCTTCAGAACTCCCACAAGATACACTGATCCACCAATGAAATCAGATCTTCAAGTCACATGAACTACTTACTCCATAGCAGGACATATTGGATCCACCAAGCCTCTTAGACATGTAACATCTTCCCATCCACAGCTCCCGCAAACTGCATGAGATAGACCTTTTTGAAGCATCCATTACTTCCACTCTCCTGTAGATCACCTTATCTTAAGCTGATGTGCCACATCACCAGCTGAGATCCTGGTGTTAAGCTAGATGTCAGAACATTCTGATACGACATCCAACTGCTGAATTTAGCTTCTCCTTCTGCCACTTAGAAGAACCTCCTCCCTATTACAGAACAAGAGTTCCATGCTCTCATAGACTTAATTCAGCAACCAAATTTGAGTAGACAAACTCTATCCTACTTAGAAACTCCAAAGACTTCACACCTGCCACGTCTGAATCTTCAGAAGAAAATGTAGTCCTAGACTACACCATAGCCATACCAAGGAATGCCAATTTCTTTAGTAGAACAGTCTGTAGAAAGTCAGAGAAAACTGCCACTTAACCTTGACCTTCAAGCTGAGCAAGATCCCATGCTCCTAAGTACCTAGATCAGAAATAAACTGATCCAAGTTGTGACATCCCAACACTCCATCCCTTGTAGATCAGAAATAAACTGATCAAATAAGTAACCATCAAGATTATGATGTCTTCATCTTCATCTTCAACAGCACCAAGGTCCAGACCAGTTTCTTGCTAGGAAACTCTCCAGAGATCACATGCTTCTATCATACCAAACTGAAGTCCATTCTTAGGTCAACCCCCAAGACTAAAACAGATGCTAAAGAGTATGCAGTATCCCTCCCATGATTCTGCACAAGCTCTGATGATGAGATGTTCCAACATCTTGTTGAACATCAACAATCTTGACTTTCAAGAATAATTAATTAAGTACTTGTGAATTGCACAAATAGCAATTGATCTTAAATCCTTGTCCAATAACCCTTCTTCACTGTTGTAGCTAAGCTCCACCAGATCACTTCTTGAATACTTATCAAGTATTCAATCTTTTGCAAGTATCTTCTTTGACACAAATAGTCGAGATACCAAGGCTGCCACCCTTGACTCAAGTAACTAAGATTCTCTCTGAACGAATCCTATTTACCTCAACGATTCTGAGAACTTCAATCAGATTGGATCCACCCTTAGGGTTAAGAGAGATGAATCCTTCCTTGCTGTTTTGGATGGTGAAAATAAATCACCTCCACTTTCTTCAGATTGTGTTTCTTAGAAACACCTTCTAGTCAGAAGAATAACTAGAAGACTCCAGATACACGACTGAGACGTCTTTATGAGTAGACTTGAGAGAATTCTCAAGTATCTTTGACAACCTAGCCGATTAATAATTTATCAAACTCCCAGAGCAAGAACTTGATAAACTCAAACTCAACTCCTCTCCTCTTCAACTAACTTCACACTGTACCATGGAACCAAGCTTCCAAGTACCAAGTCACCATACAAGATATCTTCCAACAACTCCTTTCATTCCGTTGCTCCCGATTTTGGAATAAAAGAATGCAGATATCTTCACATAAAGAGACCGACGATTGAGATCTTCCACCATCTGTCTTCAGCAACAACTCCAGAATCTCATAATTCTAGAGCTCTTCCATCAGAAACACATGCAGCGGAACCACCAAGGAACATATCCTGCTTGCCCTAATAAGATGTCAGAACATCTTATAAGACACCCCAACAAGAGAACTAGCCACTTCTCCTGCAGTTGTTGTAGAACCTCCTCAGCAACATAAACAACCTCTGGGTTGTTACCTTCGATCTAGAACATCCATCCCATCCATTAATACCATTGAGTATGTCTGAGTTTATTAATCTGATCTTCAAAACTCCTCCTTTTTTAAACGCCAAAAAGTATCTCCGAAAGATCTCATCCAGAAATAGACAGGATGCCTGCTCTGATACCAATTGAAATTCTGGCAATGCAGACAGCAGATGTCAAGACATTGTTCTGTATAAACGGTTAAACACAGAGGAACAACAACAGACTGATGCCTTGAATATAAAAACTGCAAAATCACAGATGTTACGACATCTGATCCAACATGTTAATCAAGAACAATAACAAAACTGTAAATTGTAGAATGTTAAATAAGATAGTATGTGTTAACCCAGTTCGGTGCCATTCACCTACTCTAGGGGATACCAATCTAGGAAGAAGACTTCACTTTCTTGTAGTATTACCCTAAAGCTAAACTCCCCCATTTACAACTTTATTCTAATCGCTACCCTTAATGAACATCTTTACCAAAGTTAAACTCCATCCTTTATAACTCTGATATGAGAGACCTACTCACTTCCTTAATCACAACTTGTGATATCTCTGTCTTATGCCAATTCAGAATCTTTGTCACATTTTCTTGACCAACAAGTTATCTTGGACTTACTTCAAAGCTTCGTCCAAGATCGATACACAAACCATTACATAAAGGCTTCTGGTTCTATTCCTGTACCAATGCTTTCCCCTCTGCATCCCATGCTACAGAGGGAGACTTACAACTCCTAAGAGAGCCGACGACTCTCAAACCCTAAACCCTTATTTTTCCAAAGAGAACTAGGTTACAAAGTTACAAGTGATACAAAGGTACATTCAGTACATACAAAACCCTAGGTCTAAGTCTTCTTATATAGTCTTCTGTTAGGCTTTCTATCTTTAATCTTGTGATTCCTTGATTCGTTCCTTAATTCTTGCAACAGATTAAAACATACTAACATAGTAAGTTAGCCAGGATGTCGAGTCTCCAAGCTGGGACATCTTCTTCGACATCTTTTTCTTCTGCAGATTCTTCAATTACATCATTAGTATGTTTTAGCAAAATTTAGTCAAACACCAGGAGCTTTCAGTATTCTTAGTAGACAAAGGTATTCCAGTGATAAAAGTGGACTTGGTTATTCAAAGTTTGACAAGCTAAGTTCTAGCAAAATTGTCTTTATTGAGGCAAATAACCAATCCACTAAAGAGAAAGTGAATAAAGTGCAACATGTTTGTCATCATCATCATAAGAATGGAAATGGTCGAAAAAGGACTTATGTGCCAAGATATAAAAGTAATTTTGTTCCTACATGTTTCTATTGTGGTATAATTGGTCACACGCCTAATGCTTGCTACGTAAGGAAATTTTAATGTTGCTGGTAGGCATTATGTGTAGGTCAAGAAAGAAACTAATTATGAAGGACCTAAGGCACGTTGGGTACCTAACAAAACTTAATTTTTTGTAGGTTTGCTTATATACCACTACAAATCTATTATATCTTAATAGTGGTTGTTCTAAGCATATGACGGGAGTTATATATAAATTTTCATCTCTAGTTCTAAATGCCAATGGATATGTAACATATGAGACAACAACAAATGAAATATTCTTGGCATAGGCAAAGTTGGAGCGCCACCTTTCACAACTATTGAAGATGTACTTTTTGTTGAAGGACTAAAGCACAATCTTCTTAGCATAAGCCAACTTTGTGACAAAGGCTTCAAAATCAAGTTCACCAAGGATGAGTGCTTGATTGAAGATGAAGCTACTCGTGAGGTAAAACTTATGGGTAAAAAATTTAATAATATTTTTGTTCTAGACTAGGCAGGCACATCGCCCACAGTAGGGCAAGGCCCAACCCTGTCCAGCTCTTGGCAAGGCCCAATAACGAGATCCAACCAATCTAGCCGTTGGGCACAATATAACCGTTGGGCACGATATAGCCGTTGGGCACAATATAGTCGTTGGGGGAGTCCACCTCACGCGCTTGATAGTTTACGTGACCAACTGCCCCTCCGGAGTTCACGGGGACAATTGGACCAGGTCAACAAGTCTCGCGCTAGACCTTCCACATGGCAGTCTCCCATTGGGCGGCCAGATATTTCGGCCACATGGGAGACCTTGGCCCCGTGCTGGGGTTTTTTCTATAAATACCCTCTCACTTGAGAGGGTCAGGTTTGATCAATATCCAATATTGACCATTCATACCTAAACGTTTTTGTACTTGTTTTCTCTAGCCCAAAAACTTACTTTGGCATCAGAGTACCTTGCAGCTACACCCCCCTCCTCTCTTATAACCATCATCGCTGCCCTATACGGAAGACCAGGAAGATCCATTCTGATCATCTCAGATCAGTGGCGCCATCTGTGGGAAACATCACTTCCCTATCTTTTTGAACCAAGATCCCTCATCTTTTTGACCTAAACACCAAAGCTTACTCTCAAAAATTTCCTCGATCATCATGGCCTATAACCGGAACGATGATGTCCATCAAGATTCTGCTGTCGCCGTCACATTGGATAACGTCGACCACCACAACCTCGGAGCTGCGGTCCATGAGACCCACCACAGGGATTCCGATGACGTGAAGCCACACATGCAAACTTTCGGTCACGTCTTTGAGCCCATACCTGTCCCTCAAGACGATGATCCCAGTATTGCGGCCCTCATCGCCTCTCTCAAGTCCAACTACTTGATCTTCCAATAGATCGAGAAGATCCACATACTGGAACACGCCTTCCAAGAGCGACTTCCTTCACAAAGGCCTCACAGTCCATCTCCACGCCCTCATTATCCCCCTCAGAAATGTCAGCGAGACAAATCCCGGAGCATTTCCCCCGTCAGGGGACGATCGAAATTGGAAAAGCCTGAGCAAGAGATCACTAGGAGAAGACATCGTACCCCTCCTCGGAGGTCCAGACGTTCTCCTGCCCCCAAGATGACCAAGCCTTCCAAAAAACATCGCGGACACTGTCGCCGACGCGGACACTCTCCTTGACGCAGTAGAAGCCGTGGGCGCAGTCACTCCCCATGTAGGTCATCGAGCATAAACGACGAGGACAACATCCATGGACCTCTATCCCAAGAGATCATGGACACCCGTATCCCTCGCGGGCTGGAGAAGCCTCCCCCTCTCTCTATGATGGCACTACAGATTCAGGAGACCACATAGAAAACATTGAAGCCATGATCCATTATCACAACGTGAGCGGAGCCATTAAATGTAGGTTGTTACCCATCACCCTCAGAAAGGGGGCCATGACCTGGTATAAGAGTCTTCCCCGAGGCTCAGTCACCTCGTGGAAGGACTTGAAGAACCAGTTCGCCCGACACTTCACTGCTTTCAGACGTCATCCCAAGTCGGAAGCCACTCTCGAAGGCATTATTCAAGGCAAGGATGAACCCCCGCGTGCCTATATTGAGAGATTCAACAAGGAAGCTGTAGAGGTCCACACAACAGACCAAATGAAGAAATACCTCCTCGAGAAGAGGCTGAGGCCAAAAAGTGAGTTCCGCAAAGAAGTGGGCATCGGAACACCTTGTACCCTGGCCGAACTCCTCCGTAAGGCCCAAGCTTATATACAATACAAGGAAAAAGAAGCCGCCTATAAGGCCCGAGATTCAAGGGATCAGGAGAATTCCAGGACAACAAAAAAGGACGAGTCAGAGGCTCTCCGACGCGACAAGGAGAGATGACAAGACGATCGTCCTTACGAGCATAAGGGACCTGCTGGTCGCTTCACAGAATACACCTTACTGACAGCTCCCCGTGAGCGTATTCTATCTGAATGCATTAGTGCAGAGTTTAAGCAAGGGGGTGTCCGTTTCCCCAAACCAACAGCATCGAAGGGCAACACGGACAAGAGCAAATACTACCGCTTCCATCGCAGTCACAGCCACGTGACCGAAGATTGTGTTTATCTAAAGGACACCATCGAGATCCTCATCAAGGAGGGTCACTTGAAGCAGTACACGAAGAAGGGAGAAGCTTCCTGGCGAGAAACCTCTGAGTCTAAGAAGGAAACGGAAGCTTCGCCATCTAGTCTTCCCCCGCAAGTTGCCATGTCTATCACGCTGCCAAAGGACTTCTTAGTTCCTGCCTACCTCGAGGATCCTCCCCAGTTTGCCGCATGCAGTTCCTAGGAGTTCTTCCCCACGGTGATGGTCATCTCCTGTGGCGGGTACAATGAGCTTACTGTAGGGTTAGTCAAAAAGAAGTTTGATCAGCTGATCGATTGCAGCCCTGACCGACTATCCACACTCGAGAAGTTTCGAGGATGTTCTCAGCCCATCATGTTCTATCCTAGAGGTTCCCCAAACTCACACGTCCCTCTGCTCATCAAGGCCAGATTGGCTAGCACAGATGTCCGACAAATCCTGGTCGACCAAGGCAGTTCGGTCGACATCATGTACACCAGTTTATTCTGCGCCCTGAAGCTCGACCAGAAGAATTTATCTCCATACTTGGGATTAGACTTGCAAGGATTCAATGGGGCTACCGCCAGATCTTGGGGGTACGTGGAACTCCCAGTCACATTCGGGGAGGATGAGGCCGCCAAGACGATCAAAACAGAATTCCTGGTCATCAACTGTCCATCGTTGTACCAGTGTATCCTGGGGAGACCAACCTTCGTGGAGTTGATTGTCGTTCTTTCAACAGTTCATCTCAAGATGAAATATTACATGGAGAAGGGTCACGTCGCGACTTTGCATGGAGATATAGAGGCTGCAAGGAGATGCTTTGAAGCAGCTACCAGAGGGCAAAGCTCGATTGGTACAACATCAAAAGTCGTCAAACGAGCAAGGGACGAAGATCTTCCCAGCGAAGAGAGCCAGCTCGACAAAAATCCAGCTCTCCCAGTACACACCAATGACCTCGACAACCGAATCTCTGAAAATGGCGAGGAGGATAGCAATGAAGACACTCCAGCAGTGACAGATAGCTCCCCCGCATAAACCATCATGCGTCTTATACCAGATGGGGAATTCGAAGTGATCACCTTCGGGGACAACCCTAATAGAGGAGTCAAGATAGGCGCAAGACTGCCTGAAGATGTAAAAGAACAGCTGAAGACATGCCTGAGAGACAATGCAGACTTATTTGCTTGGAGTGCCACAGATATGCCCAACCTCGACCCTGAAACTGCCTGTCATCAACTCACCATTGACCCCAGCAGCTCGAGCGGTAGCGCAACGCAGACGTAAACAGTCTGACGAAAAGGAACAGGCTGCCAAAAAACTTGTAAAAGACCTCTTAGAGGCAAAATTCATCTCGAAGGCCAGGTATACGACCTGGCTGTCCAATATTGTACTAGTCAAAAAATATAATGGAAAGTGTAGGATGTGCATTGATTACACTGATCTCAACCGGGCTTTCCCGAAAGATGTTTATCCTTTGCCTAACATTGATAAGTTAGTAGATAATTCCGTAGGTTTCAAACTCTTGTCCTTCATGACGCCTACTCGGGATACAACCAAATTCCCATGGCCGAAAAGGACAAGAGATACACCACTTTCATGACTTCGTCGGGGAACTATTACTACAACGTAATGCCCTTCGATCTGAAAAATGTTGGGGCCACATACCAGCGCATGATGAACAAAGTCTTCCGATCAGAAATCAGAGACAAGATCGAAGTATATATGGACGACATGATCGTGAAATCTCAAAAGGAATCCGATCATACAATCCACTTGCAAAAGGTCTTCGACCAAGCAAGGAAATGCAAAATACGATTTAACCCGAAAAAATGCACCTTCGGCGTGCGAGTAGGGAAGTTTCTCGACTTCTACCTCACCGAGAGGGGGATCGAGGCCAATCTTGATAAATGTCAAGCGTTCGCTAAATTTCCAACGCCAAAGTCGAAGAAATCCATACAATCCCTCAACGGGATGCTCGTCTCACTATCTCTCTTCGTGGCCAAGTCTGCCCAACACGCTCTGCCCTTCTTCAAGCTTCTACAAAAAGAGGCCACATTCGAATGGACAGAGGAATGCAAGCATGCTCTGCTCCACCTCAAGCGAGCCTTGTCTGAACCGCCAGTTCTATCATGACAAGACAGCGGGGAGACGTTGTACCTGTACCTCTCCGTCACTAGCGAGGCCATTAGTGCCGCCCTCATTCGAGAAACCCTTGATGGGTAGAAGCCAATATATTTCACCAGCAAGGCCTTGCAAGGGCCAGAACTCAGATACCAGTGTCATACCCTAAATTTTGACCACTAAGATTTCCCATCATTGTGCAAATCATCATCACAATATGGATGTACCTTTATGCCTCATCATTCTCCCCAAAGATGGGTGAGTATCCACTACAATCAAACTTAGGGTATCAAGCCTCCTCAGCGCTCTTAGACAAATGATCAATCAAGAAATGACATGATCTTCAACTTGTCTAACCTCTCAAACATCCAAAATGGATCAAGAGGACTCCCACATCAAGGATTAAGCACAAGACTGCAACATTCCAAGTAGATTAAGCCTCAAGATCGCCAGTGTCACTAAATTAGGGTTTTGGTCGACCAGGGCCTCCAGATGGAAATTTTCCTCTGGGCATGAGCCAATGCTTCAAAGCATAACCCAAGATACTCCAAGATACCTCTTAGACCCAATCATCAAGTCAATTTAGCCTCAGGGGATGCATTCACCAAAAAAATCAGGAATTAGGGTTTCTTGACCTAATTCACCCTTAAATTGACTTTTGGGACAAAACATGAGCCAAGAACTCAAGGCATGATTTGAGGGTCTCCAATACACTACATTGATCCATTTGCAACAATGGATTGATCCAAGAAGCTTGATTCACAAGTTTCAAGTTCATCAGAACCACAGTTAGGGTTTTTGAATAAAAAGTCAACCGTGCCTTTGACTTTTGACCAGGACATGCTACCAAACCTTGGGACATGATTCAATACCCCCTATAACACTTATGAAATCAATCCATCAAGTTTGATTTAGGTCAAGGACTTGATTTCATAGAGGATCTCACAGTTTGGAATTCATCTGATAAAAAGTCAACTGTGCCCAAAAGTCAAAGTTTTACTTTTTGATTTTTTGATCAATTATGGTTCCCTAACCCTAAAATGACGTTAATGTGTGATTGGAATCATAATTCATCAAGAAAAGTGGGATAACTTGTAAAAGGGGTAACCATAAAAAACTTAGAAATTTTCTAAGTTATGGAACAAAGTGGCTAGGGTACCAAATTCCAAGGATCATAACTTGAGATCCAAGCAACCATTTGGGATGATCCAAAAATGGATTTGTAGCTCTCATGGCATACTTTAAAAGTGTCAACTACACCTCATTCCAATTCATCATGGATTTTGAGTTATGGTTGGATCAAAATGGCTGAAAACATGAAATGTCACTTTTTCCAACACTTTGTGAAATTTTCACTAAGTCAGAATCTGTTTCACTTTTTTCAAAATGTAGGGGCATTTTTCACTTGGATCCAAAAAGTGTCAAGACAAACTATTATCACACAGGTGTTGTATCATATAAGGGCTTTCCAAAATGTCCAAGAACCCCATCAAATCCCATCTGAGCTAAAAGTTATGACAGTGGCAATTTGCCTTGCTGCAACTGTCATAACAAGGCAGATTTGTGCATTTTGCTCGATTTGAGCAATTTGTGCAAATGACAAACAAGTTTATCCATCTGAACACCTCTGGAAGAGACCAAGGAGGGACAAACACTGATCCATAAGCCTCCCAAGTCTTTGGAACTAAAAATAGCATGCCAAACCTAAAAAACCCTAAATAGGGGACAAGACTCCAATTTTGTTTTGGAGCATTCAATGGATGCACCAAGGTGGCACGAACTGAGCCATTTCCAACTAAATAAGTCAAGGATGATCTCTGAACTAGGGAACCAAAGGCCTGTGCTCTAACCTCTAGTCAATGGCTAGAGGAGACTTGAGATTCCAAAATGGTCGAATTGGCCAAAGGTCTGCAGCAGCCTCCATTCACTATTGCTTGCAAAACAAACTTGCTCTACTATAAATAGAGGTCATTTGGGCTTAGTTTGAGTACACCAAAGCACTACAACACTTGCTTTTCTCAAAATCTCTTTCTCTAGGCAAAAATGCCTTCTTTAGCAAGGTAACTCTGAGTTTTTGAGTTAGAGAGCATTTCCATCACAGCTCATGATCCAAACACAGCCAATATGTCATATCTAAGCTGTCCAAACTCTCACAAGTGATCTGTAACCCCCAAAATCTCAAAGTCCCTTCTCAAAACCTCAAAATAGGACTTTTTGTACTTTTCAAGCCATGTCTTGATTCAGTCACTTTCAAAACTAGATAAAGCCTCAAACACACTCCAAATATCATCCTTGAATTGTCCCAAATGGTTACCCACATCTGGAACACCATTTGAGAGAGTTGCTATTTTGGTCACTTTTGCCCCTTTTGCAAGAAAGGGCCAGTTTCCATTCCTGAGGTTTCTAGCTGATTCCAATCATCCTAAAAGCTTCTAAGGGGTCATTTGAGGGTGTCCAAAGCATCAAATTGTTTCTGGAACAAAGTACTTGACAGATTGCCCAAAAAGCTCCTAAAGAGCTAAGCATCACAACTTGAACTCTTAGAAATATGCATTGCTTTGAAATCCACTGACCATACACATCTCATACATGTTATATATGTTGTGTTTGGACTAATTCATCATGTGATTCATGCCTGTACCATGAGGTAGCACAGAAAATGCAAATGGAGGCCTATTTCAAAACCACTATCGGGTTTTAAAATAGGGACCTCATCTGAAAAAGCCACCACCACCATTGGATTCCTTGTGAAATTCTAGGCAGGATAGACCTAAATTTTGTCACAATCCATGGAGAAATGAGAAAGTTACAAGCTTCACGTTTTTGGCCAAAACCTTGCCTTGCCTTGCCTTGGCCAGGTCAAAAACAAGGCAAGCCTTGTATATTTGTGGGTGGGCTTTGATACACGGATGTATCACCACCCCAGTGGTAGGAGGCGCGCACTGCACATAAGAGGTCTGGGGTTCGAATCCCCCTCGCCCCAGACCCCTTTTTAATGTTTTTTTTTTCATTTTTCTATTATTTTTCCTATTATTTTTAATGATTTGAAAAATTAATAACTCCCTCAATTTTAATTATTTTTTATTGGTTCTTTTTGAAAAAAATCACAAAAATGTTGAAATATTTTATTCCACAAAAAAATTAAATTTATATTATTTATTTAATATAGTTGATGTTTTTAGGAATAAATTCATTTTCAATTGTTTTTAAACATTTTAAAAGTGAATATTCATCTTGAAAAATTAAAACCAAATGAGTTTTAATTCATCTTGTGATTAAAACCTCATTTTTCAAACCTTAACCAAAAATCACAAGTTGTTTATTCAAGCTTATTTGGTGTTTTATCATTTTTTATTGATTTTCTTTAAGAATTCACTTTTAAAAATGATAAAATTAGGGTTTTGATCGATTCCACCCTCATCAATCATTTTCAAACACTTTGGGCCTCTATTAGAGTGTAAGACCCATCCCCTTTGTAAATACACCACTTTTTGGGCCTCAGTCATTGTATAAGTCCCGCTGTATTTTCAAAAAAACAACGGCGCGATCGTCACCTTTTTAACAAAACCAATTGGGCCTCTCCTCGAGCTATAAGTCCCATTCATTTTCAAAAATAAATCTTTGGGCCTCTAATAGAGTGTAAGACCCAACCTCTTTTTGAAACCAAAATTATTTGGGCCTCAGATGTTGTGTAAGACCCACTGTGTTTTCAAAAACCTCGGCGCGATCGCCGTTTTCAAACAAATAACCCTGGGCTTCTCCTTGAGCTGTAAGTCCCATCCTTTGTACAAAAATAAATCTTTGGGCCTCTAATAGAGTGTAAGACCCATCCCCTTATACATAAAAACTTTGTGGGCCTCACATATTGTATAAGTCCCTCTGTACAGTTTTCAAAACAACGGTGCGATCATCGTTAAACCTTGGGCCTCTCCTTGAGCTGTAAGCCCCAACAATATTTTCAAAGCACTTTCTCCTTTGATTTTGAATCCAAATATATGTTGTCATCAAAACTTTCTTTAATTTCTTTGTTGAAAAACTAATAAAACAGCATGGAAGCTCTACAACGGGTAAGTGTTTATCCGCTTTCATTTACAGATTTCATATGTATATAACTGTATTGTGGGGTTGTTTCACTGTAAATCTTCTTTCACATCCTTTTATATACTTGTTACATATCCCATGTGTAATACTAGTATAGTTACTTAGAGTTTTTCCCGGCAACTACGTCTAAAACTAGGTAAAGCCCTGTTGGTCACTCTTAAATACAAACAAAACTAGATCCCCCGTAGGATTCCAAATACAGTCTTCCCTTCTCTTGGGGTTAAACAATATGGAACAAAGAGAAAGGCAGTATTCTCAGTGAACCTTTTCTCAGACTGTCACTCTTAGAGATTGTCAAAGAAACTCTAACTCCCCAGAGATGATCTTTTCTCCGTGAATGACATCTCTTGAGTTTCTTCCAAATTCTCGAACTTTCCTGGAATGATCTCTTATCTGTGAATTGCATTTCTTGAACTTCTCTTGGTTTGGGGACCCACAAGCTCCCTAAAAAGCATCCCCGCCTCCTCTTGGGCATTGTACAAGGACCCTTCGGCTTCTTAGAAGTTCTCATGCCTTCTCTTGGGATTAATACAAGGACCCTGATGACCTCTTAAAGGTATAAGACAGAACTTAGTCATCCTTTGCTAGAGCAGTCTTTCCAGCGTCAAAACTTCGACCGTTGTAGGGTTGATACTCATCCTTTAATGCCAGCACCTCCTCTTGGGCATTGTACAAAAGATAAAACTCTAGACTTGGACAGTCTAAACCTCTTGAGTCTCAAAGATATTCTCAAGTTCATTTCAAACAATTGGAAAAAATGCCGATCACTCTGGATCAATCTCCTGCAGAAACCCGGTCTCTCTCATGAGAGTTCCCCACACTTGGACACGCTTTAGGATCTCAATAATCCTCAGCAGTAAATCAGCCTCCTCTTAGGCTTCGTACAAATGATTCTCCCTAGCGGAGCTAACCTTTTCAGACTCTCTTGTTGAGTCAACCACTTTTAGCCTCTGTCTTGGGCTTTGTACAAGACATATAAAACACTCTCTTGTTAAGTATAAAAGACTCTCTTGTTGAGTCAACCCCTTTTTAGCCTCAATCTCGGGTTTTGTACGAGGTAGAAAAATACTCTCTTGTTGAGTATAAAAAACTCTCTTGTTGAGTCAATCTCCTTTTAGCCTCAACCTCGGGCTTTGTACGAGATAGAAAAACACTCTCTTGTTGAGTATAAAAGACTTTCTTGTTGAGTCAATCTCATTTTAGCCTCAATCTCGGGCTTTGTACGAGATAGAAAATCACTCTCTTGTTGAGTATAAAAGACTCTCTTGTTGAGTCAACCACCAGTTCAAGACTCTCTTGTTGAGTCAACTCTTTTAGCCTCCGTCTTGGGCTTTGTACAAGACACATAAAAGTACTCTCTTGTTGAGTCAAACTGTTTTAGCCTCCATCTTGGGCTTTATACAAGATACATTCTCCCCAACGGAGTCAAAATCCCTTTTAGCCTCAATCTTGGGCTTTGTATAAGACAGAAAGAATATTTTCCCCGGTAAAGTCAAACTCCCAGCCTCCTCTTAGGCTTTGTATAAAGAAATCCCCGGTTGAGTCAATCAACCTTTTAGCATCAAATTTGTGTCTTGCTCATAGCATACAAACATCAACAATTCCTCTTTAGAGATGACAAATTCTCTCTCAGTCAAACATTTAGCTTCATATCTTGGGCTTTGAATAAGATACAAACCATCTTTAGCTTCATGTCTTGGGCTTTGAACAAGACACCAAAACAATCCCTTTCCTCCCCTAGAATAGGAGGAACTACGATCGCTATGATTTCCTTGTTTCGCTAAACAGGAATACGTCGACATAAGATTGCAAAATCTTAGCGAGCATACTAATCAAAAACCCAAAATCTCGTACCCTCATACAAAGCATCAGACCTAACACCTTACCAGAAACCTAGCCAATAGTCTAGACACTGTTTTTAAGCAAATAACTAAAGACAGACCCCCCTTTTGATAGCATCTGTAAACCAAAAGTTTTTACTGTTTAACCTTAGTATGCAAGCAGGGTTAATTGGAGACATCTATTTCCCTTCCTTAATCAGCTCAACAGGATAAAAAATGAATCGAACTGTAGTACCAAAGCGATAGTGATTCGAAACCACAAAAATCGTGCTACAGAAAATACGGCGACCACAGTGGGAGGCATTCTCTCTTACAGTCTTAAGTAGAAGGCCTTAAATTCACCGAATACCACCGAAATGGCGACTCTGCTGGGGAGTCATTGTCTGTATAGGATCATAAGACTAGAGGTCTAGGATGTTAGGACAAATATATATATACTGTTTTTCCTAATTGATATCCGTGTTTATTTTTCTGCTAATGGGAATGTGTGTGATGTCGCATCTGGAAAGATTGAGTATACACCTAAGATAAGTGATGGCATTATACGGGTAATCTTACGGGGAGTGAATCCCAGATAAGAGGTCCCGGTCGACCATCAAATCAGTGGAGATGCCCTTTGCGGATTCAATGCCTATACGACTTTGGTTGTTAAAAGCAGATTGTTCTATTGGGTTATCCGAGAAGCTGAGGATTTTAGTAGACTGAAACCATTTTGTAGTGCAGAAGCTATCAGAAATAGTTGTCACACGATACTACCCTCATTTGAGACTACTCTAAGATACTACAGCTCGTTGGCGATCCACTTGCTGTCGTTATCCCAAGAGGGGTCAGTAATTTTGAGGACAGGTACAAAAAATCACCAGTATAAACCTTTGGGGATGGGTAGAGCCTTGACTTCATGACACCGACCCTTTGACCCCATGTTTTTTCTATGTTTTTGTGTGCTGCATTCATGCATTCATCTAAAAAAACATTCAAAGAAAATTTTCTCTTCTAGTCTCTCTTTTTCAAATTAAACTAAGACAATGATTGCAAATGTCAGAAAAAAAGATTGCTAATGGATTTCGGTATAAGGAAGACTCATAAGTACACCTTCAAGGTTCCAAAACTAGAGGATTTAAGAGGTCTGGCGAGGATGATAACCAACCCTGAGGCTTTCAGATATAAGTATGGAGGACTGCTGTCTCTGTTAAGGGTCCATGTAATTGAAGGAATCCTGTCCACACTAATCCAGTTCTACGATCCGGCCTATCACTGTTTCACATTCCCAGATTATCAGCTAGCACCAACACTGGAGGAGTATTCTCACCTGACTGATTTACATATTACTGATCAAGCTCCCTTTTCTGGACTGGAAGAAATTCCAAAGGATCAAAACATTGCAAGAGCAAGCTATTTGGACGAGTCAGAAGTCAGGACTCACATGACCACTAAGGGTGGTATCCAGGGTTTTCCAGCCCAGTTCTTGATAAAGAAAGCTATGTACTTTGCTAGTATAGGGAACGTGGCAGCTTTCGAAACCATCTTTGTTTTGCTTACCTATGGGTTATTTTTGTTTCCCAACATTGATAACTTCATTGATATCAACGCCATTAAGGTTTTTCTGATTGGAAACCCTGTACAGACTCTGCTCGTAGATGCTTATCATTCTGTACACTTAAGGAATTTGTACAGTAGAGGAATGATCACCTGCTGTGTACCCATGCTTTACAAATGGTTCATTTCCCACTTGCCCAAGTCTGCTGCATTTTGGGATCAAAAAAGTACTTTACGTTGGTCACAGAGAATCATGTCCCTTACCAACTCTGACATCGATTGGTACAATCAAATCTATGACGGGATCAGAATCATTGACCGTTGTGGAAATTTCCCAAATGTACCCCTCATAGGAATTAAATGGGGAATCAATTATCATCCAGTTTTGGTTCGTCGTCAATTCGGATACCCGATGAGACATATCCCGCGTAATGTTCATCTGGAAGGTCTTTTCTTCAAGGAAGGAGAAAACGACAGGGCACTAAAGATAGAAATAGTGCATTCTTGGAAACACGTTCACAGGAAAGGAAGAGAGTCTCTAGGAAAACCAGATTGTGTCTCGGTGGAACCTTATCTCCACTGGGTACAAACTAGAGCTCTCAAGTTGAGGATGCCTTACCCTCGTCGGGAAGTTCTTCCATTAAGGGACCCTGTCCTTTATTTTATGTCTGATACGGAAAAAATTCAGGTTACTCTCAACAAAGTTCAAAGGAGAAGAGGTCTTAGAAGAACAAGTACCGTATTCTCAACATGGAGTGTAAGAAAATACATCAACTATTGAAAGAAAAAGACGCTCTGATTGAGATTTTAGAGCAACATGTTGTAGAGAATCAAGAAGACCAAAAGAATTTTCTCGCTCCTTTCACTTGGCAAAGGAATGGCAACCCGACAACGGCTCAAGAGCCCCGATCAAAGAAAAGGAAAGTACCAGAACCAGCACCTGGGCTCTCCTCAGAGAGGACTCGGGACCCATAAGTTTAGATTTCCTTTTACAGCACTATGTAAATTACTGTACTTCTATTTCTGCAAACTTTGAATTCAATAAAATGGGGGTTTCCCTGCTGTTTGATATTTGCAATCTAATTGTCAAAGTTTACTTTGCATATCATTCATCATTCTCACGTAACACATTCTTCTTCCCTACAAATCTCACATTTGTGTCTCGATTCTAGAGTTAAACTGTCTCATTCGTACAATACTCGGGCCAATCGACAGAAAAAGATGGATGATCTCAAGGAAGAGAACAGAGAGTTGAGGGAAGAAATCAACACTCTTAGAGAGGATCTGAGGAAACTTCACAATGACATGCAAGCTCTGGCAGCAGCTCAGATGCAACAACAACGGACTGTGATCTCAGAGATCACATCTATGCCTATAGTGGAAATGTATGATCCTCGATATACCATGCCTAAAGATCGTCCCTGGGGTATGCCACTCAACTATATCCCGGAAGGATATATTTCGCCGATCACTGAAGATCCAAAAACTGCAACAGGAACTGCTGGGCCTGAAGGTTATAAACTTTGGGAAAACGAGGATGCTAGGGGCACTAAGAGTCACTGCCATGATGACTATACCACCACCCGTGGTATACACTGTCCCAGAAGGACAGATTCCACAGATACCTTTTGGAAATGAAAGTATGTTCGACAGAATGAATGAGTTCCAGGAACAGTTCCTAGAGATGCAGAAAGAGCTGCAAGCCCTCTGCGGTCAGGATTTATTTGGAAAGGACACCGCAGAACTTTGTCTGGTCCCCAATGTGAAAGTTCCGCATAAATTCAAGGTGCCCGAATTTGAAAAGTACAAGGGTAATTCTTGCCCTCAAAGCCATTTGGTGATGTACCCTCGGCGAATGTCAACTCAGACAAAGAACCAAGAGCTACTGATCCATTACTTCTAGGATAGTTTAACCGGTGCCACACTCAAATGGTACATGGGTTTAAATCGCACTAAGATCGGCACTTTCAGAGATCTTGGTGCTGTCTTCGTTCAACAATATAAGTATAATCTGGACATGGCACCTGACAGAGATCAACTCAGAGCCATGTCGCAGAAGGACAAGGAAACCTTTAAGGAGTACGCTCAGAGATGGAGTGAAATTTCCGCCCATATTTGTCCACCTCTTGAGGAAAAAGAGATGACAAAGATCTTCTTAAAAACCTTGAGCTCATTTTACTACGACAGAATAGTCGCCAGTGCGCCCGGTGACTTCACCGAGATGGTGGGCATGGGAGTTCGTCTTGAGGAAGCAGTACGAGAAGGACGTTTAGTTAAAGATGCTGGATCATCAAATAGTACAAAACGATACGGTAGTGCTCTCCCTAAGAAAAAAGAGCAAGATATTGGCAATATCTCTCTTAGAAAGCAAAGACGACAGTACCAACCGGTAGCAACTGTAACTCCTGCTATCAACCTTGCACCTGTTCTAACGTATCAACCTCAGGTTGCTCAGAGCCAACCGAATCAACAATAATATCAGCAAAGGACACAACAGCCCCTTCAGCAGGCTCGTCCTCCATATAAAAATAACCGTACAACTCGACCTCCAGGGTTCGACCCTACAATTTTGTACGCAGAACTGTTTCCATTATAACTGGTCAAGGGGCATGTCCAAACCAGGTCTCCTCTTACAGTACCGAAAAATCCGCCTTTTTCGTTCAAAGCGGATCAGACTATCCCTTACCATCAAGGAGGACCGGGGCATAACATAGAAAACTGTCTTAATTTTAAATCCGATGTGCAAAAGCTTGTTAGGAGCGGGGTCTTATCTTTCAAAGATATGAATCCGAATGTACTCACGAACCCGCTGCCTCAGCACGAGAAAGCTGCAGTAAATTTGATAGAAGGAGAGTCTAACAACAGCTATCAAATTCATGATGTACTCTTATTGAGGACCAATCTGGTCAAGATGCATCGCAGACAGAGCGGGTATGGCCATATACCACCTCACAATTATCACCAGTGTGATGTCTGCTCTAAAGACAATCAAGGATGTTCTGTGGTGCAATCAGCTCTACAGGAACAGTTGGATCTCGGATGGATCCAAGAGCACAGAATTCATGGGGTAAACATGACTTATATGAATTCCAACATCATTCAGAACCACGACATCCGTGCAATGAATGCCAACTTAGTGGCGATGTACTCAAGGCAAAGCCAGTATCATAATCTACCGCGGCACGATTATAATTCCTGTCTGACTTACTCGGTAAACAAACATGGATGCTCTTTGGTACAAGAGGCCCTCCAGCGTCAGATGGATCTTGGGTGGATCCAGGACTACCATGATAGAAATCCCTATCAGATCAACATGATACAAATCTTCGATATTCGCTTAATGAATACCAGCTTGGTGGAATTACATGCTAAGCAAGTCCAGCTCGGTTTTCTCACTTCACATGATTATCTGAGCTGTAAAGTATGTTGTGAGAGTAACCAAGGATGCGCTCTCGTTCAAAGAACTTTACAACACTTGTTAAACCATTGGTGGCTTCTGATCTATCTAGACAAAGACACACAATAAATCAGTGTGACAAACGGGAACCCTACTAGACATCAGAGTCAGGATGTCTGATCTATGGAAATAGACCTAGTAAGGTTGCACTGCATTCAAAGCGGATGTGGCCAGGTGCCACCACACAATTATGAGCGCTATAGAGTCTGCCCGGAAAATAATCAAGGATGTTACCTCGTGCGAGCAGCTCTTCAAAGTCAGTTGGACTCCAAAGAGATTCAACCATGTCCAAGTTTTGAATCAATTAGTTGGACGCCAAACTATTTCACTGATCAGATTAAGGATGTTGTTATGATCTTTGATCACGAAAAGACCAAAGATATTTGTACCATCATCCCTCTACTTGATGAATCAAAGGTTCTTAACCAGGAACTGATTGAAGTTACTTACGACAGTCAGAGAAATCAGAAGGCTCGTGTAGTTATCTATCTGTCGGGACCATTACCATATGAATCAACTAAGGCTATCCCTTACAAATACGGTGCAACAACAATTGAGAATGGAAAGGAAATCCCATTACCCTCCGTCGTGAATATTGCAGACATTGGTCGAGTAACACGGAGCGGTCGAATCTTCAACAGAGGAGTTGGAGAACCTAACAGAGAAAAGGAACTTCAGACAGAAGCTCCCAATCCACCAGTCGGTCAATCTAGTGATCCCGACCTTTTAAAGAACGATGATGAAAAGATGAAGCTCATCCAGAGGAGTGAATACAACATTGTTGATCAGCTGTTACAAACTCCTTCAAAGATCTCTGTGTTATCACTTTTACTCAGTTCTGAAGCCCACAGAGAGGCTCTACAGAAAGTCTTAGAGCAGGCCTTTGTGGAACAGGATGTGTCGATAAGGCAATTCGACAGTATCATCTCTAACATCACTTTCTGGAACAACTTGGGGTTTAGTGATGAGGAATTGCCAGAAGAAGGAAAAAATCACAACATGGCGCTCAATATCACAGTTAACTGTAGGACGATGCCTTAGCCAGCATACTGGTATATACCGGATCGATTCTCAATGTTATGTTGAAGTCCACTCTAATGTGGCTATCATTCAAAGGATCTCCAATGAGAGGCAGTGAGGTCGTCGTCAAAGCATTTGACGGATCCAGAAAAATAGTTATCAGCGAAGTCGACCTTCCCATAACTATCGGTCCTCACACTTTCCAAGTCACTTTCCAGGTCATGGACATCCGAGCAACATACAACTGTTTGTTGGGAAGACCTTAGATACACCAGGCTGGGGCAATCACTTCGACACTTCACCAGAAGCTGAAGTTCGTCAAGAATGAACAATTCGTCACGGTCTGTGGAGAACAAGCCTTGATCGTGAGTAACCTATCATTGTCCACTTATGTAGAACCCGAGGAGGTTGTTGGAACCCAATTCCAAGTGCTTTCGGTGAGCAATGACAATCAATCAGAAAGAGGAACGTCGATATACTCGTACAGAGATGCTCTCGAGGTGATCAAAAGTAACAATGCGAAGGGATGGGGACAACTTGTCATTCCTACTGATAAAAAAATAAAGAAGGGTCTTGGTTTTTTTAACCTGTACCCAGACTGCTGCTAACAATGAAAGTCTTCGTCCCATTCAGAACTTCTTCCATAGTGGAGGTTTCCTTCACCCAGTGACTCAAGAAGTGCATACCATCAACGAGGGAGATTCCTCCGACACAGATGAAGAGTGGAAGTCCTATCTTAACGAGGACGGTTATATGTCTCAGGAAGAAGTGCCTATGCCATTTTCCTATCCCGCACAGAGTCCGAGATTTATACCAAGGTCAGACATCAAAATGATATACGGAGATTGTGATCCAGAAGGATGCCTTGCTCCACCAAACTCATTAGAGGAAGAAACTCTGATGAAAGACAACTTTGACCACGACTATTATGGCCCGATGGATGGTCTGCCTATCTGGCAGCCGTACCCAGGAGACTTGGGGCAAGAAAATCAGCCGAACAATGAAAATCAGCTGAGCGTCACGGGGAAGAATACGTGCGCCCCCACCATGTCATGGGATCAACACTCAGGTCATTCAGAAAATATCCAGTGCGACGATGAATTCGTAAAGTTTGCAGGACTAGAATTCATTAATTATGCTTTTCCCGAGGTCAACGTCATTGAAAGAGATGACTCATCCAGTTCCAAAGAAGTGTGGGACACCTTAGGACAACCGAGTGGAAAGTTCGATTACTTGGTTAAGTACACTGCTCCTGAAAGCTCTCGTATCAGGCTCAAGGACATCCAGCCAACTGAATGGGGAGATTTACCTGAGAGCACAAATACTATGCAAAATACAACTGAGGAATCCTCCTACGACAACTCTGCTTGGGAGACAGATTCCAATGATCCTGCTCCGCCAGAAATCAGCGTTATTTTTGAAGACAAATCAAAGAAGGTACCAGACTTTGTGATTCACCGAGGAGTTCGCCGCCAATGGGTTGCAACCGATGTTCCGAAGATTGTTCATAAATCAAAGTATGGCCATCTTTGTTTTAACCTTTCACCCTGCCCAGGTGAAACAGATGTTTTGATAGGGCTCACTTTTCTGTAAATATCCCTCTTCGCTTCGCCCAAAGCGACAGAGTTTTGTTTTATAGGACTGTAGTTTCAAGAATCGACAAAATCATAAATAAAATAACATCGTTCTGTAATTTCCGCATTTATTGTTGTTTTCTCTTTTCGCTTTTTCAGAAAATGGTAATCCTAAAAAACAATTCAAATAATAAAAACAAACAGTTTTCCAAAAAATTTACACTGCACACACACTTGCATTCTCTCTCTCTCTCTCTTTTTTCTAAAACCAATCATCACGTCATGCAGATTGCTTGTTTTAAACCCCGTCGAAACACGCGATCCAATGCCTTCTCCCAACTTTGAATTCCCGATATTTAAGGCTGAAGAAGAAGATGACAAAGATACTCCAGAGGAGATCTCCTGATTACTCAGACAAGAGGAAGGGTCCATTAAACCTCACAAAGAGCCGTTGGAAACGGTCAACTTGGGCTCAGAAGAAGAGAGAAAAGAGGTCAAGATTGGGGCACTGCTCAGTCCAAATGTCAAAGAGAGTTTGATAAAGCTTCTCAAAGAATTTCCCGATGTATTTGCTTGGTCCTACCAGGACATGCCAGGGTTGGATACCAGCATCGTGGAACATCATCTACCATTAAGATCAGAATGTCTGCCAGTAAAACAGAGGTTGAGAAGAACTCACCCAGACATGGCCGTCAAAATCAAAGAGGAAGTACAGAAACAGATTGACGCGGGTTTCCTCGCCACATCAGAATATCCTCAATGGTTAGCCAACATAGTACCAGTTTCGAAAAAGAACAGAAAAGTTAGAATGTGTGTGGATTGAGATCTAAACAAGGCTAGTCCAAAGGACGAATTTCCTTTACCACACATCGACATACTGGTTGACAGTACAGCAAAGTTCAAAGTCTTCTCCTTCATGGATGGATTCTCGGGCAATAATCAGATAAAAATGGAGCCGAAAGACATGGAGAAAACTTCGTTCATTACCCCATGGGGTACTTTTTGTTACAAGGTAATGTCGTTCGGTTTGAAGAATGTCGGGGCAACCTATCAGCGGGCCATGACTATTCTGTTCCACGGCATGATACACAAAGAAATCAAGGTATATGTCGATGACATGATTGCCAAATCTAAAACAGAAGAGGAGCATGTGACCCACCTGTCAAAGCTATTCGAGCGGTTGAGAAAGTACAAACTCCGCTTGAATCCCAATAAGTGCACGATTGGTGTCTGTTCAAGGAAACTTTTAGGGTTCATCGTCAGCCAGAAAGGAATTGAGGTTGATCCTGACAAGGTCAAGGCCATTCAAGAAATGCCTTCTCCAAAGACTGAAAAACAAGTCAGGGGATTCCTGGGACGTCTGAAATACATTTCCAGATTTATATTCCTCATGACCGCGACATGTGCGCCAATCTTCAAATTGTTCAAAAAGAATCAGGACTGCATTTGGACAGAAGACTGCCAAACCGCCTTCGACAGTATCAAAGAATACCTGTTGAACCCACTGATTCTATCACCTCCAGTGGAAGGAAGACCATTGATCATCTACTTAACCGTCTTGGAAGACTCAATGGGCTGTGTACTTGGCCAACAAGACGAAACCAAAAGGAAAGAGTCTGTCATTTACTACTTGAGCAAGAAATTCACAGACTGCAAGACTCGGTACACTATGCTTGAGAAAACTTGTTGCGCTTTGGCTTGGGCAGCCAAACGTCTCTTCCAGTATATGATTCGTCACACTACTTGGTTAATCTCCGAAATGGATCCAATCAAGTACGTCTTTGAAAAACCTGCTCTCACGGGAAGGATTGCCCGTTGGCAGATGTTGTTATCAGAATACGACATCGAGTACCATGCTCAGAAAGCCGTAAAAGGAAGTGTTTTAGCCGATCATTTGGCTCATCAACCGATTGACGATTAGGAATCAGTCGGTTTGACTTCCCAGACGAAGATGACATGTATTTAAAGATGAAAGATTGCGATGAACCGCTACCCAGTGAAGGGCTAGAACCAGGTTCCCAATGGGGACTAATCTTTGACAGAGCTGTCAATCATTATAGTAACGGAATTGGGGCAATCATCATAACACCTCAGGGTACCCACATTCCTTTCACCGCCCGACTAACATTCAAATGTACAAACAACGAGGCCGAATACGAAGCTTGTATCATGGGTCTCGAAGAAGCAATTGACTTAAGGATCAAAAACTTGGATGTTTATGGCGACTTAGCCCTGGTTATCAATTATATCAAAGGAGATTGGAACACATACCAATCAAGATTGATTCCTTACAAAGATTACGCAAGAAGGTTGTTACCATTCTTCAACAGAATCGAGTTTCATCATATCTCTCGTGAAGAGAATCACATGGCTGATGCATTAGCCACTCTCTCTTCCATGATTAGTGTAGGTCAATGGAACGACATACCTAAGATCAACATAATGTGCCTTGAAAGGCCCGCTTATATCTTCGCGATTGAAGTACTCAAAGACGGCAACCCTTGGTATTACGATATTAAATGCTTCCTTCAGAAACAAGAGTACCCTCCTGGGGCATCTAGAAAGGACAGAAAGACCCTCAAAAAGTTGGCTGGCAGCTTCTTCCTGAGCCGTGATACACTCTATAAGAGAAACTTTGATATGGTCTTGCTCCGATGCATAGACAGACCAGAACCAAACATGCTGATAAAAGAAATTCACGAAGGATCCTTTGGGACACATGCCAACGGACACACAATGGCGAGAAAAATTTTAAGAGTCGGGTACTATTGGTTGACAATGGAATTCGACTGCTACAAGTACATGAGGAGATATCACAAGTGTCAGATATACTCAGACAAAATCCATGTACCGCCAACGCATCTCAAAGTTCTCCCTTCCCCATGGCCTTTCTCCATATGGGGAATCAACATGATTGGCATGATCGAACGCAAAGCTTCAAATGGACATCGGTTCATCCTAGTAGCCATTGATTACTTCACCAAGTGGGTCGAAGCAGTGTCATACGCCAATGTAACCCGACAAGTGGTGGTCTGATTTATCAAAAACAATCTCATCTGCCGTTATGGTGTTCCTAGCCAGATCATTACTGATAATGGATCTAACTTGAACAATAAGATGATGAAAGAGTTGTGCGCTGAGTTCAAGATCGAACACCATAACTCGTCTCTCTACCGACCTAAGATGAACGGAGCGGTAGAAGCGGCTAACAAGAACATCAAGAAGATTGTTCAAAAGATGGTTGTAACCTACAAAGACTGGCACAAGATGCTCCCCTTTGCTCTTCACGGTTATCGCACATATGTCCGCACTTCAATAGGGGCAACCCCTTTCTCTCTAGTATATGGCATGGAGGCAGTGCTTCCCATAGAAGTAGAGATCCCATCAATCCGGGTGTTGATGGAAGCCAAGCTAACAGAGGCTAAATGGTGTCAAAGTCGACACGACGAACTGAATCTGATCGAAGAAAAACAAATGACGGGACTATGCCATGGTCAATTGTATCAGCAAAGGATGAAGAAGGCGTTTGACAAAAAGGTCCGACCCCGTGTCTTCAGAAAAGGAGACCTTGTGCTCAAGAAGATACAATCATTTCTCACTGATTCTCGGGGCAAATGGACTCCGAATTATGACGGCGCCTATGTGGTCAAGAAAGCTTTCTCAGGCGGCGCCTTAAGACTCGCAACCATGGATGGAGAAGAATTTGCCTACCCCACAAATGTTGACGTAGTCAAGAAATACTTCGCCTAAATAAATAAAATAAAAAAGCGTCTCGGTGGATTGAAAACCCGAAAGGGGGTCCAGGCAAAAATTAGAGACATGATTAAAAATCATCCCGATGGATTGGAAACCTCAAAGTACAGTCCAGGAAAAAGTTAGGGATCCATGGCAAGTAACTACGTCTGACAAAGGGCAAATCTCCCAGTAGCAGTCATGTCATCCATCAGAAAAACTCCAGTCAGGGTCATCTTCGACGGAAGCTCAGGATGTCCAGAATTCAAAGTTGGTAGAAGGATAGCGGTTGTTGTGTTTCAATGTAGCCCTCTTCCCTTAAATTACCATTTTCTAACTTTGTAAATACTCCATGGAATCACGCGTTTGGCTAATTTCTCTCCTATCAATAAAATTTGAGCCTTAGTGCTTTTGTTTGTAATTCTTATTTGTTTTAGCTTTACAGAACGACGTTTTAACATGATTAACGATTCTTGAAATAGAACAAAAAATGAATTTACTTGTCAAAAATTTTCTGCTTTTAAAATAAAGATGGCATTTTCCTTTGACTGTTGAACATCGAAAGAACGTCGATCGCTTCTCCAGAACTAATCGAGCTTCAAAGTGCAGAATCAAAGTACTCCTTCTAAACCAGTGCACCTGGATGAAGGATCAGTTGTGTCAGATGCGAATGTTTCGCCTGACGCCCCCTGGCAGAGTTCTTATCTCCTAAGCCCGATCAACGTCGTTCCCCACATGGATCATCTCTCCTAAGCAAGCCAGAATTGCTACTTTTAACCCGTGATATTTTTCGTCCCCCCACAGTGGCCGAGTGTCCAGTCATGTTCATCTATTAGTCTGTATGTCGCGTCAGTTTTGTCAGCATATATATACATACATCATGCATTATTAATTTACATTCATACTCATATTGCATCACTATCACTCTAGTCAGTCTTGTTCCCTAGTGATAAAATTCCCCTTGTCACCCGAGTTGTAGTTCCGTCCTTATCAGGAAACGTCGTGTCTGAACAACCTCTCTGCCAGTTTATTTTTGGATTAAAGGTGGTTCTTTGACCACTTTGATAACTTGAACTTCTGAAAATCCAGAGAGCTTTCTACAAACGTCACTCTTAGCCATTGAAGATGATATCCTCGCTTTTCCGGATTAAGAAAAATCCCCAGAGAAAGCCTCTTAATCAAAGATTCGGCAATACAGCAGTTCTCCTTCAGAAAATTCGCTGACAAAAAAGGTCATCAGTACCTCAGGATTGGATTGCATCACATGGTATTCCTCCTAGCAGATCTTGAGGAAAAGTGTGATGTAATATCCCCAAGCGACAGCAGTCTCTCAAGAGACCTGCTTTCCCCAACAGAGTCGAAAAATGGCGTCTCCAAATAGAGAAGTTTATGCACCTCTGCAATCAAAACTTTTTCCATCAAATGGCATCTCCCCAGGAAAATTCGACGAGAAGTTTGAGGAAAACCGCTATGAATAGCGTCCCTTGTCAATAAAGTTGATTGACAAAAGAAACTTAGACCAGTTCCTTGGTAAGAAACCAGGATCGATGGGAAGTCTATTTCAGAAACTAAGACTAGTTCCTTGGTAGGAAACCAGGATCGAGGGGAAGTTTATTTTAGAAACTGATACCAGTTCCTTGGCAAAAGACCAGGATCGAGGGGAAGTTTATTTCAGAAACCTAGACCAGTTCCTCGGTAGGGAACCAGGATCGAGGGGAAGTTTTACCTTTTCTAAATATCAACACTTAGCAAAAGAAGATGAATGCGTAAACTACCACTCCTAACCACTGTCAAAATTTTGGGCATTTTGATATTTAATCATCTTGCACCCCGAATGCCCGAATACCTTCGCCATTCACACCTTCGGGTCCAAGAAGATTAAATAGGGGCATCTGTCATACCCCAAATTTTTACCACTAAGATTTCCCATCATTGTGTAAATCATCATCACAATATGGATGTACCTTTATGCCTCATCAGTCTCCCCAAAGATGGGTGAGCATCCACTACAATTAAACTTAGGGTTTCAAGCCTCCTCAGAGCTCTTAGACAAATGATCAATAAAAAAATGACATGATCTTCAACTTGTCTAACCTCTCAAATGTAACACCCTAAATTATAATTAATTATTTAATTAATTATTTATGAATTATTTGTGAATTTTCGTGGAATTATGGGGTGCATTTGAGGATGTGGTGATGTTATATGTGGGGTAGTGTTGGGATTTAGTGGTGTTGAGAAATTATGGTAATTTAAATAATTTAATTAGAATTATTTGGATTTAAAATAATTAGTTGGAATTTATTGGAGTTTAGAAACTATACTAGTTATTTTGTTGTTATTAGTAAAATAATAGTTATAATATTATTTTATTAGAATTTGAATAAATAAAGAGTGTAGAGAAATTAAGGGCATTTTAGTAATGTCTGGTGGAGTAAGTGAGGGTAAATAAGGAATACCCTAATAGGGGTCCAAGGGTTAAAGTAGGGAAAAGAGAGAATTGGGATTACAATCGTAACATTTTGGAACGAGAGAACGAGGAGAAGAGCAATCGTAGAAGAGAGAAAGGGAAGAACGTGAAGAGGCTAGGGCAAGGATTTTTCACCGTAAGAGGTTTAGAATCGTCAAATCTAAGGTAAGGGTGGGATTCTAACTCTATAACGGGATGATATAATGATGGGTATGGGGATTTTGATTGCTATGGTTTTTGTGATGTTGTTTATGATTGTCTTGATTATGTTGTTGTGGGTTGAATATTGTTGTGTTGTAATTGTTATAATTGTTGTTGTGATTGTGTTATATGATGTGAAAATTGATGTTATAATTTTGTTTAGGTTGTTGTATAATCTATGTAATGTATGGGTTAGATATCATGAACTTAGGACTTGGGGATTTGTTATATTCTTGAAAACCCTAACATGAATCTATGTTTCAATCTATGAAATTTATAATTTATATATGTTATGATGTTTCTATATTGAATTTCATGAATGGGTATGTGTATAGAACATGATTTAGTGCATATATGTATGTTTGAGTTTCACTTGAAATGCTTGATTTGAGATTTTGGTGAAAATTAGTGAAGCTTAGAATCTTGTTTTTATGATCCTAATAGTTGCTATATGATATATATAGGTTGTATAACTATTTATTTCATGAAAAATGAGGGATTAAGGTGGATTTATGGTGCAAATTCGTGCTGGACAGTAGCATTTACGCTACAGTAATTTTACTGTTTTTTTACAGCAATTTTGAAAAACTTAGAACTTCCATAACTTTTGACTCGGGTGTCCGTTTGACGCGCCGTTTGGACCGTTGGAAAGCTAAAATTATGTTCTAACTTATAAAATTATTTTTAAATACAGTAGAGGAATTTTGTCGAATCGATATACCTTTCTGTGTGTAATGTTGTGTAATTGTTGAACCGGGTGTACGCTATTAATCGTGTGAATGTTGTATGAACTTGTATGATTGAATTGCATTGTATGTTGCTGCATAATGATGATGATGGCCTGTAACGGCGACTGTTGAGGGCTTATGCCTTGTTGTTGCATGACGTTGTTGTTGTTGTGTGACGTTGTTGTTGTGGTGTGACGTTGTTGCTGTTGTTGCACGTTGTTGCTGTTATTGTATGACGTTAATGTATGATGTTGTTGTGTTGCCTCTATTTATTGGCAAAAATAAGATGTAGGCTTATGCCAGTGTTGAATTGTTGTTGTTGTTATTGTCGCATTCATAATATTGTCGCATACATATCATCAAAGTTGGGAGCTTATGCTCTGTAAGTTGGCCTGGATTGGCAAAATTTAAAAGTTGAAGGCTTATGCCTTGTTGATGCCTCTATTAATTGGCAATATTAAGTTGAGGGTTTTGCCCTGTTGGTACCACATGCATCTTCATAGTAAAGAGTCGCATTGTTATTTTGTTGTTGATGACATGACATTGAATTGTATAGTTGATGATGATTTGTGTTGATAATTATGCATGTCCTATGATAACATGTACTATGATGTTTGTTGCTGTTGTGAAGGTGTGAGATGTGGAATGAATAGCTATGCATGATATAATTTCGTATACTTATTATTATATCTCTTTTTATATTGTTATGATATCTCACCCCTTCTGTTGAATGTCCCCCCTATCTGGGCGACGCACAGGTGATCCGCAGTAGGAGATCGGATGTGAGTGGAAGATGAAGTCTTCCGTTTATGCTTTAGTGTCGGTGTCTGTTCTGATATGTAACACTGGGGTGTCGGAACGCGTTTATGTTTATTTGATTATTAAGGATTATTTGGTTTTATTTCCTTACATTGATATTATGTTTTATTACTAATATGAAGTATATTTTCCGCTGTTTTAATGAAGATGGATTTCCGATATAATTTACTATATTATTAATTATTAATAATTTTCAAGTGGTATGTGTTACATGTCGTATATATGAGCAAGTGAATGGTTGAAGTAACATCCTAAATGCTGAATTTTATTTTAATTTTACTCTGATAATTATATTATAAAATACGCGGGGGAAAATTAGGGTGTTACAATTGGTATCAGTGCAGGTCGGTCGTCCGGCCAAGTTGTCTAATGTTGTCTGTCCCTTAGTACGCGACAAGTGTGTGGAACACTGTCGGTGCTTTCTTGCTTTTCTAATCGATTGTATGCAGGAGTAGGTTTGAAGATAAGTGGGGGAGAAGTTTTGCTTCTCGGATATGTTTCGGTTGTAAGATGTTGGTTCAGTATGCTGCTGATGGCGACAGTGCAAGTATTGTTGAAGTTTTGTTGTTTCCCGAATCCGAAGATGACATAGATTCAAGATTTTGTTTGTTAATCAAGTTGGAACATCTTGAGGGAGGATGATCAGACATTGTTGATGTTTACTTCTCGAAGGATGAGGAGCAATGTAACGGTTGTTGATATATGAGTAGATTGTAAATACCTGATGTTTCTGAAGGTGATTGTTAAGTAACAAGGATAATTTTTAGAAGATGGAATTTAGAAAGTTTCGATGTTCGGCGCTGTTGGTGGACTGTGAAGTTGTCGGTTTGGGTAGCCCTTGCGTAAGATGTCGACGTTTGAATGGTGATAGAATGACAGATTGATGTAGACCGTGTCGTGGGATCCTTGTGAGTGACTGTAAAAGTTGTTGATGTTGTTGGAATGTTTTGAATCGCGAGTCAGAGTCAGAAAATGCGAGGAGATGAGTACGATTTCAAGGATGGTAAGTGTTGGTACTGGTGCAAAGAAATTTTGTTCTGATGTTATCGTAAGGTGTGTAATAGTATGTCGCTGCATGACGTCGGTGTTCGCATTTTCGGATAACTTTGGAAATTCATATCTTGTGTTCCGAGTATCGGATTGATGTTTTGTTTGAACCTATGAGGAGATAAAAATATATTATATCCTATGAAAGTGTTTTCAAATGCGGTAGATGCATTCCTATGTGGAGGGACTCTGAAGTCGGTTACGGAACTAAAGGCTTTTTGGGCATAAATGGTTATTATCGCAGTTGTTCGAGACGAGGTCAAGCGTAATACGTTGTTGGCGAATAAGCTGAGAAATGAATGTTCGGCATTAAAAAAAAGATGTGAAAGTATTAGAGAAGCGCATAGAGGTGCGGCTTATGATGATTAACAATGATTAGAATGAAGATGTCCTTTTAAAGGAAGATGCTTTTAAGAGGAATTAGAGTCGTGTTTATGATGCCAAGATAGTGGCATGTGTAAAAGAAGAAGTGGAGAGGTTCTATGACCAAAACGGCGTGGAACGGCATTGTGAGATTTCAATTGGAACGAGACGACGTGTAATGTACTGGCATAGTAGTAATTCTTGAGTTGGAGAATACTTAACCTTCGTGTGAGGCTAAGTGAGTTTAATATGGACCGTGTAGTATGTTGAGCGTTGGTGTCTCATCAACAAGATCGAATGAGAGGGAAATTATGGGAGTATTTGTAAACCTCATTGGAAATTATTGGATTTTGGTACTTTAAGTGACTTGAGTACAAGTTCTAAAGGAACACTATTATAGTTTGGTAACGAGGGTTTATACTTCATTATGGTTGTCGGCTATCTATTGACAAATGGAGGAACTGATCACCCTTAATCTCTTGTTGATAGTAGACGAGATCGTGTTGGATGGTATAGACTTGTCTTGCTATCTTAATAGTGTGTAAAGTGATTGATGTATATCGTGAGGATAGCCGCTCACCAGTTTGTGCGAATTAATAGAGGAATGGCTAGGAAAGAGTTGAAACGTAGTGCACAATTCGGAGTAGCGGGTTTATATGCGAGCTAACGTTGCAAAGTGAAAGATTGAGAATATCAAGTGAACAACGATTTTATGGTGGATGTTAGAGAAAGTCCGAAACTAGATTGAAACTTGTAAACCAAATAGTTAACGGAAATTTTAATGAGGACGGTGACTTAAGATGGATGATCAGAGTTGCGCAGCTGAAGCGTGATGTGGCGCAGTTGTATGCGTGTACGACTCGTTAGAAGTGAAGGACTAAATATCAGAAGCCTATGGAAATGATATACCTTGATCTACATGCTTAATTTGGTGGATTATTGATATAAGGATGGTGTGACAGGATATTGTGTTTTCTCGTAAATATTTGTTGATTTTATAAGGATATTATTGTGGTTGTTGGTTGATGGTAAGTTGTGTGTATATTTGTTGAGTTATACTGTTAAGTTGACGTTATAATGATTTTGTTCCCGTTGCCGTGATGTTGTTGTTGGTTACCGTAAATGATGAATAATACTCCATAATATGACGAAGTTGATTATGTTGGCTATGTTGATGTCACTATAAGGGCGATACGACGATATGGATAAAGTTGTTGATATTTTGTTGATAATTGACATACATATATATACGGGAATGAAATTGTGTAAGTGTTTCGGTGTTGAAGATGTTAAGATGATAATGTGATGTTGTATATCCAAGTATAAGTGTGTCACTACTTTAAATGTTGATATGTCAAAATATTGTTGAAGTGGTTGATAAGTTATTAACGATTATGTCGTGAGGGCGATGAATGATTAACATGTGTGTATTTGATTTAAATCGTGTTGAGTTATTGTTATGTCGGGAAAGTAGTGGTCGAAGTGTTGCCAAATGTGACTTGGGGATCAAAGAGTTAGATGCAGAATTCGCGTAAGAGTGGTAGTATCGAGTAGATTTTCGAGGACGAAAATATTCTAAGTAAGGGAGAGTTGTAACACCCCGAAATTATAATTAATTATTTAATTAATTATTTATGAATTATTTGTGAATTTTCGTTGAATTATGGGGTGCATTTGAGGATGTGGTGATGTTATATGTGGGGTAGTGTTGGGATTTAGTGGTGTTGAGAAATTATGGTAATTTAAATAATTTAATTAGAATTATTTGGATTTAAAATAATTAGTTGGAATTTATTGGAGTTTAGAAACTATACCAGTTATTTTGTTGTTATTAGTAAAATAATAGTTATAATATTATTTTATTAGAATTGGAATAAATAAAGAGTGTAGAGAAATTAAGGGCATTATAGTAATGTTTGGTGGAGTAAGTGAGGGTAAATGAGAAATACCCTAATAGGGGTCCAAGGGTTAAAGTAGGGAAAAGAGAGATTTGGGATTACAATCGTAACATTTTGGAACGAGAGAACGAGGAGAAGAGCAATCGTAGAAGAGAGAAGGGGAAGAACGCGAAGAGGCTAGGGCAAGGATTTTTCACCGTAAGAGGTTTAGAATCGTCAAATCTAAGGTAAGGGTGGGATTCTAACTCTATAACGGGATTATATAATGATGGGTATGGGGATTTTGATTGCTATGGTTTTTGTGATGTTGTTTATGATTGTCTTGATTGTGTTGTTGTGGGTTGAATATTGTTGTGTTGTAATTGTTACAATTGTTGTTGTGATTGTGTTATATGATGTGAAAATTGATGTTATAATTTTGTTTGGGTTGTTGTATAATCTATGTAATGTATGGGTTAGATATCATGAACTTAGGACTTGGGGATTTGTTATATTCTTGAAAACCCTAACATGAATCTATGTTTCAATCTATGAAATTGATGATTTATATATGTTATGATGTTTCTATATTGAATTTCATGAATGGGTATGTGTATAGAACATGATTTAGTGCATATATGTATGTTTGAGTTTCACTTGAAATGCTTGATTTGAGATTTTGGTGAAAATTAGTGAAGCTTAGAATCTTGTTTTTATGATCCTAATAGTTGCTATATGATATATATAGGTTGTATAACTATTTATTTCATGAAAAATGAGGGATTAAGGTGGATTTATGGTGCAAATCCGTGCTGGCCAGTAGCATTTACGCTACAGTAATTTTACTGTTTTTTTTACAGCAATTTTGAAAAACTTAGAACTTTCATAACTTTTGGCTCGGGTGTCCGTTTGACGCGCCGTTTGGACCGTTGGAAAGCTAAAATTATGTTCTAACTTATAAAATTATTTTCAAACACAGTAGAGGAATTTTGTCGAATCGATATACCTTTCCGTGTGTAATGTTGTGTAATTGTTGAACCGGGTGTACGCTATTAATCGTGTGAATGTTGTATGAACTTGTATGATTGAATTGCATTGTATGTTGCTGCATAATGATGATGATGGCCTGTAACGGCGACTGTTGAGGGCTTATGCCTTGTTGTTGCGTGACGTTGTTGTTGTTGTGTGGCGTTGTTGTTGTGGTGTGACGTTGTTGCTGTTGTTGCTGTTGTTGTATGACGTTAATGTATGATGTTATTGTGTTGCCTCTATTTATTGGCAAAAATAAGATGTAGGCTTATGCCAGTGTTGAATTGTTGTCGTTGTTATTGTCGCATTCATAACATTGTCGCATACATATCATCAAAGTTGGGAGCTTATGCTCTGTAAGTTGGTCTGGATTGGCAAAATTTAAAAGTTGAAGGCTTATGCCTTGTTGATACCTCTATTAATTGGCAATATTAAGTTGAGGGTTTTGCCCTGTTGGTACCACATGCATCTGCACAGTAAAGAGTCGCATTGCTATTTTGTTGTTGATGGCATGACATTGAATTGTATAGTTGATGATGATTTGTGTTGATAATTATGCATGTCCTATGATAACATGTACTATGATGTTTGTTGCTGTTGTGAAGGTGTGAGATGTGGAATGAATAGCTATGCATGATATAATTTCGTATACTTATTATTATATCTCTTTTTATATTGCTATGATATCTCACCCCTTCTGTTGAATTAATGTCCCCCCTATCTGGGCGACGCACAGGTGATCCGCAGTAGGAGATCGGATGTGAGTGGAAGATGAAGTCTTCCGTTTATGCTTTAGTGTCGGTGTCTGCTCTGATATGTAACACTGGGGCATCGGAACGCGTTTATGTTTATTTGATTATTAAGGATTATTTGGTTTTATTTCCTTACATTGATATTATGTTTTATTACTAATATGAAGTATAGTTTTCGTTGTTTTAATGAAGATGGATTTCCGACATAATTTACTATATTATTAATTATTAATAATTTTCAAGTGGTATGTGTTACATGTCGTATATATGAGCAAGTGAATGGTTGAAGTAACATCCTAAATGCTGAATTTTATTTTAATTTTACTCTAATAATTATATTATAAAATACGCGGAGGAAAATTAGGGTGTTACAATTGGTATCAGTGCAGGTCGGTCGTCCGACCAAGTTGTCTAATGTTGTCTGTCCCTTAGTACGCGACAAGTGTGTGGAACACTGTCGGTGCTTTCTTGCTTTTCTAATCGATTGTATGCAGGAGTAGGTTTGAAGATAAGTGGGGGAGAAGTTTTGCTTCTCGGATATGTTTCGGTTGTAAGATGTTGGTTCAGTATGCTGCTGATGGCGACAGTGCAAGTATTGTTGAAGTTTTGTTGTTTCCCGAATCCGAAGATGACATAGATTCAAGATTTTGTTTGTTAATAAAGTTGGAACATCTTGAGGGAGGATGATCAGACATAGTTGATGTTTACTTCTCGAAGGATGAGGAGCAATGTAACGGTTGTTGATATATGAGTAGATTGTAAATACCTGATGTTTCTGAAGGTGATTGTTAAGTAACAAGGATAATTTTTAGAAGATGGAATTTAGAAAGTTTCGATGTTCGGCGCTGTTGGTGGACTGTGAAGTTGTCGGTTTGGGTAGCCCTTGCGTAAGATGTCGACGTTTGAATGGTGATAGAATGACAGATTGATGTAGACCGTGTCGTGGGATCCTTGTGAGTGACTGTAAAAGTTGTTGATGTTGTTGGAATGTTTTGAATCGCGAGTCAGAGTCAGAAAATGCGAGGAGATGAGTACGATTTCAAGGATGGTAAGTGTTGGTACTGGTGCAAAGAAATTTTGTTCTGATGTTATCGTAAGGTGTGTAATAGTATGTCGCTGCATGACGTCGGTGTTCGCATTTTTGGATAACTTTGGAAATTCATATCTTGTGTTCCGAGTATCGGATTGATGTTTTGTTTGAACCTATGAGGAGATAAAAATATATTATATCCTATGAAAGTGTTTTCAAATGCGGTAGATGCATTCCTATGTGGAGGGACTCTGAAGTCGGTTACGGAACTAAAGGCTTTTTGGGCATAAATGGTTATTATCGCAGTTGTTCGAGACGAGGTCAAGCGTAATACGTTGTTGGCGAATAAGCTGAGAAATGAAATGTTCGGCATTAAAAAAAAGATGTGAAAGTATTGGAGAAGCGCATAGAGGTGCGGCTTATGATGATTAACAATGATTAGAATGAAGATGTCCTTTTAAAGGAAGATGCTTTTAAGAGGAATTAGAGTCGTGTTTATGATGCCAAGGTAGTGGCATGTGTAAAAGAAGAAGTGGAGAGGTTCTATGACCAAAACGGTGTGGAACGGCATTGTGAGATTTCAATTGGAACGAGACGACGTGTAATGTACTGGCATAGTAGTAATTCTTGAGTTGGAGAATACTTAACCTTCGTGTGAGGCTAAGTGAGTTTAATATGGACCGTGTAGTATGTTGAGCGTTGGTGTCTCATCAACAAGATCTAATGAGAGGGAAATTATGGGAGTATTTGTAAACCTCATTGGAAATTATTGGATTTTGGTGCTTTAAGTGACTTGAGTACAAGTTCTAAAGGAACACTATTATAGTTTGGTAACGAGGGTTTATACTTCATTATGGTTGTCGGCTATCTATTGACAAATGGAGGAACTGATCACCCTTAATCTCTTGTTGATAGTAGACGAGATCGTGTTGGATGGTATAGACTTGTCTTGCTATCTTAATAGTGTGTAAAGTGATTGATGTATATCGTGAGGATAGCCGCTCACCAGTTTGTGTGAATTAATAGAGGAATGGCTAGGAAAGAGTTGAAACGTAGTGCACAATTCGGAGTAGCGGGTTTATATGCGAGCTAACGTCGCAAAGTGAAAGATTGAGAATATCAAGTGAACAACGATTTTATGGTGGATGTTAAAGAAAGTCCGAAACTAGATTGAAACTTGTAAACCATATAGTTAACGGAAATTTTAATGAGGCCGGTGACTTAAGATGGATGATCAGAGTTGCGCAGCTGAAGCGTGATGTGGCGCAGTTGCTATGCGTGTACGACTCGTTAGAAGTGAAGGACTAAATATCAGAAGCCTATGGAAATGATATGCCTTGATCTACATGCTTAATTTGGTGGATTATTGATATAAGGATGGTGTGACAGGATATTGTGTTTTCTCGTAAATATTTGTTGATTTTATAAGGATATTATTGTGGTTGTTGGTTGATGATAAGTTGTGTGTATATTTGTTGAGTTATACTGTTAAGTTGACGTTATAATGATTTTGTTCCCGTTGCCGTGATGTTGTTGTTGGTTACCGTAAATGATGAATAATACTCCATAATATGACGAAGTTGATTATGTTGGCTATGTTGATGTCACTATAAGGGCGATATGACGATATGGATAAAGTTGTTGATATTTTGTTGATAATTGACATACATATATATACGGGAATGAAATTGTGTAAGTGTTTCGGTGTTGAAGATGTTAAGATGATAATGTGATGTTGTATATCCAAGTATAAGTGTGTCACTACTTTAAATGTTGATATGTCAAAATATTGTTGAAGTGGTTGATAAGTTATTAACGATTATGTCGTGAGGGTGATGAATGATTAACATGTGTGTATTTGATTTAAATCTTGTTGAGTTATTGTTATGTCGGGAAAGTAGTGGTCGAAGTGTTGCCAAATGTGACTTGGGGATCAAAGAGTTAGATGCAGAATTCGCGTAAGAGTGGTAGTATCGAGTAGATTTTCGAGGACAAAAATATTCTAAGTAGGGGAGAGTTGTAACACCCCGAAATTATAATTAATTATTTAATTAATTATTTATGAATTATTTGTGAATTTTAGTTGAATTATGGGGTGCATTTGAGGATGTGGTGATGTTATATGTGGGGTAGTGTTGGGATTTAGTGGTGTTGAGAAATTATGGTAATTTAAATAATTTAATTAGAATTATTTGGATTTAAAATAATTAGTTGGAATTTATTGGAGTTTAGAAACTATACTAGTTATTTTGTTGTTATTAGTAAAATAATAGTTATAATATTATTTTATTAAAATTGGAATAAATAAAGAGTGTAGAGAAATTAAGGGCATTATAGTAATGTCTGGTGGAGTAAGTGAGGGTAAATGAGAAATACCCTAATAGGGGTCCAAGGGTTAAAGTAGGGTAAAGAGAGAATTGGGATTACAATCGTAACATTTTGGAACGAGAGAACGAGGAGAAGAGCAATCGTAGAAGAGAGAAGGGGAAGAACGCGAAGAGGTTAGGGCAAGGATTTTTCACCGTAAGAGGTTTAGAATCGTCAAATCTAAGGTAAGGGTGGGATTCTAACTCTATAACGGGATGATATAATGATGGGTATGGGGATTTTGATTGCTATGGTTCTTGTGATGTTGTTTATGATTGTCTTGATTGTGTTGTTGTGGGTTGAATATTGTTGTGTTGTAATTGTTACAATTGTTGTTGTGATTGTGTTATATGATGTGAAAATTGATGTTATAATTTTGTTTGGGTTGTTGTATAATCTATGTAATGTATGGGTTAGATATCATGAACTTAGGACTTGGGGATTTGTTATATTCTTGAAAACCCTAACATGAATCTATGTTTCAATCTATGAAATTGATGATTTATATATGTTATGATGTTTATATATTGAATTTGATGAATGGGTATGTGTATAGAACATGATTTAGTGCATATATGTATGTTTGAGTTTCACTTGAAATGCTTGATTTGAGATTTTGGTGAAATTTAGTGAAGCTTAGAATCTTGTTTTTATGATCCTAATAGTTGCTATATGATATATATAGGTTGTATAACTATTTATTTCATGAAAAATGAGGGATTAAGGTGGATTTATGGTGCAAATTCGTGCTGGACAGTAGCATTTACGCTACAGTAATTTTACTGTTTTTTTTACAGCAATTTTGAAAAACTTAGAACTTCCATAACTTTTGACTCGGGTGTCCGTTTGACGCGCCGTTTGGACCGTTGGAAAGCTAAAATTATGTTCTAACTTATAAAATTATTTTCAAACACAGTAGAGGAATTTTGTCGAATCGATATACCTTTCCGTGTGTAATGTTGTGTAATTGTTGAACCGGGTGTACGCTATTAATCGTGTGAATGTTGTATGAACTTGTATGATTGAATTGCATTGTATGTTGCTGCATAATGATGATGATGGCCTGTAACGGCGACTGTTGAGGGCTTATGCCTTGTTGTTGCGTGACGTTGTTGTTGTCGTTGTGTGACGTTGTTGTTGTGGTGTGACGTTGTTGCTGTTGTTGCACGTTGTTGCTGTTGTTGTATGACGTTAATGTATGATGTTGTTATGTTGCCTCTATTTATTGGCAAAAATAAGATGTAGGCTTATGCCAGTGTTGAATTGTTGTTGTTGTAATTGTCGCATTCATAACATTGTCGCATACATATCATCAAAGTTGGGAGCTTATGCTCTGTAAGTTGGCCTGGATTGGCAAAATTTAAAAGTTGAAGGCTTATGCCTTGTTGATGCCTCTATTAATTGGCAATATTAAGTTGGGGGTTTTGCCCTGTTGGTACCACATGCATCTGCACAGTAAAGAGTCGCATTGTTATTTTGTTGTTGATGGCATGACATTGAATTGTATAGTTGATGATGATTTGTGTTGATAATTATGCATGTCCTATGATAACATGTACTATGATGTTTGTTGCTGTTGTGAAGGTGTGAGATGTGGAATGAATAGCTATGCATGATATAATTTCGTATACTTATTATTATATCTCTTTTTATATTGTTATGATATCTCACCCCTTCTGTTGAATGTCCCCCCTATCTGGGCGACGCACGGGTGATCCGCAGTAGGAGATCGGATGTGAGTGGAAGATGAAGTCTTCCGTTTATGCTTTAGTGTCGGCGTCTGTTCTGATATGTAACACTGGGGTGTCGGAACGCGTTTATGTTTATTTGATTATTAAGGATTATTTGGTTTTATTTCCTTACATTGATATTATGTTTTATTACTAATATGAAGTATATTTTCCGCTGTTTTGATGAAGATGGATTTCCGATATAATTTACTATATTATTAATTATTAATAATTTTCAAGTGGTATGTGTTACATGTCGTATATATGAGCAAGTGAATGGTTGAAGTAACATCCTAAATGCTGAATTTTATTTTAATTTTACTCTGATAATTATATTATAAAATACGCGGGGGAAAATTAGGGTGTTACAATTGGTATCAGTGCAGGTCGGTCGTCCGGCCAAGTTGTCTAATGTTGTTTGTCGCTTAGTACGCGACAAGTGTGTGGAACACTGTCGGTGCTTTCTTGCTTTTCTAATCGATTGTATGCAGGAGTAGGTTTGAAGATAAGTGGGGGAGAAGTTTTGCTTCTCGGATATGTTTCGGTTGTAAGATGTTGGTTCAGTATGCTGCTGATGTCGACAGTGCAAGTATTGTTGAAGTTTTGTTGTTTCCCGAATCCGAAGATGACATAGATTCAAGATTTTGTTTGTTAATCAAGTTAGAACATCTTGAGGGAGGATGATCAGACATTGTTGATGTTTACTTCTCGAAGGATGAGGAGCAATGTAATGGTTGTTGATATATGAGTAGATTGTAAATACCTGATGTTTCTGAAGGTGATTGTTAAGTAACAAGGATAATTTTTAGAAGATGGAATTTAGAAAGTTTCGATGTTCGGCGCTGCTAGTGGACTGTGAAGTTGTCGGTTTAGGTCGCCCTTGCGTAAGATGTCGATGTTTGAATGGTGATAGAATGACAGATTGATGTAGACCGTGTCGTGGGATCCGTGTGAGTGACTGTAAAAGTTGTTGATGTTGTCGGAATGTTTTGAATCGCGAGTCAGAGTCAGAAAATGCGAGGAGATGAGTACGATTTCAAGGATGGTAAGTGTTGGTACTGGTGCTAAGAAATTCTGTTCTGATGTTATCGTAAGGTGTGTAATAGTATGTCACTGCATGACGTCGGTGTTCGCATTTTCGGATAACTTTGGAAATTCATATCTTATGTTCCGAGTATCGGATTGATGTTTTGTTTGAACCTATGAGGAGATAAAAATATATTATATCCTATGAAAGTGTTTTCAAATGCGGTAGATGCATTCCTATGTGGAGGGACTCTGAAGTCGGTTACGGAACTAAAGGCTTTTTGGGCATAAATGGTTATTATCGCAGTTGTTCGAGACGAGGTCAAGCGTAAAACGTTGTTGGCGAATAAGCTGAGAAATGAAACGTTCGGCATTAAAAAAAAGATGTGAAAGTATTGGAGAAGCGCATAGAGGTGCGGCTTATGATGATTAACAATGATTAGAATGAAGATGTCCTTTTAAAAAAAGATGCTTTTAAGAGGAATTAGAGTCGTGTTTATGATGCCAAGGTAGTGGCATGTGTAAAAGAAGAAGTGGAGAGGTTCTATGACCAAAACGGTGTGGAACGGCATTGTGAGATTTCAATTGGAGCGAGACGACGTGTAATGTACTGGCATAGTAGTAATTCTTGAGTTGGAGAATACTTAACCTTCGTGTGAGGCTAAGTGAGTTTAATATGGACCGTGTAGTATGTTGAGCGTTGGTGTCTCATCAACAAGATCGAATGAGAGGGAAATTATGGGAGTATTATGGGAGTATTTGTAAACCTCATTGGAAATTATTGGATTTTGGTGCTTTAAGTGACTTGAGTACAAGTTCTAAAGGAACACTATTATAGTTTGGTAACGAGGGTTTATACTTCAATATGGTTGTCGGCTATCTATTGACAAATTGAGGAACTAGTCACCCTTAATCTCTTGTTGATAGTAGACGAGATCGTGTTGGATGGTATAGAATTGTCTTGCTATCTTAATAGTGTGTAAAGTGATTGATGTATATCGTGAGGATAGCCGCTCACCAGTTTGTGCGAATTAATATAGGAATGGCTAGGAAAGAGTTGAAACGTAGTGCACAATTCGGAGTAGCGGGTTTATATGCGAGCTAACGTCGCAAAGTGAAAGATTGAGAATATCAAGTGAACAACGATTTTATGGTGGATGTTAAAGAAAGTCTGAAACTAGATTGAAACTTGTAAACCATATAGTTAACGGAAATTTTAATGAGGATGGTGACTTAAGATGGATGATCAGAGTTGCGCAGCTGAAGCGTGATGTGGCGCAGTTGCTATGCGTGTACGACTCGTTAGAAGTGAAGGACTAAATATCAGAAGCCTATGGAGATGACATGCCTTGATCTACATGCTTAATTTGGTGGATTATTGATATAAGGATGGTGTGACAGGATATTGTGTTTTCTCGTAAATATTTGTTAATTTTATAAGGATATTATTGTGGTTGTTGGTTGATGGTAAGTTGTGTGTATATTTGTTGAGTTATACTGTTATGTTGACGTTATAAAGATTTTGTTCCCGTTGCCGTGATGTTGTTGTTGGTTACCGTAAATGATGAATAATACTCCATAAAATGACGAAGTTGATTATGTTGGCTATGTTGATGTCACTATAAGGGCGATACGACGATATGGATAGAGTTGTTGATATTTTGTTGATAATTGACATACATATATATACGGGAATGAAATTGTGTAAGTGTTTCGGTGTTGAAGATGTTAAGATGATAATGTGATGTTGTATATCCAAGTATAAGTGTGTCACTACTTTAAATGTTGATATGTCAAAATATTGTTGAAGTGGTTGATAAGTTATTAACGATTATGTCGTGAGGGTGATGAATGATTAGCATGTGTGTATTTGATTTAAATCGTGTTGAGTTATTGTTATGTCGGGAAAGTAGTGGTCGAAGTGTTGCCAAATGTGACTTGGGGATCAAAGAGTTAAATGCAGAATTCGCGTAAGAGTGGTAGTATCGAGTAGATTTTCGAGGACGAAAATATTCTAACTAGGGGAGAGTTGTAACACCCCAAAATTATAATTAATTACTTAATTAATTATTTATGAATTATTTGTGAATTTTCGTGGAATTATGGGGTGCATTTGAGGATGTGGTGATGTTATATGTGGGGTAGTGTTGGGATTTAATGGTGTTGAGAAATTATGGTAATTTAAATAATTTAATTAGAATTATTTGGATTTAAAATAATTAGTTTGAATTTATTGGAGTTTAGAAACTATACTAGTTATTTTGTTGTTATTAGTAAAATAATAGTTATAATATTATTTTATTAGAATTGGAATAAATAAAGAGTGTAGAGAAATTAAGGGCATTATAGTAATGTCTGGTGGAGTAAGTGAGGGTAAATGAGAAATACCCTAATAGAGGTCCAAGGGTAAAATTAGGGAAAAGAGAGAATTGGGATTACAATCGTAACATTTTGGAACGAGAGAACGAGGAGAAGAGCAATCGTAGAAGAGAGAAGGGGAAGAACGCGAAGAGGCTAGGGCAAGGATTTTTCACCGTAAGAGGTTTAGAATCGTCAAATCTAAGGTAAGGGTGGGATTCTAACTCTATAACGGGATGATATAATGATGGGTATGGGGATTTTGATTGCTATGGTTCTTGTGATGTTGTTTATGATTGTCTTGATTGTGTTGTTGTGGGTTGAATATTGTTGTGTTGTAATTGTTACAATTGTTGTTGTGATTATGTTATATGATGTGAAAATTGATGTTATAATTTTGTTTGGGTTGTTGTATAATCTATGTAATGTATGGGTTAGATATCATGAACTTAGGACTTGGGGATTTGTTATATTCTTGAAAACCCTAACATGAATCTATGTTTCAATCTATGAAATTGATGATTTATATATGTTATGATGTTTCTATATTGAATTTCATGAATGGGTATGTGTATAGAACATGATTTAGTGCATATATGTATGTTTGAGTTTCACTTGAAATGCTTGATTTGAGATTTTGGTGAAAATTAGTGAAGCTTAGAATCTTGTTTTTATGATCCTAATAGTTGCTATATGATATATATATAGGTTGTATAACTATTTATTTCATGAAAAATGAGGGATTAAGGTGGATTTATGGTGCAAATTCGTGCTGGACAGTAGCATTTACGCTACAGTAATTTTTCTGTTTTTTTTACAGCAATTTTGAAAAACTTAGAACTTCCATAACTTTTGACTCGGGTGTCCGTTTGACGCGCCGTTTGGACCGTTGGAAAGCTAAAATTATGTTCTAACTTATAAAATTATTTTCAAACACAGTAGAGGAATTTTGTTGAATTGATATACCTTTTCGTGTGTAATGTTGTGTAATTGTTGAACCGGGTGTACGCTATTAATCGTGTGAATGTTGTATGAACTTGTATGATTGAATTGCATTGTATGTTGCTGCATAATGATGATGATGGCCTGTAACGGCGACTGTTGAGGGCTTATACCTTGTTGTTGCGTGACGTTGTTGTTGTTGTGTGACGTTGTTGTTGTGGTGTGACGTTGGTGCTGTTGTTGCACATTGTTGATGTTGTTGTATGACGTTGCTGTATGATGTTGTTGTGTTGCATCTATTTATTGGCAAAAATAAGATGTAGGCTTATGCCAGTGTTGAATTGTTGTTGTTGTTATTGTCGCATTCATAACGTTGTCGCATACATATCATCAAAGTTGGGAGCTTATGCTCTGTAAGTTGGCCTGGATTGGCAAAAGTTGAAAGTTGAAGGCTTATGCCTTGTTGATGCCTCTATTAATTGGCAATATTAAGTTGAGGGTTTTGCCCTGTTGGTACCACATGCATCTGCAGAGTAAAGAGTCGCATTGTTATTTTGTTGTTGATGACATGACATTGAATTGTATAGTTGATGATGATTTGTGTTGATAATTATGCATGTCCTATGATAACATGTACTATGATGTTTGTTGTTGTTGTGAAGGTGTGAGATGTGGAATGAATAACTATGCATGATATAATTTCGTATACTTATTATTATATCTCTTTTTATATTGTTATGATATCTCACCCCTTCTGTTGAATGTCCCCCCTATCTGGGCGACGCGCAGGTGATCCGCAGTAGGAGATCGGATGTGAGTGGAAGATGAAGTCTTCCGTTTATGCTTTAGTGTCGGTGTCTGCTCTGATATGTAACACTGGGGCATCGGAACGCGTTTATGTTTATTTGATTATTAAGGATTATTTGGTTTTATTTCCTTACATTGATATTATGTTTTATTACTAATATGAAGTATAGTTTTCGTTGTTTTAATGAAGATGGATTTCCGACATAATTTACTATATTATTAATTATTAATAATTTTCAAGTGGTATGTGTTACATGTCGTATATATGAGCAAGTGAATGGTTGAAGTAACATCCTAAATGCTGAATTTTATTTTAATTTTACTCTGATAATTATATTATAAAATACGCGGGGGAAAATTAGGGTGTTACATCAAACATCCACAATGGATCAAGAGGACTCCCACATCAAGGATCAAGCACAAGGCTGCAAAATTCCAAGTGGATTAAGCCTCAAGATCGCCAGTGTCACCAAATTAGGGTTTTGGTCGACCAGGGCCTCCAGATGGAAATTTTCCTCTGGGCATGAACCAATGCTTCAAAGTACAACCCAAGATACTCCAAGGGACCTCTTGGACCCAATCATCAAGTCAATTTAGCCTCAGGGGATGCATTCATAAAAAAAAAATCAGGAATTAGGGTTTCTTGACCTAATTCACCCCTAAGTTGACTTTTGGGACAAAACATGAGCCAAGACCTCAAGGCATGATTTGAGGGTATCCAATACACTACATTGATCCATTTGCAATAATGGATTGATCCAAGAAGCTTGATTCACAAGTTTCAAGTTCATCAGAACCACAGTTAGGGTTTTTGAAGAAAAAGTCAACCGTGTCTTTGACTTTTGACCAGGACATGCTCCTAAACCTTGGGACATGATTCAATACCCCCTATAACACTTATGAAATCAATCCATCAAGTTTGATTAAGGTCAAGGACTTGATTTCATAGAGGATCGCACAGTTTGGAATTCATCTGATAAAAAGTCAATTGTGCCCAAAAGTCAAAGTTTGACTTTTTGTTTTTTTGGTCAATTATGGTTCCCTAACCCTAAAATGATGTTAATGTGTGATTGGAATCATCATTCATCAAGAAAAATCAAGAAAAGTGGGATAACTTGTAAAAGGGGTAACCATAAAAGACTTAGAAATTTTCTATGTTATGGAACAAAGTGGCTAGGGTACCAACTTCCAAGGATTATAACTTGAGATCCAAGCAACCATTTGGGCTGATCCGAAGATGGATTTGTATCTCTCATGGCATAATTTAAAAGTGTCAACTACACCTCATTCCAATTCATTATGGATTTTGAGTTATGGTTGGATCAAAATGGCTGAAAACATGAAATGTCACTTTTTCCAACACTTTGTGAAATTTTCACTAAGTCAGAATCTGTTTCACTTTTTTCAAAATGTAGGGGCATTTTTCACTTGGATCCAAAAAGTGTCAAGACAAACTATGATCACACAGGTGTTGTATCATATAAGGGCTTTCCAAAATGTCCAAGAACCCCATCAAATCCCATCTGAGCTAAGAGTTATGACAGTGGCAATTTGCCTTGTTGCAACTGTCATAACAAGGCAGATTTGTGCATTTTGCTCGATTTGAGCAATTTGTGCAAATGACAAACAAGTTTATGCATCTGAACACCTCAGGGAGAGACCAAGGAGGGACAAACACTGATCCATAAGCCTCCCAAGTCTTTGGAACTAAAAATAGCATGTTAAACCTAAAAAACCCTAAAGAGGGGACAAGACTCCAATTTTGTTTTGGAGCATTCAATGGATGTACCAAGGTGGCATGAACTGGCCCATTTCCAACTGAATAAGTCAAGGATGATCTCTGAACTAGGGAACCAAAGGCATGTGCTCTAACCTCTAGTCAATGGCTAGAGAAGACTTGAGATTCCAAAATGCTCCAATTGGCCAAAGGTCTGCAGCAGCCTCCATTCACTGTTGCTTGCAAAACAAACTTGCTCTACTATAAATAGAGCTCATTTGTGCTCAGTTTGAGTACACCAAAGCACTACAACACTTGCTTTTCTCAAAATCTCTTTCTCTAGGCAAAAATGCCTTCTTTAGCAAGGTAACTCTGAGTTTTTGAGTTAGAGAGCATTTCCATCACAGCTCACGATCCAAACATATCCAATATGTCATATCTAAGCTGTCCAAACTCTCACAAGTGACCTGTAACCCCAAAATCTCAAAGTCCCTTCTCAAAACCTCAAAATATGACTTTTTTGCACTTTTCAAGCCATGTCTTGATTCAGTCACTTTCAAAACCAGATAAAGCCTCAAACACACTCCAAATATCGTCCTTGAACTGTTCCAAATGGTTCCCCACATCTGGAACACCATTTGAGAGAGTTGTTATTTTGGTCACTTTTGCCCCTTTTGCAAGAAAGGGCCAGTTTCCATTCCTGAGGTTTCCAACTGATTCCAATCATCCTAAAAGCTTCTAAGGGATCATTTGAGGGTGTCCAAAGCATCAAATTATTTTTGGAACAAAGCACTTAACAGATTGCCCAAAAAGCTCCTAAAGAGGTAAGCATCACAACTTGAACTCTTAGAAATATGCATTGCTTTGAAGTCCACTGACCATACATATCTCATACATGTTATATATGTTGTGTTTGGACCAATTCATCATGTGATTCATGCCTGCACCATGAGGTAGCACAGAAAATGCAAATAGAGGCCTCTTTTAAAACCACTATCGGGTTTTAAAATGGGGACCTCGTCTGAAAAAACCACCACCACCATTGGATTCCTTGTAAAATTCTAGGCAGGATAGACCTAAATTTTGTCCCAATCCATGGAGAAATGAGAAAGTTACAAGCTTCACGTTTTTGGCCAAAACCTTGCCTTGCCTTGCCTTGGCCAGGTCAAAACCAAGGCAAGCCTTGTATATTTGTGGGTGGGCTTTGATACACGGATGTATCACCACCCCAACGGTAGGAGGCGCGCACTGCACACAAGAGGTCTGGGGTTCGAATCCCCCTCGCCCCAGACCCCTTTTTAATGTTTTTTCCATTTTTCTATTATTTTTCCTATTATTTTTAATGATTTGAAAAATTAATAACTCCCTCAATTTTAATTATTTTTTATTGGTTCTTTTTGAAAAAAATCACAAAAATGTTGAAATATTTTATTCCACAAAAAAATCAAATTTATATTATTTATTTAATATAGTTGATATTTTTATGAATAAATTCATTTTTAATTGTTTTTAAACATTTTAAAAGTGAATATTCATCTTGAAAAATCAAAACCAAATGAGTTTTAATTCATCTTGTGATTAAAACCTCATTTTTCAAACCTTAACCAAAAATCATAAGTTGTTTATTCAAGCTTATTTGCTGTTTTATTATTTTTTTTATTGATTTTCTTTAAGAATTCACTTTTAAAAATGATAAAATTAGGGTTTTGATCGATTCCACCCTCATCAATCATTTTCAAACACTTTGGGCCTCTATTAGAGTGTAAGACCCATCCCCTTTGTAAATACACCACTTTTTGGGCCTCAGTCATTGTATAAGTCCCGCTGTATTTTCAAAAAAACAATGGCGCGATCGTCGCCTTTTTAACAAAACCAATTGGGCCCCTCCTCGAGCTATAAGTCCCATTCCTTTTCAAAAATAAATCTTTGGGCCTCTAATTGAGTGTAATACCCAACCCCTTTTTGAAACCAAAATGATTTGGGCCTCAGATGTTGTGTAAGACCCACTGTGTTTTCAAAAACCTCGGCGCGATCGTCGTTTTCAAACAAATAACCCTGGGCTTCTCCTTGAACTGTAAGTCCCATCCCTTGTACAAAAATAAATCTTTGGGCCTCTAATAGAGTGTAAGACCCATACCCTTGTACATAAAAACTTTGTGGGTCTCACATATTGTATAAGTCCCTCTGTACAGTTTTTAAAACAACGATGCGATCATCGTTAAACCTTGGGCCTCTCCTTGAGCTGTAAGCCCCAACAATCTTTTCAAAGCACTTTCTCCTTTGATTTTGAATCCAAATATATGTTGTCATCAAAACTTTCTTTAAATTCTTTGTTGAACAACTAACAAAACAACATGGAAGCTCTACAACGGGTAAGTGTTTATCCGCCTTCATTTGCAACTTTCATATGTATATAACTGTATTGTGGGGCTGTTTCACTGTAAGTCTTCTTTCACATATTTTTATATACTTGTTACATATCCCCTGTGTAATACTAGTATAGTTACTTAGAGTTTTCCCCGGCAACTACGTCTAGAACTAGGTAAAGCCCTGTTGGTCACTCTTAAATACAAACAAAACTAGATACCCCGTAGGATTCCAGATAGAGTCTTCCCTTCTCTTGGGGTTAAACAATATGGAACAAAGAGAAAGGCAGTATTCTCGGTGAACCTTTTCTCAGACTGTCACTCTTAGAAATCGTCAAAGAAACTCTAACTCCCCAGAGATGATCTTTTCTCCGTGAATGACATCTCTTGAGTTTCTTCCAAATTCTCGAACTTTCCTAGAATGATCTCTTCTCTGTGAATTGTATTTCTTGAACTTCTCTTGGTTTGGGGACCCACAGGCTTCCTAAAAAGCATCCCCTCCTCCTCTTGGGCGTTGTACAAGGACCCTTCGGCTTCTTAGAAGTTCTCATGCCTTCTCTTGGGCTTAATACAAGGACTCTGACGACCTCTTAAAGGTATAAGACAGAACTTAGTCATCCTTTGCAAGAGCAGTCTTTCCAGCGTCAAAACTCCGACCGTTCTAGGGTTGATACTCATCCCTTAATGCCCGTGCCTCCTCTTGGGCATTGTACAAAAGATAAAACTCTAGACTTATATAGTCTAAACCTCTTGAGTCTCAAAGACATTCTCAAATTCCTTTCAAACAATAGGAAAAAACACCGATCACTCTGGATCAATCTCCCGCAGAAACCCGGTCTCTCTCATGAGAGTTCCCCACACTTGGACACGTTTCAGGATCTCAATAATCCTTAGCAGTAAGTCAGCCTCCTCTTGGGCTTCGTACAAATGATTCTCCCTAGCGGAGCTAACCTTTTCATACTCTCTTGTTGAGTCAACCACGTTTAGCCTCCGTCTTGGGCTTTGTACAAGACATATAAAACACTCTCTTGTTAAGTATAAAAGACTTTCTTGTTGAGTCAACCCCTTTTTAGCCTCAATCTTGGGCTTTGTACGAGATAGAAAAATACTCTCTTGTTGAGTATAAAAGACTCTCTTGTTGAGTTAATCTCCTTTTAGCCTCAACCTCGGGCTTTGTACGAGATAGAAAAACACTCTCTTGTTGAGTATAAAAGACTCTTTTGTTGAGTCAATCTCCTTTTAGCCTCAATCTCGGGCTTTGTACGAGATAGAAAAGCACTCTCTTGTTGAGTATAAAAGACTCTCTTGTTGAGTCAACCACCTATTCAAGACTCTCTTGTTGAGTCAACTCTTTTAGCCTCCTTCTTGGGCTTTGTACAAGACACATAAAAGTACTCTCTTGTTGAGTCAAACCGTTTCAGCCTCCATCTTGGGCTTTATACAAGATACATTCTCCCCAACGGAGTCAAAATCCCTTTTAGCCTCAATCTTGGGCTTTGTACAAGACAGAAAGAACATTTTCCCCGGAAAAGTCAAACTCCCAGCCTCCTCTTAGGCTTTGTATAAAGAAATCCCTAGTTGAGTCAATCAACCTTTTAGCATCAAGTTTTTGCCTTGCTCACAACATACAAACATCAACAATTCCTCTTTAGAGATGACAAATTCTCTCTCAGTCCAACCTTTAGCTTCATATCTTGGGCTTTGAACAAGATATAAACCACCTTTAGCTTCATGACTTAGGCTTTGAACAAGACACCAAAACAATCCCTTTCCTCCCCTAGAATAGGAGGAACTACGATTGCTCTGATTTCCCTGTTTCGCTAAACGGGAATACTTAGGCATAAGATTGCAAAATCTTAGCGAGCATACTAATCAAAAACCCAAAATCCCGTACCCTCATACAAAGCATCAGACCTAACACCTTACCATAAACCTAGCCAGTAGTCTAGACACTGTTTTTAAGCAAATAACTAAAGACAGACCCCCTTTTGATAGCATCTCTAAACCAACAGTTTTGACTGTTTAACCTCAGTATGCAAGCAGGGTTAATTGGAGACATCTATTTCCCTTCCTTAATCAGCTCAACAGGATAAAAAAATTAACCAAACTGTAGTGCCAAAGTGATAATGATTCGAAACCATAAAAATTGCGGTACAACCAGTAGATCGAGAAAATTGCCCTGGCCCTCATCAACGTTGCGAGGAGATTAAAGAACTACTTCCTGGTCCACATGATAGTGGTGCGAACAGACCAACCCATAAGACAGCTGCTAAGTCGGCCAGACATGGCCGGTAGAATGCTCAAATGGTCTTTGGAGCTGTTAGAATTTGACATCCATTACGAAAGTAGGAAGGCCCTCAAGGCATATGTCCTGGCCGATTCGTGGCAGAAATGACGCCCCCAGCACCCCCATCAAGCGGAGCATACAAATGGACCATCTTCGTCGACAGAGCTTCCAGCTCCACAGGTAGTGGTGCAGGCATCATCCTCGAGAATGAAGAAAGAATCCTAATTGAAGTATCATTAGTCTTGTCCTTCCCCATATTGAACAATTAATTCGAGTACGAAGCATTCCTCGCAGGCTTACGGTTGGCCGAGGACTTGGGTACTAAGGAAGTAAATATCTTCACGGATTCCCAGCTTGTGGCATCCCAAGTACGAGGAGAGTATCAGGCCAAAAATGATCATCTCGTCGAATAATTGACATTGGTAAAAGAAAAGATAACTATGTTTGACGCGTGGAAAGTCCAGCACATCCCCCACGAACGAAACACTCGGGCAGATGTCCTGTCAAAATTGGCCAGCACCAGAAATAAAAGTGGTAATAAGTCTGTCATACAAGAGATACTTCCCCGCCCAAGTATTGAAAAGCCATCGGGGTTGCTCGACGTCAACACCATTGGCGACAGCAGCTGCTGGATGACCCCGGTATACAACTACCTCACCACGGGGGAATTGCCCGAGGACAGGAAAAAGGCCAGCATAACCAAGCGAAGGGCCTGCTCGTACGTCCTGGTTGATGACAAGCTCTACCATTCTCCATCCCACTCCTAAAATGTGTTGAGGAGAACAAGGTCCCCAATGTTCTCCAGGAAATTCACGACGGGATCAACGCGCAACACTTGGGAGGAAGATCCTTGGCACAAAAGGCCCTCCGAGCAGGGTACTACTAGCTGACCATGCAGCACGACGCTAAGGAGCATGTCAAAAAATGTGACAGATGCCAATGCCACGGGGACATGCACTTGGCATCCCCTAACGAGTTGAAGACTTTGTCCTCCCCATGGCCCTTCGCCTGGTAGGGGATATCAGAACAAATTTCTGATCATGGTCGTCGATTACTTTACAAAATGGATCGAAGTCAAAGCTCTCGCCAAGATCACAACAGCCTTCAACATACTTCGTTTTTACAAAAGAAATGCCCTCGCACGATTCGGGGTGCCTCAGGCCCTTGTAACCGACAACGAGACCCAATTCACAGACAAGAAGTTTCAAGACTTCGTCGCCAAATTAGGCACAAAGCAACACTTCTCATCCGTCGAGCATCCCCAGACCAACGAACAAGCAGAGGCCGCGAACAGGGTGATCTTTCGAGGTCTGAAATGAAGGCTAGGCGAAGCCAAAAAAGAGATGGGTTAAGGAGCTACATAGCGTACTCTGAGCCTATAGAACAACCCCACACTCAACCACCGGGGAGACTCCCTTCCGACTAGCGTATGGAACCGGGGCAGTAATCCCGGTGGAGATCAGGGAACCTTCCAGGCGAACAGAAGCTCCTCTCGATAAGGAGCTAAATGACGAAGCTTTAAGAGAAGAACTCGACCTGGTCAAAGAAATCCGATCAGGAGCAACCCTCCGTGAAGCTTCACTGAAACAAAAAATAACTCCTCGCCATGATGCCAAAGTCATAAAGCGTGATTTCTAAGTTGGCAGCCTGGTCCTACGCAAAAATCAAAAGGATTCACGTGAGGGCAAGCTGGCCGCAAATTAGGAAGGACCGTACAGGGTTAAATCAAAAACAGGAATCGGCGCCTACTACCTCGAACAACTGGATGAAGAACTATTTGCTCAACCATGGAATGCTGAAAAGCTCAAACAATATTATAGTTAGGACAAAGTCAGAACTAACTGCGAATAAGCTCCCCCTCACTACGGAGAGGTTGCTCGGCCACGGGAGCATGCCCTGGTGCAAGCACAATCCTTAAAATTACAACGAAGGCAATTTTCTGCTCATAGGACGAGCAGACTCCGTGCCCAACGGGGATACCTCAATCGAGCTTCGTTGTTGTCGTACCAGCGTGGTAGGACACCTAGTTCGCGATGGGAATAGTCCAAGCCCTGTGCGATTAGGACCTCGACCGAGTTCCTAGTCCCACGAATTGCGAAACTACTTTGCCTCCTCGACAAGTTCCCCATACTGTCGAGCATCAAAACGAGTCGAGCAAACTCCTACATCTATCGAGCACAATTCACAAATATTAACAAAACACAAAAAATGAGATGCAAGGCATATAATGTCGAACGCAAATATACATATATAAGTACGACCACGAAGCCAGAAAGCTGTCAAAATATATTACAAACTCGGGCCAAGCCCAATCATCAATTACAATAAAAATGGCACGCAGGCCAACAAAATACTAAGGTACAAAAAGGAAAGCTAAACTTCATCCGTGGGAAGCTCGGGAGGAACAACCTGGCTGTCAATAACTTGGTGTAAAACGCCCATTCCCTCTGTGACCAGATGGACGTCAGAATTCAGGGCCTTCATCTGTTCCACGGCTACGCTAAATCTGAACTCGACTGCCCCCAGGTTATCCTGCTCGAGGGTGCGAATTCTCCCGATCAGGTCTGCCCGGGTCTTCAAAGCTCTTTTCTCCTCAGTTTCATCTTGGCCAACAGCAAAGGAGCCCTCCAGCCTAACAACCTTCGCCTTCAGCTCGGCGTTCTCCTCCTTCAAGTGTTGCATCTCCTCCCTGGTCTGATTCATCTCTTTCAGAAGTTTAACCTTAGCCTCGTAATTGCCCTGGAGGGTCGTCAGCTTTTTGAACAACTCTGCAGTCTCCAACTCAAGCTCAGTTTCCCTTGCCTTGAACTTCTTAAACTCCACGGTCAGAATTGTCTCTGCGTCCCCAAGGGCCAGCGCCGCCTCCAGCACTCTCATCACAGCTATTGTATCCTGGCACAGGAGTTTCCTCCTCACCTTAGGATCAGCAGACAGAATGGTCGACACATCAAGGTCGAGGACAACGACTGATCCCTCCCCGTCAAAAATCTTTCCTTGCAAATAACAGGGGGATAGAACAAACTTGCCCCCAACAAAGTTGCTCGAACCGTCATCCAGGGGAGAACTAAGATCATCCCGCTTCCTTTTCTTCTGAGTATCCGGGGTAGGAGGATTCAACGTGCTGCCCGAAAAGAAGGTAGAACCGCCGACGAACTTCTCCAATGTCGCCTGCTGCTTAGCCGCGTCGACCTTCGGCACCAACGCCTTCTTGAGATTTTTGGCCGCTGCGGACCTGACCAGGCACTCACGCATGTTCGACATTTTCCCTGCATAAATAAAAAAGGATTAGCACATTGGACAAGACATTAACAGTACGGGCAAAAGGTTAATCTATACCAAGAAGCTCGAACGCGACATCCTCGTTCTCACATTCGAGGAGGGCCTTGGTATTTATATAGCGAGCTGCCCGAGAAGGCTCCCCGTCCTCCTCATACAACACTTTGTTGTCCTTGTCCACTATAAAAGCGGGGATAAAACTCTCCACGAATGTCATCAACGCTCGAAAGGATTTCTTGTCCTCCGTGCTCAGCTGGTTATGCTTAATGAGGAATTGGTCGCTCCTATATCTAAAATGAGCAAACACCCATTCTAGTGGGAATTTTGACACCGGTCTAATTACTTCCTGACCATTCTCCTCCATGGCTTCCATGGTGGCCAGAGATTCTTTGGCCGCCTCTGAGACAGGCTTCACGACCAAGAACCTGTATTTAAAGTTTCGGACAGACTCCGAATATGGCCAGAACAATCTGCTCTGTTGTTTAAAAGACACCCAGCTTTGCTTTGGACCAATCATGCCCCTCTGAATCTGGAAGATGCAGAAAAAGAGCTCCACTATAACTTCGATCTTCAGATATTGACACACCAGCTCGAAGGCCTGAATAAACGCTAAAGCGTTCGGATGAAGCTGGGCAGGACACAACTCGAGGTGACAAAAAATAGCCCCTTGAAAATCAGTGAAGGACAGATGATACCCCGCCTCCATGAAAGCGAATTCGTACATTGGAAATCTCATCCCCGGATACACCGAACATATCCGATCATCCTCCGATGGACATATCGCTTTCCAGCCCGCGGGTGTATCCTCTCCCCGGTCCTCAAGGTAAGGAAACGAACGGGCCTCCTCCTCGGTAAAGGTCGATCTCGTCACCAATAGCTCTTGGGCGATCCAACTAAGATCCCATTCAGCCACCCTGACGTTGGCGTGCTCGACAGGTTGCACAACCTCCCCGTTAGCAATCCTAGTGTCGGGGATGACTTCCTTGTTCCTACCGGCCATTTCACCTGAAAAGCAGAGGAAGCAAAAGTGAATTTGAAGACAGAGATCAAATCCACCCTTCCACCACAAATCAAGTGAAAGGGAGAGGAATAAATATGAGGATACCCTCAAGCTCTAGTCGACAGTACCAGGACACGGCGAGATCCTCTCCCCGGAGAACGGGGACGAGTCTCTGTGACTTTTCACATGGCTCTTACGCGGACATGTCTCCTCAACAATTGAAACTTACGCGAAAATCAGCTCTCGCGCCGAGGAGGTCTAATGGCCGACTACAAACATGATGTACTTTTAACTAGAAACCTAGGAAGATCTACACAGTTCTACGTAACATCAACAAACATTCGTCCTAGGTTTATCAGGTTCTTCAAGGTCTTCAAGAATATTCCAAAAAATTCATGTGTTTATCAACGAACGCATGAACTTCAATAGGAAAATTCAAGTGTTCATCAACGAACGCATGAACTTCAACCAGAAAACTCATGCGTCGTCGGGAAATTCAAACTAATTCCCAGAAAATCAAGAATTATCATAAGACTAACAAGCAAGGATGAAGAACTTACTTGAAGATTTGGAGGTTGAAGATGATGATCTGGAGGTAGAAGATGATAAATTTGTGCGAAGTGTGTAAATGAATCCTCGTTCCCCCTTTTTGTAAGCATTTGCTCACATGGGGGAAGTGCTAAGGGAAAAAGCCATCATTGCTTGGCAAGCATAGACCCCCTAGGCCTTGACAAAAATTTATTGCGTCGTCACACGTGTCAGAAGGGAATCTTCGTTTGGCATTCTCAAGGCTAAAACGTGGCATTCCCCAAGGAAAGTCCTCTCCAGCTCTCCGCGGGCATACGCTCCTTGAAAGTTAATACAGGTCACCTCCTCATCAGGGCTGATCGACATGAAAAACGTCCTTTTCACGGGCACATCCCCACTAAGTCTGGTCGACCCAAAAACGTCCTTTTTACGATCACGCCCTCGCGTACTAAGGAACTGTCGGGCTAATAAACCAGCTGTCAACCACGCTTACCATAGACAAGCGAAGGGCATGTCCGTGAACATTTTCATTCAAAAATAACTACCTCAAAAAGCTACCCCGTGTCGCAAATCTTGCCCCTCGGTAGACCAACAAGGTTATCTCAAGTCATTACTAAAATTCTGGTCAAGCAGATCACTAAGATGTCGAACAGGATGTCGTGATACTTGATTTTTGGTTCTCACACAAGGATAACAAGGAGCAAAATACAAACAGCAAAAACAAAGAGACACACAAGAATTGTTAACCCAGTTCGGTGAACAACAACACCTACGTCTGGGGGCTACCAAGCCAGGAATGAAATCCACTAAGTAGTATTAGTTCTAAGCTAAACTCCACCGTTTACAACTTGTAACCTAAAAACTACCCGTGCTAGATTTCTACCTAAGACACTTCTAGGTATGAGACCCTTCTCAATTCCCTTTCAATCACAGCAGTGACTGAACAATTACGACTCAATAAAACTGTCCAACTCAGGTATTCACGCAATACAAGAGAGGCTCACAAAAGTACAAACCCTAGTACTCACTAACAACTGTGTATTTTCAGTGTCTATTATATGTTAAATCCATCCTATTTATAACACTAAACAAAAATGGATTTGGGCTTCAGAATCACAGTAATTCAGCTCCACAGAATCTGCAACTTCTTCTCTAGAATAGTTTCCTCAATCCTAAGTTTCCTAAAGTATCTCCACACTTAGAAACAGCATATTCCATTTAGAATCAGAATCTCTGATTCCTCAATCTCGGATGCCACCTAGGACAAATACACATTCTCATAAAAAATGGAAATCAGAAAACAGTTATTCCAAACTGTAACAGACAAAGATGTCGAATCAACATGATAGGACATCATGTCTAACAACTTAACCTTCAGTCAGTCCAATATGCTAGGACATCTTGTCCAACATCTTTCTGTTGAGTTAGTTTTACCAAAATTGATGCCAACCTCAAAGGTTTGGACTCGTCAATCTCCCCCTTTGGCAGATTTTGGATAAAACTAACTATAGTTAATCCTGCAGACAGAGTTAATCAGAACAGGGAGATCAGATCATCAGAACAACAGCGGAAAAGAACTTTTTTCTCCCCCTTAACCAGTTCCTTCTTCTGCAAGCAACACTACTCCCCCTCAGTGGTTAGTAGCATTCAGCAGTGGTTAGTAAAGTTAGTATTACTCCCCCTTTTTAGCCATAATATGACAAAGGCAGAAAGACTAACTAAATAACCAAATAAACAGTATAGAGTATTTAAAGTACACACCCAAAACAAAAAACTAAATTATCCTGGGCATTAAGCCCTTACACAACCAAAACAAGAATGAACTTGAGAGAATGCTTGAAGACCCTCTCAAACTTTATGGGAATACACATTCAGATACTTGAATAGCATTCCCACACCCAGTGGTATGTTACATATCTTCAGATAGGCAAACTCCAAGCTTGCCTCTTAACACTTCAAATTGATTTGCATCTAAAGCTTTAGTGAAGATGTCAGCTAACTGATTCTCTGTGGCAACATGCTCCAAGGTTATAACTTTGTCTTCCATAAGGTATCGAATGAAGTGATGCCTGATGTTAATATGTTTAGTTATGTTGTGCTGAATAGGGTTCTTTGAAATATTAATTGCACTCAAGTTGTCACATAAGAGTGTCATAACATCTTAAATGACATTGTATTTAGTCAGTATTTGCTTCATCCATATCATTTGAGAACAACTACTCCCTGCAGTGATGTATTCAGCTTCAGCAGTAGACAAGAAGACACTGTTTTGCTTCTTACTAAACCAAGAGATTAAGTTGTTTTCTAAAAAGAAACATCTACCAGAGGTGCTCTTTCTATCATATGCATTCCCAGCCCAATCAGCATCACAGTATCCTATTAACACAGAGTTAGAGTTATGCGTATAGAGCAGTCCATAGTCACATGTACCATTAACATACTTCGGAATTCTTTTGACATGATTAATATGGCTAACTTTAAGTTCAGCCTGATATCTCACACATACTCCTACTGCAAAAGTTAACATACTTCAAAATTCTTTTGACATGATTAATAAGGTATAGAAGACTTCCAATCATGCTTCTATACAGACTCTGATAAACACTTACCTATTTCTCGTCTTTAGATAACTTCAAGTGAGTAGGAGCATGAGTCCTCTTGTGTTTTGCATTCTCCAAACCAAACTTTTTAACAATATTTTTAGCATATTTCCCTAGACAGAGAATATAGAATCTTCCATTTGTTTGACTTGGAGACCAAGGAAGTAAGTTAATTCACCAACTAAGCTCATTTGAAACTCAGATTGCATTTGCTTGACAAAGTGTTGAACCAACTCTTCTGACATTCCCCCAAACACAATATCATCGACATAAATTTGTGTTATGATGAGTTTTCCTTCCATTTCTCTAACAAAGAGGGTTGTATCAATTCCTCCTTTGCTGTAGCCATGAGTAACAAGGAAATCAGTTAGCCTTTCATACCAAGCCCTTGGAGCTTATTTCAACCCATACAAGGCTTTCTTCAGCTTGTATACATGATCTGGAAATGTAGGATCAACAAAACCTTTGGATTGTTCAACATAGACTTCTTCGTTCAAGTATCCGTTTAGAAAGGCACTCTTGACATCCATTTGAAAAAGCTTGAACTTCAGCAGGCAGGCTACTCCAAGTAGTAGTCTCACAGACTCTAATCTAGCAACAGGAGCAAAAGTTTCGTCAAAATCCACTCCCTATATCTGAGTGTACCCTTGGGCAACAAGTCTAGCCTTATTTCTTGTGACTACACCGTGTTCGTCAGACTTGTTTTTAAATACCCACTTTGTCACAATCACATTTGACCCTTCTGGTCTTGGTATAAGATCCCATACCTCATGCCTCTTGAACTGCCATAGCTTCTCTTGCATCGCATTAATCCAAAATTCATCAGTCAAGGTCTCCTTGACATTCTTGGGTTCTATCTTCGACACAAAACAAGTGCTGGTAACAACATCTCGTGACCTGGCCATCCTTCCTCCATTTGGGTCTCCTATTATGAGTTCCTTGGGATGATCTTTCTGAATTCTGATGGAGGGTCCCTTTTCAACCCTCTCAGTCAATGTAGGTTCATGATTGGCATCATTAGATTCTGCAGCACCCTCAGAGTTATCTTGTGGTGTTACAACATCCTTTCTGACATCTTCCTCCCCATGGGAAAGAATGCTCCAATATCATTTGTAACTCTGGATTCTATAGGTGAGTCATCAACCACAACATTTATGGACTCTAATACCACTTGAGTTCTTAAGTTGTAGACTCTGTAGACCCTGCTATTTATAGAGTATCCCAGGAAGATTCCTTCATCACTCTTGGGATCCATCTTCCTTCTCTGCTCACGGTCTGCAAGGATGTAACATTTGCTTCCAAAGACATGGAAGTACTTCACAGTTGGCTTTCTACCTTTCCACAGCTCATACATAGTGGCAGATTTCCCAAATCTGATGGTTACCCTATTTAAGATGTAGCAAGCTGTGTTCACTGCTTCAGCCCAAAAGTGATAAGGAAGTTTTTTGGCATGAAGCATGACCCTTGCACATTCTTGAATTGTTCTATTTTTTCTCTCAACCACACCATTCTGTTGAGGAGTGATGGGTGAAGAGAACTCACGACTAATTCCTTCTGAGAAGCAGAACTCATTAAACTTACTGTTCTCAAACTCTTTCCCATGATCGCTTTTGATTCTGTCAATGCCACAATCCTTCTCTCTTTGAAGTTTTTGACACAGTCCTTTGAAAACTTCAAATACCTCTGACTTCTATTTGATGAAGTGCACCCAGGTGTACCTAGAGAAATCATCCACTATAACATAAGCATACCTCTTTCCAACAAGGCTTTCAACCTACATAGGTCACATTAAGTCCATATGGAGAAGCTCTAAGTTTTTTGAGGTGGTCTGATGTTGAAGCCTTTTATGTGACATCCTAGTCAATTTTCCAATTTGGCATTCCCCACATATTTTTCCTTCATCTATCTTTAGATTAGGAATACCTCTGACAGCCTCCTTGGATATGACTTCTTTCATTCCTTTCAAGTGCAAATGACCAAGTTTCTGATGCCATATATTCACCTTATCTTCTCTTGACACCAAGCATGTGGAAGGACACTTAGTTTCATGGGGAGCCCACAAATAACAATTATCCTTTGATCTGGTACCTTTCATGATAAGTTCCACTTTATCATTTGTTACTAGACACTCAGATTCAGAGAAGTTAACCTTAAAGCCCTGGTCACACAATTGGCTAATACTTATCAGATTTGCTGTCAATCCTTTGACATACAGGACTTTATCTAGACTTGGCTGACCATCATACTTCAGCTTACCAACACCGTTTATCTCTCCTTTTGAACCATCTCCAAAGGTGACATGGCCAGTGGAATGAGGTTTGATGTCAACCAAGAACTTCTTGACACATGTCATGTTTCTAGAACAACCACTATTAAAATATCAGTCTTCTTTAGCAGAAGCTCTCAATGAGGTATGAGCTATGAAGGCGACAATTTGATTCTTAGGGATCCACTTCTTCTTTCCTTTAGTAACCTCTTTTCTTCTTCTGGGTTGAGTTGATGATTTTGGATAACCATTTAACTTATAGCAGTAAGCCTTTAAGTGACCGTACTTACCACAGTGATGGCACTTCTTGTCCTGATTCTTTCTTCCTGGGGAGTTGTTCTGAGGCCTTTGACGATGTTGAGACATCCTACTTGACATCAATTGAACTGAGTTCCCACCAGACCTTTGTCCTTTGTTCTCAACTTGATCATTGTAGCCAAGACCTCTTCCACTTCCAGTATATCTTCCTGAATTAAGAATTTCATCCAACACATCTGAACTGTTATTTAGCATTCTTATATACTTGGTCATGTTGTTAAGTTTGGAGTTTAACAACACCACTTCATCCTCCAGATTAGAGATTATTCCCAAATGATATAGTCTTTCATCACAAAGTTGGGCAATAAGATTCTGCTGATCTTGCCCTAACTGACACAATTCAGCACTTCTAATGCATACCTCCTTATATGAGGCAACTATTTCACCAGGGGTGAGATCTCCAATATCTAATTCATTTTCCTAATCATATACTCCAGTGAGTGCAGAAACATGTTTAGCAGATTCTCCATCGCTCGAGGAGTCATCTTCAGACCACGGAGTGGATAAACCTTTCTTCGCCTTCTTGTGGAAGGTGGGATATTCACCTCTTGTGTGTCCAAAACCCTTGCACTCAAAGCATTGAATTCCCTTTCCTCGGTTGGGTTTCTTATCATAGCTAGTTCTTCTTCCAAAAATTTTCCTTCTATAGATGTTGGAAGTCTGAGCCTTGACATTGGTTTTAAACTTCTCATCCAGTTTCATCAATAGTTGGTGATACTGTTTTTCAAGAAACCCCACAGCTTTGGACAGATCCTCATTGGAGTCCCCCTCTTCTTGGTTACTCACAAAGGCTAAACTTTTCTTCCTTTAATCCTTCTCGCTGATAGTCATCTCAAAAGTTTGGAGTGATCCCATGAGCTCATCTACTTTCATAGCATTTATATCCTGAGCTTCCTCAATGGCGGTCACCTTCATATCAAATCTCTTGGGGAGAGAGACCTCAGGATTTTCTGAACCAACTTGGCTTTTGGAATTTTCTCTCCAAGGTCACTTGATGTGTTGGCAATATCAACAATGTTCATACGAAAGTCTTGTATACTTTCATCCTCTTTCATCCTCAAGTTCTCAAACTTAGTGGTGAGAAGCTGAAGTCTTGAATATTTTACTCTTGAAGTTCCTTCATGGGCAGTCTTCAAGATCTCCCATGCATCCTTGGCAAGAGTGTAGTTCTTGATGAGCCTGAAGATGTTCTTGTCCACACCATTGAACAGGGCATTCAATGCTTTGGAATTACCTTAAGCAAGGTTATCATCTTCATCATCCTAGTCTTTGGTCTTTGGTAGATCTCACCCTTTAACCTCAGACTTCCAAGCTTTACCATCCATGGACTTGATGAACGCCACCATGCGCACTTTCCAATATTTATAATTGGAACCATCAAATATGGGTGGTCTATTTAAAATTCCTCCTTCTTTATCCATTGAACCAGAAAGTATCATCCCTGAATCTCACCCAGATATAGAGCAGGACGCCTGCTTTGATACCAATTGAAATTCTGGTCAAGTAGATCACTAAGATGTCGAACAGGATGTCGCGATACTTGATCTCTACTTCTCACACAAGGATAACAAGGAGAAAAATACGAACAACAAAAATAAAGAGACACACAAGAATTGTTAACCCAGTTCGGTGAACAACAACACCTACGTCTAGGGGCTACCAAGCCAGGAATGAAATCCACTAAGCAGTATTAGTTCTAAGCTAAACTCCACCGTTTATAACTTGTCACCTAAAAACTACCCGTGCTAGATTTCTACCTAATACACTCCTAGGTATGAGACCCTTCTCAATTCCCTTTCAATCACAACAGTGACTGAACAATTACAACTTAATAAAACTGTCTAACTCAGGTATTCACGGAATACAAGAGAGGCTCACAAAAGTACAAACCCTGGTACTCACTAACAGCTGTGTATTTTCAGTGTCTATTCTAGGCTAAATCCATCCTATTTATAACACTAAATAGAACTGGATTTGGGCTTCAAAATCGCAGCAATTCAGCTCCACAGAATCTGCAACTTCTTCTCTAGAATAGTTTCTTCAATCCTAAGTTTCCTAAAGTGTCTCCATACTTAGAAACAGCATATTCCATTTAGAATCAGAATCTCTGATTCCTCAATCTCGGACGCCACCTAGGACAAATACACATTCCCATAAAAACTGGAAATTAGAAAACAGTTATTGCAAACTATAACAGACAAAGATGTCGAATCAACATGATAGGACATCCTGTCTAACAACTTAACCTTCAATCAGTTCAACATGTTAGGACATCTTGTCCAACATCTTTCTGTTAAGTTAGTTTTACTAAAATTGATGTCAACCTCAAAGGTTTGGACTCATCAATTACTCTTTACATTAGACCAAAGACTTGGGGGCTCCTGTTCTGGACTAGGCAGACACATGGCCCACAGTAGGGCAATGCCCTACCCAGACCAGCTCTTGGCAAGGCCCAATAACGAGATCCAACCAATCTAGTTGTTGGGTACGATATAGCCGTTGGGCACAATATAGTCGTTAGGGACGTCCACCTCACGCGCTTGACAGTTCACGCAACCAACTGCCCCTCTGGAGTTCACGTGGACAGTTGGACCAGGTCAACAGGTCACGCGCTAGACCTTCCACCTAACAGTCTCCCATTGGCCGACCAGATATTTCGGCCACATGGGAGACCTTGGCCCCGCGTTGGGGTTATTCTATAAATACCCTCTCACTTGAGAGGGTCAAGTTTGATTAATATCCAATATTTACTATTCATACCTAAATGTTTTGTACTTGCTTTCTCTATCCCAAAAACTTACTTTGGCATTGGAGTACCTTGCAGGTACACCCCCCTCCTCTCCTACAACCACCATCGCTGCCCTACACGGAAGGCCAGGAAGATCCATTCTGATCACCTCAGATCAATCTTTATGAACATTTTAGATGATTTATTCTTGAAAATAAAATGTATTATGGTAAGTAATAATGACTCGTGGCTTTAGAGTAGCCTATATTAATATGGAACATTTAAATAAACTAGTCAAACATGATTTTGTCATTGATTTACCAAAGATGAAAGTTGTCAAAGATAAATTGTGATGCTTGTCAAAAGGGAAAGCAAACCAAATCAACTTTCAAGCCAAAGAATGTGGCATCAACTACAATGTCACTTCAATTATTGCACATGGACTTATTTGGTCCATCAAGAACAAGAAACTTTAGTGATAATGTATATTCTCTAGTTATTGTTGATGTTTTTTTCTAGATATTTGTGGAAACTATATCTTGTGTAGAAAAGCGACATTTTCAAGGCATTCAAGAAATATTCAAAATAAGTGCATAATGAAAATCACTAAAGATTGCATCAATTAGGAGTGATCATGGTGGAGAGTTTCAAAATGCAACATTTGAAGAGTTTATTGAAGAACATGACATCTTTCATCATTTTTCAGCGCCAAGGACTCCTCAACAAAATGGAGTGGTTGAAAAAAAGAATCAATCTTTAGTTGAACTTGCAAGAACCATGCTAAGCGACTCAAATCTACCAAAGTATTTTTGGGCATATGCAGAAAACACGACATGTTATGTAAGATATCAGGTTATCATTGGACCAATATTGAAAAAGACTCCTTATGAACTCTTTAATGGAAGAAAGCCAGACATTTCTCACTTTCATATCTTTGGATGTAAGTGTTTTGTGCCCAACAATGATAAAGACAATATAGGCAAGTTTGACGAGAAATCAGACAAAGGTATTTTTCTTGGTTACTCTATCTTTAGTAAGACTTATAGAATTTATAACAAAATTACTTTAACTATTGAAGAATCAATGCATGTATCGTTTGATGAATCTAACTCCTCCAAGGAGGATATAGTTGTTTGTGATGACGATGATGATATTTTAGAAATACCTATGGAAGACATTGCTAAGAATGACAAAGTTGGTCAAACGGAACAAAAAAAGGAAAATACACGACATGAACAAAATCAAAGTAATTTACCTCAAGAATGGAGAACTCACTGTGATCATCCAATAGACAAATTTATTGGTGACATAAGTAAAGGAGTTTCAACAATACTTAATCTTAAGGATGCTTGCTTGAATATGACATTTGTTTCTTAAATAGAACCTTCAAATATTGATGAAGCCATAAAAGATGACTGATGGATACTTTCCATGCAAGAGGAATTAAATCAATTCGAAAGAAACCAAGTTTGGGAACTTGTTCCTAGGCCAAGTGATAAACACATCATTGGTACCAAATGGGTTTTAAGAACAAACTTGATCGAGAATGTTGCAATTGTTCAAAACAAAGCAAGACTGGTGGCTCAAGGTTATAATCAAGAAAAAAGAATCGACTTTGATGAAAAATTCGCCCCAGTTGCAAGGTTACAAGATATTCGTTTATTAATTACTTATGTGTGTTCATAAAATTTTAAGTTACTCCAAATGGATGTCTAGATTGCCTTCTTGAATGGATACTGTCATACCCCAAATTTCCCCTTAAATCACTAAATCGATGCATTCACAAGACATTTGCATCATCTATATATCATGACATGCATTTCTTTTAGTATAACACTTAAAAAGTCAAACAAAATAAAATTTTGGTTTTACAGACAGACCGGTTCAATCAATTATCAATTGTGCGTAAATTTAGCAGGCAAAAAATTTCAAGATCGGACCTACACCTGATTGTTTAATTGATCTACGATTCGCGCAGTTCAACCTGGTATGCTCATTTTATTTTTTGACTTTTCACACGATTGCATTCCCAAGACATTTGCATCATCTACATATCATGACATGCATTTCTTTCAGTATAACGCTTATAAAATCAAACAAAATAAAATTTCGGTTTTACAAACAGACCGGTTCAATCAATTTTCAATTGTACGTAAATTTAGCGGGCAAAAAATTTCAAGATCAGACATACACCTAATTGTTTTATTGATATACAATTCGCGTAGTTTAACCTGGTGTGCTCATTTAATTTTGACTTTTCACACAGTTGCATTTTGACTAGTGTGAGTCTTTTTAATCGGGTACTTTTTACTGCAAGATTTGATCTGCAACTGTCTGTTTTACAGAACTTTATTTCACGTAGATTATTTTAATGCGTTCATTTTATTTTTTCACGCACTTTTCTCTCCCAATTTTTATTCATTTTAATTCCTTTTATTTTTGTTTTTTAATGAAAATTTGAGAAAAAATAAATAGAAGCAAATATGTGATCATTTGATTTTTATTTGTCATTTTAAAAAAGATTAGAATTTTTTATTTAATTTTTAAACCAATTTGATCACCAAATAAATATCTAGGGGGCATTATTGGATTATATAAAATTGAAACCATAAAAACCCTATTATATATTCTTACTACTTAGCTTGCAATAAAAAGGAACCAATCACATGAAACGGCGTCCCTACAAGGATCAATTTTTCTCTCTCGGTAGAAGGAAATAAATGAAGAAACAAGTATAAAAAATAAATAGAAGACCATATCATATTTTCTTCTTCACGTGTGATCACCTTTCACCATCCATAACACAAATTCATACTTTTTCTTCATACCACAACTACACTCACTCACCTTTATTATCAACTCTCCCCACTAACATGTGAAAAGCTGCTACTACACAAACACACATCCATAAAACAATTACAATTCCACACTATTTCCCTCTTTTTACAATCACAATCAGCATAAGAGAAATGGAAAAGTAAAGTAAATGGTTTGTTTTCATGGCATACTGTAAACACCATAACCATTAAAATCTTCTTCATTTTTGAAAACTTCAACTCTCTCACCTTTAAATCACGTAAAAACACCCTACAAACACCTCCAAACCTCACTCAACTTTTTTCAGGGAAACTCACACAGTCGTACATTGTTCCCCCACGGTTAACCACCCAATACCACCATTACTTTCATCTTCTACTACAATGATCGACCTTCCTCACACTCCATACTATTCACACAGAAAAATAACTCCAACGAGCAGAGCTTTTGGCCAGCAACAACAACAACAAACATCAACTCAGCACCGACAACGTAAAAAATAGCAACTTCGACTCATTTGGTAATGCTCGATTTCAATAATTCATTTGAGTTATGGTTTTATTATGTATTTTGATTGTGATTTGTTGGTATTAAGTTTTTTTTGCATTGTTGCTGAATTTTTATTTTGAGGTTGTAAGCAATGTTGTAATAATGTGAATAATCGGGATTGTGCGCTATGTGTTTATTGTCTGGTTTATTTTCGTAACGAGTCAATCAATTCGATTCAATCCGCAGGTTCATCATTGTTTGTATATCGTAATGCTGCTGGATTTTTTTTCTTTTGGCATATTAATGTGAATTTCAGTTACAAGTTGTTGTTTATTATCTATTGTTACGTCGAAATTGGATCCAAAAATCATGTGTGTTCAGTTTAATTTCGATCGTCAACATTGTGTTATGTGCGTTTTATTTCGATTGTGATGAGTGAATTCAGCAATTTGCAATCTGTTTATCTCTGAATATAACTGCGACATTTTCAATTATTTGTCATCATATTTTAATTCGGTTTCGCATACGAATTTGTTGGTTGGCCATAACAACAATTCACATTTTGCTTTTTGCCACTTTGTGTTTTGACATGTGACTTTTTCATCCACAATGTTATAATTTGTTGTGTTTATTTAATTTGCGATGACCGTGCTTATGCGTCAGCAACTTGTGATTCGATTTGTGTTGACATACAACAATTCAATGTTCATTATATTTAAATCAAATTTAAATTCTACTTTGGTAGCTTTGCATCGCATGTCTTCACGTTATGCGACATCGATTCACATCCTCGCGTTGTGATATTTTGGCGCGTGCATGCTTCAGTTTCATTTAGTTTTTCGATTCAATTGGATGAATGTGTGTTGTAATTATTTTGTATGCATGTTTATCCTCTTATTGGTGCATTTTTTTATATGCAATTTGCGATTCAATATATTTGTGTCATTAAGTTAGGCCTCGCGCTAGAGTTTACATCATCACGCTAGAATTCATGCCCCCCACGAAGCAACTCGCGAACTTGTGTTACGATTCTCACATTTTCATTTATTTTTCAACCATTTTCACCATCGATTCAAAATAAATTTCAAACCATTTCACAAACCATTTTCACTAACGCGAATAAACACTCTATCAACATCTAGTTTTCTTTTTGGCTTATTCGAAACGCGATGAAAATCATTTTCTCAATAAAATGGGTTGAAAAGGAATGGGCGGAATTAATTTCTTCTCTTTTCCATGGGTATTAGAGTGCTAGCTATAATTAGCATTTGTTCGAATACTTGTCATCATTTCAAAACATGATAATTTAATAAAGTTTAGTTTAGTCGTTATTAGAAGAAAAAGAATTGGGGCGGAGGTAATTTTTTCTCTTTTCCCTGAGTATTCGAGTGCTAGCCGTAATTAGCTTTTGTTTAAATACTCGTCTTCCGATAAAAGATTTATGACTTAATTCGCTTCACAAATTTCATAAATAATGTGGATGAAAAAGGATTTGGGCGGAAGTAATTTCTTCTCATTTCTCCGACTATTTGAGTGCTAGCTATAATTAGCCTTGTTCAAATATTTGTCATCCACCTAAAAAAATGTCAACCAATCAAACTCATTTTCTGCCTTAGTGCGATGCTCAAACTCTTTTTTTAAACGAATATATTTTGTCTCGGACGATGCAAAACAATGCTTTGTCCTTATATATTTGAGAAAGCTAGCGACATTTTCTCATAAACATTGATGTGTCTATCTATTCTACTGTGATGCAAACATCCTTTCTCCCCACTATTTTGGGTAGTAAGCAATGTTTTCTGCTCGATTGTGACAAAATAACTTTCACTAGAATCGACCGACAAACACACATTTTCTATCTATAACTACCTAGCCTTGAGTTTTCCATCGCACCCGAAGATACGTAGGAGCGAGATTCAAATTTTTGTCAGGCACCCTAATAAAAAACTTCTTTTTTAGTCCTCTTGCATTTTCCTCTCACACTTTTAATAGCTTAAGGAAAACAAACATTTTTAAGCTAACACTTACCATAAACCTAACTAAATGGTTCATGTTAAGTACAACGGATGTGAGAGGTTCTAATACCTTCCCCTTGCATAATCGATTCTCGAACCCGATTTGGTTGCGACGACCATATCTTTATTGTCTTTTAAGGGTTTTATCGATATTTTACCTTTCCTATTTTGGAATAAATAAAGTTCGATGTCGACTCTGTTTATCACCTTCGAGCGTGCGATGCACTTGTGGTCATATTTTTTGCGTTGTGATAGCTGGTGACTCTGCTGGGGACCCCGGTTCCCTAAATAGAATAAAGCCTTGTTTAGTTAACTTTGAGATGAATGTTAGCTTTATCTATTTTCTTTCTTCTACCTTATTCTCTTTTATCGCTTATGTGCTTTTATTATCATATATCAGCTATAAGGTTTCCATGTACCGTGGTGGAAATTTTGATTGCTCTAACACTTTACGAGATATACTCTACACCTGATTGCCATACCCCAAATTTGTCCTACCTGTATAATATTACCCTAATTTGTGTTTCTGTTTGCAAACCATTATTCAAAAATCCAAAAAAAAAAAATGAAGTTGCTTTCATTTTTAATATTGCCTAAGTCCAGATGTTGCAAGGTTGAATCAACGTGCAGGCAAGGTTATCAAGACAAGTGTGCGTCCAGTAATGGTTGAAGTTTAGTTGGGTATGACCTAATCTTGGTCAAGAAAGAGAAGTGTGTTTCATTCTCAAGTTGCAAGAATGTAATATAATTCAAGTGTTTCATGGTTTAAGATCATCAAGGATCCGAATCATTTACAATTAGGGTTTTATGCAGTGCATTGGGGTTCATAATTTCAAGACACGTTCATCACATCCATATTATTTTCCAAGAAAGTTCAATGTGAATATTTGTGGTTCATCATGATTCATTCAAAGTTGATTCCAAGATTATTTTTAATGAAGATTCAAAGATGTTGGAATTCAAGATTCAATACTGGTCCATTTTTTATTTCACTTCTCAAGTATGACTTCTAATTTTAAGACATGACACCTAATGCTTTCATCATTTTCAAATTAATTTTAGAAGTTCAAGAATGGCATTGCAATGTTGTGATTCAAATACAAATGAGTCCCACTTTTACTTCCATCTATGGACAAGCATAATGTTGCTTAAGAACTTCAAATGTTGATCACAATTAAAGTTGCATTCAAGAAAAATCAAGACCAGATGAATGAAGGGTGCCAATAGTTCATTACAAGCCCAATTAAAGTCCAAACAAGTGCCCAATTGTTGCAAAAAAACATTACATTTCCATCAAAAAAATTCAGCAAAGGCCATGAAATTTAAAAGCCCATTACCAATTTAAAAGTCCATTTTACAAAGTGTCAAAGTCCATCCATAACATTTTATTGTCACAAAAATTACAAAGAAACAAAAACACATAAGCCACAATGCCTTCAAAAGGCCACAAATACAAGAACAAATAAGTTGTGCAAGCCAAAAAAAACAAGCTACTCTTTCCAACCAAATCCAGTCATCCACTTGACACACAAATTCTCCAAACAGTAAGCCATAAGGTACCCACAACATGACCAAATAATGACAAAGCCAAAAACCATGAGCCAATACACACATCTTCACGTATACACCAACCATTCCAACTTCACAACTACCAAGTTCCTTCCAGCTACCAAACAAGCCTGCAAGACAGTTTTTCAAGCCATCACAAGCTAATCCATGAAATTCCAGCTACTTGCAAAAAGCCAGTTCCACGGGCCATTACGCATCCAACACAAACCTTAAGTACAAAGCGACCCACTCTGCAAACGTCACGGCAAAACCATTTTGCAGCATCAAACCTGTCCCACAAAGCACAACGCACCATAAACAAACCTACAGCACAAATTCCAAATGCAAAAATGACACAAAAGGAACAAAAACAATTTGCACAACAACTTTAATCCTCACACTATAAATTTAACCTCATTCACACCTTCATCTTCAAGCTTTTGATAACAGCGAAACACACTGCATATTTGACTCGAATTGCACATGATTATTATAGTTTATTTACTGTTTTTCTTGTATTATGTCTATGTTTTATGTTGTTTTCAGGTAAAGTGCCCCAGTGGAGCCTTTCGTGAAGAAAAGAAGCAAAAAGAGTGAGAATCGAAAGATTTTGGTGGAAAATACACACACGGTGTTTCACATGGCGTTGGCCAAGGAGGACGTCGTGATGTGTAGGGTTTTACCCACGTCTCAACGGGCAGAAGACCACGTCTTCCACCCTTTTCACACATGGCAGGCGTCATGGGTAGACGGCGGGCGTCATCTTCACAAAACTCACCTTGGTCAAAGGCAGTTGAGGGAAGTGGCCATGACTAGAAGAATTCTCTCCACACGTTTTTTGAACGTTTCGTGTAACTTCCAAGGGTTTCCACACTATAAATAAGCCTTTAGTTTCAATTTGTTTTTCACCCTTTCTTAGTTACAGCATAGGCATAAATTCAGTTTGTTTAAAGCGGTAATCAGTCACATCGAGGGGTTATTGCACCATTGTTGTAATCGAGATTAGAGCACTTTAGAAGTAGATTAATCTTGCCACCATTTTACTTTCCAAGTCAGATTTATTTTCCAGCATTGTACCAGATTAAAGTCTCTAGTTTGGAGAAGGTTTATTATTCAATTCGCAATTTATTTACTCGCATCGTCTTTACTTTATTTACTTTCCCGCACCACTTTACTTTATTTACTTTCGCCTTGCTTTAAATTCATTTATTTTCCCGTACTGCTTTACATTCTTTACTTTATCGCACTGCCCATTTTAAATACCTTTATCTTAAAAGATTTGTTTTCAAACCGGTTTCGTTCTCGTCTTTGAAAATCAATCGCACCCTTTACACATTTTTAAATGATTTATCCCGCATATCTATTTCATGTCATGTTTACCATAGTCATGTCTAGCTAAATCCTTAGTGTTGGGATGTGAGGACCTTCGTTTCGATGGTACTCCGTATGTTGTGTTTGTAGGAATACTTTAAGGGTCGTTTTGGTTTTAATACAACTTTTGTGAACTTAACTTGATCGGCCTTTACGCAAATGGGACCGTGTTTCTATTTGAGTAATAACCGTGACTATGTCGAGTAAGATCGAAATCTGTCCGATACTTAAGATAAAAGTTGGTTAGTTTTTAATTAATAAAAACAGCGAAAGCGTTTTGTTAATTAATTAGGAAAATTTAATATTATTAGAAAGTGATTTTAAAACTAATTTTGGACGCGTTTATAGAGTTAGGATCCGGTTGGCCGAGCATATGCCGAAAACCCTTTGATATTAAATGTTTCCAATCAAAAGCACTTTTCAACCAAGTCTTAGAGGTGGTTATATAAAAAAGGACTTCATCACTTTAACGCAATACGCGACCGGTGCAGCGTGAGCGACTGGTATAGATTAGAGGGTATGTCCGATTTCGATCACGCTAACGCGGGGGTTCCTTTTTAATTAACTCTTTTTCAAAGAAGAAAATATTGCCCCGTAAGTGTCTCTATTTAGACAATAGGAGTACTATTTGATCGATGTGAATTACATACCAGTGCCATTTATCTGAATTCATTTTTACTCTTTATTCTCTTTTTTCCTGCGCACTTTATAAACCACAAATCAATAGCAACAACAACCATTACAAACCCTTCAAGCCTTCATTCAAATCCAAACTACCCCACAAATTGATATCGACAACAACAACACAACACAGAGAGAATGAGACAAATTTGAGAAGAGAGATTAAGAGGAACAAAATCAAATTGAGAATAGCGAACCAATATTGAGGGAGACGATTTGAGATAGTTGTGAACGAAATGGAGACGCGAGGCAGTGAGGGAAAGGTTGGATCGAAACTTTCAGCGCTGATGTTTTTCCTCCTTTCATGACCTTCACTCTTTTTCTTTTAATTTGTTTTCACTTAAAAAATGAGATGTGCTTCTCTCTTTTGACCATGCTTTTCTATTTATTTTTAAGGCTGATAACGTTTTTTTTAAACAATGTGTTAGGTGCTGAATTTACCTCAAAATGACACATCTTTCTTAGCACTTTTTCTACTTAATTCTCATGTTTTCATTAGTTTTACTCATGATTGTTGTTGTTATTCTAACATTGAGAATATACCTTTGGTGCTTGTAATATGTGTGTTATTGTGCAGGAAAAGGCACTAATTGATCAAAGTTGTAAGACACAAGAAATGGTACAAGCTGCAAAAGAACAGGGGAAAACATCAGCAGGTTCGCTTTGTGAACTTGCCAGCGAAGGTTTGCTTTGCGAAGGCTGGCAAGGTCCCAGCGAATGGTCCCAAAATGATGGCAGAGGAAAAAGGCACTAAAGTTCGCTTGCAAACTTGAAGGCGGGTGTTCTCTTTGCGAACTATCCTTCGCATTGCGAACTCATGAAGAAATTATGTGGCGGTTTAACTATTCAGAGGCACCTCAGGTGCCATTTTTTACCATTCGCTGTGCGAATAAAAGGTTCGCTTTGCAAACTGTGAAATTCCTAAATGTATTATAAATAGAATTTTCACACTTTTAGGAAAAAAATGAGAATTTTAGATAGAGATAACTTGTAAATAAAAGATCAGAACTTGGTATCTTTTCATTTCAAGGGAGAGAAGGTAAGAGCTTTGATTTCTTGTTGGGAAAGGATGTAATCTTTTGATACCTTATGTATTTCATCTAATCTATGTTTTTGAACTAATTTTGATTCTCTATTGTTTGTTGTCTTTTATTGCTTATTTGTTGGTCTTGACAAAACCTATTTCAAATCGGTGATCTTAGATTTTCATCTATCATTGAGCAAGCTTTTGACATGGGTTTGTGATTTGATATTCATTTGCATCTCAGCTTTTTAGCATTGTGTTGATTGTTAGTTTGAATAGCTTCAAGTAATTGATGCAATAAGAGACCGTGATATTACTTGACGAACGATATCGTGAGGGTGCGTGAGAATAGTGATGAAGAATGATGTTCACATTCATTTGGCAAATTAGTTGAATACATGTAAAAAGGGTTAAATATGTGTACTTATTTTGATCATTGGCTTTGTATATGAATTACTCATTGGTTTGATATTGATGTCATAGTAATATCTGTTGAGTCTTGAGGCCAGAGATGGATGTAGGCTTAACATTCATGTAGGCTTTAAATGATTTGTATTGATTGGTGATGTGTGAGAGCAGTTATTGATCGGTATAAAATCACTCACACATGCGAGGACCGAGAGGATATGTATGTCGTGAGTGATACATGATGATATTAGGCGAATGTTTGATTTATGTATAAATTGGTCAGAAGAATGCATGTGTTATCAATTGATGAGATCCAATTCCAACAAGGCTCCGTTTATAATTCAGTCTCTACTTTATATTTTCCTTCTTTATATTTTATGCATTTACTTTTGGTTCTGTAAATCTTTTAAACCAAAACTTTTGAACCATAAGCTTAGAAATGTAGATACCGTCGAACGACATTCTTTCCCTCGCACTGATCCCTGTGGATATGACAAAACTGGGTTACTTAAATTAGTTTTTGCTTGCTGCTGTATTATAGCTCGAACAAAATGGCGCCGTTGCTGGGGATCGGTGTTTAAATATTGATTCACATTGCGATAGTTTCTATATTTTTAAGCTTTGTACATTTGTTTATATTGTATGTATTTGTTTTCTTTTATGTTTTCTTTAGTGTGATCAGGAATCATGATAACTCCTTCTGGATTGGTTGCTATTTGTATAAAAGTATTCAATGAAGCTTCGATCGAGTCTGGATGGTGAGATTTGAATGTATGCGAGGTAAATTGTACTACTTTATAGAATGTTAGAATGATTTAAGAATTTTGTGCTTTGTGCAAATGTGTATTCTTGTTTCATTTTGCAACTTGTTCGAATGCTTGTTTCACTTAGGTCCAAAAGCCACAAATTGTGAGAAACATCCATTGTTTACTATATGCTAGGATGACTGATAACTTTATTTAATTCGTTTGATTCATGCTTTATCTTTTGATTATTGTGATTTTGTGGAAGCATTAGAAATGATCAAGGCATTTGTTTATATTGAGCATAACCGTATTCAAAAGTACCTTACCCATGAGTAGAGAGAATTCGTTAGCTCCTTTGAGCCTAAACAGTTTAGATCTCATTTTAGTGATGAACTTGGTTTATGTACATAATTTGTAAGTTTAGTTCATCATTGAATTTCGTGATGTTCTAAAAATTTCTTCTTGAACCTTTGAACATTGCTTTAATTTGATTTCTTTGCCATAAAAAGCAAGGAGCATTCACTTGAGGTTTGGTTGAATTCAAGTTGGGGAGAATGAAAAAGAAGAATGGTAGGTTGCTATAAACTTTTGAAAAATTTCAAACAAGCATGAAAAGAAAAAGTGTGAATATGAATGTGAAAAACAAAAGAAAAAGAATGCTTGCTTGAATGAGAAAAATAGAGAATGAAATAATTGTGCATAAGGAAGTTTGAGAAGGTCGGTGATAAAGGAATGAAAATGGTGAATGAAGTTGTGATGTGTAAATACCATGTATAGTGAATGTTTGTTTTTGCATCGGCAAGTTCGATTCAATGGCCTTTAGAAATATCCTTTTGTTGTTAACCCGACCAAGCTACAACCTTTGAAGCCCTTAGTGGTCTTTTTGCTTCAATGTTGTCATTTTTTATTGTTAGATGTTGTATGAATTGGATTGCTATTAGCATTGATTGTCAGGTGAGTGAAATTTCCTCGCGGTTGCAAACGCGTTAATTTCTTCATTCTTATTCTGAAGAGGAGTGTTAGAGTGATTCAAGTATGAAAATTTAGTTGTCATTTGAACCATTCCATGATATTTGTTTAAGAACTTAATTCTTTGTCATTGTTCGATTCTATTGAGTGGTGAACATTGCTTATGCGCATTTTCATGCTTGACTTTGGTTGAATCTTATGCTTGAGCAAATCCTCTTGTTTTTAATGAGGGGCATACTTTGCTTGAGGACAAGCAAAAATCTAGTTGGGGAGAGGTGTTAGGTGCTGATTTTACCTCAAAATGACACATCTTTCTTGGCACTTTTCTACTTAATTCTCATGTTTTCATTAGTTTTACTCATGATTGTTGTTGTTCTTCTAACATTGAGAATATACCTTTGGTGCTTGTAATATGTGTGTTATTGTGCAGGAAAAGGCACTAATTAATCAAAGTTGTAAGACACAAGAAATGGTACAAGCTGCCAAAGAACAGGGGAAAACATCAGCAGGTTCGCTTTGCGAACTTGCCAGCGAAGGTTCGCTTTGCGAAGGCTGGCGAGGGCCCAGCGAATGGTCCCAGAATGATGGCAGAGGAAAAAGGCATTAAAGTTTACTTTGCAAACTTGAAGGCGAGTGTTCGCTTTGCGAACAATCCTTCGCATTGCGAACTCATGAAGAAATTTTGTGGCGGTTTAACTATTCATAGGCACCTCAGGTGCCATTTTTTACCATTCGCTGTGCGAATAAAAGGTTCGCTTTGCAAACTGTGAAATTCCTGAATGTATTCTAAATAGAATTTTCAAACTTTTGGGAAAAAATGAGAATTTTAGATAGAGATAACTTGTAAATAAAAGATCAGAACTTGGTATCTTTTCATTTCAAGGGAGAGAAGGTAAGTGTAGCGCGGTTTTTGTGGTTTCGAATCACTATCGCTTTGGTATTACAGTTCGATTCATTTTTTATCCTGTAGAGCTGATTAAGGAAGGGAAATAGATGTCTCCAATTAACCCTGCTTGCAAACTGAGATTAAACAGTCAAAACTGTTGGCTTACAGATGCTATCAAGAGGGGGTTCTTCTTTAGGGTTATTTGCTTAAGAACGGTGTCTAAGCTATTGGTAGGATGTTAGGTCGGATGCTTTTCGATTGATGTATGAAGGTATGAGATTTTGATTTTTTGATTAGTATGCTCGCTAAGATTTTTGCAATCTTATGCCTACGTATTCCCGAAACAGGGAAATCAGAGCGATCGTAGTTCCTCTTATTCTAAGGGAGGAAAAAGGTGTTTTGGTGTCTTGTTCAAAGCCCAAGATTGAAGCTAAAGGGGTGATTTGTATCTTGTTCAAAGCCCTAGATGTTAAGCTATAGGGTCTATTTATATCTTGTTCAAAGCCCAAGATGTGAAGCTGAAGGGTTTATGCTGAGAGAGAATTTGTCATCTCTAAAGAAGAGTTGTTGATGTTTGTATGCTGTGAGCAAGGCACAACTTTGATGCTAAAGGTTGATTGACTCAACCAGGGTTTTCTTTATACAAAGCCTAAGAGGAGGCTAGAAGTTGACTTTTCTGGGGAAAATGTTCTTTTTGTCTTGTACAAAGCCCAAGATTGAGGCTAAAAGGGTTTGACTCAACAAGAGAGTCTGTCATACTTAACAAGAGAGTAATTTGGTGTCTCGCATGAAGCCCGAGACGGAGGCGAAAAGGGAAGATGGACTCAACGAGAGAGTCTGAAAAGGTGATTGACTCAACGAGAGAGTCTGAGAGTTTATTGACCCAACAAGAGAGTTTTTTATACTCAACAAGAGAGCGTTTTGTTGTCTCGTACAAAGCCCGAGATAGAGGCTAAAAGGAAATTGACTCAAAAGAGAGTCTGAAAGTTAATTGCCCCAACAAGAGAGTCTTTTATACTCAACAAGAGAGTGTTTTATATGTGTCTTGTATGAAGCCCAAGACAGAGGCTAAAAGTGATTGACTCAACAAGAGAGTCTTTTATACTCAACAAGAGAGTGTTTTATATGTCTTGTACAAAGCCCAAGACGGAGGCTAAAAGTGGTCGACTCAACAAGAGAGTCTTTTATACTCAACAAGAGAGTGATTTTCTATGTCTTGTACAAAGCCCAAGACGGAGGCTAAAAGTTGGTTGACTCAACAAGAGAGTCTTTTATACTCAACAAGAGAGTGATTTTCTATTTTGTACGAAGCCCGAGATGGAGGCTAAAAGTGGGTGACTCAACAAGAGAGTCTGAAAAGGTTAGCTCCGCTGGGGAGAATCATTGTACAAAGCCCAAGAGGAGGCTGTCTTACCACCGTGGATTCGGGAGATCCGGAGGCGGGTCCAAGTATGGGGAACTCTCATGAGAGAGACCGAGTTTTTTCCTATGTTTGAAAGGGAACTTGAGAATGTCTTTGAGACTCAAGGGTCTTAGACTGTCCAAGTCTAGAGTTTTATCTTTTGTACAACGCCCAAGAGGAGGCACGGGCATTAAGGGATGAATATCAACCCTACAACGACCGGAGTTTTTTGACAATGGAAAGACTACTCTAGCAAAGGATGACTAAGTTATGTCTTATACCTTTAAGAGGTCATCGGGGTCCTTGTATGAAGCCCAAGAGAAGGCATGAGAACTTCTAAGAAGCCGAAGGGTCCTTGTACAATGCCCAAGAGGAGGCGGGGATGCTTTTAGGAAGCCTGTGGGTCCCCAAACCCCGATAAGTTCAAGACATGCTATTCACCGAGAATAGATCAAGCCAGGAAAGTTTGAGAATTTGGAAGAAACTCAAGAGATGCCATTCACGGAGAAAAGATCATCTCTGGGGAGTTAGAGTTTCTTTGACAATGTCTAAGGGTGACAGTCTGAGAAAGGGTTCACCAAGAATGCTGCCTTTCACGTCTCCATATTGTTTAACCCCAAGAGGAGGGAAGACTGTATCTGGAAATCCTATGGGGATCTAGTTTTGTTTGTATTTAAGAGTGGCCAACATGGCTTTACCTAATGCTAGACGTAGTTGCCGGGGAAAACTATAAATAACTATACTAGTATTACACAGTTGATATGTGACAAGTATATAAAAGTTTGTGAAAGAAGACTTACAGTGAAACAGCCCCACATTACAGTTATATACATATGAAATTGGTAAATGAAAGCGGATAAACACTTACCCGTTGTAGAGCTTCTATGCTGTTTGGTTAGTTGTTCAACAAAGAAATTTTTTATAACAACATATTCAAAATCAAAGGAGAAAGTATTTTTGAAAATATTGTGGGGCTTACAGCTCGAGGAGAGGCCCAGATGATTTGTTTTTGAACTGGCGATTGCGCCGAGATTTTTGAAAGCACCGTGGGTCTTATACAATGACTGTGGCCCAAATAATTTTGGTTTCAAAAAGAGGTTGGGTCTTACACTCTATTAGAGGCCCAAAGAGGTTATTTTTGTATAAGATATGGGGCTTACAGCTCAAGGAGAGGCCCAAAGGTTTTTAGTTAAAAAGGCGACGATCGCGCCGAACTTTTTGATGGTATCAGGACTTATACAATACACTGAGGCCCAAATCATTTTGGTTTTCAAAAAGGGGTTGGATCTTACACTCTATTAGAAGCCCAAAGATTATTTAAAAAAGTTTTGCTTGGGTGAAAATCAAGGAAACCCTAATTTCATCATTTTAAAAGTAAATTCTCAAGGAAAATCAATAAAAAAATGATAAAATACCAAATAAGTTTGAATAAACAACTTGTGATTTTTGTTTGAGATTTGGAAAATGATGTTTTAATCACAAGATGAATTAAAATTCATTTAGTTTTGATTTTCAACATGAGAATTCAATTTTAAAATGTTTAAAAAAACAATTAAAATGAATTTATTCACAAAAATACCAACTATATTAAATAAATAATATAAACTTGATTTTTTTTTTGTGGAATAAAATATTTCAATATTTTTGTGATTTTTTGCAAAAAGAACCAATCAAAAATAAATAAAATTGAGGGAGTTATTAATTTTTCAAATCATTAAAAATAATATGAGAAATAGTAAAAAGTGGAAAAAAATAGCAAAAAGAGGGTCTGGGACGAGGGGGATTTGAACCCCATACCTCTTGTGTACAGCATGTGCGCCTTATCACTAGGGTGGTGATACATCCATGTATTGAAACACAACCACAAATATACAAGGCTTGCCTTGTATTTGGCCTGGCCAAGGCAAGGTTTTTGGTCAGAAATGTGAAGGCCATAACTTTCTCATTTCTCCATGGATTGGGACAAAATTTAGGTCTATCCTGCCTAGAATTTCACAAGGAATCCAATGGTGGTGGTGTTTTTTTCAGATCATGCTCCTATTGAAAAACCCGATAATGGTTTTGAAATAGGCCATGATTTGCATTTTCTGTGCTACCTCTTAGTACAGGTGTGAATTACATGATAAATTGGTGCAAACACAACACATATAACATGTATAAGATGTGCATGATCAGCGGACATCAAAGGAAAGCATGATTCAAAGAATTCAAGTTGTGAGGCTTACCTCTTTTTGGAGCTTTTGTTCAATCTGCCAAGTGCTTTGTTCCAGAAATGATTTGATGCTTTGGACACCCTCAAATGATCTCTTAGAAGCATTTAGGATGGTTGGAATCAGCTGGAAACCTCAGGAACAAGTTTGAGCTCTTTCTTGCAAAAGGGGCAAAAGTGGCCAAAATAGCAACTCTCTCAAATGGTGTTCCAGATGTGGGGAACCATTTGGGACAGTTCAAGGATGATATTTGGAGTGTGTTTGAGGTTTAATCTGGTTTGGAAAGTGACTGAATCAAGACATGGCTTGAAAAATGCACAAAAGTCCTATTTTTGAGGTTTTGAGAGGGGACTTTGTGATTTTGGTGTTACATGTCACTTGTGAGAGTTTGGACAGCTTAGATATAACACATTGGATGTGTTTGGATCATCAGCTATGATGGAATTGCTCCCTAACTCAAAAACTCATAGTTACCTTGTTAAAGAAGGCATTTTTGCCAAGAGAAAGAGATTTTGAGGAAAGCAAATGTTGTAGTGATTTGGTGTACTCAAACTGAGCACAAATGAGCTCTATTTATAGTAGAGCAAGTTTGTTTTGGCTGCAATAGTGAATGGCAACTGCTGCAGAGGTTTGGCCAATGTTGATCAATAGGAATCCAAGTCTCTTCTAGCCATTGACTAGAGGTTAGGGCACGGGCTGCTGGTTCCCTAGTTCTTGGATCATCCTTGACTGAATTCAGTTGGAAAAGGCTCAGTCCATGCCACCTTGGTGCATCCATTAAATACTCCAAACCAAAATTGGAGTCTTGTCCCTCTTTTAGGCATTTCTAGGTTTGGCATACTACTTCTGGTTCCAAAGACTTGGGAGGCTAGTGGATCAGTGTTTGTCCCTCCTTGGTCCCCCCTTGAGGTGTTCAGATGGATAGATTTGCTTGCCCTTTGCAAAATTTGAGCAAATCGAGCAAAATGCACAAATCTGCCTTGCCATGACAGTTTGCGGCAAGGCACATTGGCATGGTCATATCTCATGGCTTAAGTGGAGTTTCATGGAGTTCTTGGCCATTTTGGAAAGCCCTCATATGATACAACATATGGGTGATCATAGTTGGTCTTTATACTTTTTGGATCCAAGTGAAAAATCCCCCTACTTTTGGAAAAAAAAGCAAGACAGATTCTGACTTAGTGAAAATTTCACTAAGTGTTGGAAAAAGTGACATTTCATGTTTTCAGCCATTTTGATCATTCCATAACTCAAAATCCATGATGAATTAGAATGACGTGTAGTTGAGGCTTTTGTAGAGGGCCATGAGAGCTACAAATCCAGCTTTGAATGGGGAAAATGGTCTTGTGGTTTAGGAGATATGATCCTCCAAAGTTGGTACCCTAGCCACTTTGTTTCATAACTTAGAAAATTTATAAGTTTTTTTTATGGTTACCCCTTTTACAAGTTATCCCACTTTTCTTGATTTTTCTTAATGAATGATGATCCAAATCACACATTAACATCATTTTGGGGTCAAAGAACCATATTTGTGAAAAATCTCAGAAAGTCAAGTTTGACTTTTGTGCACAGTTGACTTTTTGTCAGATGAATTCCAAACTGTGCGATCCTCTATGAAATCAAGTCCTTTACCTAAATCAAACTTGATGGACATGTTCCATGGGTGTTATAGGGTGTATTTAATTATGTCCCAAGGTTTGGGAGCACGCCTGGGTCAAAAGTCAAAGGTACAGTTGACTTTTTCTGCGAAACCCTAATTGTGGTTCTGATGAAATTGAAACTTGTTGATCAAGCTTCTTAGGTTAATCCATGGTTACAAATGGATCAATGTAGTTTATTAGGGATCTTCAAATCATGTCTTGAGGTCTTGACTCATGTTTTATCCCAAAGGTCAACATAGGGGTGAATTCGGTCAAGAAACCCTAATTCCTGATTTTTAGTAAATGCACCCCCTGAGGCTAAATTGACTGGATGATTGGGTCCATGAGGTCCCTTAGAGTACCTAGGGTTATTCTTTGAAGCATTGGCTCATGCCCAGAGGAAAATTTCCATCTGGAGGCCCTGGTCGACCAAAACCCTAATTTGGTGACACTAGCGATCTTGAGGCTTGATCCACTTGGAATGTTGCAGCCTGGTGCTTGATTCTTGATGTGGGAGTTCTTTTGATCCATTGTGGGTGTTTGAGAGGTTAGACAACTTGAAGATCATGTCATTCCTTGATTGATCCTTTGCCTAAAAGCTCTGAGAGGGCTTGAAACCCTAAGTCTGATTGTAGTGGATGCTCACCCATCTTAGGGGAGACTAATGAGGTATGATGGTCTATCCATATTGTGATGATGATTTGTACAATGATGGGGAATCTTAGTGGTCAAAATTTGGGGTATGACAAATGCCCCTATTTAACCTTCTTGGACCCGAAGGTGTGAATGGCGAAGGTATTCGGGCATTCGGGGTGCAAGATGATTAAATATCGGAATACCCGAAATTTTGATGGTGGTTATGAATGGTATTTTGCCCATCCATCTTATTTTGCTAAGTGTTGATGCTTAGAAAAGGTAAAAACTTCCCCTCGATCCTGGTCTTCAGCCAGGGAACTGGTCTCAGTTTCTGATGTAAACTTCCCCTCGATCCTGGTTTCCTACAAAGAAATTGGTCTCAGTTTCTGAAATAAACTTCCCCTCGATCCTGGTTTCCTACCAAGGAACTGGTCTTAGTTTCTGAAATAAACTTCCCCTCGATCCTGGTTTCCTACCAAGGAACTGGATTCAGTTTTTGATGTAAACTTCCCCTCGATCCTGGTTTCCTACCAAGGAACTGGTCTTAATTTTTGATGTAAACTTCCCCTCGATCTTGGTTTCCTACCAAGGAACTGGTCTCAGTTTCTGAAATAAACTTCCCCTCGATCCTGGTTTCCTACCAAGTGTTGCACCCCAAAATTTGCCCTCCTTACTTTCTTACTAACTGGCTTATGTTTCATTTCATTTTTGCATTATCATGTATGCATATCATTAGCATGGGGTCAGGGTAAAGTCCTATCTGGTCTACTACCTCATCAAGAGTTCACAGGTTGCAAGGAATCTCAAGTGGAATCACTCTCCTAACCAGTGCATGAATTAGGGTTTTGAAATTCTTGGGTTTATTGCTTCAATGGCCAAGCTCCTTGGGTTTTTATCATCATCAAATGGCATATCTCATCTTTGTTGGAGAGGATACACATCATATTCAGAGGAATTTGGATTTGGAGACTGTGTTATTTCCTCCTAGACTGAGGGTACCCAAATCAGGGTTTGCCATAAAGTCAGTTTATTTCTGACTTTTTGGGCAAGACTTGATTCCTTGGTATTCCTTGGGTCCCTAAGTACCTAGGGATGGGAGGTTGTCCATCAGTTTGGTTCAGGAGAAGTTCAATTGACCAGAGGATTGAGAATCAGGTGAATTGGGTGAAGGTCAACAGTGAAAGGAGAAAAGTCAACTGTGAAATTTTGAGGTTCCCTTCAGGGGTTTTAAGATCTCATATCCTCATATGGTCTCCAGGGGTCAAGTTTCATACATATTTGTCAGGAATCATGAGTTGGTGCAAAGTTTCTAAATTTGGAAAGTGACCTATAATGAAAAGTTTCCTTTTTGGGCAAGTTCCTACACTACATTCAACTTGACTTTTCACCATCAATAAAGCTTCAAATGAATTTTTCTCCGACATGAAAGTTGAAGATCTTTTTCTCCTCTTTCCAACAAGTACTAGTGGGTCTCTATATCATTTGTGAAACTCCAGTTATGATCAAAAGAAGGCAAAGTGGTTTTTAGGATTTCTCATGATCCCATTTTCACAACTTTGGGCATAATGACCTATAATCAATTCCATTGCTTCATGCCACATCCCAATATTAAAAGACACTCCTTGAGGGTTATTTTGGGCCCAAGAATGAAGAAATTACATGGTGTGTTCTTCACTTATTTTTTTATTATTCAAAAAAGCCAAGTCATTAAAAAAGTCATGAATCAAATGATTTCAAGGCCCAAGTTCAATAGGGGTGTAATTATCAATCCAAGTGCAAGTGATCCATCATGTAATTCTCAAGCATCCATGCAAGGAGAAAGGTGTAATTCACATAATGTATTTTTCCAAAATAATTCAAAAAATCATTAAACAAGGGATCACCCAAGCCCAAATGATCAGATATGAAATAACCCTAAGTATTTAAGCCTATTCATGCATTGGTTAGGGTTCACATACGTGATTTTGGAGAGGAATCCAAACTTAAACCCTAAAGCTCTTTTTCATCAAAACTCACGATCCACAAGGTCTTTGCCAAAAGTACTTCCACAAATCTCTTCCTGGGGATCCACAGAGTAGAAATCAACCTCCATTATCAGCCAAAAGCAAGGATTGGAGCTGTGCCATCTCAGGTGGATGATTTTTTTCGTGCTCATGAAACTCTCCTTTTTTACGTAAATATTGTTGTGTTGTTGTCACTGATCATGCTGGTATGATTGGTTTGGTGATTGGATGCGTATATTGCTTGTAATGTTGATTTGAAATTTTTTGCCCTAACATTAATCCCTTTGACTTGTATTATGTGTTAATTATTTGTGATTTTGGACGAGAGATTTGGAATCCTCGTGGAATTCCGGTTCGAATGGTATAAGGGTCGAGGATTTCTGGGCAGGTTTGCGTTTGCAGGTGGCGGAAGCCGGCGGCCGGAACCCTAGCTCCGGCGGCTGTGAGGGTTCCGGCGAAGGAAGGTTGAAAATGACTCTCAGCCGTCCGTTCCTTTCATCCAACGGTCTGGGCGTTGCCATGTGTCTTTTTCCTTTTTTATTTTTCTGATTTTTAATTAATAATCCAATGTTTATTACCCCACCGTTACTATGGTGCATATCCAATCATGTTATTTTGTTTTGCATACTTTTATTATTGTTGACTTATTTTGGAGCGTAGGATTGATCAGACGGGAAGCATGAGTCAACCCAGTTGACTGCAGTCCACGCATGGGTCCCTTTTTTATTTTTTTTGGTTGATGGGCTGGGTTGCTATACGCACCCCCCACTCTTCAGCCCAATTCCATTCCCAACGTGATTTAATTACTCTCTGCACCCCCTCTGCATTCTTATTTTACTTCATTTTGCTTTAATTATCATTTTCATATTTAATTTTTAAAAATACTTAAATGCATTTAAAAACCATCATAAAATTCATATATCATCTTTATTATTTTATAAAATTTTCACTAATTTTATTTTTATTTTTATTTTATTTTCATCATCCCAATTAATTATTTTCTTAATTTCCTTTTTGCATTACACATCTCATGCATACCAAATTTCTTTATTTTAATTCTCCTCATCTACAAAACATTTTTTATCCGTTCTTTTTGCATTCATTCATTAACATCCTAAATTGCATAAAAATATTTTTCTTGCATTTTTAAATTTATTTCCTATTGCATTTTGGTCCTTCTCTTTGGCACACTGAGCCCTAATTCCCACCTAACTTTACCTATTTATTTGAATGACTAATATCTTGATTTTTTACAGGGAGTTTTGATATGTTGTTTGCCTCTGGTTGAGGAACCTTAATGTTTAATTTGGGAATTTTAGGAGTTATTTTTCTAATTATCTGATTTGTTTTCACTTGAGACTTTCTTGCAGGCACATCCTTGACCTTGTATGATTTTCTGTTTGAAAAGGCACTTGTGCCATTTGTTTTGGGGCTGCTTCTTTGTTTCTTTGATTCATGTTTGGATGATAATCATTGTTGTTTACCATTGTTTGATTTTCATTCACCTCATCTCTCTTACTTATGTCTATTCTGTACTAATCTTTTATGCAGGAATTAAGGTAAGTTCTTTAAGGGTATGGATAAATATCCATGGTCACCCTTACTCTTTCTTTCTCTCATCTCTTTATTTAGGGTTTAGGTTGAACCTCACTAACCGTAGGTCACCCATGCATGATAACTTTAGGATTCATAGTCTCCTTTAGAGTCACCCTTGGGTCTTCTCTCTTCTCATCTCAAATTTCTTTAAAACACTTAATAATAATAAGGTGTATTGCGCACGAGCCTTAAGTATGGGGAATGAGAAATGAGGGGCTTCCTCTCATCTTTCTAGAGTGCTTAGCGAGCGTCCTGTCTTGGGACGATGCGTTAAGTATTCGCCTCTGTGCCCTAGACTTTGGTGCAATGCAACTTAGGAACTAATTTAAGCCACTTCTGTCCTAAAAAACACAAACCAACTTCAAACCTTTTTGTCCTTCGGGATCTTCAAACTAAAGGCTATTTTCAAAAAGGGCACGTTAATTTCCGTCTGAGACGCAAACAGGCATCGACCCTAACTGCCGGACGCGAACTTAACGTCGCTCATAAAAAACACAAAAAGAACTTGGTCCGAACTACGTTGACTCTGAATTCCCCATTGCACAAGGGGGGTACGTAGGCCTAGGACGTCGACGTCCTACCGAGTCGGTCTTTGTATTCCCCTTCCCCGTCTTAGTACAGCCCTAGATGATAGTATAACTTACCCTTAGAATAGACAACAAGCATGGATCCCATCGGGTACGATGGACGCGTGGGGTGCTAGCACCTTCCCCTCGCATAACCGACTCCCGAACCTAGGTTATGGTTGCGATGACCATTCCTTTCCCTCTTCCTAAGGTTTATGCGGTGTTCCCTTTCCCTCTCTTGGGATAAATTTACACGGCTGGCGACTCTGTTTTTTCCGCGCCACTCTCGCATTTGTACCTGGATGAAAATCCTGGGAGCGACAACTGGCGACTCTGCTGGGGATGTCGGTTGACCTATGTTGGTCCATCCCTAAGCGAGTCAATCCTAGAGCTTGCTTGTCTTTGTTTTCTTTGGGTGTTTTGTTTTTTTTTTGCTTTATGTGTTGTATTTTATTTTTATCGCATTTTCTGCATTTCATTTTTTATTACTGTCATGCTGCTGTGCTGTGCTGGCTATTTTTGTTTTGCAGGTCGGGTGGGTCTGAGAAATAAGCCCAATACCAAGGTTTGAGAATACCCTAGGACTAGAGTGGAAAGTAGTGGGACCTACGTGCCCGCTTGGTACGTTTGTGTGTTCACGAAATTCACAACCAGACGAGGCTATCTTGGGATGCATTCTAACGTGTGTGTCTTGCGCATGTTGGGGTGTTGATCTAGAGAGCTGTCGACTCTGGTGACCGATCATTGAGGACCTTAGTGGAAACATCCCTCTTTAATGGTGACAGTGGCAGACCACATCCTGTGGCAAAGCCATTCGCACCCGAGGGCCCGCTTTGGAACTCGCATAGGATGGCCCCTACGTTTTGAAGAGAATCAGTGGAGGCACTCCTCGATTGACTTTAGTATTGTACCCCGAGGGATGAATGTATTATTGTTTCTCGACCTCAGTGCCAAAGCTGAGGACCTTCCGCTTTGGAGAATCAGTTGAGGCCTCCTCGATTGATGATGATGCCAAACCAGAAATGGTGAACGTATCATCATTTCTCGACCTGAGAGCCCGGGATACTGAACATCCTAGTACCCACATGTGAGAGGGGATGGGCGTTTGCAGGTTTGCAGGTAACCGAGACTTTCAACCTACCCGGTTTTCTGGATTTCTCATCAATGTCTGATTATTTGGGTTCCTCAGTGGTTCAGAGTTTTGGTTTTCTGGTTTCTCGTTCAGCTAACAGCACAGCACATCCAGCAGTGTGCCTTGACCCCATGTTTGCATGAGCATATCCTTTTTTCTTGCATTCTGACATGTTTGACATTTTTCAGGGCTTGCATCTTACTCTTGATTCCGGTTTTCTGAGGTTACCTTCAGCATGGATGTTCAGAGAAAGAAGATTGTTGCCTATTCGTTCCCAGAACCGACTTTGACACTGATTCATAAGCTGATTAATATGGCTGGTTCCGGAGTTCATACAGAGTTCAGTGGAAGGTATGGAAGACTTCTGAAATTTGTCTATAATATCTCCCAGTATGAGAAGGATGCCATTCACACACTCCTTCAGTTTTACGATCCGTCTCTGCGTTGCTTCACTTTCCCGGACTACATCTTGGCCCCAACGTTGGAGGAGTTCTCATTTATTTTGGGAATTCCTATCAGTCATGATATAGTTTTCTTTTCTGAAGAACACCCCGGGGTGAAAGATATGGCTGTTGCTCTTCATATTGATGAATTCGTTCTTAACAGTAATATTGCAGAAAAACAAGGAGTTAAGGGTTTCTTGTTGAAGTTCTTGTTTGATCAGGCTTGCATACATGTCAAAGAGAAGAACTGGACTGCTTTCCAAGCTATTCTGGCTATGTGTATCTACGGGATTGTTTTGTTTCCGAATATTCCTGATCTGGTGGATATGCATGCCGTCAGAATCTTTATTTCGAAGAATCCTATACCTACCTTGCTAGGTGATGTGTATCATTCAGTTCACTATAAGAATGAGCGGGGTGAAGTTGTTCATACCGCCAAGTTGAAGACGGAGCTCCTTGCTAAAGCAGAAAAAGAGCTTGCTGACATGGTCGCGTCCAGAGAAAGAATGAAACAAGCTTTGGATGGTATCAGTAACGTTCTCAGTTCCAAGGAGGAGGAATTAGGCAAGGCTTTGTTGAAGATTCACAGGTTCAATGATCACCAAGAAACTGCCATGGCTGAGAATAAGAGAAAGGAAGACGCTTACCTAACTAAGATTGATCAGTTGAAGTCAACACACAAGAAGAAAGACGTTGAGGTCTCATCAGGGATATTCAAGAGACAAGTAGTCGAAGATCGACTCAAGGAAGCCATAGCCTCCATGGAAGAACTGAAAGTCCAAGCTGAAGTGAAGAAACCTAGACATGAGGGTCCTAGCATGGCGGGTGTTTCTGGAGAAGACGTTTGGGAATTACATTGCAGATACTTGGATGGGATCATACACAGGAGGGACCTTCTCATTCAAGGGCTGATTCAGAGACCGAAGCATCCCGATACCAGAAAGTTGTTCAAGGAGATTCAAGACTGGTGCAGAAAGCATAATGGATGAGGGGGATTGACACTTGTGGACTTTGATGATATGCCCTAGTTTTCTGTCTTCTTTCATTTATGTCGATCACCACCAGGCTTTTGGGACCTATGGTTTTTATATTTAGACTTGTTATCTCAGATTTGTGATTGTCGACATTTGGTTTTCCTTTGGTTTTCTTAATATATGAGCAGAAGTTCCGGAATCAAGGGATGGATCGCCCTGTTAGTATTCAAACATGTCCATTTGCATTTGCATATTCATAATCATTTTGCATAATCATTTTGCATGACAGGTGTTTATCTCCGGTATTCTTATCTTGTTCCAACATCTCAGTTCATGCAAGAGATGATCATGGAGCAAGTTCAAGCTGAGTTGAGGGAAATGCGAAGCCAGATGGGGCAATTTGGGGAAGACATGCTCCAGGAGCAAAAGATGCTGAGGGAGGAGATCAATCAAATGAAGACTCAGATGTGTTTAATCATGGAGATTCTGAAAACAGTGTTGAAGAAGGAAGACAGTCCTGTGCCCGCTTCCACAGCGGAGGTTCTCATTCCTTTGGGGTCTCCTCTAGACCATGGATTACCCGTGGATCCTCTCCACCGTCAGAGATTTTCCATCAACAACCGTTTCTTGAGGGTCTTAATTCAGAAAAGCTTGATAAGAAGTTCGATCAGATTCTGATGCCATACGCTCAGTTGCTTCAGCACTTGCTCAAGTTTCAGCTGATTGAATTGATTGCTGCGGGACCTCCACACACCAAGTTTCGTATGGGTTCCAACGTCCATGATAGGTGTGAATTCCATTCAGGGGCACCTGGTCATAATGTTGAAGATTGTAAGATGCTCAAGTACAAAGTCCAAGAGCTCATTGATTCAGGGGTAATCAAGTTTACATCAGTTGGCACTGGTAAACAAAGTGATGTTACTCCCAGTGTTGCAAAGGGACTGAGGACTCCCTCTTTTGCCAAAGGATCCACCTCGCGTCAGGGATCCCTTCCACAACCCTTATTTGTGCTTCAGCCGAGTGCAGAAAGGAAAGTGCAGGGCCAGACTGGGCGCCCAAATCAGCACCGACAGCAAAATTATCAGCAACAGGGGCAACCGAGACCAAGAAGGCCCAAAAGGATATTTGATCCTGTTCCTATCCCTTATAGTCAGTTGTTTGCTCGTCTTCTCAAGAACTCTCTGATTCAAACGAGGGGTACCGCGCCAGTACCGTACCCTATTCCTCCGGATTATGACATGACTGCTAGATGCGAGTTCCACTCGGGAACGTTTGGGCACACAATTGATGAGTGTAATGTGTTCAAGCACAAGGTACAAGACCTGGTAGACTCAGAGATCATTGTATTCACTTAAGATGATATGTACATCAATGGAAGCCTCCTTTCTCAAATGAACACCCAGTCTGCAAGTACGTCAAGGCAGAATTAAGCTTCCTCAGCAATGGCAATCTTCAGCTTCTTTACTGCATTTTCATTTGTAGTTTTTTTTCATTTCTTGTTAAAGCATCGTATGTATGCAAGACTTGTTTATTTTTTATGATGATATTAATGCAATGAGTATATTTTCCTTGAAGTAATCCATTTGTATTCACTCTTAAATGTTTTTTATGCACTGCAATACCAATTTTCTTTGTTTAGAACTCTTGAGGGAGGATGACGAAATAAGAACGCAGGCTTCTAATGGTACGTTTTTGGATAGAACCCTGTTGAGGATGTACAGGCATTGTTTCAAACCCCTAGACACTGGAGATATAAGGGAGATAGACCCTCGTTAACCCCCTCGAGCCTTGAAGTAGGAGTTTCCTTCGTACGACAAAACCCTCATACTTAACCCAGGGGCAGGGTAGGCGTCAGTTAGTTTGACCGAGCGTTCAAATTCTAAGGAGAGTGTGCATCCGAGGATCCATTACCTCTCATTCCGCTAGCAAGAGGTTAAACCACATGGTTATCCATCAACAATCAAGGAGTGAGGCAGTCACAGCCCTTTCAAGCAAGTAAAACAACCAGTGTCGCACGCTTTGTTCGAAAAAGAGGAATAAAAAAAGAAAAGCCCGCTAAGTCGAAACTTGAAAACAAGCGACTTAGGCAAAAGTTAGGGCATCCCGCTGGACTTCAAAATCGAAAAAAACTCAAAAGAGTCAGTCCAGGAAAAAATCAGGGATCAAAAAAAGGCAAAAGGCGTTACAAAAGAAAATCCCCGATAAGAACAAATTCGTGTGATTACAGACACAAAAGACAAAAAGAGGTGACTGTCATTCCAAAACTCCCTTAGGTGCCAAACCATTAGTGGCGTAGGTTCCTTAAAGATCATAAACCTTTTGAGAGATGAGCGTTCGGGTCAGATTAACTGAACATAGGACTGGAGAACATCACGGAGAGTGGGTGAGCACCGATAAATTTTGAGCCATAAATCCTTTTTCTGAAACCGTGAACCAGACCACGTTACATCCCTTAAAAGTCCTAATTGAAACAGGGTTCAGTCCGAAAGCGCACTTCACCAGGATAGCGTTCCTGACTCCTACGAGTTGTGCTAATAAGGTTTGTTGGTATTGCATGTGCGCATTATTTTGCCATTCAAAAAATCAAGGTCGCATCCCAGCAAGTAATTCGTTCACAAGGCTTTGCGACACTTTTTCATAAAAAACTTCAAGGCTAACATGAGTGTTGCATTAGGATCGTCATTCTCATGATAAACATTTTTTTGCATACATGTGCCTAAGCATCAATGCAGCTTACACAGTGAATGTCAGTCAAGAAGCTTGATCCTGCCAAGTTGGGATGCTTGAAAATTCTGAAGGACAATCGTATCAAAGGGCATGCTGCCAAGAGACTCAGTGTAGAGTGGGTTCTCCCCAGTAAGTCGTGTTAAGATGTAGCCAATCTGGGGCAGTCACGTCGAGAAATCTCTCTGAAATTCAGTTATTACTGGGACATTCATTCTAAGATCAGGGGCAAAGTCACTTCAAAGCTCATATTGGGGCAGGCCACCTCTAGAGCGTGGGAGATTGTCCTCTCTAGAAGACAGTTAATCAGAAGCACCTCTTCAAAGTTCAGAATACCGGGGCAAAGTGTTTCAGGTCGTTACAAATCCTTTCGAGGTAAGTTACTTCATAGGTCATACAGCCTGGGGCAGTTACGTCGAGATCTGATAAATCTCTCCCAGAGTTTGAAGACCCTGGGGCAGTGCGAACGTCCGGTCTTCTATAAAATCCTCTTGAGGTGATTTCCTCCATTAGACCTGGTGGTCTGGGGCAAGTGAAAAAGGTCAAAGAGCCGTTTATGACCATAAAGACAAGCCAAGTTGCAAGACAACAGGATTGTACACCCCCAGTAGTGGGCTCTCCCCAGCATTGAGATTGCTCCTTCCACAGCAGGACAAACTTTCCTCAGCAGAGCAGACTTCCCCCAGCAGATGACTTGGGAAGCATTTTCTCTGGATCAAGACGTTATTTCCACACAAAATCAGGGTGTTCATCCCCCATCCAGTCAGGAAGCGTACTTTCACCAACAACGTTATATTCTAATCCCCAGCAAGGTGGGAGTAAAGTCATTCTCCCCCTTCAGCAAGCTAAGTTCATTAGTATCCCTAAGCAGGCTAGTATTATGGACTGTTTTCCCCAAGCAGGATAGTATTACGGACAGTTTTCCCCAAGCAGGATGGTATTATGGGCTGGCACCCCCCAGCAGGTCCTAAGCCCAATTGGTTATCAGTAATCCTCAGTAACGGACTTCCGGTTCCGTCATTGGCGTTCATTCTTAACTCCCCTAGCAGAGGAGAAATCTCAGGTTGGATGTTACCTTCAGACAGGTGGGGTCCCGGTCGTTCTTTTGGGACTTCATCCCCAGCAGAAGTTGTTGATCTGAAAAGTCGATCAGTATGACCCTTCTCAGCAGAGTTCCTGGATTCAGAGGACAATTTATTTTTGTCATCCCCAACTGAATCAGTCTTTTCTCTCCGGCATTTATTTTGCTGGAGGGACCCTTTTTGCGTATCATAAGCATTTGCATTGCATACTCAAGCATAGCATTTCCATTTCGTATGGAGCATTACACCCCTATTCAAACATTTTGCATTCGAAGCATAAGCCAGGTTTGATACTTTCTTTGCCAATTCTCTTTCTCAGCAGAGATGGCATAACTCAAGAAATTTTGAAGGGATGTATTCCTTATACTTGTGCTCCCCGACAGAGTCTTTTATTTAGACTTCTCCTTTCCCCAGCGGAGTCATCTTATCTATGGATCATGGGCCCGTCAGAAGTTTTGTCTGGCCTTTCTCTTTTGTGAAATCCCGTTCTTGCTTGACCAGAAGTTTTGTTTCACATTATCCCCAGTGAAGTCTGCATTGGTATTGCTAGTTTCTCTTTATCAGCAGAGATAGCGATCTTTTGGATAGTTTTTCGTCAGTTTCCCTTTATCAGCAGGGATGACATTTATTTTGCTAATTTCCCTTTATCAGCAGGGATGGCATCGGTTTGCTAGTTTCTCTTTATCAGCAGAGATAGCGATCTTCTGGATAATTCTTCGTCAGTTTCCCTTTATCAGCAGGGATGACATCTATTTTGTTAAATCTCTTTATCAGCAGAGATGGCAATCTTTTGGAGATTTCGTTCGTCAGTTTCCCTTTATCAGCAGGATGGCATCAGTTTGCTAGTTTCTCTTTATCAGCAGAGATAGCGATCTTCTGGATAGTTCTTCGTCAGTTTCCCTTTATCAGCAGGGATGACATTTATTTTGCTAGTTTCTCTTTATCAGCAGAGATGGTAATCTTTTGAAGATTTTCTTTCGTCAGTTTCCCTTTATCAGCAGGGATGGCATTTATTTTGCTAGTTTCCCTTTATCAGCAGGGATGGCATCAGTTTGCTAGTTTCTCTTTATCAGCAGAGATAGCGATCTTTTGGATAGTTCTTCGTCAGTTTCCCTTTATCAGCAGGGATGACATCTATTTTGCTAAATCTCTTTATCAGCAGAGATGGCAATCTTTTGGAAGATTTTCTTTCGTCAGTTTCCCTTTATCAGCAGGGATGGCATCAGTTTGCTAGTTTCTCTTTATCAGCAGAGATAGCGATCTTCTGGATAGTTCTTCGTCAGTTTCCCTTTATCAGCAGGGATGGCATTTATTTTGCTAAATCTCTTTATCAGCAGAGATGGCAATCTATGGAAGATTCTCTTTCTTCAGTTTCCCTTTATCAGTAGGGATGGCATTTGTTCTGCTAGTTTCCCTTTATCAGCAGGGATGGCATCAGTTTGCTAAATCTCTTTATCAGCAGAGATGGCAATCTTTTGAAGAAGATTTTCTTTCGTCAGTTTCCCTTTATCAGCAGGGATGGCTTTTGTGTTGCTAGTTTCTCTTTATCAGTAGAGATAGCGATCTTTTGGATTTTCCTTCGTCAGTTTCCCTTTATCAGCAGGGATGGCATTTATTTTGCTAGTTTATTTTTATCAGCAGGGATAGCAATCTTTTGGAGATTTTCCTTCGTCAGTTTCCCTTTATCAGCAGGGATGGCATTTATTTTGCTAGTTTCTCTTTATCAGCAGGGATAGCAATCTTTTGGAGATTTCGTTCGTCAGTTTCCCTTTATCAGCAGGGATGGCATTTATTTTGCCAATTTCTCTTTATCAGCAGAGATAGCAATCTTTTGAAGATTCTTTTCCCCGGTTCCCTTTATCAGCAGGGATGGCCTATTTCGAGATTCCTTTGTCAATTCTCTTTATCAGCAGAGATGACTTTATAGCTAGCACTCGTCTGCGTTGCGACAGTACTGCATTTTTGGTTAATTCTCCAGTGGAGGATTGCAAATTTCTGGGTTCTTTGGTATTTAATCTCCATGAATCCCGAATGTCTGAGAGCCGTCGCTATCATACCCTCAGGACCAAGTTGATTGAATAGGGGCAGCTATTGCACCCCAAAATTTGCCCTCCTTACTTTCTTACTAATTGGCTTATGTTTCATTTCATTTTTGCATTATCATGTATGCATATCATTAGCATGGGGTCAGGGTAAAGTCCTATCTGGTCTACTACCTCATCAAGAGTTCACAGGTTGCAAGGGATCTCAAGTGGAATCACTCTCCTAACCAGTGCATGAATTAGGGTTTTGAAATTCTTGGGTTTATTGCTTCAATGGCCAAGCTCCTTGGGTTTTTATCATCATCAAATGGCATATCTCATCTTTGTTGGAGAGGATACACATCATATTCAGAGGAATTTGGATTTGGAGACTATGTTATTTCCTCCTAGACTGAGGGTACCCAAATCAGGGTTTGCCATAAAGTCAGTTTATTTCTGACTTTTTGGGCAAGACTTGATTCCTTGGTATTCCTTGGGTCCCTAAGTACCTAGGGATGAGAGGTTGTCCATCAGTTTGGTTCAGGAGAAGTTCAATTGACCAGAGGATTGAGAATCAGGTGAATTGGGTGAAGGTCAACAGTGAAAGGAGAAAAGTCAACTGTGAAATTTTGAGGTTCCCTTCAAGGATTTTAAGATCTCATATCCTCATATGGTCTCCAGGGGTCAAGTTTCATACATATTTGTCAGGAATCAGGAGTTGGTGCAAAGTTTCTAAATTTGGAAAGTGACCTATAATGAAAAGTTTCCTTTTTGGTCAAGTTCCTGCACTGCATTCAACTTGACTTTTCACCATCAAGAAAGCTTCAAATGAATTTTTCTCCGACATGAAAGTTGAAGATCTTTTTCTCCTCTTTCCAACAAGTATAGTGGGTCTCCATATCATTTGTGAAACTCCAGTTATGATCAAAAGAAGGCAAAGTGGTTTTTAGGGTTTCTCATGATCCCATTTTCACAACTTTGGGCATAATGACCTATAATCAATTCCATTGCTTCATGCCACATCCCAATATTAAAAGACACTCCTTGAGGGTTATTTTGGGCCCAAGAATGAAGAAATTCCATGGTGTGTTCTTCACTTATTTTTTTATTATTCAAAAAAGCCAAGTCATTAAAAAAGTCATGAATCAAATGATTTCAAGGCCCAAGTTCAATAGGGGTGTAATTATCAATCCAAGTGCAAGTGATCCATCATGTAATTCTCAAGCATCCATGCAAGGAGAAAGGTGTAATTCACATAATGTATTTTTCCAAAATAATTCAAAAAATCATTAAACAAGGGATCACCCAAGCCCAAATGATCAGATATGAAATAACCCTAAGTATTTAAGCCTATTCATGCATTGGTTAGGGTTCACACACGTGATTTTGGAGAGGAATCCAAACTTGAACCCTAAAGCTCTTTTTCATCAAAACTCACGATCCACAAGGTCTTTGCCAAAAGTACTTCCACAAATCTCTTCCTGGGGATCCACAGAGTAGAAATCAACCTCCATTCGCAGCCAAAAGCAAGGATTGGAGCTGTGCCATCTCAGGTGGATGATTTTTTTCGTGCTCATGAAACTCTCCTTTTTTACGTAAATATTATTGTGTTGTTGTCACTGATCATGCTGGTATGATTGGTTTGGTGATTGGATGCGTATATTGCTTGTAATGTTGATTTGAAATTTTTTGCCCTAACACTAATCCCTTCGACTTGTATTATGTGTTAATTATTTGTGATTTTGGACGAGAGATTTGGAATCCTCGTGGAATTCCGGTTCGAATGGTATAAGGGTCGAGGATTTCTGGACAGGTTTGCGTTTGCAGGTGGCGGAAGACGGCGGCCGGAACCCTAGCTCCGGCGGCTGTGAGGGTTCCGGCGAAGGAAGGTTGAAGATGACTCCCAGCCGTCCGTTCCTTTCATCCAACGGTCTGGGCGTTGCCATGTGTCTTTTTCCTTTTTTAGTTTTCTGATTTTTAATTAATAATCCAATGTTTATTACCCCACCGTTACTATGGTGCATATCCAATCATGTTATTTTATTTTGCATACTTTTATTATTGTTGACTTATTTTGGAGCGTAGGATTGATCAGACGGGAGCATGAGTCAACCCAGTTGACTGCAGTCCACGCATGGGTCCCTTTTTTATTTTTTTTGGCTGATGGGCTGGGTTGCTATACGCACCCCCCACTCTTCAGCCCAATTCCATTCCCAACGTGATTTAATTACTCTCTGCACCCCCTCTGCATTCTTATTTTACTTCATTTTGCTTTAATTATCATTTTCATATTTAATTTTTAAAAATACTTAAATGCATTTAAAAACCATCATAAAATTCATATATCATCTTTATTATTTTATAAAATTTTCACTAAGTTTATTTTTATTTTTATTTTATTTTCATCATCCCAATTAATTATTTTCTTAATTTCCTTTTTTCATTACACGTCTCATGCATACCAAATTTCTTTATTTTAATTCTCCTCATCTACAAAACATTTTTGATCCGTTCTTTTTGCATTCATTCATTAACATCCTAAATTGCATAAAAATATTTTTCTTGCATTTTTAAATTTATTTCCTATTGCATTTTGATCCTTCTCTTTGGCACACTGAGCCCTAATTCCCACCTAACTTTTCCTATTTATTTGAATGACTAATATCTTGATTTTTTGCAGGGAATTTTGATATGTTGTCTGCCTCTGGTTAAGGAACCTTAATGTTTAATTTGGGAATTTTAGGAGTTATTTTTCTAATTATCTGATTTGTTTTCACTTGAGACTTTCTTGCAGGCACATCCTTGACCTTGTATGATTTTCTGTTTGAAAAGGCACTTGTGCCATTTATTTTGGGGCTGCTTCTTTGTTTCTTTGATTCCTGTTTGGATGATAATCATTGTTGTTTACCATTGTTTGATTTTCATTCACCTCATCTCTCTTACTTATGTCTATTCTGTACTAATCTTTTATGCAGGAATTAAGGTAAGTTCTTTAAGGGTATGGATAAATATCCATGGTCACCCTTACTCTTTCTTTCTCTCATCTCTTTATTTAGGGTTTAGGTTGAACCTCACTAACCGTAGGTCACCCACGCATGATAACTTTAGGATTCATAGTCTCCTTTAGAGTCACCTTTGGGTCTTCTCTCTTCTCATCTCAAATTTCTTTAAAACACTTAATAATAATAAGGTGTATTGCGCACGAGCCTTAAGTATGGGGAATGAGAAATGAGGGGCTTCCTCTCATCTTTCTAGAGTGCTTAGCGAGCGTCCTGTCTTGGGACGATGCGTTAAGTATTCGCCTCTGTGCCCTAGACTTTGGTGCAATGCAACTTAGGAACTAATTTAAGCCACTTCTGTCCTAAAAAACACAAACCAACTTCAAACCTTTTTGTCCTTCGGGATCTTCAAACTAAAGGCTATTTTCAAAAAGGGCACGTTACTTTCCGTCTGAGACGCAAACAGGCATCGACCCTAACTGCCGGACGCGAACTTAACGTCGCTCATAAAAAACACAAAAAGAACTTGGTCCGAACTACGTTGACTCTGAATTCCCCATTGCACAAGGGGGTACGTAGGCCTAGGACGTCGACGTCCTACCGAGTCGGTCTTTGTCTTCCCCTTCCCCGTCTTTGTACAACCCTAGATGATAGTATAACTTACCCTTAGAATAGGCAACAAGCGTGGATCCCATCGGGTACGATGGACGCGTGGGGTGTTAGCACCTTCCCCTCGCGTAACCGACTCCCGAACCCAGGTTATGGTTGCGATGACCATTCCTTTCCCTCTTCCTAAGGTTTATGCGGTGTTCCTTTTCCCTCTCTTGGGATAAATTTACACGGCTGACGACTCTGTTTTTTCCGCGCCACTCTCGCGTTTGTACCTGGATGAAAATCCTGGGAGCGACACCAAGGAACTGGTCTCAGTTTCTTTTGTCAATAAACTTTCTTAACAAGGGACGCTATTCGTAGCGGTTTTCCTCAAACTTCTCGCCGAACTTTCCTGGGGAGATGCCATTTGATGGAAAAAGTTTCGATGTCAGACTTGCTAGAGACCCCATCTGTCTGAGCTGTAGAGGTGTACAAACTTCTCTGTTTGAAGATGCCATTTGTCGACTCTACCGAGGAAAACGAGTCTCTGAGAGACTGTTTTCTGCTTGGAGGTGTTACATCATACTTTTCTCGAGATCTTCTCGGAGAAATTCCATGTGATGTAATCCAATTTTGAGGTGTTGATGACCTTTTCGTCAGTGAATTTTTTTGGAGAAAAACTGCTGTATTTCCGAATCTTTGATTAAGAGGCTTTCTCTAGGGATTTTCCTTGATCCGAGAAAGCGAAGATATCATCTTCAATGGTGAAGAGTGATGTTTGTCGAAAGCTCTCTGGCTCTTCAGAGGTTCAAGTTATCAAAGTGGTCAAAGAACCACCTTCAATCCAGAAATAATCTGGAGGAGAAATTGTTTAGATGATTCATTTCTTGACGAGGAAAGAAATGACGACTCGGTTGAGAGGACTTTTATCACTAGGGAACAAGACCGACTAGAGTGATAGTGATGCAATATGAATATGAATGTAAATTAATAATGCATGATGTATGTAGATTAATAATTAATTATGCTGACAAAACTGACACAACATACAGACTAACAGATGAACATGACTGGATACTCGGCCACTGCGGGGGATGAAAAGTATCACTGGTCCAGAAGTAGCAATTCTGCCTTGCTTAGGAGAAGTAGTCCTCGTGGGGAGCTACGTTGGTCGGGCTTAGGAGATAAGAACTCTGTCGGGGGTGTCTGATGAAATATTCGCATCTGACACAGCTATTCCTTCATTCAGGTGCATTTGTTTAGAAGGAGTACTTCGATTCTGTACTTTGAAGTTCGATTACTTCGGGAGAAGCGATCGATGTTCTTTCAATGTTCAACAGTCAAAAGAAATTGCCATCTTTATTTTAAAAGTAGAAAAAAGTTTGACAAGTAAATTCATTTTTGTTTTATTCCAAGAATCGTTAATCGTGTTAAGATGTCGTTCTGTAAAGCTAAAACAAAATAAGAATTGCAAACAAAAGCACTAGGGCTCAAATTTTATTGATAGGATGGAAATCAGCCAAGCACGTGATTCCATAGAGTATGTACAAAGTTTAGAAAATGGTAATTTAAGGGAAAAGGGCTACATCGAAACATAACGACCGTTATCCTTCTACCAATTTTGAATTCTGGACATCCTGAGCTTCTGTCGAAGATGACCTTGACTGGAGTTTTTCTCGGATGGTGTAACTGCTGCTGAGGGACTTGCCCCTGTGTTGGACATAGTTACTTGCCATGAATCCCTAATTTTTGTCTGGATTGTACTTTGAGATTTCTAATCCACCGGGATGATTTTTTTTACTATGTCTCTAATTTTTGTCTGGACCGCCCTTTAGGGTTTTCAATCCACCGAGACGTTGTTTGTTTTTTTTATTTAGGCGAAGTATTACTTGACTATGTCAACATTCGTGGGGTAGGAAAATTCCTCTCCGTCCATGGTTGCAAGTCTCAAGGCGGCGCCTGAGAAGGCTTTCTTGACCACATAGGGGCCGTCATAATTCGGAGTCCATTTGCCCCGAGAATCAGTGAGGAATGATTGTATCTTTTTTAGCACAATGTTTCCTTTCCTGAAGACGCGAGGTCGGACCTTTTTGTCGAAGGCCTTCTTCATTCTTTGTTGATACAACTGACCATGACATAGTGCCGTTACTCGCTTTTCTTCGATTATATTCAGTTCGTCGTGTCGACTTTGACACCATTCAGCTTCTGTTAGCTTAGCTTCCATCAATACCCAGATTGATGGGATCTCTACTTCTATGGGGAGCACTGCCTTAATGCCATATGCTAGAGAGAAAGGGGTTGCCCCTGTTGAAGTGCGGACAGATGTGCTATAACCGTGAAGAGCAAAAGGCATCATTTCGTGCCAGTCTTTGTAGGTTACAACCATTTTTTGAACAATTTTCTTGATGTTCTTGTTAGCCGCTTCTACCACTCCGTTCATCTTGGGTCGGTAGGGAGATGAGTTATGGTGTTCTATTTTGAACTCAGCGCACAACTCTTTCATCATCTTGGTGTTCAAGTTAGATCCATTATCAGTAATGATCTGGCTTGGAACACCATAACGGCAAATGACATTGTTTTTGATAAATCGGACCACCACTTGTCGGGTTACATTAGCGTACGACGCTGCTTCGACCCACTTGGTGAAGTAATCAATGGCTACCAGGATGAACTGATGTCCGTTTTAAGCCTTGAGCTCAATCATGCCAATCATGTCGATTCCCCATATGGAAAAAGGTCACGGGGAAGAAAGGACCTTGAGATGCGTTGGCGGCACATGGATTTTGTCGGAGTATATCTGACACTTATGACACTTCCTCATGTACTTGTAGCAATCGGATTCCATTGTCAACCAATAGTACCCCGCTTTTAGAATTTTTCTCGCCATTGTATGTTTGTTGGCATGAGTGCCAAAGGATCCTTCATGAATTTCTTTTATCAGCATGTTTACTTCTAGTTTGTCTACGCATCGGAGCAAGACCATGTCAAAATTTCTCTTATAGAGTGTATCACCACTCAGGAAGAAGCTGCCTTCCAGTCTTCTAACGGTTTTTCTGTCTTTCCTTAGTGCCCCAGGAGGGTACTCTTGTTTCTAAAGGAAGCATTTGATATCGTGATACCAAGGTTTGTCGTCTATGATTGCTTCAATCATGAAGATGTAAGCGGGCCGTTCAAGGCACATTATGTCAATCTTAGGTAAGTCGTTCCATTGACCTACACTAATCATGGAAGAGAGAGTGGCTAATGCATCAGCCATGTGATTCTCTTCATGAGGGATATGATGAAACTCGACTCTGTTGAAGAAGGGTAACAACCTTCTTGCGTAATCTTTGTAAGGAATCAATCCTGATTGGTATGTGTTCCAATCTCCTTTGATCTGATTGATAACCAGGGTTGAGTTGCCATATACATCCAAATTCTTGATCCATAAGTCGATCGCTTCTTCGAGACCCATGATACAAGCTTCGTATTCGGCCTCATTATTTGTGCACTTGAACGTAAGTCGGGCGGTGAAAGGAATGTTGGTACCCTGAGGTGTTATGATAATTTCCCCAATTCCGTTTCCGTAATGATTGACAGCTCCGTCAAAGATTAGTCCCCATTGGGAACCTGGTTCTGGCCCTTCACTGGGTAGCGGTTCATCGCAGTCTTTCATTTTTAGATACATGACATCTTCGTCTAGGAAGTCAAATCCGACTGATTCTTGATCTTCAATCGGTTGATGAGCCAAATGATCGGCTAAAACACTTCCCTTAACAACTTTCTGAGTGTGGTATTCGATGTCATATTTTGATAACAACATCTGCCAACGGGCAATCCTTCCCGTGAGAGCAGGTTTTTCAAAGACGTACTTGATTGGATCCATTTAGAGATTAACCAAGTAGTGTGACGAATCATGTACTGGCGAAGACGTTTGGCTGCCTAAGCCAGAGCACTGCAAGTTTTCTTGAGCATAGTGTACTGAGTCTTGCAGTCGGTGAATTTCTTGCTCAAATAGTAAATGGCAGACTCTTTCCTTTTGGTTTCGTCTTGTTGGCCAAGTACACAACCCATTGAGTCTTCCAAGACTGTTAAGTATATGATTAGGGGCCTTTCTTCCACGGGAGGGGATATAATCGGTGGGTTCAACAGGTATTCCTTGATACTGTCGAAGGAGGTTTGACAGTCTTCTATCCAAACGCAGTCCTGATTCTTTTTTAGTAATTTGAAAATTGGCGCACATGTCGCGGTCATGAGGAATATAAATTTGGAAATGTAATTCAAACGTCCCAGGAATCCCCTGACTTGTTTTTCGGTCTTTAGAGAAGGCATCTCTTGAATGGCCTTGACCTTGTCAGGATCAACCTCTATTTCTTTCTGGATGACGATGAACCCTAATAGTTTCCCTTAACAGACACCGAATGTGCACTTATTGGGATTCAAACGGAGTTTGTACTTTCTCAGACCCTCGAATAGCTTTGACAGGTGGGTCAAATGCTCCTCTTCTATTTTAGATTTTGCAATCATATCATCGACATATACCTCGATTTCCTTGTGTATCATGTCATGAAAAAGAGTAGTTATGGCCCTTTGATAGGTTGTCCCGACGTTCTTCAGACCAAACGGCATTACCTTGTAACAAAAGGTGCCCCATGGGGTGTTAAATGAAGTTTTCTCCATGTCTTTCGGCACCATTTTTATCTGATTATAGCCCGAGAATCCATCCATGAAGGAGAAAACTTTGAACTTCGTTGTACTGTCAACCAGCATGTCAATGTGTGGTAAAGGAAAGTCGTCCTTTGGACTAGCCTTGTTTAGATCTATGTAATCGACACACATTCTGACCTTTCCGTCCTTTTTTGGAACTGGTACGATGTTGGCTAACCATTGAGGATATTCTGATGTGGCGAGGAAACTTGCGTCAATCTGTTTCTGTACTTCCTCTTTGATTTTGATGGCCATGTTCGGGTGAGTCCGTCTCAACCTCTGTTTTACTGGCGGACATTCTGACCTTAACGGTGGATGATGTTCCACGATGCTGGTATCCAACCCTGGCATGTCCTGGTAGGACCAAGCGAATACATCGGGAAACTCTTTGAGAAGCTTTGTCAAACTTTCTTTGACAGCGGGACTGAGTAGTGCCCCAAGCTTGACTTCTTTTCTTTCTTCCTCTGAGCCCAAGTTGACTGTTTCCAACGACTCTTTGTGAGGTTTAATGGACCTTTCCTCTTGTCTGAGTAGTCGGGAGATCTCTTCCGAAATTTCTTCGTCCTCTTTTTCTTCAGCCTCAAATACCGGGAATTCAAAGTTGGGAGAAGGCATTGGACCGTATGTTTCAATGGGATTTAAAACAAGCAATCTGCATGACGTGATGATTTGTGTTTAGAAGAGATATAGAGAATGCAAGAGTGTGTGCAGTGTTTTTCTAAAAACTGCTTGTTTTTATTATTTGAATTGTTTTTTAGGATTACCATTTTCTAAAAAAATGACAAGAGAAAACAGCAATTAATGCGGAAATTACAGAACGACGTTATTTATTTATTTATGATTTTGTCGATTCTTGAAACTACAACCCTATAAAACTAAACTCTGTCACTTTAGGCAAAGCGAAGAGGGATATTTACAGAAAGCGAGCCCTATCAAAACACCCGTTTCACCTGGGCAGGGTGAAAGGTTAAAGACGACAATTACTTAGACTTATGAATAATCTTCGGAAGATCGACTGCAACCCATTGGCGGCGAACTCCTCGATGAATCACAAAGTCTGCTACCTTCCTTGATTTGTCTTCAGAAATAACGCTGATTTCTGGTGGAGCAGGATCATTGGAATCTGTCTCCCAGGCAGAGTTGTCATAGGAGGACTCCTCAGTTGTATTGTGCATAGTATTTGTGCTCTCAGGTGGATCTCCCCACCCAGTTAGCTGAATGTCTTCGAGCCTGATGCGAGAGCTTCCAGGAGCAGTGTATTTGACCATGAAGTCGTATTTACCACTCGGTTGTCCCAAGGTATCCCACACTTCTTTGGAACTGGAGGAGTCATCCCTTTCGATGACGTTGACCTCGGGAAAAGCATAGTTAATGAATTCTAGTCCTGCAAACCTTGCGAATTCATCGTCGTGCTGGGTATTTTCTGAATGACCTGAGTGTTGATCCCATGACATGGTGGGGACGCATGTATTCTTTTCAATGATGGTCAGCTGATTTTCATTATTCGTCTAATTTTCTTTCCCCAAGTCTCCTGGGTACGGCTGCCAGATAGGCAGGCCATCCATTGGGCCATAGTTGTCGTGGTCAAAGTTGTATTTCATCGGAGTGTCCTCCTCCAATGAGTTTGGCGGAGCACGACATCCTTCCGGATCACAATCTCCGTATATCATTTCGACATCTGACCTTGGTATAAATCTTGGACTCTGTGCGGGATAGCAAAATGGCGTAGGCACCTTTTCCTGAGACATATAACCGTCCTTATTAAGATAGGATTCCCATTCTTCCTCTGTGTCAGAGGACTCTCCCTTGTTGATAGTGTGTACTTCTTGGGACACTAGGTGAAGGAAACCTCAATTATAGAAGAAGTTCTGAATGGGATGAAGACTTTCATCGTTAGCAGCTGTCTGGGTACAGGTTGCAGAAAAACCAAGACCCTTCTTTGTTTTATTATCAGTAGGAATGATAAGCTGTCCCCATCCCTTGGTGTTGTTACTTTTGATCACTTTGAGAGCATCTTTGTACGAGGAAATTGATGTTCCTTTTTCTAATTAATTCTCATTGCTCACCGAAAGTGCCTGGAACTGAGTTCCAACAACCTCCTTGGGTTCTACACAAGTGGATAATGAAAGGTTACTCACGATCAAGGCTTGTTCTCCGCAGACCGTGACGAGTTGGTCATTCTTGACAAACTTCGGCTTCTGGTGAAGTGTCGAAGTGACTGCCCTAGCCTGGTGTATCCAAGGTCTTCCTAATAAGCAACTGTATGTTGCCCGGATGTCCATGACCTGAAAAGTGACTAGGAACGTGTGAGGACCGATAGTTATGGGAAGGTCGACTTCACCAATAACTATTTTTCTGGATCCGTCAAATGCTTTGACGACGACCTCACTGCCTCTCATCGGAGATCCTTTGAATGATAGTCGCATCAGAGTAGACTTCGGCATGACGTTGAGAGCCGATCCGGTGTCTACTAGTACGCTGGCTAAGGCATCATCCTGGCAGTTGACTGTGATATTGAGCGCCATGTTGTGACTTTTGCCTTCTTCTGGCAATTCCTCATCACTTAACCCTAAATTGTTGCAGGAAGTGATGTTAGAGACGATGCTATCGAACTCTCGTATTGACACATCCTGTTCCACAAAGGCCTTCTCTAAGACTTTCTGTAAAGCCTCTCTGTGAGCTTCGGAACTGAGTAAAAGAGATGACACAGAGATCTTTGAAGGAGTTTGTAACAGCTGATCAACAATGTTGTATTCACTCATTTGGATGAGCTTCAGCATCTCATCATCGTTCTTTGAAAGGTCGGGATCACTGGATTGACCGACTGGTGGATTAGGAACTTCTGTTTGAGGTTCCTTTTCTCTGCTGGGTTCTCCAACTCCTCTGTTGAAGATTCTACCGCTCCGTGTTACTCGACTGATGTCTACAATATTCACGACGGAGGGAAATGGAATTTCTTTCCCATTCTCAACTGTTGTTGCACCGTATTTGTAAGGAATAGCCTTAGCGGATTCATATGGTAACGGTCCTGGGATATAGATAACTACAGGAGCCTTCTGACTTCTCTGACTGTCGTAAGTAACTTCAATCAATTCTTGGTTAAGAACCTTCAATTCTTCAAGTAGAGGGATGATGGCACAAATATCCTTGGTCCTTTCATGATCATAGATCACAATAACATCTTTAATCTGATCAGCGAAATAGTCTGGCGTCCAGTTGATAGACCCCGAAACTGAATATTGTTGGATTTCTTTGCGGTCCAACTGACTCTGAAGGCTGCTCGCACGAGGTAACATCCTTGATTATTTTCTGAGCAGACTCTACAGCGCTCGTAATTGTGTGGTGGCACCTAGCCACGTCCACTTTGAATGCAGTGTAACCTCACTAGATCTGTTTCTGTAGATCGGACATCCTGACTTTGATGCCGAGTAGGGTTCCCGCCAACCACACTGATTTGTTGCGTGTCTTCATCCATATAGATTGGAAGCCACCAGTGGTTTAACAAGTGTTGCAAAGTTCTTTGAACCAGATCACACCCTTGGTTACTCTCACAACATACTTTACAGCTCAGATAATCATGTGAAGTGAGAAATCTGAGTTAGACTTGCTTGGCGTGTAACTCCACCAAGCTGGTATTCATCAAGCCAATATCAAAGATTTGAATCATGTTGATCTGATAGGGATTTCTATCATGGTACTCCTGGATCCATCCAAGATCTATCTAACGCTAGAGGGCCTCTTGTACAAAAGAGCATCCCTGTTTGTTTACCGAACAAGTCAGACAGGAATTGTAATCGTGCTGTGGTAGATTATGATACTAGCTTTGCCTTGAGTGCATTGCCACTAAGTTGACATTCATCGCACTGATGTCGTGGTTCTGAATGATGTTGGAATTCGTATAAGTCATGTTAACCCCACGAACTCAGCGCTTCTGGATCCATCCGAGATCCAATTGTTCCTGTAGAGCGGCTTGCACCACAGAACATCCTTGATTGTTTTTAGAGCAGATATCACACTGGTGATAATTATTAGGTGGCACGTGGCCGTATCCGCTCTGTCTATAATGCATTTTGACCAAATTGGCCCTTAATAAGAGTACATCATAAATTTGATAGTTGTTATTGGATTCTCCCTCTATCAAATTTACGGCATCTTTCTCATGTTGAGGCAGCGGGTTCGTGAGAACATTAGGATTCTTATCTTTGAAAGATAAGACCCCGCTCCTAACAAGCTTTTGCACGTCAAATTTGAAACTGAGACAGTTTTATATGTTGTGCCCTGGTCCTCCTTGATGGTAAGGGCACGTCTGATCCGTCTTGAACCAAAAAGGCAGATTTTCCGGTATTGTAAGAGGAGACCTGGTTTGGACATGCCCATTGACCAGTAGTAATGGAAATAGTTCCACGTACAACACAGGTATAGGATCAAACCTTGGAGGTCATGTTGCACGGTTGTTGTTGTACGGAGGACAAGTCTGCTGAAGAGACTGTTGTGTCCTTTGCTGAAGTTGCTGTTGATTAGGTTGGCTCTGAGCAACCTGAGGTTGATACTTAAGAACAGGCGCGGGATTGATAGCAGGAGTTACAGCTGCTACTGGTTGATATCATCGCCTTTGCTTTCCGAGAGAGATATTCCCAATATCCTGCTCTTTTTTCTTAGGGAGAGCACTACCATATCGTTTTGTACTGCTTGAAGATCCAGCGTCTTTTACTAAATGTCCTTCTCGGACGGCTTCCTCAAGACGAACTCCTATGCCTACCATCTCGGTGAAGTCACTGGGCGCACTGGCGACCATTCTGTCATAGTAAAATGAGCTCAAGGTTTTTAAGAAGATCTTTGTCATCTCTTTTTCCTAAAGAGGTGGACAAATCTGGGCGGTAATTTCACGCCATCTCTGAGCGTACTCCTTAAAGGTTTCCTTGTCCTTTTGTGACATCGATCTGAGTTGATCTCTGTCCGATGCCATGTCCAAATTGTATTTATATTGTTAAACGAAAGTGGCGCCAAGATCTCTGAAAGTGGCGATCTTAGTGCGGTTTAAACCCATGTACCATTTTAATGCGGCGCCGGTTAAACTATCCTGGAAATAGTGGATCAGTAGCTCCTGGTTCTTTGTCTGAGCTGGCATTCGTCGAGCGTACATCACCAAATGGCTTTGAGGGCAAGAGTTACCCTTGTACTTTTCAAAATCGGGCACCTGGAATTTGTGCGGGACTTTCACATTAGGGACCAAACAAAGGTCTGCGGCGTCCTTTCCAAATAAATCCTGACCGTGAAGGGCTTGCAGTTCTTTCTGCATCTCCAGGAATTGTTCCTGGAACTCATTCATTTTGTCGAACATACTTTCGTTTCCACTAGAGGGTATCTGTGGAATCTGTCCTTCTGGGACAGTGTGTACCACGGGTGATGGTATAGTCATTATGGCCGAGACTCTCGGTGTCTCCTGAAGTTTGTAACCTTCAGGAGTTGCTGTCATGCCCCTGGTATCTTCGTTTTCCCGAAGTTTGTAACCTTCAGGCCCAACGGCTCCTGCTGCGGTTCCTTGATCCTCATTGATCGGCAGAACATATCCTTCCGGGATATAGTTGATAGGCATGCCCCAGGGACGATCTTTCGGCATTTTGTACCTAGGATCATACTTCTCCACTATGGGCGTTGATGCAATCTCTGAGATCACAGTCATTTGTTGTTGCATATGAGCTTCTGCTAGAGCTTGCATATTGTTAAGAAGCTTTCTCAAATCCTCTTTCAGAGTGTCGATCTCTTCCCTCAACTCTGTGTTCTCTTCCTCGAGATCATCCATCTTTTTCTGACGATTGGCTCAAGTATTGTACGAATGAGACAGTTTGACTCTAGAATCGAGACACAAACGTGAGATTCGTAGGTAAGAAGAATGCGTTAAGTGAGAATGATGAATGATATGCAATGATTATATTAATTGTATATTTTTTTGTTCAAAGTAAACTTCGTCACTTGGATTGCAAATATCAAACAGTGGGGAAACCCCGTTTTATTGAATTTAAAGGATTGCAGAAATGGAAATACAGTAATTTACATAGTGCTGCGAAAGGAAATCTAAGCTAATGGGTCCTGAGTCATCTCTGAGGAGAGCTCAGGTGCTGGTTCTGGTACTTTCCTTTTCTTTGACCGGGGCTCTTGAGCCGTTGTCGGGTTGTCATTCTTTTACCAAGTGAAAGGAGCGAGCAAATTCCTTTGGTCTTCTTGATTCTCTACAGCATGTTGCTCTAAAATCTCAATCAGAGCATCCTTTTCTTTTAACAGTTGTTGTATTTTCTTGCACTCCACATTGAGAATACGGTACTTGTTCCTCCAAGACCTCTTCTCCTGCTGAACTTTGCTGAGATCAGACATAAAATAAAGGGCAGAGTCCCTTAATGGAAGAACTTACTGGCGAGGGTAAGGCATCCTCAGCTTGAGAGCTCTAGTTTGTACCCAGTGGAGATAAGGCTCCGCCGAGACACAGTCTGGTTTTCCTAGAGACTCTCTTCCTTTTCTATGAATGTGTTTCCAGGCATGCACTATTTCTGTCTTTAGTGCCCTGTCATTTTCTCCTTCCTTGAACAAAAGACCTTCCAGATGAGCATTACGTGGGATATGCCTCATCGGGTATCCAAATTGACGACGAATTAAAAATGGATAATAATTGATTCCTCCCTTAGTTCCTATAAGGGGTGCATTTGGGAAATTTCCACAGCGGTCAATGATTCTGATCCCGTCATAGATTCGATTGTACCAATCGATGTCAGAGTTGGTAAGAGACATGATTCTCTAGGACCAACGTAAAGTATTCTTTTGATCCCAAAATGCAACAGACTTGGGCAAGTGAGAAGTGAACCATTTGTACAGCAGGGGTACACAACAGGTGATCATTCCTCCGCTATACAAATTCCTTAAGTGTACCGAATGATAAGCATCTGCGAGCAAAGTCGGTACAGGGTTTCCAATTAGGAAAATCTTAATGGCGTTGATATCTACAAAGTTATCGATGTTGGGAAACAAAAATAACCCGTAGGTGAGCAAAACAAAGATGCTCTCGAAAGCGGGCACGTTCCCTATACTAGCAAAGTATAGAGCCCTCTTTGTTAAGAACTGGGCTGGTAAACCCTGGATTCCCCCCTTAGTGGTCATGTGAGTCCTAACCTATGACTCATCCAAATAGATTGCTCTTGCAATGGTTTGATCTTTTGGAATCTCTTCCAGTCCAGAAAAGGAAGCATGATCAGTGATATGTAAATCAGTCAGGTGAGAGTACTCCTTCAGCGTTGGTGCTAGTTGATAATCCGGGAATGTGAAACAGTGATAGACCAAATCGTAGAACTGGATTAGTGTGTACAAGATTCCTTCAATTACATGGACCCTTAACAAGGACAGCAGCCCTCCGTACTTGGCTCTGAAAGCCTTGTGGTTGGTGATCATTCTCGCCAGACCTCTTAAATCCTCTAGTTTTGGAACCTTGAAGGTGTACTTATGAGTTTTCCTTCTACCGAAATCCATTAGCGCAATCTCCTTTCTCTGACATTTGCAATTATAGTCTTAGTTTAATTTGAAAAAAAGAGACTAGTAGAGAAGATTTTTTTTTTAATGTTTTTTAGATGAATGCATGAATGCAGCACACCAAAAACATAGAAAAAACATGGGGTCAAAGGGTCGGTGTCATGAAGTCAAGGCTCTACCCCACCCCCACCCCCCCCCCCAAAGGTTTATACTGGTATTTTTTGTACCTGTCCGCAAAATCATTGACCCCTCTTGGGATAACAACAGCAAGCGGATCGCCAGCGAGCTGATGTATCCTAGAGCGATCTCAAATAAGGGTAGTATTGCGTGACAACTATTTCCGATAGCTTCCGCACTACAAAATGGTTTAAGTCTACTAAAAACCTCAACTTCTCAGATAACCCAGTCGACCACACTACTTTCAACAAACGAAGTCGTATAGGCAATGTATCTGCAAAGGGAGTCTCCACTGAGTTTGATGGTCGATCGGGGACTCTTAACTGGGATTCACTCCCCACAAGATTACCCGCATTGCCATCACCTATCTTAGGTGTATACTCAATCTTTCCACATGCGGCATCACACGCATTCCCATTAGCAGGAAAATAAACACAGATATCAATTAGGAAAAGCAGTATATATATATTTGTCTTAATCATCCTAGACCTCTAGTCTTATGATCCTATACAGACAATGACTCCCCAGCAGAGTCGTCATTTCTATGACATTTTGTTGAATTTAAAGGTTTTCACCCTAAAAGAGACTAGAAAGAATGCATCCCGCAGTGGTTACCATTTTTCTGTAGCGCGATTTTTGTGGTTTCGAATCACTATCCCTTTGGTACTACAGTTCAATTCATTTTTTATCCTGTTGAGCTTATTAAGGAAGAGAAATAGATGTCTCCAATTAACCCTGCTTGCAAACTGAGATTAAACAGTCAAAACTGTTGGCTTATAGATGCTATCAAGAGGGGGTTCTTCTTTAGGGTTATTTGCTTAAGAACGGTGTCTAGGCTATTGGTAGGATGTTAGGTCGGATGTTTTTCGATTGATGTATGAAGGTACGGGATTTTGGGTTTTTTATTAGTATGCTCGCTAAGATTTTTGCAATCTTATGCCTACGTATTCCCGGAATAGGGAAATCAGAGCGATTGTAGTTCCTCCTATTCTAAGGGAAGAAAAAGATGTTTTGGTGTCTTGTTCAAAGCCCAAGATTAAAGCTAAAGGGGTGATTTGTATCTTGTTTAAAGCCCAAGATGTGAAGCTGAAGGGTCTATTTGTATCTTGTTTAAAGCCCAAGATGTGAAGCTGAAGGGTTTATACTGAGAGAGAATTTGTCATCTCTAAAGAGGAGTTGCTGATGTTTGTATGTTGTGAGCAAGGCACAACTTTGATGCTAAAAGGTTGATTGACTCACCCAGGGTTTTCTTTATACAAAGCCTAAGAGGAGGCTAGAAGTTGACTTTTCTGGGGAAATGTTCTTTCTGTCTTCTACAAAGCCCAAGATTGAGGCTAAAAGGGTTTGACTCAACAAGAGAGTTTGTCATACTCAACAAGGGAGTAATTTGGTGTCTCGTATGAAGCCCGAGATGGAGGAGAAAAGGGAAGATGGACTCAACGAGAGAGTCTGAAAAGGTGATTGACTCAACGAGAGAGTCTGAGAGTTTATTGACGCAACAAGAGAATCTTTTATACTCAACAAGAGAGTGTTTTGTTGTCTCGTACGAAGCCCGAGATAGAGGCTAAAAGGAAATTGACTCAACAAGAAAGTCAGAAAGTTAATTGCCCCAACAAGAGAGTCTTTTATACTCAATAAGAGAGTGTTTTATACGTGTCTTGTATGAAGCCCAAGACAAAGGCTAAAAGTGATTGACTCAACAAGAGAGTCTTTTATACTCAATAAGAGAGTGTTTTATATGTCTTGTACAAAGCCCAAGACGAAGGCTAAAAGTGGTCGACTCAACAAGAGAGTCTTTTATACTCAACAAGAGAGTGATTTTCTATGTCTTGTACAAAGCCCATGACGGAGGCTAAAAGTTGGTTGACTCAACAAGAGAGTCTTTTATACTCTACAAGAGAGTGATTTTCTATGTCATGTACAAAGCCCAAGACGGAGGCTAAAAGTTGGTTGCCTCAACAAGAGAGTCTTTTATACTCAACAAGAGAGTGATTTTCTATTTAGTATGAAGCCCGAATAGAAGCTAAAAGTGAGTGACTCAACAAGAGAGTCTGAAAAGGTTAGCTCCGCTGGGGAGAATCATTGTACAAAGCCCAAGAGGAGGTTGTCTTACCACCGTGGATTCGGGAGATCTGGAGGTGGGTCCAAGTATGGGGAACTCTCATGAGAGAGACCGGGTTTCTTCCTATGTTTGAAAGGGAACTTGATAATGTATTTGAGACTCAAGGGTCTTAGACTGTCCAAGTCTAGAATTTTATCTTTTGTACAATGCCCAAGAGGAGGCACGGGCATTAAGGGATGAGTATCAACCCTACAACGGCCAAAGTTTTTTGACACTAGAAAGACTACTCTAGCAAAGGACGACTAAGTTCTATCTTATACCTTTAAGAGGTTGTCAGGGTCCTTGTATGAAGCCCAAGAGAAGGCATGAGAACTTCTAAGAAGCCGAAGGGTCCTTGTACAAAGCCCAAGAGGAGGCAGGGATGCTTTTAGGAAGCCTGTGGGTCCCCAAACCCCGATAAGTTCAAGACATGCTATTCACCGAGAATAGATCAAGCCAGGAAAGTCCGAGAATTTGGAAGAAACTCAAGAGATGCCATTCACGGAGAAAATATCATCTCTGGGGAGTTAGAGTTTCTTTGACAATGTCTAAGGGTGACAGCCTGAGAAAGGGTTCACCGAGAATGCTGCCTTTCACGTCTCCATATTGTTTAACCCCAAGAGGAGGGAAGACTGTATCTGGAAATCCTATGGGGATCTAGTTTTGTTTGTATTTAAGAGTGACCAACAGGGCTTTACCTAGTGCTAGACGTAGTTGCCGGGGAAAACTCTAAATGACTATACTAGTATTACACAGTTGATATGTGACAAGTATATAAAAGTTTGTGAAAGAAGACTTACAGTGAAACAGCCCCACAATACAGTTATATACATATGAAAGCGGTAAATGAAAGTGGATAAACACTTACCTGTTGTAGAGCTTCCATGTTGTTTGGTTAGTTGTTCAACAAAGAAAGTTTTGATAACAACATATTCAAAATCAAAGGAGAAAGTATTTTTGAAAAGATTATGGGGCTTACAGCTCGAGGAGAGGCCCAGATGATTTGTTTTTGAACTGGCGATTGCGCCGAGATTTTTGAAAGCACCGTGGGTCTTATACAATGACTGAGGCCCAAATAATTTTGGTTTCAAAAAGAGGTTGGGTCTTACACTCTATTAGAGGCCCAAAGAGGTTATTTTTGTACAAGAGATGGGGCTTACAGCTCAAGGAGAGACCCAAAGGTTTTTTGTTAAAAAGGTGACGATCGCGCCGAACTTTTTGATGGTATCGGGACTTATACAATACACTGAGGCCCAAATCATTTTGGTTTTCAAAAAGGGGTTGGGTCTTACACTATTAGAGGCCCAAAGATTATTTAAAAAAGTTTTGCTTGGGTGAAAATCAAGGAAACCCTAATTTCATCATTTTAAAAGTAAATTCTCAAGGAAAATCAATAAAAAATGATAAAATACAAAATAAGTTTGAATAAACAACTTGTGATTTTTGGTTGAGATTTGGAAAATGATGTTTTAATCACAAGATGAATTAAAATTCATTTAGTTTTTATTTTCAACATGAGAATTCAATTTTAAAATGCTTAAAAAAACAATTAAAATGAATTTATTCACAAAAATACCAACTATATTAAATAAATAATATAAACTTGATTTTTTTGTGGAATAAAATATTTCAATATTTTTGTATTTTTTGCAAAAAGAACCAATAAAAAATAATTAAAATTGAGGGAGTTATTAATTTTCAAATCATTAAAAATAATATGAAAAATAGTAAAAAGTGGAAAAAAAATAGCAAAAAGAGGGTCTGGGGCGAGGGGGATTCGAACCCCATACCTCTTGTGTACAGCATGTGCGCCTTACCACTGGGGTGGTGGTACATCCGTGTATTGAAACACAACCACAAATATACAAGGCTTGCCTTGTATTTGGCCTGGCCAAGGCAAGATTTTTGGTCAGAAATGTGAAGGCCATGACTTTCTCATTTCTCCATGGATTGGGACAAAATTTAGGTCTATCCTGCCTAGAATTTCACAAAGAATCCAATGGTGGTGGTGTTTTTTTCAGATCATGCTCCTATTGAAAAACCCGATAGTGGTTTTGAAATAGGCTATGATTTGCATTTTCTGTGCTACCTCTTGGTACAGGTGTGAATTACATGATAAATTGGTGCAAACACAACACATATAACATGTATAAGATGTGCATGATTAGCGGACATCAAAGGAAAGCATGATTCAAAGAATTCAAGTTGTGAGGCTTACCTCTTTTTGGAGCTTTTGTGCAATCTGCCAAGTGCTTTGTTCCAAAAATGATTTGATGCTTTGGACACCCTCAAATGATCTCTTAGAAGCTTTTAGGATGGTTGGAATCAGCTGGAAACCTCAGGAACAAGTTTGAGCTCTTTCTTGCAAAAGGGGCAAAAGTGGCCAAAATAGCAACTCTCTCAAATGGTGTTCCAGATGTGGGGAACCATTTGGGACAGTTCAAGGATGATATTTGGAGTGTGTTTGAGGTTTTATCTGGTTTGGAAAGTGACTGAATCAAGGCATGGCTTGAAAAATGCACAAAAGTCCTATTTTTGAGGTTTTGAGAAGGGACTTTGTGATTTCGGTGTTACAAGTCACTTGTGAGAGTTTGGACAGCTTAGATATGACACATTGGATGTGTTTGGATCATGAGCTATGATGGAATTGCTCCCTAACTCAAAAACTCAGAGTTACCTTGTTAAAGAAGGCATTTTTGCCAAGAGAAAGAGATTTTGAGGAAAGCAAGTGTTGTAGTGCTTTGGTGTACTCAAAGTGAGCACAAATGAGCTCTATTTATAGTAGAGCAAGTTTGTTTTGGCTGCAATAGTGAATGGCAACTGCTGCAGAGGTTTGGCCAATGTTGATCAATAGGAATCCAAGTCTCCTCTAGCCATTGACTAGAGGTTAGGGCACGGGCTACTGGTTCCCTAGTTCTTGGATCATCCTTGACTGAATTCAGTTGGAAAAGGCTCAGTCCATGCCACCTTGGTGCATCAATTAAATGCTCCAAACCGTAATTGGAGTCTTGTCCCTCTTTTAGGCATTTCTAGGTTTGGCATGCTACTTTTGGTTCCAAAGACTTGGGAGGCTGGTGGATCAGTGTTTGTCCCTCCTTGGTCCCCCCCTTGAGGTGTTCAGATGGATAGATTTGCTTGCCCTTTGCAAAATTTGAGCAAATCGAGCAAAATGCACAAATCTGCCTTGCCATGACAGTTTGCGGCAAGGCACATTGGAATGGTCATATCTCATGGCTTAAGTGGAGTTTCATGGAGTTCTTGGCCATTTTGGAAAGCCCTCATATGATACAACATATGGGTGATCATAGTTGGTCTTTATACTTTTTGGATCCAAGTGAAAAATCCCCCTACTTTTGGAAAAAAAAGCAAGACAGATTCTGACTTAGTGAAAATTTCACTAAGTGTTGGAAAAAGTGACATTTCATGTTTTCAGCCATTTTGATCATTCCATAACTCAAAATCCATGATGAATTGGAATGAGGTGTAGTTGAAGGTTTTGTAGAGGGCCATGAGAGCTACAAATCCAGCTTTGAATGGGGGAAATGGCCTTATGGTTTAGGAGATATGATCCTCCAAAGTTGGTACGCTAGCCACTTTGTTCCATAACTTAGAAAATTTCTAAGTTTTTTTATGGTTACCCCTTTTACAAGTTATCCCACTTTTCTTGATTTTTCTTGATGAATGATGATCCAAATCACACATTAACATCATTTTGGGGTCAAAGAACCATATTTGTGAAAAATCTCGGAAAGTCAAAGTTTGACTTTTGTGCACAGTTGACTTTTTGTCATATGAATTTCAAACTGTGCGATCCTCTATGAAATCAAGTCCTTGACCTAAATCAAAATTGATGGACATGTTTCATGGGTGTTATAGGGTGTATTGAATCATGTCCCAAGGTTTGGGAGCATGCCTGGGTCAAAAGTCAAAGGTACAGTTGACTTTTTCCGCGAAACCCTAATTGTGGTTCTGATGAAATTGAAACTTGTTGATCAAGCTTCTTAGGTCAATCCATGGTTACAAATGGATCAATGTAGTTTATTAAGGACCCTCAAATCATGTCTTGAGGTCTTGGCTCATGTTTTATCCCAAAGGTCAACATAGGGGTGAATTAGGTCAAGAAACCATAATTCCTGAGTTTTAGTAAATGCATCCCCTGAGGCTAAATTGACTGGATGATTGGGTCCATGAGGTCCCTTATTCTTTGAAGCATTGGCTCATGCCCAGAGGAAATTTTCCATCTGGAGGCCCTGGTCGACCAAAACCCTAATTTGGTGACACTGGCGATCTTGAGGCTTGATCCACTTGGAATGTTGCAGCCTGGTGCTTGATTCTTGATGTGGGAGTCCTCTTGATCCATTGTGGATGTTTTAGAGGTTAGACAACTTGAAGATCATGTCATTCCTTGCTTTATCCTTTGCCTAAAAGCTCTGAGAGGGCTTGAAACCCTAAGTCTGATTGTAGTGGATGCTCACCCATCTTTGGGGAGACTAATGAGGTTTGATGGTCCATCCATATTGTGATGATGATTTGCACAATGATGGGGAATCTTAGTGGTCAAAATTTGGGGTATGACAGTAAGAGCTTTGATTTCTTGTTGGGAAATGATGTAATCTTTTGATACCTTATGTATTTCATCTAATCTATGTTTGTGAACTAATTTTGATTCTCTATTATTTATTGTCTTTGATTGCTTATTTGTTGGTCTTGACAAAACCTATTTCAAATTGGTGATCTTAGATTTTCATCTATCATTGAGCAAGCTTTTGACATGGGTTTGTGATCTGATATTCATTTGCATCTCAGCTTTTTTGCATTGATTTTATTGTTAGTTTGAATAGCTTCGAGTAATTAATGCAATAAGAGACCGCGATATTGCTTGACGAACGGTATCGTGAGGGTGCCTGAGAATAGTGATCAAGAACGATGTTCACATTCATTTGGTAAATTAGTTGAATACATGTAAAAAGGGTTAAATGTGTGTACTTATTTTGATCATTGGCTTTGTATATGAATTACTCATTGGTTTGATATTGATGTTATAGTAATATCTGTTGAGTCTTGAGGCCAAAGATGGATGTAGGCTTAACATTCATATAGGCTTTAAATGCTTTGTATTGATTGGTGATGTGCGAGAGCAATTATTGATCGGTATAAAATCACTCACACATGCGGGGACCGAGAGGATATGTATGTCGTGAGTGATACATGATGATATTAGGCGAATGTTTGTTTTATGTATAAATTAGTCAGAAGAATACATGTGTTATCAATTGATGAGATCCAATTCCAACAAGGCTCCGTTTATAATTCAGTCTCTACTTTATATTTTCCGTCTTTACATTTTATGCATTTACTTTTGGTTATGTAAATATTTTAAACCAAAACTTTTGAACCATAAGCTTAGAAATGTAGATACCGTCGAAAGGCATTCTTTCCCTCGCACTGATCCCTGTGGATACGAGAAAACTGGGTTACTTAAATTAGTTTTTGCTTGCTGCTGTATTACAGCTCGAACACAATGCTAATGATGTTTTCAATTGTGCCATGTTTTGCCTTGTTTGACTTTTTGTAAAGCCCATGAACTTTTCATATACACACCCGCACCTGATCCATGATGCACTCCTCCTTCATGCTATTTTGTTATCATTTTACTTCTTTTGCTTAAAATTGTTTTTTTTTCTCAATTTTTTTTAATTATATTTTGGTTATCATTTTGTTTAGATCTTTTTCTTGATCTATTTCATTTCCATTTTGATTCTTATTTTTTCATTTTGGTCAGTGAAGTCTTGATATCATGGATTATTGATTTGTGAAATTGTTTAACCTTCATTATTTCAAATCTGTGGGGAATGGTCATTTGGATCATTCTTTATACTTAGGGATAGTGATAGGTTACCTTTGATTAATCGATGGAAGTTCTTGATTAAGATGAGATCGTTCTCTTTTTCTTTTCGTGTGGCAAGACTTTAGGAGAATGATCTACATATCATTTCTCTATTGTGTTTTAACACAAACATTGTTATTGACTGACCTCCTATAGTATGATCTTCCTCGTAGATTGTGCGAAAATTGCTTAACATAACGCTAAATTGGTCCCGATTCGAGAAAGTGATCATCCGATCAGTGACAACTAACAACTAACATCTAACTTTAATTTCTTCTCTTTATTCTTATGGTTATTTACTTTCTGCAACTCATATCACTGTTCATTTATCTTATTTCCTTTATCATATTGTCATCTTCATCTTCATCTTTATTTTGTTCATCTCATTAAAAAATACAAAAAACATGATCAAAGATCAAAACCCTAAAAAACTTTCAAGCTTGGATTATGGTTATTATCCCTTGCATCATGGAGATTTGGACCTTGTACATAAACCCTATCAAAGGAGCTTTGGATTGAATTTCTTTATTCTTGTGTTGTTTTGTCTTAGGACACCATTGCACATAATTCATAGCTTACTCTTGAGCTTTCTTACAATGAGACTTATTCGATCAATTAATTCTAGTTGATCGTCTAAAAGACTATCCCATTTTGCTAGCACGCATAGTTTATCATTTGGGTTCTGTGTTTATTGTTTATTCCATCCCATTTGAGAAAATGTACCCCAACTCCCATGACGTGTAATAATTTTACCGCTTTCTATTTGCTTGCTAGTTGCTTAGGCTTTCTCTAATTCAAGAATAAAATCAACCATTTTCAAAAGATAACAAATAAGCTTGATCCAACGTCAAACATTTTCATAATAAACCAATTTAATAGGGTTTCCATCACCATCAACCCCTCAACCAATCACACTCCATTTTGCATTCACCCTTTGTAAGTCGATTGCCTTGTGCACCACCATCAACCGTCCCATCGACCAAGACATTTTCTTAATCATCCAAAGAAACCCTTGATCCAATATCAAGTGGTTTTTTCTCTATTAAATTCAATACACAATAAGATACGATTGGGATTATGTGTCACGAGCCTTAAGTGGTGGAGAAGGAGTGAGAACGAAGCTTTCATACACACTCTCTGATTATTTCGACACAAGGCGTTCAACTTGGTTGCTTGAAATAATCACCTCTACCCATAGTCTTTAGTGTAACCCTAATCAAGAACAATCTCTTCAAAAATCATAAAAACAACATCAACTCATCAAACGTCTCTTTTCTACGCCTTAGGGCCTCACTCTGAAAATCATTTTAAGGTAAAATCAACCAACAAACAATCATTTTTTAGGCTTAACTACGAAGCTTTGACTTCCTCATTGCACCATGAGGGTACGTAGGCACGAGGCCAATGCCGAGGCGAGAACCCTAATAAAAAACATCAGTTTCCCTTTAGCAGATAAACCTTTAGATAAACGACACCCTTTCATGCGTAGACAACCTAGATGGTTCCCGTTGAGTACAACGGATATGAGGGGTGTTAATACCTTCCCCTTGCATAACCGACTTCCAAACCTCGACATTGGTTGCGACGACCTTGTACTATCCTTTACCGTTTTGTGGGTTTTATCAATATTTTCCCTTTCCCTCTTTTGGGAATAAATAAAGTTTGGCGGCGACTCTTCTGTCAGTCAAATCCTCGGGCTTTCCTCGCGAGGTCGTGTTCTCTCTTTTTTTCGTGGTTCGACACTGACTCTTTAGAGAAAACATAAGATAGGGTGGTGGTTGTGTTGTGTCAGCCTGCTTGACGTACCTGTCTTGTTGGGTTGGCATGAAAACTCCATTTAGAGTAGATCCTATTTAGAATATTGTTGGATAGCAAGTAATTTGCTATTGATGATGATATCCTCGAGAAGGGTCTGTGAATCTAAGAATCTCTTAGAACCTTTGAAACCATGGCTATTAAAATTGATGTTAATTGTCGACTTGCTTGATGTATTTGTCTCGTTGGGTTGGCGTGAAAACCTTACTCAGAAGAGACTCTCTTGGTAGTATTTGTCTTCGAGCAAGTAATTTGCTATTAGGGACAATATTTCAAAGTAAAATCCATGACTCTGGGAACCTCGCATGGAACCTCAGTGTCAGTTGTTGCTTAATGTTGACTTACTTGACGTACTTGTCTCGCTGGGTGTGCATGAAAACCTCACATAGAGTAGATCCTCTCGGGAATATTGTTGTATAGCAAGTAATTTGTTGTTGATGATAATATTCTTAAGAAGGATATGTGACCTTAGGAACCTTCTTTAAAACTAGAGTCACTCTGGTATAACCTTTGTGTACAAAGCAGTAAGAATCGCTCCATTGTGAAAAATGCGTACTCTAACTGTTTGAAACCATATTGTTCAAAAAATAAAATAAAAATGCATAACATGACATCGCATTTTTTTTGCATATAGAAAAAACAAAAATTCATGCATTCGTATTTCATCAATATGCTGCATATCTTTTCCACACAAAAACAAAACTCATTTCACCTTCTGTCCATACCCAACCGCTGATTTCCCGGCACCCATATCGGACTTGAAGAACGTCTTAAAGGATCATGGATCCGGTGGAGCAAAACCAGGTTGCGTTAAGAGAAGATGTTAACTTGATGAAAAACAATATGGACCAACTAATGAAGGCCATGATAGCTTTGGAAAAGAGAGAAGACAACATTCAACGGTCTACAATCACTGAGAATGTCATTCCACCTCGAGTAAATAATCTTGCTCAACCTCAGCCTATACGGATCCCACTTGAGGACCCTTCTATACAAGGGCATTCCTCTGTCCAAGATGGGCACTCCTCACCTCATTATGCTATTGAGTATAATAGTTTTGCATTCTTTACGCCAAATTCCCAAGGGGCAAGCTCGATGGTGAATACCAAGAGACCACAGGCAAGAGAGCACAGGTTATTGAGGTTGCTGAAATATGTCGCGTGCTAGATGAAAGACTTAAAGCCATGGAAGGGCGTGATGTTTTTGGTCTGGATGCTTTAGACATGTGTTTGGTGCCAGACCTATTTATAGGCCCAAAATTTAAAGTACCCAACTTTGAGAAGTATAAAGGGGATAACTGCCCTAGGCACCATTTGGTGATGTTTTGCCGAAAATGACCTCATATACTCACGACGGTAAGCTAATGATTCATTATTTTTAGGACAATTTGAGTGGGGGCATCATTGATTTGGTATATGAAGTTAGAAAGGAGTCAAATTCAATCATGTTTTGACCTAGCTAATACCTTTATGAAGCAGTAAAAGTATAATTTGGATATGGCTCTCAGTCGCATGCAGTTGTAAGACTTATCTTAAGAGAGCAAAAAATCCTTCAAATGATATACCCAAAGATGGAGAAAGTTGGCTTCTCGCATTCAACCATCACTCTTATAGAAGGAACTAGTCAACATGTTCATGGATACCCTTTAGGGCTCATACTTCGAAAGGATGATAGGCAGTGTGTCATCAACCTTCTCTGACCTGAGGATAGTTAGAGAATGCATCGAGAGCAGCTTTAAAAGCAGAAGAATCTAAGATGCCTCGAATAGCTAGATTAGCAAGAGTGAATCCCTTAGCAAATCCCAAAAGGATGAAGAGGATGAAACTTATTCAATTTGGAAAACTCACCAAGCTCCGTCTCAGGCGCCTTATTATTAGCCTCCAAATACAGCGGTTGTTCAATGCCAACAACTAATACCACTCGTTCCTCAGTACCAGCAACGGTGGACAAGGCCACAGAATCATCCGAATAAGATTTCACGTCAGGATCGACATCATAATCAACGAGCTTGGATTCCAAACAATCAACATCAGCGTCTGAATCGGCGCAGGCTTCCAAATAACTAAGAAAGAAATTGAACCAATCCCAACAAAATATGCTCAGTTATGGTATCAGTTGGTCCTAAAGTTAATCGATAACTCCCATAGAGATTAAACCCATGAAATTTCCATTTCCTCTTTGGTACAACCCAAATGCCAAGTGTAAGTTTCGTGATGGATTAGTGGGGCACTCAATCTATGAGTGTAAATTATTCAAAGAAGAGGTGCAAGAGCTGATCGACAAAGGCCGATTGACTTTTGGAAATGGCCCTAATATGGTGTATGATCCCTTACCCTAATGAGCGCAAAAGCTTCAGTGCAAGGGCAAAGTTCCTTAGTCCTTATTTTAATGATGTAAAAACTTGTGTTAGCTCGTACTTTGTACTTTGGACGGTATCATCGCGTCTTAGATTGCATTCATTCTTTAAAATGCATAAAATATTCCAAGTTCATGTGTTTATACATATAGGAGCATATCATATATATTATGTGTGCACTTGATCCTATTAGGTGACTTAGGTCTACACAAAAATGGCTTAGGTGGACAAAAATGTTAGCAAAGAACTTGTTTTTGGCTTTCTTAAGGTCCCTGTGTCGACTCACAATCCTGTTTCGGTCGACGCGTGCATGTTGATTAAAACTCATTTGCTATCGAGTCTGCTCACGTCGAGCCATAGGTCGACTCATACTGAAAGCATTAAAATTTGTTGCTTTGAAGTAAGCTTGCGTCGACGCGTGGCCCTGTTCCGGTCGATGCATCGCTTAATTTTTTGTGTTGTTTTGCATTCGGGTGTGCTCAGGTCGACCCACATGATGCTTTGGTCGACCGCTTGCTGCCTTGAGTCAATTTTTCTGATCTGCTATGTTTCAAAATGCTGTTATGTTAGTTAGTGGGTCTAGGCATCATATATATTTATTTGTCTCATTATTGTACAACATACATACAACAAGAAAAGTGAAAATAAACACTGATTTTTGCTCAACATCTTCACTCTCAATCTTGCATTCTTCAACAATTACACATACTCATTTTTGTTGATCTTTTGCATTGTCGAGTTGATAACGTCCAAACATAGGATTGTGTATCTAGTTTGGGTTGAGAATTCAGTGGGTTTTTCTTGAATAAAATCGTTAGGGTTTTGTCCTCCAAGATCTTGAGTATTTGGGGGGGTTTGCATAGATCTTTGCTTCACAGATTCAGCCGAGTGAAAGGTTTGAAGAACGGCGGGTTCGTTCAAACAAGTAGCGGTAACCGGAGGATTGTGTAGAAATATTTGGGTTCGAACGTCGTGTGATCGAAATTAGCCAAGCAAAAGGTTTGAAAACCGATGGGTTTGTTCAGACAAGTAGCGGTAACCGGAGGTTTGTTCAACATGTTCGAAGCACTTGATTCGACTTGGAGGGAGGATTGTAACACCGCATTTAATTATTTAGTCGTTTTGTGGTTTATTTGTGATTATTCTTGACATTGCTTTGGTAAAGGGTATGGGTGTAAGGGTGAGTGTGGGAACTTAGTGTAATGAATTAAGTGGGATAAAAGTTAGAAAAATATTAAGGTAATAATAATATATGTGGGAGTATTTCATTATTATAATTAATATAAATATTATTACTATTTTGACATGGAATATTTATTCCTAATGATAACACGTAATATTATTGTTATTGTAATTAAAAGGAAAATAAAAAATTATTAGGATTATTATTATTATTAAGGAAATTAAAGGAGTTAACCATAATTAGAGGAAAGTGGGGAAAAGGAAAAATCAGAACTATCAATACGTGAAAAGAGGAAGAGAAGGAGAACTAGGGCAAGAGATGAGCAAGAAGTTTCCACCATTTTTGAAGAGAGGAAAAGCTCAAAATCCAGGTAAGGGGGAGAATGAGATTCATTAAGGGTGATCTGAACATGAAAGGGTAGTGATGGTTCCTTTCCCTCTTAGGAATCTCCGTGTACTTCTTCTTCTCCTTGAATGTTAGTATGCTTGAGTAGAAATTATTGTGAATCCATGTTTATGCACTGTTCTAATATAATTTTGTGTTGTATGCTGAGTTCGAATGTGAAATTTGTGTGATTCTGTGTTGTTGTTGTTGGGTTTTGATATGGAAACAGATCTGAAAATTAGGGTTTTTGGGGGTTAACAAAAATGAGTTTTAATGATAGAAAATATTGATAAAATGCTGAAATAATGAAGTAGGATTAGGACTCTAAGGTTATACTGACATAAATGTTGCTTTGGGTCTGAATTAGGAGATTGGAAGTGCTCCAATGGGGGAAAAATCGCACTGTTGTGAAACTGGGTATTTTTCTGTGGAGGCAAGGCAATATGCGTAAGACATAAGCATTACGCGTATGGGGGCACTCCCAGGGGTAATGTGTGTATGATACGCACCCCGTCCCCATGCCAGCACGGCTCCTACCGGTACGCGTAAGGATGAGTGGTCATACGCGTATGGGGCATGGTCATACACGTATGGGAAGTTTTGGAGATGTTTTGGAGAGAAATCGCTCTCTAGTCATATGCGTACGGCCCAAGGCAATACGCGTATGAGGCCTGGCTATTTGAGCACTACGTGTATGATACGCAGGCCTAGGGCGAGGGAATATGGCCATATGCGTATGAGGCAGGGCCATATGCGTATGGTCAGAGCTGTAGCGAAATTTTCCTGTTTTTGCGATTTCTGTCTCAATTTCGCGTGTAATGCAATTTCTCTTGATGCGTAAGACTAAGATGGTATAATTGAATATAGGGGGAACCAGTAATGACAATAAATTGAATAAAATAGGGGGGTTTTATGTGATTGTCTGTATGGGACGTGTTTGATGATGGTGCGCCAAGATTGTCGTATGTGGACGGTCTTGGACTGTGGTGGTAATTCCAGAGGGAGTTACGGTGATTATGTGGCTCGCGTGTGATCATTGAGGATCGTGAATATGCATGAATGATTATTTTATTGTGCATATTTGAGTGTCATGCATTCATGTCATGTTATATGGAGATGAGCTAGGTGGAAATCCATGATGGGTGCCTAGTCTCGTCCGGACTCCATGTGGGAGTCGAGTGGAGATAAGTTGTAGTTCAGAGGAATGTATATGACTTATCCAGATTCCAACGGGAATCAGGTTCTAGGATGAACCGTATGTGATTGCAATGGTACCGCATGCATTGTGTCATGTCACTTGAGTCGCATTACATATATATATGAGTGAATGTAGCCTGGTTATGCCTAATATTGATGTGGCACTTGGATGTGCGTTGTAATTGTATGATTGGTGTGATTTATGTGTTAACTAGTCCTTAGCATGTGATTTTCACCATGTATTATTGAATGCAATTCTCTCCCCTTTTCTGTTTGTTACGTCTGTACTCCTGGGGAGTACAGATGATCATGTACCTGAGTAGTGCTTGGAGCATGTGTTGCTATTTGATCGAGTCTTAGGAGTCGCTCTGATACGTAACACGAGAAGGATGGGGGTTTCCTTATTTTCTGCATGTTATTTGTTATTCATTATGTATCATGATTTGTTTTGATTAATGTTATTAAACCACGTATTTTGTGGAAATTTGATGTAATTGGAGCTTTAATGCCAAACCATTTGATTTAATTTCGCTATTTCATCAATTTTTTTGTTTTTATTAATGAATAAGATATGAAGTGATTTGATACTTCATGATGATGTTTTGTGGATGTGGCATCCTACGTGTGTAACTCTGATTAATTTCCGCAATTATTTCTTGTATTTTCAATTATTATACGAATGGGTAGAGTAGAGTGTTACAATTGGTATCAGAGCAAGTCGGTCTGTCCGACCAGTGTCGTAGTATAGTCTGACCATAGAGTGCATATAGTCGTGTGTTTTTTCTAACTTGTATTCCTTTGGTGTTGAGCAGTATGGCGGGTAGGAATGATGCTGCGATTGCTGTTGCGCTGCAGGCTGTTACGCAGGCGATGCAGAGTACCAATCAGAATGCTGGGGATGTTGAGTTTCGCAATTTAGAAAAGTTCCAGAACAAGAAGCCACCTAATTTTGAGGGTAGGCACGAGCCAGATGTGGAGCAGAAGTGGATGAAGGATATTGAGAAGATCTTCAGAGTCATGGGAAGCACTGAGGCTCAGAAGGTGCAGTTTGGCACTCATATGTTGATTGAGGAAGCTGAAGATTGGTGGGATAATACCCGTCAAAGGTTAGAGGCTGCATGTAGTCCTATTACTTGGATGGTGTTCAAGGATGAGTTTCTAGAGTGGTATTTTCCAGAAGATGTCTGTGTCAAGAAAGAGATTGAATTCCTGGAATTGAAGTAGGGAAACTCGACAGTTGCAGAATATGCGGCCAAGTTCGAGGAACTGGTGAAGTATTGTCCTCATTATAATACAGGTGTTGTTATGGGTTCGAAGTGCATCAAGTTTGAGAACGGGCTGCGTCTCAAGATCAAACAAGGTATTGGTTATCAGAAGATCAGATACTTTCCTTAGTTAGTGAACAAGTGTCGAATTTATAATAAAGATAACAGGGCTCGGGATGCTCACTACAAGGCCATCTGAGTGACAAAAGGGGTAAGCAGAGACACGCGAGTACACCTTACAGTGCTCCGGACGATAAAGGGAAGCAGAAAGTTGTTGTTGGCAAGAAGCCAAGTGGGGGAGGAAATTCTTCCAACCCTATCAAGTGTTTCAGATGTGGTGGCGCGGGTCACCGTGCTAATGAATTCCAGAATGAGGTGAAGAAATCTTTCCAATACGGGAAGCCAGTTCATGTTGTGGCAGATTGTAAGACCAATATACCTACCTGTTACAACTGTGGTTAACAGGGTCACATCAGCACCCACTGTCAGAAGCCAAAGAAGTTGCAGACCGGTGGGAAGGTATTTGCATTGGTGGGGGCCCATCCTACCAGTGAGGATCGTTTGGTCAGAGGTACTTGTTACATTCATAACACTTCTTTGATTGCTATCATTGATACGGGTATGGCCCACTCGTTTATTTTTGTCTATTGTGTGAAGAAACTAGGACTTGTGCCATCCAGTTTGAGTAAAAGGGTGGTGATTGATACTCCATCTATTGGGTCGATAACTACATCGTTAGTGTACTTGGACTGTCCTATGTCGATCTTTGGTAAGGATTTCAGAGTGGATTTGATTTGCTTACGACTCAGTGATATGGATGTTATTTTATGGACAAATTGGCTAGAGATCAATTATGTCTACATTGACTGTTATAGGAAGAGGTTGTTATTTCTTACCCTAGAGGAGGAAGAGTTGGTTAATGTTATATCTACCAAGAAATTGAGAACCTTGTTGGAAGATGAAGCTAAAATGTTCACGGTTTTTGCCTCATTGTCAGTTGAAGGCAAAATGTTGATTAATGAGTTACTTATAGTGAAAGAGTTTCCAGAAGTGTTTCCGGATGATATTTCAAAGTTGCCTCCGGAGCGAGGGTGGAATTTATAATTGATCTTATTCCTGGTACCAGACCTATATCTATGGCACCATACATAATGCCAGCATCAGAATTGGCAGAGTTGAAATCTCAACTCAGAGAATTGCTTGATAAGAAGTTTATTAGACCCAGTGTGTCGTCATGGGGAGCTCCAATGTTGTTGGTTAAGAAGAAGGACGATAGTATGAGATTGTGTATTAATTATCGTCAACTGAATAAAGTGACCATCAAGAACAAATATCTGCTTCCAAGAATCGATGATCTAATGGATTAACTCGTGGGAGCTCTTGTTTTTAGTAAAATTGATTTGAGGTCAGGATACCATCAGATTCGGTGAAAGAGGGTGATATTTAGAAGACGACTTTCAGGACTCGATATGGACATTACGAATATGTTGTGATGTCGTTCGGAGTGTCCAATGCGTCGGGCATATTGATGGAGTACATGAATCGTATTTTCCATGCCTACTTGGATCAGTTTGTTGTAGTTTTTATTAACGACATTTTGATTTACTCCATGTCAGAGAGAGATCATGCAGAGCATATGAGGATTGCATTACAAGTGTTGAATGATAATAAGTTATTTGCGAAACTTTCAAAATGTGAGTTTTGGCTGCATGAAGTAAGTTTTATGGGACATGTTATTTCTGGTGATGGCATAGCAATGGATCCATCCAAAGTGAGTGTTGTACTTCAGTGGGAACCTCCAAAATTAGTGACGGAGATTAGGAGTTTCTTGGGATTGGCTGGTTACTACCGCATGTTTATCGAAGGGTTTTCTGATTTGGCCCTTCCTCTGACTCAGTTGACTAGAAAGGGTCAGGCCTTTGTGTGGGATATCTTGTGTGAAAAGAGTTTCACGGAATTGAAGAGGTTGACTACGGCGCCAATATTGATTCTACCCAAGCCAGATGAGCCTTTTGTGGTATATTGTGATGTGTCTAAAATGGAATTAGGCGGAGTGTTGATGCAGGATGGTAAAGTCGTGGCTTATGCCTCATGACAATTGAGGGTACATGAAAGGAATTATCCTACTCGTGATATTGAGTTAGCTGCAGTGGTTTTTGTGTTGAAAATTTGGAGACATTACTTGTACGGGTCGAGGTTTGAAGTGTTCAGTGATCATAAAAGCCTAAAATATTTATTTGACCAGAAAGAGCTGAATATGAGACAGAGGAGATGGTTGGAGTTCTTAAAGGACTATGATTTTAGCTTGAGTTACCATCCTGGTAAAGCTAACGTCGTGGCCGATGCTTTGAGTCGGAAGACAATTCATATGTCGACATTAATGATTAAGGAGTTGGATTTAATTGAGAAGTTTAGAGACTTGAGCATGGTTCGTGAACTGACTCCTGAGAGTGTGATGTTGGGTATGTTGAAAGTTAATAATGAATTCCTTGGTGAGATTAGAGAGAGTCAGAAACTTGATTTGAAGCTGGTGGATTTGATGACCACAGGAGGGTTGGATGCGGAAGCTGACTTTAAAGTAGATGATTTTGGTGTGTTGAGATTTAGAGGCAAAATTTGTGTGTCGGATAATCCGGAATTGAGAAAAATGATCTTAGAGGAGAGCCACTGAAGTAGCTTAAGTATTCACCCAGGAGCTACAAAAATGTATCAGGATCTTAAGAAATTGTTTTGGTGGCCAGGTATGAAGAAAGATGTAGCTCGGTTTGTGTATGCTTGTTTGACCTGTCAGAAGTCAAAAGTGGAAAACCAGAAACCTTCCAGGTTGATGCAACCCATGGAAATACCAGAGTGGAAGTGGGATAGTATCGCAATGGATTTTGTGAGTGGGTTACCGAATACGGCAAGTGGCTTTGATGTTATTTGGGTAATTGTGGATAGACTGATGAAATCGACACATTTTATACCGATTAACATCAGTTCTCCTTTGTCTAAGTTGACAGAGATTTATATCAGAATAATAGTGAAGCTTCACGGGGTTCCGTCGAGCATTGTGTCTAACAGAGACCCGAGGTTTACTTTTGGATTTTGGAAGATCTTGTAGAAAGCTTTGGGTTCTAGTTAGAAGTTGAGTTCTGCTTATCATCCGCATAGAGATGGACAATCTGAGAGGACTATTCAGTCATTGGAAGACTTGTTGAGAGCTTGTATACTCAAGCAGGGAGGTGCCTCGAATATCCATTTACCATTGATTGAATTTACTTACAATAACAGTTACCATTCCAATGTTGGAATGACGCCTTTTAAAGCGTTGTATGGTAGGAAGTGTATGACACCTTTATGTTGGTATGAGTCGGTGTGAGCACTCTGCTTGGACCTGAGATTGTGCAACAGACTACTGAGATAATTCAGATGATTAGAGAGAAGATGAAGACATCCCATAGTAGACAGAAAAGTTATCATGATAATAGGAGGAAAGACTTGGAATTCAGCGAAGGCGACCATGTTTTTCTAAGGGTCAATCCTGTGACCAATGTTGGTCGTGCGCTGAAATCGAAGAAGTTGGATCCTAAGTTCATTGGACCGTAGATTTTGCAGGAAGTTGGGATTATTGCGTATAGAGTAGCGCTGCCACCCGAACTTTTGAATTTGCATGATGTGTTTCACGTATCGTAACTTCAGAAGTACATTGCTGATCCATCCCAAGTTCTTCAGAGGGATGAAGTACAGATTCAAGATAATCTTACCGTGGAGGGGATGCCAATAAGGATCGAGGATCGCAAGATGAAATAGTTAAGAGGCAAAGACATTCCTTTAGTGAGAGTGGCTTAGGGAGGAGCTGCTAGAGGAAGTGTGACCTGGGAATTGGAAAGCAATATGCGAGAGTCGTATCCGGAATTATAATCATCAGGTACATTTTTGAAAATAGAAATATTTGTGATTATTCTTGACATTGCTTTGGTAAAGGGCATGGGTGTAAAGGTGAGAGTGGGAACTTAGCGTAATGAATTAAGTGGGATAAATCTTAGAATAATATTAAGGTAATAATAATATATGTGAGAGTATTTCATTATTATTATTAATATAAGTATTATTACTATTATGACATGGAATATTTATTCATAATGATAATGGGTAATATTATTGTTATTATAATTAAAAGGAAAATAAAAAATTATTATTATTATTATTATTATTATTATTATTAAGGAAATTAAGGGAGTTAACCATAATTAGAGGAAAGTGGGGAAAAGGAAAAATCAGAACTAGCAATACGCGAAAAGAGAAAGAGAAGGAGAACTAGGGCAAGAGAGGAGCAAGAAGTTTCCACTATTTTTGAACGGAGGAAAAGCTCAAAATTCAGGTAAGGGGGAGAATGGGATTTATTAAGGGTGATCTGAACATGAGAGGGTAGTGAGGGTTCCTTTCCCTCTTAGGAATCTCTGTGTACTTCTTCTTCTCCTTGAATGTTGGTATGCTTGAGTAGTAATTGTTATGAATCCATGTTTGTGCACTGTTCTAATATAATTTTATGTTGTATGCTGATTTAGAATGTGAAATTCATGTGATTTTGTGTTGTTGTTGCTGGGTTCTGATATGGAAACAGATCTGAAAATTGGGGTTTTTGGGGGTTAAGGAAAATGGGTTTCGATGATAGAAAATGTTGATAAAATGGTGAAATAATGAAGTAGGATTAGGACTCTAAGGTTATACATAGATAAAGGTTGTATTGGGTCTGAATTTGGAGCTTGGAAGTACTCCAATGGGGGAAAATCGCACTATTGTGAAACTGAGTATTTTTCTGTGCAGGCAAGGCAATACGCGTAAGGCACAAGGCATTACGCGCATGGGGGCACTCCCAGGGGGAAATACGTGTATGATACACACCCCGTCCCCATGCCAGCACGACCCTCTGCCAGTACGCGAAAGCTACGTGTAAGGATGAGTGGCCATACGCATATGTGGCATGGTCATAAGCGTATGGGAAGTTTTGGAGAGAAATCACTCTCTGGCCATACGCGTACGGCCTAAGGCAATATGCGTATAAGGCCCAGGCATTTGAGCCCTACGCGTATGATACGCAGGCCTAGGGTGAGGGAAGATGGCCATACACGTATGGGGCAGGGCCATATGCGTATGGGCAGAGTTGTAGCGAAATTGTCCTGTTTTTGCGATTTTTGTCCCGATTTCGCGTGTAATGCAATTTCTCTTGATCCGTAAGACTAAGATGGTATAATTGAAAATTGGGGGAACCAGTAACGACAATAAATAGGATAAAATAGGATTTTTTACGTGATTGTCTGTATGAGATGTGTTTGATGATGGTGCGCCAAGATTGTCGTATGTGGACGGTCTTGGGCTGTGGTGGTAATTCTGGAGGGAATTACGATGAGTATGTGGCTCACGTGTGATCATTGAGTATCGTGAATATGCATGAATGATTATTGTATTGTGCATATTTAAGTGTCATGCATTCATGTCATGTTATGTGGAGATGAGCTAGGTGGGAATCTATGATGGGTGTCTAGTCTTGTCCGGACTCGGTGTGGGAGTCGAGTGGAGATAAGTTATAGTTCAGAGGAACGTATACGACTTATCCAGATTCCGACGGGAATCGGGTTCTAGGATGAACAGTATGTGATTGTGATGGTACTGCGTGCATTGTGTCGTGTCAGTTGAGTCGCATTACATATGTATATGAGTGAATGTGGGTTGATTATGCCGAATATTGATGTGGCACTTGGATGTGCATTGTAATTGTATGATTTGTGTGCTAACTAGTCCTTAGCATGTGATTTTTGCCGTGTATTATTGAATGTAGTTCTCACCTCTTTTCTGTTTGTTGCGTTTGTGCTCCTTGGGGAGTACAGATGATCAGGTACCTGGGTAGTGCTTGGAGCATGTGTTACTATTTGATCGAGTCTTAGGAGTCGCTTTGATATGTAACACGGGAAGGATGAGGGTTTTGTTATTTTCTGCATGTTATTTGTTATTCGTTACGTATCATGATTTGTTTTGATTAATGTTGTTGAACCACGTATTTTATGGAGATTTGATGTAATTGGAGCTTTAATGCCAAACCATTTGATTTAATTCCGATGTTTCATAAATTATTTAGTTTTATTAATGAATAAGATATGAAGTGATTTTATACTTCATGATGATGTTTTATGGATGTGGCATTCTACGTGTGTAACTATGATTAATTTCTGCAATTATTTCTCGTATTTTCAATTATTATATGAATGGGTAGAGTAGGGTGTTACAAGGATGATGAAATGAATTACCTGAAATTGCTAAGGTATAATTTCAAGTAAAATTTTGTTGATGATGTAAGGCTTTGTTTCAAATCCCCAAACACCAAAGAGATAAGGAGTTAAACCTTAGTCAACCACTTCGAGCCTAGAAGTTGGTGTTTCTTTCAGAATTAAAAAACCCTTAATTTTAACCAAGGGCGGGGTAGATGTGTTTAAGTAGTCTGACTGTGCATTCAATTTGCGAGGGAATCGATCCATCTCTACACCTTCCAATAAGAGGTTCAACCACGTGCTCTTCTTCGCAAACATCTTGAAGTGTCGAAGAAGTCGTGAAGAGCCAAAAAGTTTACAGTGTTTTATCCTCGCCAACCATTAATAAGGCAGTCACAAATCTTTTAACAAAATCAAAAAAGAGAAAAGAAAGAAAAAAAACGTGAACCAGACCATGTTACAACCCTCAAAAGACCTAATTGAGGCATGGTTTATGTTGAAAGCGTACTACAACATGGTTGTGTTAACCTGACTCACAAAGATCTTTGTTAATCATTTATATTAAACACATCATCTTTCACACTATGAAGGGATAAATCATCATTGTGTTAGGATCATTGACCCGTTCACTGTATTTCGCCAAAATGATCTCAATAAACTTTGATTTCAAAATTTGCACGAGCATTGCATTAAAATTACCATTGTTAAATGAACATTTTTAATTGCAAGCACCTGACATCAAGGGAATTCCAACAATATGCAATTAATTGAGGAACTTGATCATATGAAATAAGTGTAGTCAGGGGAAAATCACTTTGAGAATCGATAGATCCGAGCTAACCACCCTAGGAGTCGGCTAGCCAAGAGCAAATCTCTTCAAGACCCATGTTGGGGAAAGCCACCTCAAAGAGCACAGAGAGCCCACTCTCCAAAGGTCGGCCAATCAAAAGAAAATATTTATATAATTGGTTAATCAGGGCCATACTATTTTGAGTTTCAAACACTTGGGTAGACCATCTCAAGTCATGTTATGGCATAGTTGTTCCCCTTTTTTTTTCGAGGCAAATTTCTTAAAAAAAAAAAGCAGACTAGGGAAAGAGAGCTACAAAAGGACAAGTGTTCTCCATACTTTGAAGTTTCTCAAGTGAAAATCCTGCAATTCCTCATCAACCATTAAGTTCGAAACGAGTGTCGGGAAATCATGCTAATACAACATCCTCAAACCTTTTGACAAGAAACATTGTTGTAAAAGAATCCTTCCATCTATCCCTGTCATATGGACACATTTAGAAACCCTCGAGTCATTGCATAAATCATTGTTGTGCATGTCACTTCGCTCTAGTATCATGCCATATACAACATCACATTCATTTAACATATTTCCATAACCTGAAGCCTTGCAAAATGAACATAAAAAAAAAAATCAAAGTCCATTTGTTATTGGCACTTCTCAAAAGTACATTTGTTATTGGCATCTCTCAAAGTCCAACTTTGCTTGACACATCTCAATATTCCAATTCCAATTAGCACACATATAGGCATTGATCAATCGTTACATTTCATGCATCATTGCATGTGTAGTATACCCACAAGTGTGGAGCACTATGCCGAGTAACCATATAATTTCATGTATCAATCAAAATGCATAACACAACATATTCAATCATAAACATGTCATGAACCATGTTTCACGCGCATCTAAAGAAAATCATTATTGCCACAGTCAACTACTATACACTTTTCAAAATGAATCTCGATAGTAGATTTCCCAGTAAACCTCGGCAAAAGGTATATTTTCCTTGTTGAATCTCTCTAATAGATTCCCTTGTAAATCTCAGTAATAGATTTCCTAGTTGATCCTTAAAGGAAGGTGTGTCTCCACCGAATCTCGGCAGTAGATTGCCTGGTTAATATCGGTAGTAGATTCCCTAGCAAATCTCGACAGTAATAAGAGCAGGTTGCTATAGAATGTGAGTGTCAAAAAAGAATAAAAAATCAGGACAGTAGATTCCCTGGTTAATATCGGTAGTAGATCACACATTGTATAACAACTCATTCTCACTACACGTACTCACCCAAAAAAAAATCACATCACTTTCAAATCCATACACGCACTAAAATACTCTCCACAAATTACACGTATGATCACACCACTAATACTTTTTGTCAACCCACGTCCAAAAAAACCATTTTCGACCCAGAAAATCCAATAATCAAACACAAGTCACAAAGGGATTTGTTACATATGTGAGGACAAATTCCCCTTCCATTACAAATTCCCTAACAAACATTTACCAAAGCTTCACATAAATGAGGATAACGATTCAGATTCAGAAGCAAAATTCCTGAAATTAACTAGTGATCATGGAAAGTAAGAGAAAGATGCACTTCACTTGTTTCTAAATGCAATGATGGGTATTAGTTTAAAGAGAGGCGCAACCCCAACAATAATGAAAACAACTTGTAAAAGAGTAAAATAACAGACATAAAAGCTTCAAATAACACAAACAAATAAAAGACAGAAATCACGTTGAAACGGAAAGCCGAAGCATTCCAAACGTCAACACTCACAGCCGACAAAACCACACCAGCAGCTGGCCACCACACCGAACTCACCGTCAGAATTCAATAGGCAACCCTCGCGGCCTTCTTTCGCGACACCAGAATAAGCACAATCGTGGACCTCCACCGTGATTCCTTTCCGACCACACGCAACTGCTCCACGACAACCTTCCCCCACAGCGAAGTCACGTTGTATTCAACCCCGAGCAGCCGCACCGATGACCACACGTTGCACCTCCCTCCACCTCGAAACCACGCCGCTGCCCTCCGCAATGAAGCTCCGTCATTCACCCTTTTCCGTTGGTAATCACTTTGCAATTCACTTTTTTTCGTCATGTATTATGAATCTACATGTTGTTTTGTTATTGAGAGAGAGTGTGGGATATATATATATATATATATATATATATATATATATATATAGAGAGAGAGAGAGAGAGAGAGAGAGAGAGAGGAAAATTAAGAATGAAAGAATGAAGATAAGTTTTTCACCTTATGGGTTTTGGCTTCTCACGTTGAAGAGGAAGCAAGATGCAATAGTTGTTTTGCTTGTTGGTTTTATTTTCTTTTTTCATTATATTACACCCACCACATGTTAATGTGTGGTTGGGTTTTGTTCTTATTTTGAAATTTGAAGGGAAGTCTACAAAGGGGGGCGACGCCCCTCCTTTCAGGTACAAAGATTAATTTTTATTATTTTTTCTCTTTTAATTGTACTCATTTATTTATGTTTTATTTAATTGAAATATATTTTTAGAATAGCACACGGACTTTTTGTTTATTGGGCTTAGTTCCTTCAATTCACACATCCTTTTTCCTCTTGACAGCCCCCTTAGTTGTTTTAATATTTTTTTAGCTAATCTAGTTGTTGTTAATTTGGAGATGTTAGTTATTGTTTAAATTAATCTTTTATAATTAATGCAACTTAAATTTCTATTATATTGATTCAATTCTTTATTTAGGTTATAAAAACAAAGAAAACATAAAAAATATATTCATATAGACTTAATTTCAATTAGCAAAAATACAAATAAATCCATTTTTTCATTTTTGAATAATTCATGGAAATTTACTTAAATCACACTTATTCTTTCTAAATACAAATTACTTTCTAATCCAAAAAAATATCAAAAATATTTTTCTTTTTCATTTAAGTTCTAAAAACTCAAAAATAATGAGTTTGTATTCGTAATAATACTACACTCTTGTATATCATCAAATTAAGATAATACTTTTGCAAATAAATAGATGAGGGGATGCACATCCACCTTATCCCCGATTTATTGATTGATTGGAGCTTGTAATATCGATCAATTGTCAAAATTCAAAAATCACTAAAATCAACTCAACCCATCAAATCAATTTCTTTTTTTTCCACCCCCGTGCGATGAAACCTTTTTCATAATTAAAATCAACCAACACGCAATCTTTTATAATAAACTACGGAGCTCTGATTTTCTCATTGCACGATGACAATACATAGGCACGAGAGTTTGGATCCTTTGCGAGCTCAATAATTAAAAATCCTTTTCTTCTCTCTTCTCTTTGTAAATTATTTTTGTTTTAAAATAATTTAATAAATATCTTGAATAAAAATAAATATAAAACAAACAATTGCAAACAAACCCTTAACCCTTAGAACTATAGGAGGTTCATGTTGAGTACAACAGATGTGAGGAGTGTTAATATATTCTCCTTGCATTATCGACTACCGAACTCTAAATTTGGTTGCGATGACCATCTTATCCATTTTCCTTCCCTTAGGGTTTTATCGTTATTTCCCCTTTACTTAGGAATAAATAAAGAACGGGAGTGACTTTGTTAGTCATCCGCGAGCGTTCGATGCGCTTCGCGAGGTCGTATTTTTTTATATGAGACACCTCTAGCAGAATCTCAATAGTAGATTTCCTAGTTAATCTCGACAAGAAATTTGCCAGCAAACTTCGACAGAAGGTATGTTTCATCAACATAATCTCGGTAGTAGATTCCTTGGTTAATCGCGACATAAGATTTCCTAGTCAACCTCGGCAGGTCTTGAAAATAAAGAAACACTAACTAGCGTATGGGGGCACACGTCAGTCGTAACCTGCAAAACACTACACATTCAAGAAAGGTATTTAATGAATATTTCCTAAGGGCGATGACGTCCCATTAGAGACCTTCGCATCCTCGAATCCGGGGGCCGGACAAAGACACATATTACAAACCATAGTCTTACAAAATAGAAGCAAGAGCTTATGGGTAATTGTTTCGGGCCATCCATAAAGGCTTAAAAGGAAAAGTCCCAATAACGAAATAAAAGCACAAAATGAAGAACATGTAGTCTACCTTTTTCTCTACGTGTAGGCGATTCCACACACGAAGGCCTTACTAATTATCCAGATCAATTTAATAGTTGATCGTGATTCTCTCTTCGCTTGCTAACTACTTCCTCAATTTAATAGGTAAAACACATCATTTCTCAGATATTCAAATATATGTTCATTCATACATAATTTCTCACTCTCATACTGACCTAATGTTGGAGTGCTACCTTGAAGGTCAGCGACATCTCCCCCACATTGAATGCTTATAATCATCGCAAAAAGCTCTATATCTATACTTTTTCGATCAACTTTAATTTCACTACTGAATAGAAACATTAAAAGATTAAGAAAGAACATGTATTGTTATAATATAAGAAAATGATAAAATTATGAAGTATAGTATAACAAATTACGGATCTTGAATAAATATTATAAAATCAAATGTATGACTATATGATTGTTAAATAAATAAATAATGTAAGAATTAAATTATTCAAAGAACAAATTCATAATTATTTTATAATCACAAAAACAAACTATTATATGATTACATATTTTTTATTTTTTATTGATTATGTGAGTTAGATAATTATAAACATAATACTAATTAAATAAATTTTAACATAAATAATAATAGAACGAAACACATAATAAGAAAAATGAAAAAAAGAATTAATAAAAAATTGATTAAATAGTTACTGGGAGAATTATAGAACGAAACACATAAAAATAAGAACAAAACAATTAAATATATATATATATTAAAAATTTATTAAATTATCTTTGATTTAAATAAAAATTATTTTATACACAATATACTACCATTCAATAATATACTATCTTTTATAGTATATATTATAAGATTAGATGTATGTTATTAATTAAAACTTATTACTAATATATATATATATATATATAGTTCTGGACTGAGCCTGAGGCTGGCCCACTGTCAGGCATGACCCAACCCAACTCCTCGTCGGGGAGGGTCCAATTGAAGTCCAACTTATCTGCGCACCCGGGGAGCTCTCACACATCTCTCCCACGAACTCCACGTGTCCCCCACGCGGGGACACGTCCTCAGACAACTACCCACTTCTGAAAGAACTGGTCAGCGCACCTTCCGAAGATCACAGGGCAGTTGATCTAAGGCGAAGACCACGTGCTGGTCTTCCCTACGCCACATAAGCCCTGGCAGTTACTCATATTGGTCCTTGCGATCCAATCCAATGCAAAGTACCCTGGCCCAGCGTCGGGGGCACGTTTTAAATACCGTCTTTCACTAGAGGGTCAGATATTCTATTTTCTACACTTTTTCACTGTACTTGTTTTCTCTCTTGCTGAAACATACTTTGGCATCAGAATACTGTTCGAACTGTAATACAGCAGCAAGGAAAAATTAATTAAGTAACCCAGTTTTGTCGTATCCATAGGGATCAGTGCGAGGGAAAGAATGTCGTTCAACGGTATCTACATTTCTAAGCTCATGGTTCAAAAGTTTTGGTTTAAAAGATTTACAGAACCAAAATAAAAGGCATAAAATGTAAAGACGAAAAATATAAAGTAAAGACTGAATTATAAACGGAGCCTTGTTGGAAGTGGATCTCATCAATTGATAACGCGTGCATTCTTCTAATCATATTATACATAAATCAATCATTCACCTAATATCCTCACGTATCACCCACGACAGAGGTTATATCTAACGCAACGTCGAAAGAACGACCGTATTGCCTCATTGGTGATGTCTCACGCAACAAAAACCAACACGGAGCATTAAGAGCTGATATTAACGCAAGTGTTAAGCCTAAATCTATTTCTAGAATTTAGAACAAAACATATAATCATCTTAGATCCAGATCTGAAGAGTATATGTCTATAGCGGTTCAAATCAAAGATAAACAGGTAAACAAAGATGACAACCAAATCAGATAAATGACTGCTTCATATAAAATGCCAACGATCAGAATAAGTACATATGTTTAATCCTTTTTACATGTATTCAACTAATTTGTCAAATGAATGTGAATATCGTTCTTCATCACTATTATCACGCATCCTCGCAATACCGTATCGATCCTACTCATGCTAGCCATGCTACTTAATCAACACAATACAACAAAAAATACAATGAATATCAACTCACAAAACCATGTCAAAAGTTTGTTTATTGATAGATGAAAATCTAAGATCAAGGATTTGTAAAGGTTTTGTCAAGACCACAAATAATCAATCAAAGACAACAAATAATAGAGAATCAAAACATATTCACAAACATACATTAGATGAAATACATAAGGTATCAAAAGATTACATCCAAACCCAACAAGAGATTGAAGATCCTACCTTTTCCCTCTTGAAATGAAGAGATATCAAGTTTTGATCCTAAAATTACAAGTCCTGATGTTTCTATCAAGTTTCTATATGTTATATATCCTAAAATGTGTGAAAATTCTATTTATATTACATTCAGGATTTTACATGTTCGCAAAGTGAACGTTTAATTCGCACAGCGAATGATAAAAATTGGCACCTGAGGTGCCTCTGGTAGTTAAACCGCCACAGAATTTCCTCGTGACTTCACAATGCGAAGGATAGTTTGCAAAGAGAACACTCGCTTTCAAGTTCGCAAAGCAAATTTTACTGCCTTTTTCCTCTGCCATCATTCTGGGACCATTCGCTGGGACCTCGCCAGAGTTCGCAAAGCGAACCTTCGCTAGCAATTCGCAAAGCGAACGTATTGATATATTCCTCATTTCTTTGGCAACTTGGATCATTTCTTGTGTCTTACCACTTTGATCATTTAGTGCCTTTTTCTACACAATAGCACACATATTACAAGCACCAAAGGTATATTCTCAATGTTAGAAGAATAACAACAATCAAGAGTAAAACTAATGAAAACATGAGAATTGAGTAGAAAAAGTGCAAAGAAAGATAGTTTATTTTTAGGTAGAATCTGCACCTAACAACTCTCCCCAACTATATTTTTGCTTGTCCTCAAGCAAAGTATGCCCCTCATGAAAACAAGAGGATTTGCTCAAGCATAAGATTCAACCAAAGTTAAGCATGAAAATGCGCACAAGCAACGTTCACCACTCAATAGAATCGAACAATGACAAAGAATTAAGTTCTTGAACAAATATCATGGAATGGTTCAAAGAACAACTAAATTTTCATACTTGAATCACTCTAACACTCCTCTTCAGAATAAGAATGAAGAAATTGACGCGTTTGCAACCGCGGGGAAGTTTCACTCACCCGACAAACAATGCTAATAGCAACTCAATTCATACAACATCTAACAATAAAAAATGAAAACATGGAAGCAAAAAGATCACTAAGGGCTTTAAAGGTTAAAGCTTGGTCGGGTTTACAACAAAGGGACATTTCTAAAGACCATTGAATCGAAATTGCCGATGCAAAAAGAAACATTCACTATACATGGTATTTACACATCACAACTTCATTCACCGTTTTCATTCCTTTACCATAAAACTTCTCAAAATTCCTTATGCACAATTATTTCATTCTCTATTTTTGTCATTCAAACATGCATTCTTTTTCTTTTGTTTTTTACATTCATATGCACACTTTTTCTTTTCATGCTTGTTTGAACTTTTTCAAAAGTTTAAGAAACCTACCATTCTTCCTTTTCATTCTCCCCAACTTGAATTCAACCAAACCTCAAGTGAATGCTCCTTGCTTTTTACGGCAAGGAAATCAAATTAAAACAATGTTCAAAGGTTCAAGAAGAAATTTTTAGAAACTCTCAAAATTCAATGATGAACTACACTTTCAAATTATGTACACAAACCAAGTTCATCACTAAAATGAGATCTAAACTGTTTAGGCTCAAAGGGGCTAACGAATTCTCTCTACTCACGGGTAAGGTACTTTTGGATACGGTTGTGCTCAATATAAATAAATGCTTTGATCATTTATAATGCTTCCACAAAATCAAAAGATAAAACATGAATCAAACGAATTAAACAAAGTTATCAGTCATCCTAGCATATAGTAAACAATGGAGGTTTCTCACAAGTTGTGGCTTTTGGGCCTAAGTGAAACAAGCATTCAAACAAGTTGCAAAATGAAACAAAAATACACATTTGTACAAAGAACAAAATTCTTAAACCATTCTAACATTCTATGAAGCAGTACAATTTACCTCGCATACTTTCAAATTTCACCATCCAAACTCGGTCGAAGCTTCATTAAATACTTTTATACCAATAGCACCCAATCTAGGAGTTCCCATCATTCCTGATCACACTAGAGAAAACATAAAAGAAAACAAATACATACAATATAAACAAATGTACAAAGCTCAAAAATATAGAAACTATCGCAATGCGATTCAATATCTAAGCACTGATCCCCGGCAACGGCGCCATTTTGTTCGAACTGTAACACAGCAGCAAGCAAAAATTAATTAAGTAATCCAGTTTTGCCGTATCCACAGGGATCAGTGCGAGGGAAAGAATGTCGTTCGATGGTATCTACATTTCTAAGCTCATGGTTCAAAAGTTTTGGTTTAAAAGATTTACAGAACCAAAATAAAAGGCATAAAATGTAAAGACGGAAAATATAAAGTAAAAACTGAATTATAAACGGAGCCTTGTTGGAAGTGGATCTCATGAATTAATAACACGTGCATTCTTCTAATCATATTATACATAAATCAATCATTCGCCTAATATCCTTACGTATCACCCACGACAGAGGTTATGTCTAACGCAACATCGAGAGAACGACCGTATTGCCTCATTGGTGATGTCTCACGCAACAAAAACCAACACAGAGCATTAAGAGCTGATACTCACGCAAATGTTAAGCCTAAGTCTATTTCTAGAGTTTAGAACAAAACAGATAATTATCTTAGATCCAGATATGAAGAGTATATGTCTATAGCAGTTCAAATCAAAGATAAACAGGTAAACAAAGATGACACCCAAATCAGATAAATGACTGCTTCATATAAAATGCCAACGATCAAAATAAGTACATACGTTTAATCCTTTTTACATGTATTTAACTAATTTGTCAAATGAATGTGAATATCGTTCTTCATCACTATTATCACGCATCCTTGCAATACCGTATCGATCCTACTCATGCTAGCCATGCTACTTAATCAACACAATACAACAAAAAATACAATGAATATGAACTCACAAAACCATGTCAAAAGTTTGTTCATTGATAGATGAAAATCTAAGATCAAGGATTTGTAAAGGTTTTGTCAAGACCACAAATAATCAATCAAAGACAACAAACAATAGAGAATCAAAACATATTCACAAACATACATTAGATGAAATAAATAAAGTATCAAAAGATTACATCCAAACCTAACAAGAGATTGAAGATCCTACCTTTTCCCTCTTGAAATGAAGAGATATCAAGTTCTGATCCTAAAATTACAAGTCCTGATGTTTCTCTCAAGTTTCTATATGTTATATATCCTAAAAAGTGTGAAAATTCTATTTATATTACATTCAGGATTTTACATGTTCACAAAGCGAACGTTTCATTTGCACAACGAATGATAAAAATTGGCACCTGAGGTGCCTCTGATAGTTAAACCGCCACAGAATTTCCTCGTGACTTCGCAATGCGAAGGATAGTTCACAAAGCGAACACTCACTTTCAAGTTCGCAAAGCGAACTTTACTGCCTTTTTCCTCTGCCATCATTCTGGGACCATTTGCTGGGACCTCGCCAGAGTTCGCAAAGCGAACCTTCGCTAGCAATTCGCAAAGCGAACGTACTGATGTATTCCTCATTTCTTTGGCAACTTGGATCATTTCTTATGTCTTACCACTTTGATCATTTAGTGCCTTTTCTGCATAATAGCACATATATTACATGCACCAAAGGTATATTCTCAATGTTAGAAGAATAACAATAATCAAGAGTAAAACTAATGAAAACATGAGAATTGAGTAGAAAAAATACAAAGAAAGATAGTTCATTTTTAGGTAAAATCTACACCTACAAAATACCTTCCAGGTACACCCCCTCCTCTTCACCACCACCGACGAATAAAGGAGCTCACGACGTGTTCCTGGCTACTAATCCATTTCTGATCCGGTAAGATCAGTGGCATCGTCTGTGGGAAACCTTTGCTTCCCCATTTTTTCTCCCGTAGAAACACAAGAACCAAAACAGTTTTCCAACATAACGAGCAGATCAAGATGCTCGGGAAGGAGCGACAATCACGCTCTCCCCTGCGGAGACATCGTCGCCCCGTTTCTCGCAGTTCTTCCCCTTCCCTGCGGAGGCCACGACACGATGACTCTCGGAGCCCTTCTCCTCGACAGCCGGGGCATCGCCCAAGTTTGGAAAGGCCTTAGCCCGTGGCCACCCAGAAGCACGACCGATCCCCTCCCCAGAAGGAGCGACGCTCTCCCGCTCATAAGAGAAATAAAGCTGACGGATACGCCGAAAAGCCAAAGAGCTGGCCAAGGAGTTGTCCCCGTCGAGGCAGGAACCCTCGTTGTGACCTGTCCCCGTCGCGATCACCTGTTAGGAGCGACGAGGATGACTAGCACACTTCGCTATCCAGATCCATCATGGTGACTCACGTGCCCGTCGAGATGGAAAAACCCTGACCTTAGCGACCTATGATGGTACGAGCGACCCGGACGACCACATTGAAAGCATCGATGTGATGCTCAACTACCAGAACGTCCGGGGCACATCAAGTGAAGGATCTTCCCCACGACCCTGATGAAGGGTGCAATGGCATGGTACAAGTGCCTCAAGGCCGAGTCCATCGCCTCTTGGAATGAGCTGAAGACGCAGTTCTCCAGGCACTTCACTGCTTCCCGGCGCCACCCGAAGATGGAAGCATCCTTGGAAGCCATTATCCAGGGAAAAGATGAATCTCTCCGGGACTACATAGAGAGGTTCAACTGAGAAGCTGTCCAGGTATCCACCTCGAACGACATGAAAATATATTTGATCGAGCGATGATTGCGGCCTCGTACCGAGTTCGCCAAGGTATTCGGCATTGAAAGGCCTAACAACTTAAACGCGCTTCTCTATAAGGCCCAGACATACATCCAGTATGAGGAGATAGAGGTTGCCCACTGCCCCCGCAACTCGCAGAATCAAGAGGGTGCCAAGAGCTCCAGGCACGAGGATTCCATCGCTCCCTGACGAGGCGAGGAAAGAAGAAGAGAAGACCGCCTCGAGACTCCCGAGAACAAAGGGGACCAGCAGGCCGCCTCACTGAGTATACGCTACTCACAGCTCCCCGCGAGCGCATCCTGGCCGAGTGCATCAACTCGGAGTTCCAGCGAGGTGGTGTCCGCTTCCCAAAGCCGACACCCCCTAACCCAAACATCGACAAGTCCAAGTATTGTCGGTTCCACAGGAGCCACGGGCACGTCACGGAAGATTACATCCACCTTAAGGATGCCATCAAAATCTTAATCAAAGAAGGGCATCTGAAGCAGTACATAAAGAGGAGCGAAGCCCCCCGACAGGAGGCCCGGGAAACGAAAAGGGTCTAGGAGGCGACCCCGTCCTCCGACGATAACGGGCTACAGGTCACTTTGTGTGTCACCCGACTAGAAGACTTATACTTTCCCTACGAGCCCGACATGTCTGTGACCGCTCGTAGCCCGTGGGAAAGCTTCCCCGCCGCCATGGTCATATCCGACGGGGGGTTCAACAAAGTCTCTATGGGGTCGGTGAAGCGGAAGTTCGACGAACTGATAGAGGCGAGCTCGGTGCAGAATGCCACATTCGATAAGGTCCAAGGAAGATTGAACCTCATCACCTTCTACATCGAAGAATTGTCAGGCGGCTCCCCCAACTCCAACATCCCTCTCCTGATCAGGGCACAGATAGCAAACTTTGACGTCCGCCGCATCCTGGTCGACCAAGGGGAGCTCAGTGGACATAATGTATACCCACCTATTTGTGAGGGATATCCTTCTAGCTATCTTGTTTTAATGATGTCAACAAACATATTAGATTGTAATTTGAGCGGTATCACTTCACGTGTCGGGCATATAGCGTCTTACCGTTATTGGTCATGTGTCTAGATGCATAGGATCTTGTTCTCTCCAAAAATAAAGGTCCACTATTGTTTTAGTAGTGTCTAGCATGTATGTTTGACCTTGGTCTGGTAAAAATGTTCAAAAAATGGAATTTCCTGAAAAATCTGCACTTCATGCGCTGACCCTTAAGTTCATGCGCTAACCCCAGAATTCATGCGCTAACCTCCAAAACTTGCGGGTAAGCGCACAAACCTGAGGATTCAAAATTCGTATCTTATGCGTCGACGCATAGATACTGGAGGTCGACGCATGACCTTTATTTTTGCGTTTTTTCACTTAATTTCTTTTCTGTTATTTTTCTGTTATTATTTATGTTGGTCATATTTTTCATATAAATAGTTTTGGTCTTCATTTTTATAAAAACAAGAAACGTGAAAAATATATGCCATTTCTCTCTTCATCTTCATCTTCTTTATTGTGTAAACAAACAATCACACATAATTATCTTTGTTTGTGTCGCCCATTGATCGAAGTGATAACGTTCAGAATTTAGGAAGTGTGATCTTCATCTTCTGGGTTGAGAGTTTGGCAGGTGTTTCTTGAATCAAACCAGTTGGGTTTGTCCTCCAAGAATCGAAGAGATTTTGGGGGTTTTTGTACAAACTGTTCATTCTACAGGGATTCGGCTGGGCGAAGGTAATCGAAAATTGGCGCAACTGTTTCGGTTTAGTAGCTGTAATTAGAGGATTGTAGAAGAAGGTTTGGGTTTGAATTCTTGGAAGATTTCAATTGACCGAGTGAAGGTAACTGAAGAACGGCGTTTTCTTTCAGTTTAGTAGTGTGGGACGGTAATTGAATCAACCATATTCGGAGCACTTGATTCATCTTGAATCAAGGGAAGAGAAAATTCTGCATCAACGATCGGAGACGTTCGGGGTTTGAATGTTCATAGTTTTCTCTTGTAATAAACAATTTGCAACAACTACATATATATATATATCTTAATCCCTTTTGTGGAGTTGGGGGCAGACGTACCCAAAGCGAGGACGATTGGGGAACTGCCTAATCAAATCTCGTTTGTTCTCTCTTTCCCTTAACTCTTTTACATTTCAGTATTGTTCGAATTTGTGACGTAGCAAACTATTGAAATTTCTGTCGTAGAATAATTGTACGTTGATAAACTGTTTTGTTAAATCGATACAATTCATTGAATTGTGTTTTGGAGCAGCTGTACATTATTCTCCATAGAAATTTTGCACATAGTGTGTTTACGCACACTAGGTGTTTGATAATTTGTTTCCAAGCAAAATTCGAACACATAGCTTTAAATTGCTTATCAATTAACCTCATTGGATTGGAATAAACATCAAGCATGTGATAATTTGTTGTCTGCGTTTTAAGTGTTGTATTCAAAACTGAATTTTTTTCTCTTCCGTACTCATCTGTGATATATTCGTGCATATCCGATCCTTTCGGTAGAAGGTTCGTTGTAGACGTTCTATCCAGTGGTAGCTTCCGTTAAACAAATTTTTTATAATAGAATTTTTGTAGACTATTTGCGTGTAAAACTCAAGGGATCTATTCAACCCCCCCTTCTAGATCCATAGCCATCGTCTAACAAGTGGTATCACGAGCTCCGGTTTATTCTGGTGCTTCGGTAAAACTTCTTAGATCATGGCGAACAAACCTAAAGGGGCTTATAATAGAGCTCCAGTTTTTACAGGTGAAAACTACAGCTACTGGAAGGATTGTATGCGCGTCCATATTAACTCCATAGATCGGAAGGTTTGGAACGTTATTTTAAACGGTCCCATGGAAATTACTATGACTAACGCAGAAGGCGTTGTCGTTCCTAAACCCGAAGCTCAATGGACTGAGGAGGACGAGAAAAAGTACAGCTATGATTGGAAGGCTCGTAATATGATCATTTCCTCCTTGGGAGTTGATGAGTATTATCGAGTCTCCCATTGTGAAACAGCCAAAGCTATGTGGGATGCCTTACAAGTAGCCCACGAAGGCACTAACGATGTTAAGATGGCTCGTATTAATACAATAACGCAAGAGTTTGATTTGTTTTACATGAAGCAAGGGGAAACCATTGCGGATATGCAAAAACGATTCACTCACATTATCAACAAATTGCATGTTCTTGGTAAACCAATTCCAAATGAGGTTTCTACTAACAAAATTCTGAGGTGTCTTAACAGGGAATGGCAACCGAAGATTACCGCTATCAAGGAGGCCAATGATCTTGCTACACTAGACCTCATAACACTCTTTGGTAAACTCGATGAGCATGAGCAAGTGCTCATTAGCTTGGATAAACATGAAAAGAGTATAAAGAAAGAGAAGGCAAAAGATACGGAGAAGAAGTCAATATCTCTTAAGGCTTCTTGTTCAAAGTCCACACATCAATAGCTAAGTGATGATGAAGCCAAAATTGACAAAGATGAAGAATCCGGTGATGATATGAGCTTATTTGTAAAGAGATACAATAGATATATTCGTAAGAACGATATTCAGCACTCGGACAGAAATCTTGTCAAGTTCAGGAAGCAATCTAGAAGTGAAGGAAATAAAAATGGCAAGGTAAAAGGGACGTGCTACAACTGTGGAGAATCCGGGCACTACAAGCCGGATTGTCCATCCCTAAAGAAAGACAAAGATAAGGATAATGACAAGAGTCGCTCAAATAAAAAGTCCAACAAGTCTCGACGAGCATACATCGCTTGGGAAAGTGATAGTGAGTCGGAGAAAGATGATTCCTCAAGTGACGAAAGTGAATCTGTCAACCTTTGTCTTATGGCATGTCACAACAAAGCAAAAGAGGTAAAACACTCTAAATATGAAAATTGTCAAAATATGTCTCATGCTGAATTAAAAAGAGCTTTTGATACATTGCACCACGAAGCTAAGGAAGCATTTCAACGCTTAGCTTCGAATAAAAAGATCTTTTCCTATTTGGAGAAAAAGGTTTCCGATTCACAAAAGGAATTGGAAGATCTTAAAAACTCCATGGTGAATGTATCAAAAACTAAGATCGATGAGAATAAATATCCATGGTTTAACTTTGGGGGCTGTAATACTTGTCATATTTGGCAAAGAGAGGTGAGAACCCTCAAAGCCAAGTTAGACAAGGCTCTCAAGCCTAAGATTACGTTTGCTATTGATCGATCACATTATCGTGAAACAATGAATAATCCGTATCAACAATACACGTATGTGATTCGAGATAGTGATAGCAAAGGTAAACTCCAAACGAATCGTGATTTCTTATATTGTTGTAAGCTCGGTCATACTATTGCTAAGTACCGCTTTCGGAGATTTCTTGTTCCAAAGGGCATTTATCAATGGTTGCCTAAAGGCAATATTGGTTTCACTTACCATAAAGGACCCAATGAGAATTGGGTACCTACTCTCCCTTGATTATTTTTTTAGGTAAAAAGTCTTGAGACCACCGAAGGAAGATGGGTTCTGGATAGTGGCTGCTCAAGACATATGACCGGAGACATATCTCTTTTCATCGACTTTGTGGCGAAGAAAAAGGGGTTTGTCACCTACGGAGATAACAACAAAGGACAGATTCTCGGCAAAGGTAGTATAGGTAACCCCTCATCTACTACTATCTTTGATGTACATCTTGTGGAAGGCCTTAGACATAACCTTTTAAGCATTAGTCAACTATGTGACAAAAATTATAAAGTCTATTTTTCAAAGGATTGTTGCGTAGTTGAAGATTGCGACAAAAAGAATGTGTTTAAGGGCTTGAGGGTGAATAACGTCTATATGCTAGACTTAAACGAGGTATCATTGGATGGAGACAAGTGTTTAGTCACTATGAATGAAGATTCATGGTTGTGGCATAGACGCTTGGCTCATATCAACTTTGATTTGCTTAACAAAATTGTCTCTAAAGACCTAGTCATCGGTTTGCCCAAAATTAAATTCACAAAGGACCATCTTTGTGATGCGTGCCAAATGGGGAAGCAAACAAGGATCTCTTTTAAATCTAAAAACATTGTTTCAACTATGAGACCCCTTGAGCTCCTCCATATGGACCTCTTTGGACCATCTAGGGTTAAAAGCCTAGGTGGTAACTATTATGGGTTTGTTATAGTCGATGATTTTTCTAGGTTTTGCTGGACAATTTTCTTAGCAAATAAGAGTGATACCTTTTCAGCCTTTGAACGATTTGCTAAGTTATCTCAGAACAAGTTAAACACAAACATTGGGTCAATCAGAAGTGACCATGGGAGTTTGAAAATCATTTATTTGAAGCATTTTGTGATTCCAACGGAATTGATCATAATTTTTCCGCACCATGTACCCCTCAACAAAATGGGGTAGTGGAACGTAAAAATAGAGTTTTGGAAGAACTTGGAAGGACTATGATCAATGATAGTGGATTACCAAAATACTTTTGGGTCGACGCCATAAGTACGGCTTGTTATGTTTTGAATAGGGTGCTCATCCGACCTATTCTAAACAAGACACCGTATGAGCTTTTAAAAGGGCGTAAGCCAAACATCTCTCACCTTTATGTATTTGGTTGCAAATGCTTTGTGTTAAACAATGGGAAAGAGACTCTCGGTAAATTTGATGCCAAGGCTGACAAGGGTATTTTTCTTGGATACTCTCAGTCAAGTAAAGCGTATAGAATTTATAATAAGAGGTTACGTGTAGTTGAAGAGTCAGTTCATGTTACTTTTGACGAGTCTTATCGGAGAAATGTCGGAGAAGGTAGTTCTTTTCATGGTGCAGGTGTACCTACTGAAGACATACTCAAGGACACTGATAAAGGAATTGATCAGCCTGAAGCAGTGCGTATTGAGGAGGAAAAGGATCACCAACCAGTGAAAAGTGAGGATGATCATCATGCTAATAAAGATGAACTTCCTCCAGCTTGGAAGTCTTCAAAAGACCATCCAATTGACAACATTCTCGGTGATATCTCTAAGGGAGTAACTACTCGCTCTAAACTTAGTAACTTTTGTTATTACTCTGCTTTTGTCTCCCAAGTTGAACCTAAAAACTCTAAAGAGGCGTTACTCGATGAGCATTGGTATCTATCAATGCAAGATGAACTAAATCAATTCTGGAGAAATGAGGTTTGGGACCTTGTCCCCCCTCCGCGAGATCATCGAGTAATAGGCACCCGATGGGTGTTTAGGAATAAACTTGATGAAAATTGAGTAATAACGCGTAACAAAGCTAGGCTTGTAGCACAAGGCTATAACCAAGAGGAAGGAATCGACTATGAGGAAACTTATGCGCCGATTGCCCGACTCGAGGCCATACGCCTTCTACTTGCCTATGCTTGCACAAAGAACTTTAAATTATTCCAAATGGATGTTAAAAATGCATTCCTTAACGGATATATAAATGAAGAGGTTTATGTAGCCCAACCTCCAGGTTTGAATCACATGAATATCCTGATCATGTCTATAAACTTAAGCGAGCTTTGTTCGGACTTAAACAAGCCCCTAGGGCTTGGTATGAACGTCTAAGCAAATTTCTACTTGATCAAGGGTATTCAAGAGGAAAGGTTGACACAACCCTCTTTATTAAACGTCAAGGAAAACACTTAATTTTGGTACAAATTTATGTTGACGATATTATATTTGGGTCTACTAACATGACCTTGGTCAAGGAGTTTTCTAGTTTGATGCAGGGGGAGTTTGAAATGAGCATGATGGGGGAGCTCAACTATTTCCTCAGATTGCAAATCAAACAACTTGAAGAGGGTACATTCGTGAGTCAAACGAAATATTGTCTTGAGTTACTAAAACGTTTTGATATGCTGAACTGCAAAGCAATAGATACTCCTATGCCTACAAGTGTTAATCTTGATCGTGACGAAAAGGGTAAGGATGTTGAGGTAAAGAAATACCGAGGTATGATAGGGCCTCTCCTTTATCTTACTGCATCACGTCCCGATATAACGTTTAGTGTATGCATGTGTGCGAGGTATCAGGCACATCCCAAGGAATCCCACCTGAAGGCAGTTAAGCGCATACTTCGATACCTCTCTGGTACTCTAAAGTATGGGTTGTGGTATTCCAAAGGTAGTGTTTGTTCCTTAGTTGGCTACTTCGACTCCGACTTTGTCGGGTGCAAGTTGGATAGGAAAAGTACTAGTGGCACGTGTCACTTTTTCGCAAACTCCTTGGTGAGTTGGCACAGCAAGAAACAGGTTTCCGTTGCTTTGTTAACAACCGAGGCGGAATACGTTGCCGCCGGTAGTTGTTGTGCTCAAGTCCTATGGCTTAAACAACAATTACTTGATTTTAATTTAAAACTTGAACGTATTCCAATTTTGTACGATAACACTAGTGCGATTAATCTAACTAAGAACCCTATACTACATTCACGCACCAAGCATATCGAAATACGCCATCATTTTCTTAGGGATCATGTAGAGAAAGGTGATGTTATTTTTGAGCATGTTGACACTAAGAATCAACTTGCTGATATTTTCACAAAACCATTAGCAACAAAGCCCTTCTTTCACATCCGTAGGGAACTTGGCATTCTCGATATCTCGGATCGTGCATAACATCCTTTAGACTAGTGATCTTCACATATATATATATATATATATATATATATATATATATATATATATTTATTTCTTTAACTAACAATGCAAAGAGATACTTAGCCATATGTGAGGGATCTCACCGTCATGATGTTCAAGGTAATATCGTTCCAACTTATAGAGGTTTATCAACATTTTGTGCCATGTTACTTACTCTAATCTTGATGTTTATTTCATTTTGAGCACTTATCATTCATGTGAATGTTTGGTTCTGTTTGTGTATATGTGTATTTATCTGGTTGGAACAAAACTTTTTGCAAAATTTCACTTTTTTAGGTCCATGCGTCGACGCATAGATTCATGCGCTGACCTATTAAACCTTCGGGTTAGCGCATAACCACATGTTCAGTTTCCTTTTAAATTTTCAAGAATCATGCGCCGACGCACAGATTCACAGGTCGACGCATGAATGAACCGTTCAGACTTCTTCTTTACTGGGTTGCGTGCGCCGACCTAGTGGTGTTTACTTTCCCTATATTTTCTCATTGCACATTAATCTATGATTATTGCATGTCATCTCATTAGTCTTTGTGGTCAATCTCTCCCTATTCTTCTCCTTTAAACCTCATCAATCTCAATTACTCTCCACTAAACCCTCATCAAAACCCTAATAAAACACAAAAAAAAAGAGGGAACACCAAGAGAAAATTCTCTATATATCTGCTGCAAGGTCTTCAAAGTGTTTCACACATCTACTCTTCCATCTTTGCAAAAATCTAGTGTGATAATCTTTATTCAATTCTTCTTCAACCATGGCTTCCCGAAGAAATCCTGGTACAAGGGGAACAAGAGGATCAACTTCACATCCAGCACCAACCAGAGCATCATCCTCACACCGGGTAACTTTTGAATCTTTAATTTCTGAAAGGCTAGCTACTCCTTTTGGGGAATTGTTCTCTAACCGGGCTGTTATAAGACAACATGGGTTTTATCCTCTGATGGGTCCAGATTTTCACATTCCTAACATTTCTGAACTCATAAATTTTCAAAATCTGAATAAATTTGTAGAATGTGATGACAAGTATAGTGAAGATTTGACTCGGTTGTTTTATTGTGGGATGAAGGGAAAATTTCGTGGGGCTGAATTTAGATTCTCTATAAATAATGCAGAATTTCAGGTGACAAACGATGTATGGTCTACATTGTTTATTTTGGACACTGATGACAATCTCCCAAAGGTTACTAATAAAACCTTTGTTCAGGACTATGAATTCAAAACTGCTCTGAATTCAATGTTGAGGGAACCATATCCAGCTGAGTTTGTGGCAAGTGAAGCATTTCCTAAGAGTGTCACTACCGGTCATTTAAAATTTGAAGAACGTATTCTTCAGTGGATTGTTGCTTGCATCTTGAGGCCTAAGAAAGGAGGCTACTTAAGAGTTGAACAAGCTGAGGTGCATCTTATCTATATCCTGAAGAATAAGATCAAAATTAACTGGCCTTATTACTTTGCTTATAGGATGTTCACAACTCATAGCTCCAACAAATTTCTGGCACTTGGTTATGCATCTGCTGTGGCAAATTTTTTGAATCACTTTGACATCCCTATTCCACAGATTTGTCATATTCATATTACTGCTGAACAATAGTTTCTGGCCAGAACCTTGTCCATGATGGGTTACCATTGGCAGCCACGTGAGCGCAGGTTCATCCATCGACAAAGAGCTACTCATCTTGAACATAATGAACCTGTTCATCTTGAAGAAAGTGAGGATGAAGGCGGTCAAGGTAATGCAAATCAAGTTGGTAATGATGAAAATGTGGTGATGCAGGAAGATGTTGTTATGCAAGACAATGTGATTGTAGAAGAAGAAGACAATGAGGCATGGACGGGCTATCAATCGGAAGAAACCTCTGACAATCAAGGCTGGGGTCAGTGGCAACAAAACTGCTGGACTAACCTTGGTGCTGCGTATGTTCCTCCATCCTATGATGCGGACTATGAATGGCAGCATCCAGAAAATTCTGCTCCTCCAACTCCACCATTTCAGCATGATCAACAATCCTCTGATGAAATTCTAGCAAGGCTGACTGAGTTGTCTCTACAACATCAAGAATTCCAAGCGCAGCAGGAAACTCGATACCTGACTCAGCAGGAACAGCTCACAAACTTGTCTAACCAAATATCGTCTCATGCCACCAACTTCAACAATTTTGCCAATGCAGCTATGAATAGGTTTAATCAAATGGATGCCAATCTGACTCAGCAAAATCTAAACTTGGCAAACAGCCTTGGTAACCTCAATTGCACCTTGATTGAGCTCAACCTTTAACTCGAGGAATTTCCACCACCAAGTCAACACCATAGGGGACGAGGTTATTCGTTTAGGGGGAGGAGACCATAAACCTTAGGGCTTTATGTTTAGTTGTGCGTGAATTTGTGTTTTGTGGTTTGATTTTTTGTTATTTTGACATGTGCTGCTGTTATGCTTAAACTTTTATGGAGTGAATGTTTTGCTTTTATGCCATTGTTCCGTATTTAATCATTACTTGTTTACATTAGCGGTATCATATGTGGATGCTGGTAAATGTTTTGTTGTTGCAAATATCTGATGATCCACTACATATTTTCGTATGCTATTTTGACCACCGTCCTCTCTTCTTTTTTATGTTGTCAAAGGGGGAGAAGAAGAATACAAGCAGCAGAAATGTTACTAACCAGATGTCAAAGACAGGGGGAGCATTGATCATCTCAAATTACATCTCTCGTGACAATCAAGAAAGTGTTGCCATCATAAAAAAGGGGGAGTATGTGAGGGATATCCTTCTAGCTATCTTGTTTTAATGATGTCAACAAATATATTAGATTGTAATTTGAGCGGTATCACTTCACGTGTCGGGCATATAGCGTCTTACCGTTATTGGTCATGTGTCTAGATGCATAGGATCTTGTTCTCTCCAAAAATAAAGGTCCACTATTGTTTTAGTAGTGTCTAGCATGTATGCTTGACCTTGGTCTGGTAAAAATGTTCAAAAAATGGAATTTCCTGAAAAATTTGCACTTCATGCGCTGACCCTTAAGTTCATGCGCTAACCCCAGAATTCATGCGCTAACCTCCAAAACTTGCGGGTAAGCGCACAAACCTGAGGATTCAAAATTCGTATCTTATGCGTCGATGCATGGATACTGGAGGTCAACGCATGACCTTTATTTTTGCGTTTTTTCACTTAATTTCTTTTCTGTTATTATTTTTGTTGGTCATATTTTTCATATAAATAGTTTTGGTCTTCATTTTTCATAAAAATAAGAAACGTGAAAAATATATGTCATTTCTCTCTTCATCTTCATCTTCTTCATTGTGTAAACAAACAATCACACATAATCATCTTTGTTTGTGTCGCCCATTGATCGAAGTGATAACGTTCAGAATTTAGGAAGTGTGATCTTCATCTTCTGGGTTGAGAGTTTGGCAGGTGTTTCTTGAATCAAACCAGTTGGGTTTGTCCTCCAAGAATCGAAGAGATTTTGGGGGTTTTTGTACAAACTGTTCATTCTACAGGGATTCGGCTGGGCGAAGGTAACCGGAAATTGGCGCAACTGTTTCGGTTTAGTAGCTGTAATCAGAGGATTGTAGAAGAAGGTTTGGGTTCGAATTCTTGGAAGATTTCAATTGACCGAGTGAAGGTAACTGAAGAACGGCGTTTTATTTCGGTTTAGTAGCGTGGGACGGTAATTGAATCAACCATATTCGGATCACTTGATTCTTCTTGAATCAAGGGAAGAGAAAATTCTGCATCAACGATCGGAGACGTTCGGGGGTTTGAATGTTCATAGTTTTTCTCTTGTAATAAACAATTTGCAACAACTATATATATATATTATATATATATATATAATATATATATATATATATATATATATATATATATATATATATATATATATCTCAATTCCTTTTGTGGAGTTGGGGGCAGACGTACCAAAAAGCGAGGACGATTGGGGAACTGCCTAATCAAATCTTGTTTGTTCTCTCTTTCCCTTAACTACTTTTACATTTCAGTATTGTTCGAATTTGTGATGTAGCAAACTATTGAAACTTCTTTCGTAGAATAATTGTACGCTGATAAACTATTTTGTTAAATCGATACAATTCATTGAATTGTGTTTTGGAGCAGCTGTACATTATTCTCCATAGAAATTATCCATATAGTGTGTTTACCGCATACTAGGTGTTTGATAATTTATTTCCAAGCAAAATTCGAACACATAGCTTTAAATTGCTTATCAATTAACCTCATTGGATTGGAATAAACATCAAGCAAGTGATAATTTGTTGTCTGCATTTTAAGTGTTGTATTCAAAACTGATTTTTTTCTCTTCTGTACTCATCCGTGATATATTCGTGCATATCCGATCCTTTCGGTAGAAGGTTTGTTATAGACGTTCTATCCAGTTGTAGCTTCCGTTAAACAAACTTTTTAAAACAGAATTTTTGTAGACTATTTGCGTGTAAAACTCAAGGGATTTATTCAAACCCCCCCCCCCCCCCTTCTAGATCCATAGCCGTCGTCTAACACTATTCACTACCCTCCAGCTCGACGAGACACATCTGACCCCGTACGTCGGCTCCGACCTGCAGGGCTTCAACAACACCACCACAAGACCGTGGGGCTACGTCGACCTAATGGTCACCTTCGGGAATGACAAAACTTCCCGACAAATTAAGGTCCGCTTCCTGGTAGTGGAGTGCCCCTGTCTATACCAGTGCATTCTGGGAAGGCCGACCCTGACTGAACTCACAGCTGTGCCACTCACAGTCCACCTGAAGATGAAGTACTACATGACCAGGGGCTGCGTCATCACCCTCCATGGTAACATTGAGGCCGTCAGGAGATGTTTTGAGGCTGCCACCAAGAGGTTAAACACGATCAACGTCAATCCCAAGACCACCGGAAAGTCATCCCAGAACGAGGAGCAAAAGCCACTCCCGCGCGTCAACGCGGTCGACCTCGAAAGCTGCTTCCCCAATAAGCAGGAGCAGAGCGAGGTAGCGAATCACCCCCTCTAGCTGAAGGCAACAGGCAGCCTCTTCACCCCATGCGCCCATTCCAAATGGAGACTTCGAGCTCATCACGCTCGACGACGACCCGAACAGGAACATGAAGATTGGCTCGGGCCTCCCCGACCTGGAAAGGAAGTAGCTGAAGGCCTGCCTCAAGGAGAACACTGACTTGTTCGCGTGGAGCACTGTAGAGATTCCCGACCTCGACCCAGTTGTGGCGTGCCACCAACTTACAATAGATCCAACTGCTAGGGTTGTAGTACAACATAGGCATAGGCAGTCTCCCGAGAAAACGGAGGCTGCTGAAAAGGCTGTAAAAGACCTCTTAGAGGAGAACTTTATTTCGGAAGCCCAATACACAACTTGGCTATCCAATGTTGTACTCGTTTAAAAGAATAATGGAAAATGAAGAATGTGCGTTGATTATACCGATCATAACTGGGCATGACTGAAAGATGCATATCCATTGCCTAACATCGACAAACTGGTCGACAATTCTGCAGGTTTTAAATTGATGTCGTTCATGGACGCATACTTGGGATACAATCAAATCCCCATGGAAAAGACCGACAAGTAATACACAAAAAAACAACATGTTAACCGGTTATAGCATAACTGCTAACCGGTTACACAACAATAAAATAAAAATAAAAAAACAACTCCAAAAGCACTTTTCAGCAGCTTATCACTTCTCCAAACACCTGCATGTTAGGACATCTCAATATGCACGAAAATTACATCTCAAGACCAGCAAACACACATCAATTAACAAACAACAACAGTCAAATCCACAATCCAATGGATCAAACACAACAAATTCAAGATCTACATCATGAACAAGCAAAATAAGCTAAAATGAAAAGTAGATCTGAAATTCACTAACCTACAAAGCTGAGAATTGCTTTGGTGAGTGTTGATAAGCTGCAATGGATGAATCTAAGCAAGAAAACCAGAGATTCAATACTAACTTCACCAAAAAAATGCAAAATAAATGCAATGTGATGACCTTGCTTCAAGCTTCTCCAAAATCACTTCCAAGAACTTAGATCCAAAAGCAAAACAGTAGCAAAATCAGAAATCCTTCAAGAATTAGTGAATGGATGAAGGTTTAGTTCCAAGATCAACAAATTTCAATGCAAAATTTGTTGAACTTTTATGGTGGAACTTTGAGTGAGGGTTTTGGAATGAGAGAGAAGTTGAGAGAAAATTGGAGTGAAATGTGTAGAAAATTCAGAAAATGGATCAAAGTTATGTGAGGTTTGGAATGAATTGATTTAAATAGAAGCTAGGTTAGGAATTCAAATGTGGTTTAGAGTGAGGTTTAGTGGGTGGAAATTGGGGTGAAAAGTGGATTAGGAAAGGAAATGAGGAATTAGAGTGGGAAATGTTGGAAGGAATTTGAATTTTTGGTGGAAAATGATGAAAATATCAATTCTAGATCCTTCCCCCACGTGCACATACCAAGCACATGATCACAAATGATGCAAACAGAATTTCCCAAATTTTGCCCAGAGTAACCGGTTACAGCATATCTGCTAACCGATTACTCAGTTCAAAAACTGAAGAAATGCGCAGATAAACCAAACGGTAACCGGTTATCAGATACGCTGTAACAGGTTACTCAGTGCAAATTTTGAATTTTGGCGCCTTTTGGAGGGAAACTTGGAAAAGTGACTTCTGATAGCTGTTTTGAAACCATTAAGCCTCTGAACCCCAAAACTTGGCATTGCTACTGAGTAACACTGAAACACACTTGAAATATGCGGTGAATTCCGTTTTGTGCTCGGAATACTGCTGAAAATAATCGTCTGGTGCTGAATCGTTGATCAAAAAATGACTGCCAGAGCTTTTGATTGTCAAAATGTCTAATGGGCAAAATAAATGCTCAAAAAGACTTTGAAAGCTATCTGCTTGGCTCTGAACATTGTTGGAAATGATACTGGAACTGATGACGCTGTGAGCTGCTGAACGAATACCTTGATCCCATGCCCAAAAGAAATATGCAAATGCAGAAATGACGATGCAAATGAAATGAAGCATAAGCCAAAAAGAGTTAGAAACAAGGGGGCAAATTTTGAGGTGTTACCAGGAGGAGTGCATGTGATTCATCCGAACTCCAATGTGGAGTGTGGTGGAGATAAATCATTTCCAAGTAGGGGTGTATGTGATTTATCCGGGTTTGATTGAATGAACCATGGTGTATTGGTACCACATGCATTGTGTCGATGTCTTTGAGTCGCATTGCATTATTATGTGTTTGGTGAAATTTGAATGAAAATGACAAGTATGTCGTGATGGTGTTTTTCTGATATATGATCATGTGAGTACTACCTTTAGCATGTATCATACACCGTTATTTATTGAATGTAGTTCTCACCCCTTTGTTGTTTGCTGCGTCTGTGCTTCTTCGGAAGTACAGATAATCCAGGTACTTGAGTGTGCATGAAGTGCGTGTTGCTTGATCGAGTCTTAGGAGTCGCTCTGATACGTAACACGGGATTTTGGGAGTTTTTCGTCATTTGTTATTCTTTATTGTTTTGTTATGTATTATTCTTTATTTGAAACTTTGGTGGACCACGATTTATGTGGATTTTTGGTGTTATTGGCAAATTACCGTATTTTGAATAAAACAATTATTTCCGCTGCTTGTTAATGAAAATGGAGTTTTGTTGTTGGTTTTAATGATGTGACATCCTACTGTTGTCGTAAACTCTGATTATTTTCGTAGTATTTACTTATTTTGTAAAATGGGAAAGTGGGGTGTTACAATTAGTATCAGAGCAGGTCGGTCCGTCCGGCCAGGTGTTGTAGTAGAGTCTGTCCTTAGAATAGGAGTAAGTTGTGTGTTATGACCGTATGTTGATTGTTGAACAGTATGGCAGGAAGAAATGATGATGCTCTTGCTGCTGCTATGCAAGCGATGGCACAGGCTGGGGGTGCACAGTTCCGCGACTTAGCACAGTTTTAGAGCAATAAGCCGCCTACATATGAGGGAGGTATTCTGGATCCTGAGGCTGCACAGAAATGGCTTAAGGCTGTCGAGAAGATCTTCAGGACCATGGGATGCAGTGATGCTCAGAAAGTACGGTTTGGCACTCATATGCTGGAGGAAGAGGCTGAAGCCTGGTGGGACAATAGTCGTCAGAGGTTGGAAGTTGCGGGTACTAATATTACTTGGACAGTGTTTTAGGCTGAGTTTCTGGAAAAGTACTTTTTGGAAGATATTCGTAGTGCAAAAGAGATTGAATTCCTGGAGCTGAAATAGGGTAGCATGACTGTTGCTGAATATGCTGCTCGGTTTGAAGAGTTGGTGCAGTATTGTGCTTATTACAATACGGAAGAAGCTATGAATTCGAAATGCTTGAAGTTTGAGAATGGGCTGCGTCCCGAGATCAAACAGGGCATTGCTTGTCAGAAGATAAGGAATTATCCAGAACTGGTCAGCAGAAGCAGAATTTATGATAATGATAACAGGGCCCGGATTGCTCATTATAAAGCTGTGAGTGACCGGAAGGGTAAGCAGAGGTTTGGGGGTACTCCTTATAGTGCTTCAGCTGATAAGGGAAAACAGAAAGCTGTTGTGGGAAAGAAACCAAAAGAGGGAGGAGTGGTTCCTGATGCTCTCAAGTGTTTCAGATGTGGTGGCGCGGGTCACCGTGCTAATAATTGTCCGAATGAGGTGAAAAAGTGCTTCAAGTGTGGGCGACCTGGTCATGTTATAGCAGATTGTAGGGCCACGATGCCTACCTGTTATAACTGTGGAGAAAAGGGCCATATCAGCACTCACTGTGAGAAGCCAAAGAAATCTCAGGCCAGTGGAAAGGTGTTTGCTTTGGTGGGAACCCAATCTGCCAATGAAGAGCGCTCCATTAAAGGTACTTGTTTTATTAATGATATTCCTTTGATTGCTATCATTGACACGGGTGCAACCCACTCGTTCATTTATGTTGATTGTGTGAAGAGATTAGGAATTGTGCCGTCTACTTTAGATCAGAGGATGATGATTGAAACTCCGTCTATTGGTTCTGTAGTTACTTCCTTAGTGTGTTTGAAGTGTCCGTTGACTATGTTTGGTAGAGATTTCAGAGTGGACTTGATTTGTTTTCCACTCGGTAATCTTGATGTTATTTTGGGTATGAACTGGTTGGAGTTCAACCGAATTTATATTTATTGCTTTAGGAAGACGTTATTGTTTCTTACTCCTTAAGAGGAAGCATTAGCGGAATCTTTGTCTAGCAAAGAGTTGAGGACGTTGTTGGAGGATGAAGCTAAGATGTTTGCAGTGTTTGCCTCATTATCGGTGGAAAGCAAGACTTCAGTTAATGAGTTACTGGTGGTGAGTGAATTTCCTAAAGTGTTTCTAGATGATATTACAGAGTTGCCTCCGACGAGGGAAGTTGAATTTGCTATTGATCTTGTTCCTGGTACCAAACCTATATCTATGGCACCGTACAGGATGTCTGCATCAGAATTGGCAGAGTTAAAATCTCAGATTAGAGAATTGCTTGATAAGAAGTTTATTAGACCGAGTGTGTCGCCGTGGGGAGCTCCAGTGTTGTTGGTGAAAAAGAAGGATGGTAGTATGCGTCTGTGCATTGATTACTTGTCAGTTGAATAAAGTGACCATTAAAAATAAGTATCCACTTCCGAGGATTGATGACTTAATGGATCAACTTGTGGGATCTCGTGTTTTCAGCAAAATTGATTTGAGGTCGGGTTACCATCATATTAGAGTAAAGGAAGGTGATATTCAGAAGACTGCGTTCAGAACTCGCTATGGACATTACGAATATGCAGTGATGCCTTTCGGAGTGTCTAATGCGCCGGGTGTGTTTATGGAGTATATGAATCGTATCTTTCATTCTTATCTTGACCAGTTTATTGTGGTATTCATTGATGACATAGTGATTTATTCTAAATCTGACGAGGATCACGCAGAACATTTGAGGATTGCATTGCAGGTGTTGAAAGATAAAAAATTGTTTGCAAAGTTCTCGAAATGTGAATTCTGGTTGAAGACTGTAAGTTTCTTAGGTCATGTTATTTCTGGTGATGGCATAGTGGTGGATTCATCTAAAGTAAGCACGGTACTTCAGTGGGAGCCACCGAAAATAGCGACGGAGATCAGAAGTTTCTTGGGTTTGGCAGGTTATTACCGAAGGTTTATTGAAGGGTTTTCTAATTTGACATTACCGTTGACGCAGTTAACTAGAAAGAATCAAGCTTTTGTTTGGGATGCGGCTTGCGAGGAAAGTTTTGAGGAATTGAAGAAGAAATTGACTACGGCAGCGATGTTAATTCTACCAAGTCCAAGTGAACCTTTTGTGGTGTATTGTGATGCGTCTAAGATGGGATTAAGCGGTGTGTTAATGCAAGATGGCAAGGTGGTGGCGTATGCTTCGCGGCAATTGATGGTGCATGAGAGGAACTATCCTACTCATGATCTTGAATTAGCTGCGGTGGTTTTTGTATTAAAAATTTGGCGACATTATTTGTATGGGTCAAGATTTGAAGTATTCAGTGATCACAAAAGTCTGAAGTATTTGTTCGATCAGAAGGAATTGAATATGAGGCAGAGAAGATGGTTAGAGTTCTTGAAAGATTATGATTTTAATTTGAGTTATCATCCGGGGAAGGCTAATGTTGTAGCAGATGCACTAAGTCAGAAGACAATTCACATGTCGGCATTAATGGTAAAAGAAATGGAATTGATTGAACAGTTCCGAGACTTGAGTATGGTTTGTGAAACTACACCGGAGAGTGTTAGGCTGGGTATGCTTAAGGTGAATAATGACTTTTTGGATGTGATTAAGGAAAATCAGAGACTTGATGTGAAGCTAGTTGACTTGATGCCTACAGGAGGAGATGATCCTGATGGTGATTTCAAAGTGGATAATGTTGGAGTTTTGAGATTCCGGGGCAGAATTTGTGTACCGGATAATGATGAGTTGAGGAAAGCAATCTTAGAAGAGAGTCACCGGAGTAGCTTGAGTATTCATCCGGGAGCTATGAAATTTATCATGACTTGAAGAAGTTATTTTGGTGGTCCGGTATGAAGAGGGACATAGCTCAGTTTGTTTATGCTTGTTTTATCTGTCAGAAGTCAAAGGTGGAACACCAGAAACCTTTGGGGTTAATGCAACCGTTGGAAATTCCAGAGTGGAAATGGGACAGTATTACCATGGATTTTGTTATTGGTTTGCCAAGTACGGCGAGAGGCTTTGATACTATTTGGGTAGTGGTGGATCGACTTACAAAATCCGCTCATTTTATACCAATTAATATCAGTTTTCCGTTGTCAAAGCTGGTGGAGATTTATATCAGAATAATTGTAAAGTTGCATGGTGTTCCGTCGAGTATAGTGTCGGATAGAGATTCGAGGTTTACTTCAGAATTTTGGAAGGGTCTGCAGGAAGCTTTGGGTTCTAAATTGAAGTTGAGCTCAGCTTATCATCCTCAGACCGATGGTCAGCCAGAGAGGATTATTCAGTCGTTGGAAGATTTGTTGAGAGCCTGTGTGTTGGAGAAAGGTGGTGCGTGGGATACTCATTTGCCATTGATCGAGTTCACGTATAATAATAGTTACCATTCTAGTATTGGGATGGCACCTTTCGAAGCTTTGTATGGTAGGAGGTGTAGGACACCTCTGTGTTGGTATGAGACCGGTGAGAATGTGGTGCTTGGACCTGAGATTATGCAATAGACTACTGAGACAATTCAGATGATCCGCGAGAAGATGAAAACGTCTCAGAGTAGGCAGAAAAGTTATCATGATAATCGGAGGAAATACTTGGAATTCAGTGAAGGTGACCACGTGTTCTTGAGAGTCAACCCAGTGACCGGTGTTGGGCGTGCATTAAAATCTAAGAAGCTGGATCCTAAGTTTATTGGACCGTATCAGATCTTGCAAATAGTAGGTGCAGTTGTTTATAGGGTGGCGTTGCCGCCTGAACTTTCGAACTTGCATGACGTGTTTCATGTGTCGCAACTTCGGAAGTATGTATCTTATCCATCTCATGTTATCCAGAGGGATGAGGTGCAGATTAGAGATAATCTTACTGTGGAGGCGATGCCGATAAGGATCGAGGATCGCAAGATGAAATAACTCAGAGGGAAGGATATTCCTTTGGTGAGAGTAGCTTGGGGAGGAGCTGCTGGAGGAAGTGTGACCTGGGAGCTGGAGAGCAGGATGCGAGAGTCGTATCCGGAGCTATTTCCATCAGGTACATTTTTTAGGGCGAAAATAATTTAAGTGGGGGAGAGTTGTAACACCCCAATTTAAATTATTGTCGTGTTATTTTTCCGTTGTTTGGCCTTGTTAAGGGTGTGGGGTTGAGCGCGTAGGCATGGAGCCCTTAGTGGGACGGGTAGACTAGAGATGTCGAGAGTAATTTTGAGTATAAGTAGTAATAGTATTATTATTATTATTAATATTATTATTATTATTATTAATATTATTACTAGTATTATTATAATTATTATGTGAGTATCATTACTAGTAATATTATTATTTTTATTAAATTAAAAATCTGATTTAATTAAATGGATAATGGGCTATTGGAGAAAAATAAGGACAGTTTGGTCATTAAGCAGAGATTAGTGAGGATTAGTAAGTAGGGTTAGTCATAATCAGAATTTCACAAAGAGAAGGGCTAGGGAGAGGAAGAGCAAGGAAGAACTAGGGCTTTGCATCATTAATTTTCGCGGGAATTTTCTGAGTAATTTCGAGGTAAGGGGGGAGAATGGATTTCAATTTAGGTGTTTATATCATGAGAGGGTAGCGAGGAGTCCTTATCCTCGTAGGAATTTCGTATATATGTCCTATATGTGAATTTTGAATCTGGTATTAGTGCATTGTTGTTGATTTGATATGAATTGGTTGCTGACTTTATGAATTTCATGTCATGCTGCAATGATCTGTGAAATTTCCTGATGTTGTTACTGCTGTATGAATGTGTATGTTGCAGAACTGGTTTTTGTGCAGGTTGAGTGAACGAAATTAGATCTAAGACCTGTAACTTTGGTTAGTAATGATAGGTGAAAGATGTAAGATGAATGATAGGGCTTAAAATTGATGTCGAACTAATTTTAGAACTGTATTGGAGTGAAAAAGTGAGGATCCCGTAGCAGAACTCAGACTGGTGTGGAGGAAATGAATTTACATAATGGACCTGGCCGCGTAATAGGGAGTGTGTTACGCGTAATGCTGGCCCCAAATGGAGGCAATACGTGTATTGGAGGGCCAAAATGAGGCTTTGGTACGACCCTATGCCTGTACGGGTAACAATACGCGTATGGAAGCTTGGCATTACGCGTATGAGAGGGAGTACGCGTATTGGGATCTGAAGGTGGAATTTAAGAGAATGAAACGTCTCTGCCCATACGCGTAATAGGCTGGGCAGTACGCGTATGGCAGGGTGGGAGGAGAGGCATTACGCGTATGATACGCAGCAGGATGGGCGAGCGAGCTGGGCAATACGCGTACGACCCAAGGCAATACGCGTATGACCAGCGAGAGTGCAGAATTTTGCCGTTTCGCGATTTCTTTCCCGTTTTCGCGTACGAAGTGATTTCTTTTGGTTTGAGAGGTTGGGGATAGATGCCAGAATCTGAGAAATGTGTAATTGGTGATGAAAATAATTAATTTAATAATTTTAGTGAATTAATTAGTAATGAGCTAATTAGTGGACGAGTGCCTTGTGAAGTGTGCAGAATGTGTTGTGTGGAACTGTTTGTGTGAGGTGCGAGCTGTCTTAGGATAGTAGAGGTAATTCTTGGTGAATTACGGTGAATGTATGACTCATCTGGGATCAATGAGGATCGTGTGTTTTACTTGATGATAGTCTCTTGTGCATAATTTGTGTGTGATGATGATGTATTACAGGTGAGGTAATTCCAGTGTGAATTACGGTAAGCGTATGGCTTACGTGTGATCAAGAGGATCGCGAAGATGTATGATTGTTGTCATACATGTGTGTTGTATGCATATTTACTGTCATGCATTCATGGTGTCTGTGGTGGTGAATCATTGCTCAAGAGGAGTGTATGTGATTCATCTGAACTCCAATATGGAGTGTGGTGGAGATAAATCATTGCCAAGTAGGGGTGTATGTGATTTATCCAGGTTCGATTGAATGAACCATGGTGTATTGGTACCACATGCATTGTGTCGGTGTCTTTGATTCGCATTTCATTATTATGTGTTTAGTGAAATCTGAATGAAAATGACAAGTATGTCGTGATGGTGTTTTTATGATATATGATCGTGTGAGTACTACCTTTAGCATGTATCATACACCGTTATTTATTGAATGCAGTTCTCACCCCTTTGTTGTTTGTTGCGTCTGTGCTTCTTCGGAAGTATAGATAATCCAGGTACTTGAGTGTGCATGGAGTGCGTGTTGCTTGATCGAGTCTTAGGAGTCGCTCTGATACGTAACACGGGATTTTGGGAGTTTTTCGTTATTTGTTATTCTTTATTGTTTTGTTACGTATCATTCTTTATTTAAAACTTTGGTGGACCACGATTTATGTGGATTTTTGGTGTTATTGGCAAATTACCGTATTTTGAATAAAACAATTATTTTCGCTGCTTGTTAATGAAAAATGAGTTTTGTTGTTGGTTTTAATGATGTGACATCCTACTGTTATCGTAAACTCTGATTATTTTCGTAGTATTTACATATTTTGTAAAATGGGAAAGTGGGGTGTTACAGCGACCATAGGGGCGCGCTAGGGTACATGCGCGACTCCTAAACATGAGATAAGAAAACAAGAGCCAACTCTTATGTGTGCAAGCAAACTCTTGAGATAAGAAAACAAGAGCCAACTCTTATGTGTGCAAGCAAACTCTTGATCTGACGGGGACACCTTAACCGAGCTTCATCGTTGTCGTACCAACTTGGCAGAACGCCCAGCTCGCGATGGGAAGTTCACGCCCCGAAGCAAAGACCTCAATCGAACTCTTAGCTTCGTCGAAGGTTGGAATCCGACTCCGACCACTCGACCAGTTCCCTGCACTGTCGAGGACCAATGACGTTGAGCAAAGGCCCCAAATACTTAAACAAAAACATGCAAATATAAAACACGTATTCGATATACAAGCAACACACACAAAATAGAAATATACCAAAAGATAGAGCACAATACATTATGTCGGGCAGAACCCTTGTTCAAATGTTACAAGTTAAAACCCCTGGCACGCAGGCCGGGCAAAGCCAACTACTAACTACGGCACGCAGGCCGGACAAAATAATTAAAATGGTGTACATGCCAAACAACTAAATAAAAAGAAAAGGAATCAAGCAGCTGCCTCCTCCTCGAGCCGGGGTTCCCCATCACTGCTACCAGTTCCATCGTCGGACACCTTGGGGATAACCACTCTACCATCAACCACCTAGTGGGAAGGGCCAATCCCCTCGAGGACAAGCTGAGTCTCAGGATTCACGATCCGGACCTGCTCCAAAGCATTGTTGAATCCCACCTCGAGAGCTCCCGGATCCAGGCGACCAGGGCACCACGGGCTGCAAAGGCTCCCCCTTCTCCATTTCATCCTTAACAGGCTTGGCATCGGCTTCCAGCTCAACAACCTTGGTCAGAAGGCGATCTCGTTCCTCCTTGGTTCCTTCAGCTCTTCTCTTATTTCATTTATCTCATGGAGGAGGTGCACCTGGGCTTCGTACCTCGTCTGAGCCTCAAGCAGATCGTTCTCCGCCTTATTTTTCTCTGTAGAAAGGACGATGTTCTCATCCTGCAGCTTTTTTCAGCTCAGAGGTCGGGTTGGTTTCATCATTGAGAACTAAGGTCGTTTCAAAAATCCTCATCATGTCGGCCATGTCCTCGATTAATGCCTTCCTTTTGGCCTCCATGTCGATCCCCATGATCGCCTTGGTTTCGGCTTCGACCACAGTCGTGGAATTATCCCCAGAGAAGAAGTCATGATGAAGGTGGCAAGGGGGTAGCACAAACTTCTCCCTGGGAGTGCTCTCCTCGAGGTCAACAAGTATGGACTCCTTGGTGCGTTGTCTTTTAGATAAAGTCTCCTGCAGGGGAGGAGACTGACTACATTGGGGGGAAAAGGAACCACTTGCCCCTTGGTCGGGCTTCAGCATCTGCTAGACCTGGGAGACTCTACCCTTGGCAGCCTTCTTCGCACCCTTGGTTGTCGTGACCTTCATGATACGTTCCTGCACGTTCGACATCTGGCCTGCGACAGAGAACAAAGAAAAATAAGTTAGTACAAAAAAAGAGAAAAGGGCAGGCGCCTGAGCAAAGCAAACGTTCGCTACTTAAGAACCTCGAGGCTTCCTCATGGGACCCACACTCGAGGAGGGCCTTGGTGTTAATGAATCGAGCCTCACGGCGAACCTCTATGCGCTCGTCGAGGATGAAACTCCCATCCTTGTAAACACATTTGGCGGGAGTGAAACCAGAGATAAATTCGACAATCTTCTTGTAAGATTGTTTGTCGTTAGTGTCCAGGTCACCGTGCTTCACAATATAGTTGTCTGTGCCCTTCGCGAAGTAGTCTTCCTCCCACTCGAGGGAAAACTTCAACACCAATGTCTCCTCACGCTGCCCATCTTCCTCTGTGACCACGAGGTCGTACAGGGAGTCGACAGCCACATGCGAGACGGGCTTGACGACATAGAACCTGTCCTTGAAGGTGCATACAGAATCCTAATACGCCCGTAATAGCTTCCTCGGTTGCTTCAGGGATACCCAGCTATGTCGGTCGTGAGCAGATGCCCGTTGTAGGTGAAAAGTGCGGAAGAACAAAGGAAACGTGGTCCCAATACGGAGATGTTCGCATACAAGTTCAAACATCAGCATGAACGCTATCGCGTTGGGGTGAAGCTGTGAAGGCGCCGGACGCAACCACTAGAACACCCCCTTCTGAAAATCACTGAAGGGGAGACAAATTCCCGCATCCCGAAACACGAACTCATACATCGGGAACCTCATCCCCCTAAAACTCGAGCAGATGCGATGCCTTTCTTTGGGCTTATAGACCATCCAACTCGGGATGAGCCCTCGACGCGGTCCTCGACGGCGGCGAAGGCGTCCGTATCGTCGACGGCAAAGCGCGACACGGTGTTAAGAGGTTCCTGCCCGACCCAGTCTTCGGGCGTGCAAGCTAATTCGACTCCAACTTGCTCGACGGGCGTGTCGGACTCGGCTTCGTCGTTAATATGAATGACACCCTCGATCTTTACATCCATTTTACCTGAAAGGCAGAGGAAAACGGTGAATTCGACTTCCAATATCAAATCCACCCTTCTACCGCAAATCAAGTGAAAGGACAAAGAGAAGGACAAGGAGCCCCTAGACAAATTCTCCCAGAAGCAAAGTAACGAGCCCCCTCCTTGACAGGAAGGCTCCTCACGTGAGAAGACCCAATAAACACGGGGAAACTCCTCGACAGAGGCCTCCTCACAATATTCACACACTTGCAGGGAACAAGGCTCCCCGAGACCTTCATCACAGGTCCTCGAGGCCTTCATCGAAAACTTCATAAAGTTTCCAAAATCCTCATAAACTTCCCGGTGTCTTGGCCAGAAACTTCATAAGCACGGCCGAAAACTTCATTAGTTCTGCCGGAAATCTCATAGTTCCTCCGGAAACTTCACGAAAATCGTCGGAAAACTCATACGTCCCCCTAAACTCTACGAGCTCCCCAGAGAAATCGCCGGTAAATTCATAAAAACTGGAAAAAGGAACGGAAACTTACTTGAAGAAAGAAGATTTGGGCGACAGAGAAAGGCTGACGGCGGCGATGACGACGGACGCGGTCTGGAAAGCGGAGAGAGCTTAGAAGAAATTCTGATGGAGATGAAGGGGAACGTGAAAATGAAGGGGACTTTCCCCTATTTATAATCCTAGCATGGGAAGCGAGGCAACACTAGGCACTCAAGTGCCCTTACGCGTAGCCGCCCTAGGCATTAATTACTCGTGACACGTGGCCCTATAAGACACCACGCGTGTTCTCTCTGTAACACCCCATTTTATTTTAATCATTATTCGTAATTATAATTGCGCGTCGATATGTATAATGGTGTGAATATGCATGTTTTGTGGCGTTTGGAATGCCCTTAGTGGTGGGGTAGTGGCTTTAAGAATAAGACTTTAAAGTAGTAAGGGGTGTGTGACCAAAAACGTAGAATTGGTGGTGTGGGGAGTAAAATTAATTATAATAGTAGGTAAATATTAATTTAATTAATATTTGATGGAAATTATTATTATTATTATTATTTCATTAGTTAGATTAAGTGAAAATAATAATAATAATATAATAAGAGAAAAGAGAATTAGAGAAGGGAGAAGTCATTCTACGGGAAAACAAGAGAAAGAAGCGAGAGGGAAGTCTAGGGCTCAAGAGAGAAGAAGGAAATCTTGCAAGAACTCTAAGGTAAGGGTGGGGTTCTTTAATCACTTAAGGGATGAATGATATATGTATGGGGGTAGATAAATAGTTAGGTTCATACCCATGGATTCTGTAATGGTTGATGTTTCGGTGAGAAGTTGAAGTCGCGTGTCGGTAATAACAATAATGATTATAATGTAAAAATTGATTGGTTGAATTGTGATTTTTGGTGTTATAAGAAGTTCTAATGAATGTGTATGGTTGTATATTGATTTAGAAATTTGGTTTCTGGGATAACCGATGTTTATGGTTGCTGGGATGGGTTTTAGAAGAGAATTTTCGTGACAGAACAACAGAGAATCACTTCTGCAGGTAGAGTAACCGGTTATCTAGTGTAAAATTGGGGGATTTTAACTCTGTTTTAGCAGAGTAATCGGTTACCGGTTTTGAAGTAACCGGTTACCCTGTACAAAATCTGCATAAGAGGTGGTCGCGACTTTCTGAGTCTAACGGTTACTAACTGCAAGCGCACAGCCTATCGCGTAGTAATAAAGATATCGATCCCACATGGACTTGATAATCAACCTAGTGCTACGGTTTGCTACTGTGTTTAGCTAAGGCGAATATGTTCTAGTTTTAAGTTCAAAAAGGGAAACTAAAGGGAATCTAAATTTTAGAATAAACTAGCTGATATTAGGATATCGGTACGTAAATTAGTGTACCATCGTGGATTCAATAAAACCTAAGCGTATAAAAATAAGTCACATTATATTTCTGTAGAAAATATCAGTTTAAAAGCCCTCACCTCACGCTCTCGTGGTTATTGCTTCGGACTATACTCCTAAATCATAATGTCTGCTCTCGCTAGCACATTTGAGTTTAAAAATACTTTTTGAAAACTAATACCGTCTAATTAACTTTAAAGCGCTCTCGCTGTTTTTAAAACCAATGCCCGATTTCAGCTATCCGGTTAAAATCTCACACTCTTATGGTCTTAATCCTAACCTTTGCTACCTTTTTACTCTCGTAATAAAAGTCCTGTTTTAATTAAGAAATCGCGGCCAGAAAATAGGTTGTTTATGGTTTTAGCTTAGAATTATCGAATCCATTCCAGTTACTTCATTACATACCGATAAATCGGATTTAGCTAGATATACTACTTAAAACAAACATGCATAAAAATAAATTACAAAACAGTAAAGTAGACATGGTAATGAGGAAACGATAATGGTATTATTAAGATAATGAATAAAAATCTGATAAATATGCAATAACTTGGTTCTAACAATTCCTCCACAAGTCGGTAGGCTTTTGCTTGATCGTATCGAAATAACGAATGATGAAGGCAAGATTGAAAATAAATCCTAACTATGGTGCAATAGCTCCTCAATGTGAGAAATTATCACTATTTCAAGTAATGGTAAACAAGGAATGGGAAACGGGAAACAAACAAGGAATGCAAGGAAAGTAAAAAATTCGGAAATAAATCCTGCAGCAATTCAAGGTAAAATTCTCTAGGTTGTGTGTGTGTGTCTGGTTTTCCAATCTATGTTGTATTTATAGCTCCACCGTTGCATTAACGTTAGAGAAATAGTAGGAGCATAACCCTTGGTGGTTGAGAAGTCTAAGGGAGACTGGCTCTCATGCAGTTGGAATTGAGGGAGAAAATCTAGGAGAAACTGCTCAACGTGCGTGTGCATTGGGCTTCTTTTTCCACGTCTGCATTCTGAACATAATAACCACTTTGTAGCGTGTGACGGTCGTGATGAGTACATGACGATCGTGGCAAACTTTGGGGGCGTGACGGTCGTCACACACACCACTTTCCATTTTCTGCTATTTTTCTTATTAATTCCTCCTGTTTTCTTCTCATTTCTTCATGTTTTCTCTGCTTTGCTCCTTTTAGCTTGGACAATGAAATACCTGCGAAAATACTAGAATACTCGCGGAATAATCGTAACTTAAACTGAAATAACGTAATTATTAGTCGTAAATCAAGGCAAATATATGATACATTTTCGTGTTATTAAACTCCCCTACACTTGAATCTTTGCTTGTCCTCAAGCAATTAGTCAGTAAGAACGTCGGACAAGTTCTATCAACCGCACACACATGACATACCTTTTGTTTTGAAAATGTTTTGTAAGGCATTTTGTTAAGATGACGGATACTCAAGTAAAACAATAAAGATACATTAGTGACACAAGCAACAAGCATAATCATAGACCTCCCCTCTACACAAGCCAGTTCTAATTATTCTATTATAGCTCAACCTAAAGTTTCTCGTATCTATTTCACCCGGTTTCATTCTAGCGCAATCACATTAAGCCCTTTGCCTTTACACGTACATAGTGGAGTAGCCGGTTAGTGACTTTGATCCTTTTTAACACGGGGTCTTTAGCACGGGGTCTGGTACACAAGTGTGGTACCCCTTTATATATATATATATATATATATATATATATATATCCTAATCGTAGGTTGTGGGGGATCGAACCGTAGTTCGCCCTACCGAGTTCAGAACCAGGTTCCTCTGAACCAACCAACAATGGATTCTTTCTTTCGTAATACTTTTGCAACCATAGGTTTGGTGCATTTTTCAATTTTTCACAACAGCGAAGAATACGAAAACTATTTAATGATTCGGCATCAAACACTTATCTTCATCGGCTCTCCGCGTGGTTTGTGTTTAAGACGGTGCTGACTGCTAATATAAACTACTTGGGGTTACTTTAGAACTAGGACTGAGGGTATCGGTATAATGGTATTGAAACTGATCTCGCATATGCAAGAGGTCTAAGGTGTCAAGACGGTATCAATCTTGTTAAATTTTTCTCGATTTCCTAACATAGCTTATGTTTCGGTATATTAAGTTGTGCAATGATCATAAGAATTTTTGTTATAGCTAAATAAAGTGGGGAAATTTTGAAATGTACGAAAATTTCATATAAATTCTTCTTTATTCGAAAGGAAATGCGGAAAGGGAATACAAAAGGGAAAATAAAAGGTACCTCTCCCACACTATATCGGACATTGTCCTCAATGTTTCGATATAAACGCGGAAAGAAACTACAAAAAGAGATAAAACTAAAACAAAAATAAAATCCAAATCTAACGAGGTCCACGTCCTCTGCCTCAGGTACGAGTGCATCCATTCTGGGCTACATGATCTGGAATGCCTACGTGATGGATATAGTCATGTAGGTCTTGCACTCGTAGCGTCAGGGCACCCATCTCTTCTATCACACCGTCGATCCGTTGTCCTTGGTGGACTTGCCCCTGTTGGATTTGTCGCATTAGGCTCATTATCTCATTGTACTACCTCTATTGTTGTTCTTCTCTTCGGGTAACCAATTGGTTTTGTTGCCATATCCCCCTTAAGATTTCTTCATTAGTGACGAGATCTTGTTCTGGAGTGGCGCGGCGACGACGTCCAGTGGATGTTGAGGCATCTTGGGCAGGAGGTGGTGGGTTCTCAGTAGGCGGCTGATCCATCTCTTGCTCCATTTCATCAACTGCTTCATTATCTTGGTTTTCTTGAGCAGCCACATTAGGCTCAGGAGCACGGAGATCAAAAAGCCAATTTGCTTGTCTTTGAGGGTCGATGCGGTCTCTGCATGGCATGATGATGCTCCTGATTATTCCGGTACGGACCACTGGATGGTATCGTCCATCCGCCCTTGCTTTAATAAGGTGGGAGGAGCGACAATACTCGGTATCCAGGGACTCAGGTGGTATGAAAGGTAAATTAGCAAGGTTGTCTCCCAGACCAAGGCCGAGTGCGATAGAAGTTACAATACCTCCGAAGTAGAAAGGTTTAGAACCTCTAGCACAGTTGGCGTGGATGTGAGATAGTAGGAACGGAGTTGCATTAATTGGTTCAAGATGGAGCACACAGCGAAGGAAAAAGAGCTCCTTGGAGTTTACTTTGTGGTTGCTGTCCCTCGCGAAGATTGTGTGTCTAAAACTCTATGGAAATATCTTATTGCTGGGTTATGAATATAGGTTGCGTTGAGGCTGTCCCAGCTCGAAGCAACTACACCTGTAAGTCGATTCCAAAGGTCGAAAGCTTCCTGGAACCAGGCATTGTTAGGCAAGCGGCAATGAACATTCTCGCCATGATGGAATCCAAGCATTTGGGCAAGTTGGTTTTGGCCCACCGAATACTCAGATTCAAACATGCGGAATCTAGCTATACCAGAAAGTTGGTTTGTTTCTCCCGGAGGTGTAACATAAGCAAATGAGCTCAGAAATTCCAAAGCAGAGCTTCGTAGGTAGGCTGCCCTTGTGTGCAGAGCTGCCATAAACCAGCATTTTGGAGCATCCAGCGTACACCTTCTAGCATACCCAACTCTTCAAGGCTGGCAATGTGGACGTACCGCGTCGGTTGGAAAGAGATTTGGTAGAAGCTGACGTAACTCGCCCTTTGGCGGTCACCGGCTTCTCCCTCTCTGAATGTAACAGTGGAAAGGTCAGGAGCTTGTCTGGTGTGTCTAGCCATGGTGCATGCAAGGTGAAATAGGTTTAATGGAGGAAGTGGGTATGAGTAAGAGTTGTTACGTGAGAATGAGAATGCTTCGTGTGGTTTAAATAAGAGGGTTAAATATGAAGCGTTGGAGAAAAATTTGAATTCAATGTGAAGGGTTTATGGGGAGTAATGTGAGTGGGACGGTTAAGGAGAGTGGAAAGAGAGTGGGGTGTTTGAAGAGAAATTGGAAGGAAAAGAAGATGAAGATGAAGGGTCTCTGTTTAAAACAGAAGGCGCGTTAAAACAAGTATGACGTTTGTCACAGACCCGTCACGGTCGTAAGCCGTGTGACGGTCGTGACAAGGGCGTTACGCCCGTCATGCTCACAAAGTATGCATTCTCACAGAAACTTAATAAAGGTTGGCACATTATATATATATTGGAACATGGCAATTATCAATGGCAGTAAAATACTAGATAAATATTAAAATGCATACAAAATGACAGAAACAAATTAAAATAAGCAGGAACATTATATCATCAACTCAAACACAAGCAATGAATACGAATTGAATACTTTATTAAAATTGGAAATTCATAGCAGTGTACTCAAAGTAAAATTGCAGTAGAGTATTAAAGTTGAAATTGAACTAAATTAAACTTGTTCCTTGACATTAAAAAGAAAATGACTGTAAAGTAAATGGTTCTAAAACATTAAGAGAAAAGAAATTAAATGGAAAAATGCAGTGTGACAATTTTAGCCACGTTGCTTCTTCAAGGATTCCACAGCTTGGTTCAGATGATGCAGTTCCTCGACGGTGGTATCCATTAGACCGACAACGTCAAGACGGATAAGCTGAAGTTCATCTCTCATATCCTGAAGTGTAGTGCGGAAGGCTTCAAGTGTGGCATGGATGCTAGCAGGGGGAACATTATCGGTATTATTCATGGGATGCTCAGGGAAATCATGATAGTGAGGAGGAGTTTCAGGGTCAATCTCAATGTCAGACACATGACTACCAAGATCTTTTTCAGGCAGGGGTTCATCTAAATCATATAGCCAGTTGTGGCGGTTATGCACACTATTTTGCTCGTGATCAGGCAGTGTAAAGTGTGAAACAACTTCATTATTGATCAGGAGTTGAAACGGGGGTGGTCCACGATTTCTAATGAGTCCTCGGTCAAAACAGAAAGTTATGTTCATTGGCCTATATCCGCCTAGAGGGTTCACTCGGGAAAGTCGTATTCTAAATCCCATGGCATCAACAATTTTTGTTACAAGGCCACCTATCAAAATGGGACCGTGATCAGCTTGAGTAATCCTGCATAGATTGTTAAGCATAAAAGTAGCTCCATTGACGGGTCGGGATTGAAACACGCAAAACATGATAAAAAGCTCATCTCTAGAGATTAGGGTGTCATTCTCGGCTTTTCCAAAGAGGGTGTAGGCTAAGATCATATGAAAGTACCTTATGGTCGGGTTGTGAATTTTGGTGGACACCATAGGGTGCGGGTTATGATGAGGTTGTCCTGAAATACTACTCCAGAAAAGGTCCAGTTCATCTTCCATTACTAAATCTTCCTGTGCCATAGTAAAAACGTCGGGTCCATTGGGGAAATCCAACAGGTCCGCAATCTCTCTAATGTTGAAGTGGCACGTGTATCCAAATAGCCTAAAGGTTATGTTACCCTTATTAAATCCTATGCCATAGTTAGGGTTGTAGGACAATGAGCTTAGGAATTCTAGGGTCAGCCTGTGGTAGGTTGGATACTTCTTTCTAGCAAAACCTTCCCATCCTATCTGGCTAAACATAAAGTCTATGTTATCTGTTATACCTAAGGCAGTCATGGTAGGTCCATAGGGGAATTTGGTCAAGGCCATAGGTCTGCGAGAGAGAACCTCATAGCGGTGCCATTGGACAGCGTCCCTGAATAGCACAACCATGATGTCTTCGTTATCCATCTTAACAGTTAGTCGGAAAAGTAAAGCAGATGAAGAAGGAAGAAGGTAGAAAGACTTTAAAATCCTGTAGCATGTAATTATAAGATCAGCACAGCGGTTTCCATAAAAATTTTAAATTTTTGAGAAAAGAAAATAGATAAAAACGAAAAAGTAATGAAAATAAGATTAAGAAAGTAAAGGGAAATGAAAAGAAATGAAGATAGAGTTAAGAAAAATGTAAAGAAATTTAAAAGGAAATGAAAATAAAAGAAAGTTAAAAGGAAAGAAAACAATCTCGTGGGTTGCCTCCCACTAAGCGCTGTTTTTAACATCGTAAGCCTGATGAAAGCTTAGTGATAATTCAGTTATAGGGATGAGCGGGCAGCTCTAAAAGTCTTAGACTATTCAAATAGTCTCTATTTACAGTATTATGATAATGTTTTAACCGTTGTCCGTTTACTATGAATGGTTCACTATTTCTTCATTTTATTTCTATCGCTCCACTTTGAAAAACTTTAGAAATTTCAAAGGGTCCGGACCACCTAGATCTAAGTTTTCCTGGAAAAAGCTTAAGTCTCGAATTAAATAGGAGCACGACGTCTCCCACACTAAATTCTTTTCTAGATAAGCGCTTATCGTGCCATCTCTTAGTTCTTTCTTTATATATGCGTGCGTTTTCATAAGCATCTAGTCTTAGTTCTTCTAATTCGTGCAAATCTAAGATTCGTTTTTCTTCTGCGGCAACGTAATTTAAATTGAGGGTTTTAATAGCCCAATAGGCTTTGTGCTCTATTTCTACCGGCAGATGACAAGATTTTCCATAGACTAACTTAAATGGAGTGGTTCCTATGGGGGTTTTGTAAGCGGTTCTGTAAGCCCATAAAGATTCATTAAGTTTAGTTGACCAATCCTTCCTAGAGGTAGTGACAGTCTTTTCTAAAATTTGTTTTATTTCTCTATTCGAAACCTTGACTTGTCCACTGGTTTATGGATGATATGGTGTTGCCACACGATGTTTGACTCCGTATTTTGATAGCAGTTTATCGAATATTTTAGATATGAAATGGGAGCCACCGCCACTAATGACGAGTCTTGGCACACCAAATCTAGGAAAGATTATGTTCTTGAAGAGCTTCATCACTACTCGTGTGTCATTTGTAGGAGAAGCTACAGCTTCGATCCATTTGGAAACGTAATCGACAGCGACGAGTGTGTACTTGTTACCAAAAGAGGACGGAAATGGTCCCATGAAATCTATTCCCCACACGTCAAAGACTTCTACTTCTAGAATGCTCTTCTGAGGCATTTCATTGCGTCTAGAGACGTTGTTAGTGCGTTGACACCGGTCGCAATTTATAACCGCGATATGGACATCTTTCCATAGAGTAGGCCAAAAGAGTCCAACTTGCAAAATCTTAGCACAAGTCTTTGAAGTGCTCGCGTGCCCACCATATGGCGCAGAATGACAATGAGAAATTATGTCTTCCACCTCGTCTTCAGGTACACAACGACGGAAAATACCATCGGCGCACCTCTTGAAGAGAAGTGGTTCGTCCCAATAATAGTGTTTAAGGTCGTGGAAGAATTTCTTCTTTTGTTGATAGGTTAGATCAGGTGGCAGCACTCCAGCTGCTAGATAGTTGACAAAGTCAGCATACCATGGCAGCATGGTCTTAGTGTAAACAGAATCTACCACTTCATTAGTTTCTGTATCAGTATAGGTCAGAGATTGTTCAATGGTATTACTTTCTAACTGGACTAAGAGTCTTTCATAAGGGAAATCGTCATTAATAGGTACTTGTTCTGGTTGGATGTTCTCCATTCTCGACAGGTGGTCAGCTACTACATTTTCAGTGCCTTTCTTGTCCTTGATTTCCAAGTCGAATTCTTGTAGGAGTAAAATCCACCTCAGAAGCCTTGGTTTGGCGTCCTTTTTGCTTAATAGGTACCTGATTGCGGCGTGATCGGTGTAGATGATTATTTTTGCTCATACTAGGTAGGAACGAAATTTATCCAATGCGAACACGACGGCCAAGAGTTCCTTTTCTGTGGTAGCGTAGTTCATTTGTTCATGATCCAAGGTTCTACTGGCATAGTAGATTGCGTGGAGCTTTTCGTCCTTTCTTTGTCCTAGGACTGCACCTACAACATAATCACTTGTGTCGCACATGATTTTGAATGGTTTATTCCAATCTGGGGGTTGCATAATGGGTGCTGACATTAAAGCTTGCTTGAGTGTTTGAAATGCGTCCAAGCATTTGTCATCAAATACGAATTCAACATCTTTCATTAACAGCTCAGTTAGGGGTTTGGTTATCTTAGAGAAATCTTTAATGAAACGTCGGTAAAAACCGGCGTGTCCTAAGAAACTTCTTATTTCTCTAACGGTTTTTGGTGGCTGGAGATTTTCTATAACTTCGATTTTTGCTTTGTCGACTTCGATTCCTCTGTCGGATACTATATGTCCTAGCACGATTCCTTGTCGGACCATGAAATGGAATTTTTCCCAATTGAGCACTAAGTTGACACTTACACACCGTTCAAGCACCATTTCGAGGTTTGATAGACATCCTTCAAAACTTTCCCCACAGACAGAGAAATCGTCCATAAAGACTTCCATTATACCGTCTAAGAAGTCAGAGAAGATGGACATCATGCATCTCTGGAATGTTGCGGGTGAGTTACATAATCCGAAAGGCATTCGCCGATAGGCAAAAGTTCCATAGGGACACGTGAAAGTAGCCTTTTCTTGGTCGTCAGGATGGATAGGAATTTGAAAGAATCCTGAATATCCGTCTAAATAGCAAAAATGGGAGTGTTTAGCCAGACGTTCAAGCATTTGATCTATGAAGGGTAAAGGGAAATGATCTTTACGAGTGGCTTTGTTTAGTTTTCTATAATCGATACACATTCTCCATCCGGTTTGAGTACGTTGTGCTACAGATTCGCCTTTTTCATTATTGATGACTGTAACACCTCCTTTCTTTGGTACCACGTGAACTGGGCTAACCCGTTCACTATCTGATATTTTGTATATGATTCCTGCTTCTAACAGTTTTTGCACTTCTCTCTTAACGACATCACTCAGAATGGGATTGATTCTCCTTTGATGTTCTCTAGAGGTTTTACAGTCTTCCTCAAGCATAATGCGATGCATACAGATAGAGGGACTTATTCCTTTCAAGTCTGAGATGTTATAGCCTAAGGCAGTTGGGTACTTTCTCAGGACATGCAATAATTTCTCGGTTTCTATTTGTCCTAAATCTGCATTGACTATAACTGGTCGTTCGAGTTTTGTATCTAGGAATTCATACCTTAGATCTCTGGGTAATGTTTTCAGTTCTACAGCTGGTTTCTTTGGGCAAGGCATAGGGTCAGGAGTGAGTGCGAGACATTCACTTAGATTATTATCTTGGTATTCACCACGCCAATTATCATCTTCAAAAATTGGGGGCATCGGAATTCTCAGCACTTCAGAATACGTGTTTTGGTGTTTTTCCATTTCTTTAACGCATTCATCAATTACATCTAGGAAGCAGCACGAATCTTCTATAGCAGGTGCTTTGAAGAATTGTGAGAGGATGAATTCTACTTTTTCTTCGCCGACCTCGAAAGTCAATTTTCCTTTTTTCACATCTATGATGGCTTCGGCAGTAGCTAGGAATGGTCTTCCTAAAATGATAGGGATGTTTGAGTCTTCCTAGATGTCCATGATTATGAAATCTGTAGGAATATAGAATTGTCATATATGTACTAGAACGTTTTCTAGCATTCCTAGAGGAAATTTCACTGATCTATCAGCTAGTTGTACAAACATTCTTGTTGGTCTCAGTTCTCCCATGTTGAGCCTTTTACAAATAGATAAGGGCATTAAACTGATGCTGGCTCCTAAATCGCACAGAGCTTTGTCTATGACAAACTTTCCAATCACACATGGTATAGAGAAACTACCAGGATCTTTTAGCTTAGGAGGCATGTTGTTTTGGATTATAGGGCTGCATTCTGCAGTAAGCATAATGGTTTCAGTATCCTCAAGCTTTTTCTTATTAGTTAATATTTCTTTTAGGAACTTAGCGTATGAGGCCATTTGTGTGATTGCTTCTGTAAAAGGTATTGTGACATTTAATTATTTCAGAAGTTCAACAAATTTCTTAAATCGGCCTATGTTTTTAGATTTGGCGAATCTTTGGGGATACGGGATAGGTGGTTTATAAGGTGGCGGGGGCACATATGGTTCTTCTTTCTTTTCGGCCTCTTTGCCTATCTTCCTTCTCGTTTTCCTTTGGTTCACCTTCCTTTTTAGACTCCTTACTAGGCTTTTGGTACATGGCTGGATTTTCGATTCTTGGGTCAGTGGGTCCTTCCAGTTCTGTTCCACTCCGAAGTGTTATAGCATTTGCATGTCCCTTCGGATTAATTTGAGTTTGACCTGGAAGGTTCCCAGCTGGGGCAGCGGTAACTGCTTGTTGTTGAGCCACTTGCGAGATTTGTGTTTCTAACATTTTATTGTGAGTGGCTAGAGCGTCAACCTTGTTGGCTAATTGTTTGATTTGCTCACCGGTGTGAACATTCTGGTTAAGGAACTCCTTGTTTTGTTGAGCTTGTGCAGCAATGAAGTTCTCCATCATAATTTCAAGGTTTGACTTCCTAGGAACGTTGGGAACGTTAACAGCAGGTTTTTGATATCCTGGTGGCACAACAGGTGCTTGGCCAGGTGCATACAGAGCGTTATTATTCTTGTACGAAAAGTTTGGATGGTTCTTCCAACTAGGATTGTAGGTATTTGCATATGGGTTTCCTTGAGCATAATCCACTTGATCAGCGGAGACTCCTGCTAAAATTTGGCATTCGGAGGCAGCATGTCCAGGTACTCCGTATAATTCGCAGTTTGGAGCTACGGCAGCCACGGTGGCTGCGGGTGTTATGGTCAAGTTGTTTATCTTTTGAGCAAGGGCATCTACCTTCGCATGGACATGATCAAGACTACTAACTTCGTGCGTTCCTCCTTTCGTTTGAGCTTTTTCCACTGGAATTCTTTCACCTCCCCATTGGTAATGGTTTTGAGCCATGCTTTCGATGAGTTGATAGGCTTCGGTATAAGGTTTGTCCATAAGTGTACCACCAGCGACGACATCTATTGTCATTCTTGTATTGTACAAGAGACCATTGTAAAACGTATGGATGACTAACCAATCTTCAAGACCGTGATGCAGACACATCCTCATCATATCTTTGTATCTTTCCCATGCATCGTAAAGAGACTCAGTATCTTTTGTCGAAATCCATTAATTTGGGCTCTCGGCATAGCTGTTTTTCTTGGTGGGAAATATCGTGCTAAGAACACCTTTTTTAACTCATCCCACGTAGTGACGAAATTTGATGGCAAGGATTGCAACCAAGCCCAAGCTCTGTCTCTTAATGAGAAAGGAAAAAGACGTAGTCTTATCGCGTCTGCAGTCACACCATTTGCCTTCACTGTGTCTGCGTACTGCACAAATTTGGTCAAATGTTCATTAGGATCGTCCGTAGGATTTCCAGAAAATTGATGTTGTTGTACGGCTGACAGCAATGAGGGTTTCAACTCGAAATCGTTCCGGTTGATAGCGGGGGCAACAATGCTGTTATGTGGTTCTTGCTCAGATGGGGTAGCATAATACTTAAGAGGACGGTTCTGTGGTCCATCAGCCATGTTTCGTTCTTTGACTGGTTCAGGAGTATGAGCGAGAAGATCGGGAATATTATACTTGCGTTGATACTCAAGTATTCTGCGTCTTAGATGTAAGAAACGCTCTAATTCGGCGATTGGTGGTTGCAAGTCTTCGCTTCGTGAGCGAGTACTTGGTATACAATCGAGAGAAGGAAAAGGAAAATTTGTTGCCTTAGTCTATACTGCGCAACAAAGAATCGCACTATTGACTAAATCAAAGTCCCCGACAACGGTGCCAAAAGCTTGATCACGACTTTCTGAGTCTAACGGTTACTAACTGCAAGCGCACAGCCTATCGCGTAGTAATAAAGATATCGATCCCACAGGGACTTGATAATCAACCTAGTGCTACGGTTTGCTACTGTGTTTAGCTAAGGCAAAAATGTTCTAGTTTTAAGTTCAAAAAGGGAAACTAAAGGGAATCTAAATTTTAGAATAAACTAGCTGGTATTAGGATATCAGTACGTAAATTAGTGTACCATCGTGGATTCAATAAAACCTAAGCGTATAAAAATAAGTCACATTATATTTCTGTAGAAAATATCAGTTTAAAAGCCCTCACCTCACACTCTCGTGGTTATTGCTTCGGACTATACTCCTAAATCATAATGTCTGCTCTCGCTAGCCCATTTGAGTTTAAAAATACTTTTTGAAAACTAATACCGTCTAATTAACTTTAAAGCACTCTCGCTATTTTTAAAACCAATGCCCGATTTCAGCTATCCAGTTAAAATCTCACACTCTCGTGGTCTTAATCCTAACCTTTGATACCTTTTTACTCTCGTAATAAAAGTCCAGTTTTAATTAAGAAATCGCGGCCAGAAAATAGGTTGTTTATGGTTTTAGCTTAGAATTATCGAATCCATTCCAGTTACTTCATTACATAGCAATAAATCGGATTTAGCTAGACATACTACTTAAAACAAACATGCATAAAAATAAATTACAAAACAGTAAAGTAGACATGGTAATGAGGAAACGATAATGGTATTATTAAGATAATGAATAAAAACCTGATAAATATGCAATAACTTGGTTTTAGCAATTCCTCCACAAGTCGGTAGGCTTTTGCTTGATCGTATCGGAATAACGAATGATGAAGGCAAGATTGAAAATAAATCCTAACTATGGTGCAATAGCTCCTGAATGTGAGAAACTATCATTATTTCAAGTAATGGTAAACAAGGAATGGGAAACGGGAAACAAACAAGGAATGCAAGAAAAGTAAAAAATTCAGAAATAAATCCTGCAGCAATTTAAGGTAAAATTCTCTAGGTTGTGTGTGTCTCTAGCTTTCCAATCCATGCTGTATTTATAGCTCCACCATTGCATTAACATTAGAGAAATAGTAGGATCATAACCCTTAGTGGTTGAGAAGTCTAAGGGAGACTGGCTCTCATGCAGTTGGAATTGAGGGAGAGAATATAGGAGAAACTGCTCAAAGTGCGTGTGCATTGGGCTTCTTTTTCCACATCTGCGTTCTGAACATAATAACCACTTTGTAGCGTGTGACGGTCATGATGAGTACATGACGATCGTGGCAAACTTTGGGGGCGTGACGGTCGTGGTAGGTGTGTGACGGTCGTCACACACACCACTTTCCATTTTCTGCTCTTTTTCTTATTAATTCCTCCTGTTTTCTTCTTATTTCTTCATGTTTTCTCTGCTTTGCTCCTTTTAGCTTTGACAATGAAATACCTGCGAAAACACTAGAATACTCGCGGAATAATCGTAACTTAAACTAAAATAACGTAATTATTAGTCGTAAATCAAGGCAAATATATGATATATTTTCGTGTTATCAAGAGGAGCGTGAGAGGCCGTAGTAACCGGTTACCCTATTTGCAGTAACCGGTTACCACTGGACGGAACAGATTTTCTAAATTTTCAAAAAATAATATCTTTTGACTCGTAAGTCCATTTCGGTTGTCGTTCGAATCGTTGGAAAGTTGATGTTATGTACTTTTGTTAAAAATTATTTTCAATGACAGAATTCCAACTATTCGACGTGTTGTATGTGTTTCCGTGGATGTTTCGACGTGTAGAACCGTGAAATGTGTAACTCGGTCATACGAATACGTGTTGTTGTTGTGGATTGCAATGTTTGCATGTGTTGGCAGGTATATACTGCATGTTGGACAGTTGTAGTGTAATGTATTGGTTGTAGGCTAGTTATGTGCATTACATCGTTGTTGTATGTTGTTGTCGCGTGCATATCATGTTGCATGAGTTGTGGGATAAGACGCGTGCCCGTGTGGGGTGTGAGCGCCTATCCGGATTCCTTGTAATGGAATCGTGTTGTTGCTGTTATTGAGGTGATCGTGTGCCCATGTGGGGTGTGAGCGATCACGACTGTCGTGTGCCCATGTGGGGTGTGAGCGACTTAAATGGAAATTCTGACAGGAATTGTGATCATGAAAAAGGGATCGTATTGGCACCACATGCATTGAGTCGAGTTGTAGGTCTCATTGCATTGTATAATGATTATGTTGCATTATGGATTGTGTGATTGTTTGTGTGTAATGAAGGGTGAATCGTATGATGATTTTATGCCTTTATATTTATATCATCTATTTCTTTTGTTGATTTGAGAATCTCACCCCTTCTGTTTGAATGTTACCTCTACGTGGGTAACGTGCGGATAAGCAGGATTAGTGCGGAGTTGAAGTTAGTGAAGACAGAGTCTTCTCTTTTATTTCGTTGAGTCGACGTCTGCTCTGATTGTAACACTGGGTTTTTGGAACGCTTGTCGTTGTTTATTTTTAGTATTTGACGTCGCTTTATTTACATGATGATGATTATGTGGTACTAAAGATGTTATGTTTCAGTTGATTTTCTGCTGCCATATGAAAAGATTGATTTTGCATAGTTTTATTAATGTTATCTCTGTGTTATCTATGGTATGAATGAGCAGATATTTGTTGAATGTAGCATCCTAACTGATTATATGTTTTGTTTTACTCTGATATTTTATTACTAATTGTCTCGGGGGTTTAGGGTGTTACACTCTCGGCTCCCTTTCGTGCTTAAGGACCAGGCATGCCCGTTCCTTTCTGTCTTCGCCACATCGTCGGCCAAAGCACCAAATGGGGACATATCCAGAGGGGGAAGAAGGAAAGGGGCCAGTAGTACGGCTGACGGACAGACCTCCCCGCAAATTCCTGCCTCGTATATCATCCCTTACTCCTGGCCACACGCATCGCCCCCCAGCTTGGGGTTTCAGACACATTGACGCTCCTCCAGACGGGTCCTCGACGTTTGAACCGACACTTTAGTCATTACTCCTCTGCTTCAGAGCAACGACTTAGGGGGCTCCTGTTCTGGACTGGGCCTGAGGCTGGCCCATTGTCGGGCATGGCCCAACCCAACTCCTCGTCGGGGAGGGCCCAATTGAGGTCCAGCCCGTCCGATGAGCTCTCACACGTCTCCCCCACGGACTCCACGTGCCCCCACGCGGGGACACATCCTCAAGCAACTACCAACTTTTGAATGAACTGGTCAACCCACCTTTCGAAGATCACGAGGCAGTTGATCCAGGGCTAATACCACATGCTGGTCTTCCCTACGCCACATAAGCCCTGGCAGTTACTCGTATTGGGCCTTGCGATCCAACCCAATGCAAAGTAACCGTTGGCCCAGTGCTGGGGGCACATTGTAAAATCCTCTTTCACTAGAGGGTTAGGTATTATATTCTCTACACCTTTTCTCTGTACTTGTTTTCTCTCTTGCTGAAACTTACTTTGGCTTCGGAGTACCTTGCAGGTACATCCTCTCCTCTTCACCACCACCGGCGAATAAAGAAGCTTACGACGTGTTGCTGGTTGATGATCCTTTTCTGATCCGATAAGATCATATATATATATATATATATATTAATATTAGTGAATATAGATTTTTTTTAGAATAACACATTTATTAAAAAAAATACAAAAAAAACTAACATTTCAAATAAATTACGAAAATGACGTGGTTTCAGAAAACATCAACTGGGTGGCGCCATATGGTAAGGCACCTCAGGCTAAAAGGATAAACCTTAAAAGCCATACCATATGACGCCTTAGTTGTTTAAGTCATGCCCTAATTTTTTTTCTTCTATTTTACAAGGGAGGCGCCATATGGTATGGCACCTCAGGTCATTTACTTTTTTTTTTAATTTGTATTTTAATTTGGAAATTGAAAAAATTTAACGAAAAAAAATAAGGGTAGCCAAAAATACATAACCATGTTCAGAATAAAAATTAGTACAATTGATGGTAAAGAAAAATTTAATGATCGTGCCTATCTAAACGTCCACCGGTTCCACATGTCGAGGCTCTTGCGCGGCGTCTTTGTCTACCACGACTTTGTTGAGGAGTGTCTGGCCTTTGCGTATATTGAGATGGTCCCGGCGTATCAGATAAATTCTAAAGCATCTGTCCCCAATTGTCGGGGGGGGGGGGGCGGGGGGGTTGCCGCCAATCGCGCTTCCTTAATCCAGTTGCATGCCCATGTTTCCATAGTTTGTAAGGGGGGCTTGGGTTGGTTGTGGACGATATGGTTGGCCGAAATGTTGCATTGAAGGGTATTGGTACCGATCCAGTGGTTGATGTGGGGTTTGGTAGTCAAATAGTGGGTGGGTTTATTGGTTGTAGGACGACTGTGTTTGTTGATTGTAGGATGATGAGGTGTTCATTTGCGGGGGGGCTATGGTGGGTTAGGGTGGGTTCGAAAGAGTTGTCAGGGCTATATGCATTAGTAGGGTCGGTGTAGGTTGGCTGGCAGTCGGGGTAAGGCTCTTCTTGTTATGACTGAGTTGGTGGCATGATAGGGTTGCGGCTTCGGAAGATTGATTCGGTTGGTATACCTTGTTGTTAGGTATAATAAGGTGTATGATGTTGGGTATGTGGTTGTGAGGAAGAGGCGTGTTGGCACGGATCAATTAGATACGTCGGCTGAGAGAGGAATTGTTGGGGTGTTGTAACAGACCTAAACCAAGGCATATATTGTTGAGTTGGTATAACATCTTCTACAACAGAGTCTGATAAGACGTGCTGGTGTCGATTCTCCCAATGTTCACACATCTCTGTTTCAAAGTTCGTCCACTCACCCACAGCCCACTGTGTGTCCACTCTACCCAATGCCACGATCCCAAACTTGTCGGAGCCATCGGAATATCCTGATGCATTCTGAACTGAAGTTTTACCCGATCGCTTTGATGCATCTCCACTGTGGTGGACCGAATGATGGGTGTTTTTGATGTCTACACAACAGCATCATTCGCGTTGGGCTGGTGGTCGAGGCCCTCGTACGACCTATAGACAAACTACAAGAACAAAAGCTTTAATGAGAAACTGTACGGTGCTTTAAGGTGTTAGAAATATTTATGGAAGTTTAAGGAAAATTTACATCGTCGGGGCCAATGTGATATATTAGGTTGTAGTAGACTGTTATGGCGCTCCTGGGAGTTCGATGGTAACTCATTCCCAGAACTGGCCACCTAAAAAAGTAGTTACAAATAAACATTTCATTAAAGGACATAAGTTCGAGTAGTAAAATTAAGCTTACCTATTTGCGTAGGGAAATGTGAAGGGATTCCGGTTAACTGGAGCTAGTGTTGGCATTCTGGACCAACCCCACGCCTGAAGGAGATAGGCGTAGCCATAAAAAAGTACAAGCGTCTTTTTTTGAAGTTTTACAGAGTGAACTATAGAGATAGGCCAGGACAGCTGAACCCGAACTATATTCGTGCACTCTGTTAAAGTTAGCCAACAAAGGTAAATACATAATATTTACACTGTTTTGAGTACTTTCTGGAAATAAAAAATTATCGAACAAGAGCATTAAATAGCACCGAGTTTTAAGTATCTTGTAATAGGGGAGAGTATCGTCGTCTAATACAATAGAGTCATAGTATTCCCTATGGTATCTTATGTTAATACCTTGGCCCCTAGGTCTACCATCACGTGTTGGCTCAGGTGCTTCCCGACGGAGCGGCGTGCCCAACAAATCGTTGCATAGTTGGTTGTCGATAAAAACGGGGCCGTTGACGGTCGTGCCATCGATGCGTAGGTCGAGTAACATATACACGTCTTGGAGTGTGACAGTGCATTCACCGAAAGGAAGGTGAAATGTGTGGGTCTCCGGCCTCCATCGTTCTAGAAAAGCTAGAATAAATTTTGGGTCAACAGAGTATGACGTGATTTTTATCAAATGACCAAATTCACATGCAATTAGGTATTCTTCGATGAAAGGGTCGTGTGACATGTATTCGTGCCCACGACAACAGAACCTTGATACCACCTGAACAAAAATATTAATAACATTAGTTATATAAAAAAAATACATCTAAGTTTAGGAGGGTAAAACAAAAGAAGGCCGAAATACTTACAAAGTCTGCAACGTTTTCGGGGGTTCCTCTGTGATCGTTTCCCATGATAAGTAGAGACATTTTTTTCGTAATTGGTATTAAGAAGAAGACTTTATGATGGATGCGAATATTTGGTAAGTTGAAGAGAAGAGTTTGGGATGAGAAAAATTTGTAAAGTGGTGAGATGGTATTTATAATGGTGAAGAATGAGATCAGGGGAGTCACATGATAATGCATGCATTCTTGGTCATTATAGTCTAACAAGTGTAGTCATGAATGCTTTGGAATCTCTTATGTGTTCTCTTGCATGCATGCTTTGGAATTATAGTCTGACAAGTGTAGTCATGCATGCTTTGGAATCTCTTATGTGTTCTCTTTCATACATGCTTTGGAATTATAGTCTAACAAGTGGAGTCATTCATGCTTTGGAATCACTTATTTCGTGGAGTGTGAGAAGTGTGGTTAGAGAGTCACATGAGAAAGTGAAGGCATGATAGTATTGTCATGTCAAGTAGAGAATCTTAAAGAAATACAATATAGGTGTAAGTGTAGTTGGTAAGGCATGGGCATAGTATACAATAGTAATAGTAATTAAAAAAAATTACAATGATGATAATACGAATTAAAATATAAATTATTTGTAAAAAGGAATCAGAATAGTCATAAAGTCCTTATGAGATTCTTGGCGTGGGAGTGTGGTCTTGTCACGCAGAGAAACATACAGCTTATGATCACATCCTTTGTTAACATTTTCTTCCAAACACTAAACTTTGCCAATAAAAATAATACCAATAAAAATAATAACAGTAATGATAAAGCATTCAGAAGTGTGGTCTTATCATAATAGTAAACCATTCTGAAGCAATTAAACTCCCAAGACACATTACTCGTATCAACCAAAAATAGTAGTGCAGAGGCATGTTAAAGAATAGTGGAAGGCAAGTGTATGCATGCAGAGTTGTATGGTCTTGTCAAGGCTAGTGTAGGCATGCAGAGTTGTGTGGTCTTGTCAAGGCTAGTGTAGCCATGCAGAGTTGTATGGTCTTGTCAAGGCTAGTGTAGCCATACAGAGTTGTGTGGTCTTGTCAAGGCTAGTGTAGTCATCCAGAGCTGTGTGGAAATTGTAAGTGTAAATGCGCCTAAGAGGGGGGGTGAATTAGGTTCTTAAAAATTTCTTCGATCTTTTTACCGGTTCTTGGTTATTTTTCCGTTAGATGATAAGTGCTTGAAAGTAAAGTGCGGAAAGGAAAAATGACACAAGAGAATTATAGTGGTTCCCCTCACAGCCCGAGAGTACTCCACTCCTCCTTCAACACGAAAGAGAGTTCACTATAGTTTAGAATTATTGTACAGCCTAATCACACCAATAGTGATGCTTACTATCTAACCTATAGGTAATTAAGTGTATGAAGAACAATCCTCTTCAAAACACTCACTTGTTTCCAACAGTCCTGGATAACAAGGTAAAACAGAAAATAATCTTGATATAAATTTGATGTCTTGAGAATATGATGCTATCAATCTTCACGATCGATCTTCTCCTTGAAACAAATGTCACTCAAATGAAATATACAAGTGTTCTTGAATAAAATGAGATGAAACAATGATAATTTGTGAAATTTATGCAAAGGTTTCTCTCAAAAAATATGTTTGAATGAACACTTGAAGAATAACTGAAAGATGAAAAGAATGAGTGGATTTTTTATTATGAAATTTCTAGGAGGTAAGTTTTAATCTGAAAAAGACATGTATTTATATTGATGGAAGCAACCATTCAAAAGTCATGGCAATGGTTAGAAAAATTCTGAATTTAATAAGACAAATGATGTAAGAGATGCCATGAAAAGATATAATGAAAAGATGCATTCAAACAAAACATTTTTCAATTTTAAATAAAAAACAGTTTCAGTACGTTGTAAATTGTGGCGGTTGTTTGGTCTGTTACGTCGTTTTAAAACACCACAATTTACCAAATAATTTTGAAATTTAAAATTTAAAATACTGGTTCAGAACGGTGTGAATTATGGCGGTTTCTGGTGCTGTTACGACAGTTGAAAACGCCATAATTTACCAAAAACTGAATGTTTAAATAAATTAAATAATTAAAAAATTTGTGTAAGTATTTGAACCAATTTTATACAACATCTATTGATTTACCCAAGTCAATAAATTATATTTGAAAGTGATTTAATATGGTTCAAAAATGAAAAATAAATTTTCCAATTAAAGAAATATTTTGAGAACTATTTTATCAATATATATTGTATGCTTGCGACACTTTTGAACACTTGTATAAGCATTTTAAATGACATTGATATACCTTTGTTCAACCTTTGATATTCATGATACTTGAACACTTGAAGCTAATTGATTCAACTTGATAGTACTTAGGATATCTTCTTGAACTTGAACTTCTTGTACTTCATGTAGCTTGATTCTCTTTCTTTTTGCATATTATCTTTGCAGAGAGCTTGTTGTGTTGTCTTCATCAAAACTCAATGTGAGTGAAGCTTGCTTCTACAATCTCCCCCTTTTTGACGATGACAACCAATCCATTGAAATATTGAATCTTTAGACTTGATGTTTCTCTAAGTTTGATTCTTCCCCTAAAGTGAAGCTCCCCCTAAATTCATGAGGGTAACAATTTTCTGCACAAAAATGTTAGAGAAACCAATCCTTCTCCCCCTTTGTCATTAGCAAAAAGGAAGAGGATTCCAAAACAATGACAGTTCATAGTTATAACATACATAAATACATATCAAATCTCTTTAATAATTCTTTGCAATACTTCTTGAAGGCTTTGAAAGCATCACTTTTCTGCACTAAAAACAATGTCCAAGTATATCTAGAGAAATCATCAACAATAACTAATGCATAGACATTACCTCCGAAGCTTTTTGTTCTCGATGGACCAAAGAGATCCATGTGCAACAATTGTAGTGGCCCAGTTGTGGACACCACATTCTTGGATGTGAAAGTTGATTTGGTTTGCTTTCCTTTTTGGCAAGCGCCACACAACCCATCTTTGATGAATTTGATCTTCGGCAATCCAATGACTAAGTCATGCTTGATCAACTTATTCAAGTGCTCCATATGAATATGAGCAAACCTCTTATGCCATAACCATGATTCATTGTTGCTTGCCAAGAGACACCTAACATTGAAAGACAAGTTATCTAAGGAAATTAAAAATATGTTATTTACACTTTTACCTTTTAGCATAACTTCATGAGTAACTTCGTTTTCAATCAAGCATTGATTTTGAAACCTCGGTCACACAATTGGCTAATGCTAAGGAGACTATGCTTTAGACCTTCCACATATAGGACATATTCTATAGTTGTTGAAGGCGGTGAACCAATGATGCCTACGCCAAGGATTCTTCCTTTGTTGTTGTCACCATAGGTAACATATCCTTTGGCCTTAAGCGTTAGATGTGAAAATTTGCTTAGGTCACTCGTCATGTGCCTCGAACATCCACTATCAAGATACCATTGATTTGAAGAGGTCTTCAAGCATACCTACAAAAAAGAGTTACGTTTTATTAGGTACCCAAATTTCCTTGGGTCCTTCAAAGTTAGTTCCTTTCTTGACCCATACATAATGGCCTTGAGCAACACTAAAGTTTCTAATATAACATGCATTAGGAGTATGACCTTTAATACCACAATAGAAACAAGTAGGCTCAAAGTTGCTTTTATATCTAGGGGGATAAGATTTCTTCTTATTATAAGACTTCTTCTTATTATTTCTTTTCCTTTTGTTATATTGTTGAACCATTTTAGGCTTGTCACTTTTCTCTAAAGGAATTTGTTCTTTAGCTTTTACAAAAATGGTCTTGTTAGAAGTTTGTTTAGAAAATCTTGAGTAACCTAGACCACTTTTATCATTTGAGTATCTTTGACTACTAAGAACATGTTCCAATCCAACTTGTCCTTTCTCATATCTTTCTAGGACTCTTTTCATTTGAACTATTTGAAAAGCAAGTGACTCACATTTAGTGCATGCAAAATTCTTGATTAATTCTTCTTTTTCATCTTTGAACTTATTTTCCATTTTCTCAATATTTTCTTCCAAGATGGATATTTGTTTCTTTAGAGATGAGATGGTTTTATATAGAATTTTGCATTCACTTAAAAGTTCATCAATTGCTCCTTGAGCATCATTATCATAAATTGAAAAGTTACTACTAACCTCATCGTCTTCATCGTCGGAATGATGTGATGCCATCAATGCTAGATTTGCGCTTTGATCACTATCGGAGTCCGATGAAGAACTTATTTCGTTGTCATCCCAAGAAATGTAGGCTTTCTTTTTGTAATCCTTCTTTCTTTTGTTGTCGCGATTCTTTGCGAGTTTGGGACATTCTGGTTTGATGTGGCCTTGCTTTCCACATTCATAGCATATAATGTCTCCATTGGATGTTGATGCTTCTTTTTCTTTGTTCTTTGAGGACTTCTTTCTTCTTGTGAAACTAGAGTTTCCAATATTATTTTTTGCACTGAAGTATTTTCCTAGTCTTTTTACAAGGAGCATAAAGTTTTCGTCCTCTTCGGGATTGTCTTCTTTCTTCACAACTTTAGATTCAACTTTTAAGGCAATGCTCTTGGATTTATTTTCTTGGTTCTCACGTTTATCCAATAGTCCAAGTTCCGTCTCATATTCTTGAAGCTTTCCGAATAGAGTAGCGGATGTCATCGTTGATAAACTTTTCTTCTCGGAAATCGCTGTCACTTTGGGTTGCCACTCTCTTGTTAAAGACCTAAGCACTTTAAGATTAAGTTCATCATTTGTTAGTGTCTTACCAAGTGCATTCAAGTGATTTGTCAAATGCACGAATCTTTTCTGCAAGTCGAGGATTGATTCTCCTGGTTGCATTCTGAATAACTCGTACTTTTGACTTAAGGTATTCAATCTGGATCTTTTGACTTCGGCGGTTCCTTCGTGAGTTTCTACAAGAGTATCCCATATTTGTTTGGCCGTTGTACATGTTGAGACGCGGAAGAATTCATCCATTCCAAGTGCACTTTGTAAAATATTTATTGTCTTTTTGTCATAAAGAACCTTTTTCTTATCATCCTCATCCCATGATGCTTGTGGTTTTGGCGTACCAACTCCGTTGAAAACCGTTGTAGGAATAAAAGGACCATTTTGAACAGCCTCCCATATATCACTTCCTTGTGCTTCTAAATGTGCCTTCATACGGATTTTCCAGAAGTCGAAGTATTGGCCAGAAAACAAAGGAGGCTTATTGCTACTACCACCGTCTTTGAATACAAGATCATTGTTTGCGGAAGCCATCTGAATCGTATAGGAACAGGTTACCTATCACCTGCTCTGATGCCAATTGTAAGTGTAAATGCGCCTAAGAGGGGGGTGAATTAGGTTCTTAAAAATTTCTTCGATCTTTTTACCGGTTCTTGGTTATTTTTCCGTTAGATGATAAGTGCTTGAAAGTAAAGTGCGGAAAGGAAAAATGACACAAGAGAATTATAGTGGTTCCCCTCACAGCCCGAGAGTACTCCACTCCTCCTTCAACACGAAAGAGAGTTCACTATAGTTTAGAATTATTGTACAGCCTAATCACACCAATAGTGATGCTTACTATCTAACCTATAGGTAATTAAGTGTATGAAGAACAATCCTCTTCAAAACACTCACTTGTTTCCAACAGTCCTGGATAACAAGGTAAAACAGAAAATAATCTTGATATAAATTTGATGTCTTGAGAATATGATGCTATCAATCTTCACGATCGATCTTCTCCTTGAAACAAATATCACTCAAATGAAATATACAAGTGTTCTTGAATAAAATGAGATGAAACAATGATAATGTGTGAAATTTATGCAAAGGTTTCTCTCAAAAAATATGTTTGAATGAACACTTGAAGAATAACTGAAAGATGAAAAGAATGAGTGGATTTTTTATTATGAAATTTCTAGGAGGTAAGTTTTAATCTGAAAAAGACATGTATTTATATTGATGAAAGCAACCATTCAAAAGTCATGGCAATGGTTAGAAAAATTCTGAATTTAATAAGACAAATGATGTAAGAGATGCCATGAAAAGATATAATGAAAAGATGCATTCAAACAAAACATTTTTCAATTTTAAATAAAAAACAGTTTCAGTACGTTGTAAATTGTGGCGATTGTTTGGTCTGTTACGTCGTTTTAAAACACCATAATTTACCAAATAATTTTGAAATTTAAAATTTAAAATACTGGTTCAGAACGGTGTGAATTATGGCGGTTTCTGGTGCTGTTACGACAGTTGAAAACGCCATAATTTACCAAAAGCTGAATGTTTAAATAAATTAAATAATTAAAAAATTTGTCTAAGTATTTGAACCAATTTTATACAACATCTATTAATTTACCCAAGTCAATAGATTATATTTGAAAGTGATTTAATATGGTTCAAAAATGAAAAATAATTTTTCCAATTAAAGAAATATTTTGAGAACTATTTTATCAATATATATTGTATGCTTGAGACACTTTTGAACACTTGTATAAGCATTTTAAATGACATTGATATACCTTTGTTCAACCTTTGATCTTTATGATACTTGAACACTTAAAGCTAATTGATTCAACTTGATAGTACTTAGGATATCTTCTTGAACTTGAACTTCTTGTACTTCATGTAGCTTGATTCTCTTTCTTTTTGCATATTATCTTTGTAGAGAGCTTGTTGTGTTGTCTTCATCAAAACTCAATGTGAGTGAAGCTTGCTTCTACAGAAATGGGGTCTTGTCACGCAGAGCAGCACATGGTTCATGCAAGGCAATGGTAAACCATTATGAAGCAATTAAACTCCCAAGAGACATAATTTGTATCTACTATACGCCTATTAATACACATGAAACATACAACTTATGCTCACATCCTTGAGTTAACATTTTCTTCCAAACACTAAAGTTTGAAACCATTTCTTCCAAATACAATTTAGTAACATATTTTGTTATGGCTCAAAGACCACAATACATGATAAGTGCACATCTCAATGATGAGATATTTGAATGTCCCATCACAAGTTTCAATTTTAGGGATACGGAAGTGACTAGGTTTTTAATTGATAGAAGATCAACTTTTTTAAATTTGAAAGCCAGATTAGAAAAGAAAATACAGTGCGGTCCAGTTGGGCAAATCGTATACAAAAATCCTATGTTTTTTACGGGCATGACCAACGCAAATTTTTTTAGCTGAAGATTCGGGACGATGATGATGTGCGTAATATGTTTCTCAGTCATGAGCATTATGGATTCAATGATATCGAGTTATATATTACGTTACAACAGCAACAACTGTCTCAACAACTTGAAGTTTCTCAGGTTTTTAACGATTCCGACAACGAACAAGCTGAGGTCGATGTCGTTGACGAGGAAGAAGAAGAAGCGGAGGACATTGTCGATGAAATGGTAAACAACGAGGAGGCATACCAATTACCAAACAGTCATGTTTATTGCCCACCTTAACACATGACAAGACTCAACTTAGGCGAGGATGAACCATCGACTGATATTTTTTACGACCCATACATGCAGACAGAGGGAGTATTAAAAGTTGGAGACAATTTTCGTACGAAAGAATATTGTGTCCGAGCAATAAAACAATACCACATGAACTTATATGCAGATTATAGAGTCGATCGAACAAATCCGACTCTATGCAAGATCTACTGCCGTAACGAGGTGTACCCGTTTAGATTAACAGCATCTTTCCGAAAGTGAAGCGATTCCTGGAAGATAGGGTCAATGGGTCCAGAAGTCACTTGCATAATCACGAATCCAAGTCAGGATCATCGCAAGCTCAACTCTTAGTTGATCTGCAACGAAATTCTATCAGTCATTTACGACAACCCTTCTTTGAAGGTGAGTACAATAATAACGCATATGGTTCAAAGATACAACTATACTCATTCATACAAGAAGACGTGGATTGCTAGGACTAAGGCGGTTGAAATGGTTTTTGGAAATTAGGAGAACTCTTACAAAGAACTTCCAAGATACCTGGTGGCACTTAAACACTATGCTCCAGGGACTGTTGTCATGTTGGAGATGTTGCCGGCGTATACGCCAGACGGGAATTGTGTAAGTGGAAATGACATTTTCCACAGACTCTTCTGGGCGTTTGAACCATGCATCAAAGGATTTGCGTACTGTAAACCTATAATTTAAATTGATGGAACATGGTTGTACGGAAAATATAAGGGCACACTACTAATGGCCGTGGGACATGATAACAATATCAACATTTTCCCTATCACCTTTGCTCTAGTTGAATGGGAGACTACTGGAGGTTGGAGTTTTTTCCTAAAAATCTCCGACAATACGTTGCTCCCCAACCTAACTTATGTTTGATCTCCGATAGACACCCCTAAATCGAGAGTGCTTACAACAATCCTGATAACGGTCGGTAGGATCCTCCCTTAAGCCATGTGTATTGCATTAGACATATCAGTCAAAATTTCATGCGGGAGTTCAAGGACAAGGGGCTAAAGAAGATGGTTACTAACGCGGGCTATGCACTAACAAAGCCTACCTTCAGATACTACCGTGACGAGATCAGACAGACAAACGCAGATGTATTGAGATTAATTGGTAATATTCAACGGGAGAAGTGGACAGGGGCATACGATAATGGGCAGCGACGGGGCCACATGACAACAAACCTCGTTGAATTTATGAACTCTGTATTCAAGGGCATCTGAAACCTACTGTAACACCCCAAAATTTGCCTTCTTGTTTTTAGCTAACTGACTTATGTTTCTTTGCATTTCTTGCATTAGCATTTGTGCATAGCATGGTTCTTAGCATGGGATCAAGGTACTTGGTTCATCTCAAGGGAGTCTCAAGCCTCAAGGTGGTTTGAGGAAGTCATCATATCTCCACAAGATCAAGAATGGCAAAGGATTTCAAGTGAATCTTTCTCTCCTAATCAGATGGACCAAGTTAGGGTTTTTGACCCAAAGGACTTCTTGAAGGGGCTTTGTGGATTCAAGCATGTTATTATGGTATTCCATATGCTCACAAGTGTTCATGGATAGAGACTTTGCTAGTGGTTCATTGTGGAGGATTTTCAGTGGATCAGTTACTTGTGAGGTAAGCAAAAGACAACAGTTCAAAAGGAAAGTCAACCATGGGTTTTCAAGGGTTCAAATCATGTTTCCCAAGTCCATGTACCTTTATTTGGTCAAGGAATAGCATGGATGACATCACTCTTCAAGAATCAAGAGTTTGTGCAAAAGTTACTAAATTTGGAAAATGACCTATAATGAGAACTTTCCATTTTTGGCAATTCTTCCACCACATTCAACTTGACTTTTCATCATCAAGGAAGCTTCAAATGGATTTTCCTCCAACATGAAAGTTGAAGATCTTTCTCTCCCATTTCCAAAAAGTACTAGATGGTTTCCATATCATTTGTAGAACTCAAGTTATGGTCAAAACAATGCAAGGTGCTTTTAAGGGTTTTCACATGTACCACTTTTTCCACCTTTTGCATTTTGGTACAAATTGACTTGTAATTGGTTCTATTGGTTCATGTCACATTACAACATCTAAGTACACCTCATGAGGATCATTTTTGGCCTTTGAATCAAGCATTTCATGCCATATTCATCACTTATTTCACATTATACAATTTTGCAAGATGGATTGAATCTCATAAACCAAGACATTTCAAGGCCCAATTCCAATCCATTTGTGATCAGCAAAGGAAGTGTGAGTGATTCATCATGAAAGGCATGGGAATACACGTGTGGATTAGTGGTGGTATCACTAATTGCATTTTTGCAAAACACTCCAAAACTCATTAACCAAGGGATTAACCAATTGCTAATCATGATCAGTGGACTAATGGAATGTATATAAGCTAACTCATGCCTTCACAGCTAGGTCATGCACTCCCATTTATTCATAATCTCTTTTTCTCACCAAAACTTTCTCTCTTCGAAACTCTCTCATCTCAAGGGTTTCTGAAGAAATTTTTTCATATTCTTGATCTACACACTTGGTAGAGTAAGAATCCACCATTGTTTTGAGCTAAGAGCAAGGTTTTCAGCAAGTGCATCTCAAGTTGGTTCAAGTTCAAACTCCTAGATCTAGCCAGATTCAAGCCTCTATTTGCATTTATTTTGCAAATAGAGCTCAAAAGAGGAAGATCTGTAGCTTTTGGAAGGAGTTCTTGGTGTAATTCGAGCTCTGCAACTTTCAGGTTAGTGTGATTTTCACCATCATAGAACTCATTTTTTTGGTGTGCATAATGATCTATGATGTTCACTGATGATGCTGATGTATTTTGTTTTGATTTTGGACGTGTAACATGTGTGTATTGTGAGTTTGAAAGTTTTGGATCCAAACTTTTCTTCTTCGATTTGCCTTATGTGTTGTTTGTTTGATGAAATGGTTTGTATATTTGTGATCCTTGTGGAAATCTGAACAAGATGATGTACTCGTTTACATTTTCTGGAGAATTTGAAGTTGCAGGTCATCGGAGAAGGTGACCGGAGCTAGGGCTCCGACACCTGGTTTTTTTTTTTTCAGACAGCTGAAGGTTTGTTTGGAGAAGATGTAATCACAGCCATTGGTTGTGTTGATCTGAGGGCTCACATTTTGCCACACCATTTAAATTTTGTTTTTATTTTGTGGTTTGTGTGTTTGTTACCCCGTGCTTGTTACCATGCGCATGAGATCTGAGCCATAGATCTGGGTTACTTGTGATTTCTTTGACTAATTATCATGCGTTGATTTGATCTGATGGACCTTAGCCTGCCAGCGCATTAAAAACCTCACATGTCTTCCACGTGATTTCTTTTTTATTCTAGATAGTCTTTGTGTGCGCGTGTGTATGTTTATTATGGTGTACATGAGATCTGAAGCGCTGATCATGATTACCTTTTGATTTTGTTGACTAAATGTGGCACGCTGGATTGATCTGATGGTTGATGTGGAGTCAATTGGTTTGACTGGTTTCTTTTTTTGTTTGGCATGCGCTGACATTTTTCTGTTGGACTGGGCTTGATAATTGCACCCCCTGTTGAGCCCATTTGTTTATTTTAGACGTGATTTGCTTGCTGTTTGCACCCCCCATGTTTATTTCAATTATTTTTATTTACATTATTTGTTGCATTTCATTTTTAATTTTTTAAAAATAGTTTCTAGCATCAAAAAATTATGAAAAAAATTCATGAAGCATGTTTAGGATTTTATAAAAATTTTCCAAATTTTATTTTATTTTTGGTATCTGAATTAATTATTTAATTGATTTCTTTTTAAAATTGTTCTTATTTGCACACTTTGCATTGTAGATTTTATTTCTCATAGCATACAAAACATTTTGAACCCATTCTTTTTGCATTGTTTCATCAACATCTTGAAGTGCATAAAAACATTTTCTCATATTTTTAAACACTTTTCATATTGCATTTTGGTCCCTCTCTTTTGCATATTAGTTCATAATTCTTATGTGACTTTGCATGATTGATTGAAGGACTTATTTTGTGAATTTTTGCATGAGTTTTTGACATGTTGTTTGCCCCTGGTTGATGTGTTTTGATATTTAATTTGGTAATTTTGGAAGATGTTTGCTAATTGTTTGATTGCTCTTTGTTTGAGGTCTTCTTTTGCGCACATCTTTGACCATGGTTGATTACTTGTTTGAGAAGGCACTTATGCCATTATTTGGGATTATTTCTTTGACTTCATAAACCATGTTTGAATCATTATAGGTCATTTTATTGTAATTATAGGTCATTGGTGTGAGGTTGTTGCATGTTTTGTGCACATGTTCAATGTTTGATTTACATACCTCTTTTGACTTATCTTCTCACTTCTTTTCATCTATGCCTCTTCTTGGTTTGTGTTTGGTTTGTGTATGCCATACCATATCATTCCTTTGCACTTTATTTGATGTATGTTTCTGAACTTGGAGCTTTGCATTCATGTCATATGCTTTTCATGTTTCATTTTGCATCCTTTAACATGTTTCATTTACATGTTTCTTTCTTCTTCTTCTAATGATTCTTAATGCTTGGATACTTGCTTGCAGGCCTTATGTGATACTTGTATAGTATGTTTAGGCACATGTTTAGGTCATCCACATTCTGACTTGGATTTTATTTGAAGCATTCTTGCATGATCACCTTGCATATCCACTCATTCTTCTTCTACTCCTTCTTTGATGACTTTCTTGGATGTTTTGCTACTTGTTTGCATTCTCTTTGCTTGAGTTTGTTTGGTAAACATTATGGGTCACCTTTGAGGTGTACATTCTGACTTGGATGAGTTTCATTTGGTTTGTAACCATTTCTCTTTGGGTTGTGACTTGTTTGGGTTTCATTTGTCTTATTATTGCTTATGTTTGTTTTTGCTAACCATGTAGGGGCTAATGGTAAGTGAATGGGATGTGGATAGTTATCCACATTCTAACTTCTCCTTTCTCTTTTAAACTTTCATACTTGTGTTTGCTTTAGCATTTAAGATGCTTCTCCCTTCTCTTTCACTCTCTTCCTCCCTTGAATCTCAAGACTTGTTAAAGTCTTGGATTCTCCCCCTTTAGAGCTACCTAGTCCAACTTAATTTTTGATTAAGCTTGGAGTAGGATTAACATTAGGTTTTAGGTAGTCGTCTCTCCTAAGCCTCACTAACCATAGGTCATCCATGCATGATAACATTAGGACTCGTAGTTTCCCTTTAGAGTTTCCTTTGGGTCGTCTCTCTTCTCATCTCAAAACTTTTTCAAAACACGTAATAAAAGTTAACGTGTATTGCGCTTGAGCCTTCTATGTGGGAAGTGGGGAGTGAGGGGTTTCCCTTCATTCTTCTAGGGTACCTAGTGTACATCCTGTTGGGGACGATACGCGAAGTATTCGTTCCTATGTCGTAGACTTTGGTGCAATGCAAGTTACAAAACAACTTAAAAGACACTTCTGTCTAAAAAACACCAAACAAATTCAAATCTTTTTATCCTTCGGGATTGTTGGGTTTCAAACTTCTTTTTCAGAAAAGAGCTCGTCGCTCACGTAAAAAACACTTACCCATTCGTGGTCGTACCCGCGAACTACATTAGCTCTGATTCCTCTCTCTCGTCTGATTGAGGATATGTAGGCACAAGACAGCGATTGTCTTGGCGAGCAACCTTCCCCCACAGTTCCCGCCCGAACTACGTTGACTCTGACTTTCCCATTGCACTGAGGGAGTACGTAGGCCTAGGACAACGATAACGTCCTATCGAGTCACTTCTTTTTTCCTTTTCTTCTTCGTTTCTTCGTTCTTTCCCGTTCCTGTTCCTTTTCCTTTCCAGTTGCAGTGGAGCTCTAGACGACAACACCCCTTGATGCAGACAGCAAGCGTGGATCCCATCGAGTACGATGGATGTGTTGGGTGCTAATACCTTCCCTTCGCGTAACCGACTCCCTTACCCGTTTCTCTTGGTCGCGAGACCATGTTTTTCCCTTCCCTCAGGTTTACGCAGTGTTTCCTTTCCCTCTCTTGGGATAAATACACACTGCTAGTGACTCTGTGTTTTTCGCGCCACTCTCGCGTTTGTACCGTTAGATGCGAATCTTTAGGGAGCGACACCTACCTATAACAACTTTGGTGAGGTCAACATATTTTAGGCTCGCTGCACTTTTTGATACCAGACGTACAAAGTGGGGTTCGGTCTTGCAATTTGGGCAGCTGTTTAGTAATAGCTCAATGACATTCATGAGGGACAAAGCTGCCAAGGCCAACACACATGTGGTCACGGTCTTTGACCGTACTATAGGTCACTTCAGTGTTGTAGAGTCTATTGATCACAATGAAGGGATGCCTAGGGGATGTTACCGAGTGGAACTGGATAGGAGTTGGTGTGACTGTGGGAAGTTTCAGGCATTTCGTTTGCCTTGCTCCCATGTTATAGCAGCATGTTCCAAGGCCAGGCTGGACCTAACCAACTATCTCTCTGTTCTTCACCAAGTCATTACTCTATGCAATGTCCACGACACAAGCTTTTCAAGTGGTAGCAAATGAGGACTACTGGCCTTCATACGAAGGCGAAATTGTGTGGCATAATGATTTAATGCGAAGAAATAAAAAAGGTCACCCTAACAGCACCCGTATTCGAACGGAGATGGATGCAGCAGACAAAATGGTGAGGTTATGTGGTTTGTGCCGCCAGCCGGGACATAATCGTACCAAGTGTCCCAATGTAGGCTCTAGCACAACATCATAGTTTCAACTGTAAACTTGTCTATTTATAACAACAACAAATTGTATTCCATTGATGGCATTCATAAGCGATTACAACGACATAACATAAAAGAGCATAACTTAATAGCTTAACATCAACAAATAACAATGACATAACCTAATACCAAATCAGAAAATACCAAGAACAAACCCAAACGAAATAACTTAACGAATTAGCTTATCTAAGATATTACAACCATCAACTGAATTTTCTTTTATGTCAACATCTTCATGAGGACACCAACATCATTTTCCATTTTTCTCCAAGTCCGGGTAACTCCGTTTGGACCAGACTGCTCAACTAGCCTCTCAATCTTCCTAATCTTTTCACCTGCCTCAAATTCTCCTTCTAGCCAGCAATACAGTTCCCTATGCAAATGCTCCAATGTCTGCGTGTTCTAGAGTATCATCTTCATCGCAGGCTTGACAGCTGAGAATACAACTAGGGCATTTCTTTTCATCAGTGGAAATTCTGGAAACGGTTCCTCCGGTGCTGATGATGATGACGACGGACGACGATTTAACCACTCAGACATAATGTTGAGAAGGGGAGAGATTAGGATATTGATGAGGGAATGGAGGAAATTAGGGTTTTGGTGAGAAGTGTTGTGTAATAACAAATGAGGGTGAACCCTTATTTATAGGCACATGACACCCATTTAAAAAATAAAATTTATTATAAATTAAAAACATAAAATTTAAATCGTTTAAAAAAAGAAGTGACCTGAGGCGTCATATGGTATGACGCCTCCCTTGAGAATTAGGGCACCCCATTTACACTGAGTCGCCATCTCATATGGCTTGTGGCATTTTTCTGAAATTTTTTTGCCTGAGGCGCCATACCATATGGAGCCTGCAGGTTAATTTTTTTTCTAAAACATGCCACTTTCGTAATAACTTTGAACCTATAATTTGTTTGGTATTTTTTTTGAATAAATGTGTTATTCTAAAAAAAATCGAGAATATAAGGTCAAACAATTTTAATAATATTTGTTGTTTTATATTATTAAATTAAATTATAATTTTATTTTAATAATTTATGTTAAACGGTGTATTGTTAAACTAAAATATTCACCATAGAGGCACGTGCCACAAAAGGTGTATTGTTAAACGGTGTTGGGTATTGGTGTGCCAGACCCGTCAATCCGACGACTCATAACGGAGTCTGAATATTTCTCATTTTGTTAAGCGCTTCTTTTCTCATCTCACCGTCGACGACGTTTCCTTGCTGTTCTTCCTCAAAAACCCACAGATCTGCGGCGAAACCACCGTTTCTGATTGATCCTGCTCTTCGTCGGTCAAATTGGAAGTTGATACACTGGATCGGAGATGCCGGTGGCTGCTTCCGCTGTCTACTTCTTGAACCTCCGTGGAGACGTTCTCATCAATCGTCTCTATCGCGACGATGTTGGGTAAAATCTCTTCTCCATCTCTTTCAGTAGAGATCTTAGTGATAAAATGAAATGAGCAGTCTCAATTTTTTTTGCTCTCAAACATGCTATGACCTAGTTTTTATCATATTCTTCAATTCCGAGTTCGGATTCTGGAAAGTAATTCGTGCTTATTCGTGTGTTAGATGTTAGATTGTATTGGTTGCTTATATTGAAAACTATTTTGAATGTTTTGATTGAAGTATGTTATGTTATCACACCACGGTTTCAATTTTCTAACAATTTTTGTGGCAGATTTGCTGAACATGTTAGTGTGTAATGAAGCTAGGACTAGTTATAATGAGTTTTTTTTTCCTAATGCCTCTTTGGGAAACCCCGGAACTTGTTGATAGAGTTTAAAATAGGATTCTATATGATGCTCGATTGTATATTATAATTGGTTGCTTTACAGGGGAAATATGGTTGATGCTTTTCGGACGCATATAATGCAAACAAAAGAACTTGGTACCTGTCCTGTGAAGCAGATTGGTGGCTGTTCTTTCTTTTACATGAGGATAAGCAATGTCTACATTGTGATTGTTGTCAGCACCAATGCTAATGTAGCTTGTGCTTTCAAGTTTGTAGTGGAGGTATTTAAACCCTGATTTTCATTGCCCTTTATCAGATGTTTGGCTTTCTCTTGGCATCTTATTCTTGATGCTTGATTATGATTAACATTTGCATGCGATTATATAAATGATTGTTGTATATCTTTTTTTCTTTACAGGCTGTTGCATTATTCAAATCATATTTTGGTGGTGCCTTTGACGAAGATGCGATTCGAAACAATTTTGTACTCATTTATGAGCTTCTAGATGGTATGTAATCTGCATGTTGATGAATTAAATTCCTTCAATGTTCAATTTTGATATTGTTCTGTTATGCATGCTACTTCTGCAAGTCAATGCAAAGGTTTTAGTTAATAGTTCTGGTAGTTAGAAGGGTATTTTCTAGCTATGTTATTATATATCTTATCTGCCCAAGTTATTTTAAATGTGATGGACCCTGTGGACCCAGTATAGCAGCTAATATTAACAGCCAAGTAGCGCAACACTTAAGCTATTGTCATAAGATCTGTGAGATGTATTCTATATAACGGGAAAAAAGGGACGAGTGAAGGAAAAATAACGAGAGAGACGTAGTTATGCAAGTGGCAATTGAGTGGTTGCTGGACAGTGTATAATGGCAGACAGTGATGAATAGAAGATTGGGTATTTTGGAATCATGTGAATATGCCTTGGGCATGGGTAGTAAGTTAGTATTCAGTAGCTACTAGCTAGTTCTCGTGAATTTGCCTCGGGAGTTGGCAGTAAGTTAGCATTCAGTAGCTACTTCTCATTTGCACTGCAATAGTTACAATTCCTTGCTATTGAGTATCAAACATTATTCGTTTTCCTTAGTAGTAAAATCAATCATTCTCATTGGGGTGATTTCTTTTCTAGTTTGCATCAATAAGTGGGTACCTACCTATACGAGGAGGGTGATACAAGAGCATTATTCTGTGCCTTACAAAATTTATGATTTCATATTCCTTTAAAAATGAAATACAACACACGTGTGACACCATAAACCGCTTTTAAAATGCCTCCTGTTTTTTCTCTATTTCATTAAAAACAATTATCACATGGTTATAAATAAAAAAACAATTATAACATGGTTTATAAATTTTGTAGTTGACAGAAACTTTGAGCTAGCAAAGGGTGTGATATACTAGTTTTTGTTGCAGCTTACAATTTTCATTCCTGTTGCAAACTTTAAATTATATCAATAATAACTATTTGACCAAAATAATAAATCATAATTCCATAACCTCTAGAGAATTTAATGGAAACTACATTGGTTAAAATAGACAAGGTTTAAATATGTTTTTGGTCCTTGCAAATTTACTACTTTTTGTTTATGGTCCTTGTTTTTCTTTTGTACCTCAAATATTTGTTTATGTCGAAATTGATCTTTGGCTACATGGGTTAAACCACACCATAATGTGCTATTATAATCATACCTCTATCCAACTCATTGATCTCTAGATCTTTTTAAATAGTTTTTCTTACGGTTTTTTCAAGTCTTCCTTAGCCTCTAGTAATTTGACTACCCTATATCTGATCTCCTCTCCTTACCACAAAATTTACAGGTCTTCTCGTCCAAACAATCTAAACCGAGTTTCTACCATAGTTTTTATGACGCGTTATCCCAAATCTCTCTAATGTTGTCATTTCTAATCCTATTCCGTCTAGACTTACCACACATTCAACATAACATCTTTATCTTTGCGACACTTAATTTATTTTCGTGTTGGTTCTTTACTGCCCAATACTCCGTTTCATAAATCACTTACAGTTGTACAACAAAGTTTTTCTTTCAGCTTGAGCGGTACTTTTGTATCACATGAAACACTGTAGTCCCTCCTTAATATCAACCACCTAATTTGCATTCAATGGTTAACATCTCTTTCTATTTCTCTATCGTTTGTACTATGAACCCAAGATATTTAACCGCATAACTTATGGTATGATATGATCTTCAACTCTCACCGTTAAGGTAAAAATGTTAAGCTTTTTGCTAAAATTGCAGTACATATGCTTTGTCTCGCTTCTTCTCAAGCAAAAGCCATACGCTTTGAAGATTTGTCTCCAAGTCTCTAACCTCCCATTTAATTCTTCCCACGATTCTTCAAGTATTAATATAACATCTAGAAAAAGCATGCATCTTGATGCCGGCTCTTGGATGTGTTTCGTAAGTATGTCCAAGAAGATAAGGGCTTATAGTTGACCTTCTAGAGCTTTTCACAAAATCTTTCTAAGCACTCTATCACACGCCTTCTCTAAACCAATGAAAACTAAGTTTAAGTCTTTTTGATCCATATGATATCACTCCATCACACGCTGTTGTAAGTTGATTGCTCCATGGTCAACCTCCTAGGCATAAAATCAAATTGATTATTAGTAAATTGAGTCTCTTTTCTTAGTCTCTGATCAATTACTTTTTCTTATAACTTCATGATACAACTCATAAGTTTAATTACTCTATAATTAGCGCAATTTTTTTTATATCTGTCTTGTTTTTGTAAATCAAAATTGAAGTGCTTCTTCTCCGCTTGTCCAACATTTCCTTTGACCTCATAATCTCATGAAAAAACTTTGTGAGACACCCAATGCCTATCTTCAAAATTTGTCCATACCACCATAGGTATTTGTTTGGTCACATTGCCTTGCCATTATCCATCCTTTTTACCGCTTCTTTTACCTCGTGTTCTTGAAACTGGCAGAAGATATAATTTTGGTCTTCCTCTCTAATGTCTAACCTGTTAGAGTCTCGATAGAATCTCACATCCTCCGTTAAATAGGCTGTGGAAATAACCTCTTCCATCTTTCCTTTATAAAAAACAAAAAAATCTATAGGGACTAAAAGCAAAAAATGGTATTTGCAGGGTCAAACAACATATTTAAGCCAATAGATAATAACCCAAGGAACTGCAATGGAAGTGGCTGGTGTTTCACGCTTTTGTATTTGAATCTGCTGCAGTGCTTTTGCTTCATAACTGTATAAGGTGTTTTTGTGCATCTATCTATTTTGCAAACAGGTTCAATAGCTTTGTATAACTATAAAAGACAATGCATTTTTCTTGTTTGCGACAGAAAATATTTATCATATGAATCATTGGTTGGGTTAGTGATAAGTATTTACAAGTACTTGCAGAAATCATGGACTTCGGTTATCCACAAAACCTTTCACCGGAGATCTTAAAGCTTTATATCACTCAGGAAGGAGTCCGATCCCCGTTTTCATCCAAGGTTAGTTTGCACGTGCTATTGTAAATACCTTGAAAGAAGGACATGGTCGCAGATCCGATAGGACACAATCATGTTCATGGTTGATACTGACATGATTTATTTTTTGAAAAAGGGAATCTTGTAGAATAAAATATGTATTGATTGATATATACTAAATTTCAAATGATATGCAAAATAAGTTCTCTCTGCAATTCTGTTTTTTTGGGGGAGGGGACAGCCCACTGATACCTGTTCGAAATGTGTCTCAAGTTCATTGTGCATATCTCTCAATTTTCTCTTTGTTTTATTGTTTTCATTGCTCAATATGTTTGGTCCATTGGATATTCCATTCAATCCTTTATTTCATTTTTTGATGTGTGCATTGATTGGGGGCAACAGGCATCAGAAAGACCTGTTCCAAATGCGACGTTACAAGTTACCGGTGCTGTTGGTTGGCGGAGAGAAGGCCTTGTATACAAAAAGAATGAGGTGGATTTTATACCATATGACATCTATTTTTCATGATTATTTCCATTCTATTTCAAGTTTATAACATTGCATATTTCAGGTCTTCCTAGATATTGTGGAGAGTGTGAATCTTCTTATGTCGTCAAAAGGTGAGTTATGGTCATGATCTTTGATTGTATGTTGCTGTTTGCTAGATTTCCTGCTAACTGTTTTATGGTTTTAGGCGTTGTTCTGCGTTGTGATGTAACGGGGAAGATTCTTATGAAGTGCTTTCTTTCTGGAATGCCTGATTTGAAGTTGGGTTTGAATGACAAGATTGGCCTTGAGAAAGAGTCACAACTTAAATCACGTCCTACTAAAAGGTAGGTATCATTTGGACATGATTTCCCCACATTTTTCCTTTCAATGGTATTTTCCAATTATCCAATTTGGTCCTTTTAGTGTGTTGTACTGAGAAGATATTAGACCCTCCTGTTTGGTTTTCTTTAATCTTCTGATACTATTGTTTTTTATTATCAACAAAATCTGTTTTGTAGTGGCAAAACTATTGAGCTTGATGACGTCACTTTCCATCAATGTGTAAATTTGACGAGGTTCAACTCGGAGAAGACTGTTAGTTTTGTGCCTCCAGATGGTGAATTTGAACTAATGAAGTAAGTTGATGCCTGTTGATTCTTGTTTTGTAAAATTTTATTTTATGAGCCTATACCAAAAATATCACATGCATATTTGGTGGGAAAGGGGGGAGGCGGGTAGAAGGGTTTGGAATTCAATCCCTCTGCCCTTTAAAATTTAAACCATTTGATAGTAACTATTTCAAAGCCTCTCACTGGGTTTATGTTGACTTTTGTACTAGGGAATTGATATCCTATTTCTTGGTAGATCTTATCACTATCAAACCTTGATAAGGAACATATTGCATCTCTATGTTATGATTTAAGTCTTCCGTGAAAGAGTTTTGTACCCTCTAATGCCACCGTAAACAACATTGATAGCATAATTGAACTTGGATAATATTGCTTACAACTACCCAGTTTTCACAAGTTCAGTTCTTTTTATTACCATAGACAGTCACATTGTTCATTGGTAATCTTACTTAGGAGGGCCCTGTTCTCCATTTTATTGAGTTATACCCATCCTAAGAATTTAACTTATATGCTTGGCAAAATCACGCCCGCGGCTGGCCCTTTAAGTTTGACCTATTCGACCCACTTTTTGGATAGGTCCTTCAAGTTTTTTTCTTTCTGATTTGGTTCTTTATGTTACATTATGATTGCAGCGTTGGCCTTTTTAATAGTTTCCGTAAAAAACTGCACTTTTCACTTCTGGGCTCTTATGTTTTTTTTTTCTGTCATCTTCATTAAAAAACAGTTATCTTTTCTCTTTTCATTTCACTCTCTCTTCGTCATCTTCCCCCTAGAATTCTGGATTTACATTTCTTTGTAAAAGCAGTAATAAATGTATTCTCCCTTGCAATGAAGTTAACATATAGTGCTATCAAGGCTAACAATTTAGTGAAAGTTTGCAAATTGGTAGTTAAATTATAACTACTAGATAAATAAATGAAAACTGTGAGACAACTCCCATTATTAGGGTAACAAATCCTCTCAATTTTGTCAATCATGTTAAATCTCCACATTTGAGACTCATTTTTTCCTAAATCCTCTCTCCCTTTCAATGGACGGTAGGGATTTCAATGGACGCTCATGTCACATGAGAGGATCCATTCCCCTTACTTGCTAGTTACACTTGTGTGTTTGTAAAGTAAGTAGAAAATGAAAACCCAAAACCCTAAATTCTGTTACTTTCTTAAACCTTCAAAGCCTACAAAATTTATCTGATATTGACAATCATATCTGAGATGAGATGAGAGGGGGATGGGAAATGAGAGGAATATGCAATTAGATATCGGTGATTTGTGACTTTGGTTTGGGAATTACTCCCTCCGTCCCACATTGAGTGACTCATTTAACCATTTCACACATTAAAAAGAGATGTATAAATGAAAGAGAAATAATGATGATTTTACCAAATACTACCCATTATCAAGTATTGGGAGTGATGAAATTAGTAATGATTAAAGGGTAGAATTGGAAAGAAGAATTAATTTGCATTGTAAATTGAAATGTGTCATTCGTTTTGGGACACTTTTTTTGCAAATGGGTCACCCATTGTGGGACAGAGGGAGTAGAGTTTAATTTTTTATTCTGGGTTTTTTCTTGGAAATTTAGGGGTTTCTGGGTTTTAATTAAGATATGAGAGTAGGAAGAAGATAATTATGTTTTCTACTCCTGGGTTTTAAAGGTCACATAGCTTATCTTTTAATGGAACATCTTCGAAGGGGCAACGGTATGAGCAAATCATAACTTGGCTAACACTGCCTATGAAATTTTAAAAGTATAAAGGACCTATCTGGAAAATAGGTCACATAGCGTACCTTTTAATGGAACATCTTCGAAGGGGCAACGGTGCGAGCAAATTCACAAGTAATATAGGATCAAGTGAATTCTTAATGGTGCCGGGTTTTTGGCTAAAACAGTTTTATGTTGTTAGGTATCGTATCACTGAGGGTGTTAATCTCCCCTTCAAAGTATTGCCGACCATCAAGGAACTTGGTCGAACACGGATGGAAGTAAATGTTAAGGTTTGAAAATTTTAATGCTGGACTTCAAATCTAATGGTGGTTAAATATCATCCATTGTTTCCCTAGTATTTATTTTTAACACATTTTTTTCAGGTAAAGAGTGTCTTTGGTGCAAAGATGTTTGCACTAGGAGTCGTTATCAAAATTCCCGTGCCAAAACAAACAGCTAAAACGAGTTTCACAGTCACATCTGGTCGAGCAAAATATAATGCAGCTATTGATTGTTTGGTTTGGAAGTACGTGTCTCACTTTACTATGATTTTGTTATTGAAATTGGCTTTTTTTAACCGCTACTTTGGTATTTAGTATCTTCCTTTTGGTAAATAGCTGTTCTGACATTGAATATCAATCTTTTGCAGAATAAGAAAATTTCCTGGGCAAACTGAGCCAACTCTGAGTGCAGAAATTGAACTTATCTCCACGATGACTGAAAAGAAATCATGGACTAGACCACCAATTCAGATGGAGTTTCAGGTTTGTTATCAGTTACTTCAACAAATCCCATGAAAATAAGATGAATCTTCCTGATTATCGTGAAAGTATCTGTGAAAGCTTATTCATGAAAATTCCTGGATATGCAATTTATCTTAGTTTAGTTAGTTTCAGGTTAATTATATATATGTTATTGATTGAAATTCTGGATTAGGACCTGTGTATTCATTATTAGATTTTCATATACGTATACTACTTTGTTTTAGTTTACACCGACAGACACGGGTTGCAATATATGCACTTCTTCAACTGCATTTTGTTTAATGCAGGTTCCCATGTTCACAGCATCTGGCTTACGAGTCCGATTCCTTAAGGTATTTCTGTCATATGCTCTTTATTTATTTTTATTTCACATCTTGTTATAACTAAAACTCAGTGGTTTTTATCTAATTTACTCTGTGAAGGTGTGGGAAAAGAGTGGCTACAACACTGTTGAGTGGGTTCGCTATATTACAAAAGCCGGATCGTACGAAATTAGGTGCTAGACACATTTGGATTGCAGGTTTCAAACGTCAGGGATTATTAATTGGTGGAGATTGATGCAGTCTCAAATAGTTAAAGATGCAGTTCAATCTAGGTATCCCATATTGCATAGTTTTTTTTTCTCATTCATTATATTTTGCGTGTGAACTGATTCCAAAGCCAGTTTGGAAATATGAAATGATTCTCTCTATCTCCCATGTACACATTGTATTTTAATGATAATGTTTATTGAGTGATGCTTTCTGTAATTTTTATGTCACATTTCGTGTTGCGTTGATATATACTTCATTATATTACTAATGACAATACAGTCTTGGGTGCATGTTTATATTTAATAAGGTCAGAGATTTCTTCAACATTATTTTTATACGTTGATACTGTAATTCTTATACACACCCATCTAATTAAAATAATTTATATACGATTTTTTGAAATTTATTTATAGAAATTTTATAAGTACAATTTAATTGATAGCTGCAACGTTATTTGATATGGAGGCTATAAATACCCTCTCACTTGAGAGGGTCAGGTTACACAATATTCTCTAACGCACCCTTTGCTTTTCCGTACTTGCTTACTCATTATTGCCTAGGGCGGCTAGGCTATGGCTAGGGTACTCGAGTGCCTAGGGACGCCTCGAGTCCCGCGAGGGGCTTATAAAAAGGAGTCAGCCTGTGCCATTCGCACGTTTCCCTCTTATTTGCTCCGAATTTCTCCCTTCCTCTCTCTGCTTTCGTCATCGTCTCACCACCACACGCCGCCGCACCGGACTGTCGCAACCGCTGTTTTCAAGTAAGTTTCTGATTTTTTTTTTCGCTTGTGTTTTTTACGGTGGTCCTCCAGTGAATTGATGAAGTTCTCGGGGAGGTCATGGAGTTTCCGGCGAAAACGGCGGAACTTCTTTAGGCTTTTGATGAATCTTGCGGGAGGGGGGTGTACCTGCAAGGTACTCTGATGCCAAAGTTAGGAAAAAAGAGTAAGCAAGTACGGAAAAGCAAAGGGTGAGTTAGAGAATATTGCGTAACCTGACCCTTTTAAGTGAGAGGGTATTTATAGTTTGCCCCCAGCGCGGGGCCAATGGTCACCTGCACTGGGCTGGATTGCAAGGCCCAATACAGGTGACTGCCAGAGCTTACGTGGCGTAAGGAAGACCAGCACGTGGTCTTCGTCCTGGGATAACGGTCCCGAGATCTCCTGAAGGTGGACAGTCCTATTCTTTCGGAGGTGGGAGGTTACAGGATGACGTGTCTTCGCGGGGAGGGACACGTGGAAGTCGAGGAGAGACGTGTTCCCCAAGACTCGAAACCTCTGCTCGACAATGCCTGTCCAACACGTGCTCGACGAGGTGGAGGTTTGGACGTGCTCGACATTGGGTAAGTGTGGGCCTTGTTGGGCCACCTCAGATCATTGGGTTGGGCCTGCCCGACTAATGGGCAGGTGTTGGCCCAGTCCAGAACATGAGCCCCTCAAGTCATTGCTCCAAAGTGTCGGAGTAATGACTTAAGGGTCAACCCCCATGTCGAGGACACAATGAGCGTGTTCGAAGAACCGGGTTGAAGGTAGTTGTCTGATACCTGCAGATAATCCTTTGTCGAGGAGGCCCGTTAAACGGGGCAGTGTCCCCGTGGTAACAGGCTTGTGGCAACGGAAAGGCCACAAGCAAAGGATGCTAGACGGGCAGGAATTTTGAAGTCTGCTCGAATTTTGTACGTCGTTGCTGGGCGACGTTGCGGGGGGGGGGGGGGAGGTGAGAAGTTGTGGATTCGAGCACCAAAGCAAACGAAAGGACATACGCGGGATCTGCGTGCCATGTGTCACCCGTCATTATTGCCTAGGGCGGCTAGGCTATGGATAGGGTACTCGAGTGCCTAGGGATGCCTCGAATCCCGTGAGGGGCTTATAAAAAGAAGTCAGCCTGTGCCATTCGCACGTTTCCCTCTTATTTGCTCCGAATTTCTCCCTTCCTCTCTCTGCTTTTGCCACCGTCTCACCACCACACGCCGCCGCACCGGACTCTCGCAACCGCTGTTTTCAAGTAAGTTTCTGATCTTTTTCTTTCCGTTTGTGTTTTATACGGTGGTCCTCCGGTGAACTAATGAAGTTCTCGGGGAGGTCACAGAGTTTCCGGCGAAAACGGCGAAACTTCTTTAGGCTTTTGATGAATCTAGCGGGGAGACGGGATGAATGTCCCGGGGACCTGAGGAAGGTCTCGAGGACGTGGGATGAATCCCCCGGGGACATAGGACGAAGGCATCAGGGACCTGAGGACGGTCCCGGGGACTCTCGTCGGATATCCCGAGGACGTTGGGTGAACGGGATAGATGCGCGTCCCCGAGGCTCCTGGGTAGAGGGCGTCGCCCGCGCAGTTCCCCTTTTCCTTTCTTCGCCCTTTCACTTGATCAACGGTGGAGGGGTGAATTTGATCTGGATTATCGAATTCACCAGCTCCTTCTGCTTTTCAGGTAAATGGAGGCCGTGGCCGTGGGATCTATAGATATTGACGACCAGCCTAACTCCCCGATGGCACCACCAGTGTTGAGGGACGGCCGCCCGAGGATTGGGCTAGCGAGGAGCCTCTGAGCATCGCATCCCAGTCTGTCGCAGGTGACAAGGACGATATCTTCGCCACCGTCGAGCATCGCCTTGAGGGTTCCTCAAAGACCTGGATGGTGTATAGACCTCTGCAGCACCACTGCATCTTCTCGACGTACAGGGGATGAGATTTCCCTTGTACGAGTTCATGTTCGACGAGGCGGGGTGGCGCCTGCCCTTCAGTGATTTTCAGCGAGAAGTGTTCATTTGGCTGCGCCTGGCACCGTCACAACTCCACCCCAACGTCCTCGCCTTCATTCGTGCCTTCGAGCTCGTCTGTCAGCATCTTCGCATCGGGGCGACCATACCTCTATTCTTCCGTATATTCCACTTGCAGAGGCAGACAATTGATGGAAAACATGGCTGGGCGTCTTTCAAGCAGGTGAGCAGGTTGTTTTAGACTTACATGGACTCTGTTCGCCACTTTAAGTCCCGATACTACATCGTGAAGCTTGTCTCGTTCGAGGCCGTGGAGTCGGTGTACAGACGGGTGCACCAAGAGATAGACGGGCAGCAGGAAGAGGTCCTCGAGGCGAAGTTTTCCCTGTTCTGGATGGAGGAGCACGAGAAATTATATATTCAGTCCTGGTAGACTGTGCGAAGGGGATCGTCTGGCCCACGAGGAGATAGTAAAATTCGTCGCCGGTTTCTCCCCTGCACAACTCGTGACACCGGACGGGAAGCCTATCCGCGGCGACGACGGGAGGCCCTTGGAGAAAGTCCGATTGATTAATACGAGGGCCCTCCTCGAGACGTTTTCCGACGAGGATGCCCTCAAGTTGTTAGGTGGTGGATGCCTCTTTGATTAAATTCTCCTGTGCATTTTGTTCTTCGACTTACTGACGTATTTCTATTTTCTTTTGCAGGCACCATGTCGAGCGCGGAGGAGCGTATTAAGAAGCTGACAACTACTCGAATTTCGAAGAAGAGTGTAAAAGGGCGGGTCAAGCAGATCCGGTCACAGCGCCCAGGCCCCACCCCGGCAACCGGAGACTCTTCCAGCTCTCCCCAGGGTAGCCAATCTCCTGTCACGCAAGGGTCTCCAAAAAGACAGCGACTCAGCGAGCATGTGGATGTCGATCTTACCGAGACTGAGAGCCCTCCCGCTGTGAAGTTCGTGCTTCCGCCTTGTCACTCGAGGCCGAATTTTTTTTCGGGGACCAATTCCCTGTGTGTTGGTGCACCTGAGGCTCAGACCATCTTAGGCGTTGACCGGGCTTCTAGGAGAAAGGCCTTGGTGGAAGACGTGTCCGCGATGATGTGCGTTTGTGCTGCCGCCCTGGTCTTGAACGACGAGACCTGCCCAACAGTTGAGCTGACCAAGCTGCAGGAGAGCTTCAAGTCGGTCGCAGCCGAAATGGAGAAGGTGGACAAGGACCTGTCAGAGAGCAAAAAATAGAACGAAACCCAGGTCGAGCTTCAGAGGCAGTTGAAGGAGAAGCTGAAGAAGGCCGATGCTAAGCGGAATGATCTCTTGGCGAGGATCGCCGAGTTGGAGCAAGCTGTCCGTCCTGCTGAAGAGGAAACTGAGGACGACAGGCTATTGACCTCTCGGGCAGAACTGATCGTGAAGCTCAGGCAGACCGAGCAAGATGTCCTCGTTGCTGCCGAGATGGGCTTTAATAATGCCGTGAAGCAGCTCGGGATTGTGAACCCCCACCTCGTCACTGAAGGGACTGATCCTTACTATGAGGTGGTCGAAGGTCAGATTTTTCGACCAGCGTCTGAGGAGGATGAGGACGGCCAGGCCACGGGAGACGAGCAGCCTGAGGAAAACGCAGCCGTCTAGTTTTCCATTTGTTTACTTTGTTTGGGCATGTGAGCCATTTTATGTAGTGACTTTGCCCGACCTGCGTGCCAGGGGCTTTTTGACATCTTTGTACTACTCGCACAATGGGCTTCTGCCCGATTTAATGCTTTGCTTTTGCTTATCTGTGTGTGTGATATTTGCATGTTTGATATATTTGTTGTTTTTTGCCTAAGTAATTTGTCTAAGTAATTTAGGGGTTTGCTCGACTTTGTTGGTCCTCGACTGTGTGGGGAACTGGTCGAGTGGCCGGAGATGTATTATGACCTTTAACGAGGCTAGGAATTCGGTTGAGGTCCTAGTCTCGTGGCCTGAACTTCCCATCGCGAGCTGGGTGTTCTGCCTGACTGGTACGACGACGACGGAGCTCGGTCGAGGTATCCTCGTCGGATCAAGGGTCTTCGCGCATACACAACGCGGCCCTTGATCTTCTTATCTCATGAAGGGGAGTCGCGCTTGTACCTTAGTGCGCCCCGTAATCACGACGTGGCTGTGTCGCGGGCAATGCTTAACTGTAGTATTGTTAAAGCTTCTCAGCGTTCCATGGTCGAGCAAGTTCCTCCCCGTGTAGATTTTTGAGGTAGTAGGCTCCTGTCCCCGTTTTCGCGCGGATGCGGTATGTGCCCTCCCAGTTCGCGGCGAGCTTGCCTTCTCGCGAATCTTTCTGGTTCCTTCGTAGGGCAAGTGTGCCTATTTTCTGTTTAAGTGAGGCTTCTTGGAGGGATGCGCCGAACCTTATCTCCTCGACAAAGTCGAGCTCCTCCCTTAGGGCCTCATCGTTTGTCTCCCCATCGAGGGGAGATTCCGTTCTCCTCGAGGGTTCCCTTATTTCCACAGGGATCACCGCTTCTATTCCGTAAGTCAAGCGGAAGGGGGTCTCCCCGGTCGTGGAATGTGGGGTTGTCCGGTAGGCCCAGAGGACGTTGTACAGCTCCTCGATCCACCTTTTCTTGACGTCGACTAGTCGGCGTTTCAGTCCTCGCAGGATCACTCTATTCCCCGCTTCAGCTTGCCCGTTCGTTTGAGGGTGCTTGACCGACGTGAAGTGCTGCTTCGTGCCTAGCTTGGTGACGAAGTCTTGGAAGTTCTTGTCGGCGAACTGTGTCCCGTTGTCGGTGACAATCGCTTGGGGCACGTCGAACCGGGTGAGGATGTTCCTCTTGTAGAAACGTAGTATGTTGTGAGCCGTGATTTTGGCCAGGGCTTCCGTCTCGATCCACTTCGTGAAATAATCCACGCCGACGATCAGGTACTTGTTTTGGTATGACCCCACGACGAAGGGCCCTAGGATATCATTCCCCCCCACGCAAACGGCCATGGGGACGATAGCGTTTTGAGCTCGCTGGGCGGGGCCAGGTGCATGTCCTCGTGTCGTTGGCATCTGTCTCATTTCTTGACGTGCTCCTTGGCGTCCTGTTCCATGGTGGGCCAGTAGTATCCTGCTCGTAACGCCATGCGGGCTAAGGACCGTCCGCCGAGGTGTTGTGTATTGATCCCCTCATGGATTTCCTAGAGTATACCGGGGACCTTGGTCTCTTCGACGCACCTGAGGAGGGGGATCGAGAAGCCACGTTGGTACAGTTTGTCTTCAACAATTGTATAGGAGCACGCCCGTCGCTTAACCACTCCGGCCTCCTTGGGATCGTCGGGCAGCCTTCCAGTGGTGAGGTACTCGTATACCGGCGTCATCCAGCAGTTGCTGTCTCCGATGGCGTTCACGTCCGTCGCGGGGACGGGTTTGTCAATGCTCGGGCATGCGAGTACTTCTTGTATGACGGATTTGTTCCCACCTTTCTTCTTTGTGCTCGCCAGTTTGGACAAGACATCTACTCGAGTGTTGTGCTGCGCGGGATGTGGGTGACTTCTGTTGCGGTGACGTTTTTCATCTTTTCCTTCACCAAGGCCAAGTATTCGATGAGGCTGTTGTTCTTGGCTTGGTACCCTCCTCGAACCTGGGAGGCCACTAGCTGGGAGTCGGTGAAAATTTTGACTTCTTCGGCACCGAGGTCCTCAGCCAACCGTAGCCCGGCGAGGAAGGCGTTATATTCAGCCTGGTTGTTCGACGTCGGGAAAGACAATGTGAGGGAAACTTCGATCAGGATGCCTTCCTCGTTTTCGAGGATGATGCCTGCCCCGCTGCCCTTCGAGCTGAATGCCCCGTCGACGTAGATCGTCCACTTCTGGGACCCATTGGTCGAAGGTTCCGGGAGGGTCATTTCTGCCACGAAGTCGACCAGCACCTGAGCCTTCAGGGCCTTTTTTCCTTCATATTGAATGTCGAACTCGGCAAGTTCAAGCGACCATCTGAGCATCCTCCCCGTCATGTCTGGTTGACCGAGGAGTTGTCTTATGGGCTGCTTGGTCCTTACCACGACCGTGTGTGCCAAGAAGTAGTGTCGTAGCCTTCTGGCTGCGATGACGAGGGCCAGGGCGACTTTCTTGATCTGTTGATACCTGAGCTCGGGGCCTTGGAGAGCCTTGCTGGTGAAGTAAATCGGCTTTTTCCCGTCGGGGGTTTCCCGGATAAGGACAACATTGACTGCTTCGCTCGTGATGACGAGGTATAGGAACAACGTCTCCCCATTCTCTGGTCGGGAGAGAACCGGGGGTTGTGAAAGTACTTGTTTGAGGTGGAGGAGTGCTTGCTCACATTCCTCGGTGTTTACTGTGAATTTTGGTAAACAACCTCTGGTCTATCAATCTAAACGCAAATTGATTAACTTGCAGGATCGACCACACAAATCCTAGGACATGTGCTAAATTTGAGAGACAAGTGTAAATGACAATAAAAATTAAAGAGAATGTAAACTGAACTCCACGTTCGACAATGCTGAAATAAAATCTAACTGAACTCCACGTTCGACTACGTGCAATAAAGTAAAGCAAAGACTTGAAATTTAAAGGGCTGGAAGTAAAGGGTGCAGAAATTAAAGGCGTCGAAAAGAAATGACAATGAGTGAAAAGCTTCGAAAGTAAAATGCAACGAACTCCACGTTCTTGGAAAGTAAAGGTTGGGATAATAAAAATGCTGTCGAAAGTAAAGTGCAGGAAAGTAAAAGACTTTGAAAAGTAAATGCAATGGATTAAAGGAGAACTCCACGTTCTTGAAAATAAAAGACTTTGAAAAGTAAATGCTTGAAGATTAAATGCTTAAACGTAAAAGTGCAGTCGAAGGTAGACGCAGAAAGTTTAAATGACTTTGAAAGTAAATTTGGCATGGAAGATAAAGTTCAAGAAACTATAAAGGCATGAAAAGTAAATGGCTGAATCTTAAACATGCTGAAGATAAATTATATTGATGAAGAAAATGGTGTTACATTACGTACATTCTCACGAACTCGTTTCTCTACACGCGGGTACTTTGAGTAACTTGTACCAAAATATGAACACCCCATTTACCTAGAACTAACTCCTATTTATAGTGCTAGGAAATAACTACTAAGTGGTGGTTACTGCTTCGAACGTGTGGATTTTGGCGCCTTCTCCTTGGTCTCAACTGTTCCCACGTTCACAACTGCTCTGATTTAAATTTCAAATATTGGAAATTCCCTCCAACCTTAATATAACCACTGCAGCGCTTGTTACCACATTCTCATGGTCGAAACCCTTCCAGCACTTAGCCATTTTTTGAGGTTCCTACACCTCTATTCGACTCAGCCCTCTCCAAAAACTGGGTCGAAGCCTTCTTTATATTAAAAATAATTTTTTTACATAAAATAGTTTTGATTCTTTCTAGCGTCGAAATTGAGGGTTAACAAATTGCCCCCAAGGAATGTCCTTTCGCCAGAATTGGTTAGGAAGGCCATTTCTTGATATAATAACCATTTCGACGCCTGTTTGCATGGCCTTACCTGAACATCCCACTAATTACTTAATGGATGAACTGTTCAGTTTCTTTAACCCACGCCTCTGACGTCATACCATCATGACAAATCCTTAAAACGTCCTTTCAGCCGTATTCATCATAACACCTTTCTTGAAAACAGACGTTAACAGTCTGCACATAACTGCTACTTTTCATCACGCCTTCAGGAGAAAGACACGCGTCCCACTAACCCCTCAGCTTCAACGGTGGATCCCAGTCTCTTGAGATTTTCAAATGTCTATATATACCCATTTCCGCCACTCTATGAACTTTCCACACTTTTCATACTCTCAAGCAAACTCTTCTTCTCTTCAGTTCTCTCACACAAACCCAGCAAAGACACCATCTTTTCATCTTCTTCAACAATGGCATCTTCCCAAATTAATCCTCAAGCAAAGAAGACTCAAAGGGGCAAAGCCACTCCATTTAAGCAAACCATCCCTCCGTTCGCTAACATCTCAGGCCCCCAACTGGTAGATAACCGCCATTGCATGCCGGAACCCACCTCTAAAGAATCAAGAGCCATCTACAAATCTCAGGTAATGATTCCCATAGTTATGTCTGATAAAATTTATGCGTTATCTGGTCCTTTGGCTGATGTGGACATTTCTAACGAGAGGCTAAGTGAGTTTTTCCCCTCGTACCGGAGAACCAGACCATTAGGGCAAAAAAGTTTCCCCAAAATTAATTCTGCTGCTGGAGCTTCCCCTGAAGAGATCCCCTTACCCAAAATCAACGTTGGCTACCTCACTGATGGCACCAGGCTGGTGAGAGCCTTTAAAGGAATTCGACCAATGGATGGCAAAAATGGAGAAGGTTAAAGCTGACCATTGGAAGGAGATAGGGATTTATGACCTTCTTATGCTGTCGAAGACCAGCATACCCTATTGTCTGAACATGTTGGCAGCATCTTTATACTTCTGGGACAGCACCCATTATACATTCCATCTACCATGTGGAATGGTCACTCCAACCCTTTTCGACGTAGCTTCCATCACGGGGCTTCGTCCAGATGGCCTTGTCTATAATCCTAATGTTGATGCTGAGGACACCATCAATATTTCAGGCTCCAAACTGACCTACACCCTCTTTATCAAACACCACTTCAAACAAGAAGATGACGAGGTGTCTGATGAAGAACACATTGCTTTCCTCACAGTCTGGCTGTCGAGGTATGTTTTTTGTACAAAGTCTTTGCAGGTAGCTAAGAAGTACCTGCCCCTGGCGAACCAACTCCACCACAACAGAGGGACTTGCCTGAGTGAACTCATTCTGGCGAACCTTTACGAATCTATCAGTGAAGGGGCTTCTCGACTTAAGAATGCGGAAGCCCAAGGTCCTATGCACTTAAGTGGTCCTCTTTGGCTACTTCAATTGTGGCTCAATGCTACATTTGAGGCTAGCCTCCCCAGAAAAGGCATAGTTGATGAAGCCTCTGCTGAGATCAAGGAAAGGAGTGTCGAAGGGACACGTCTGGCCAAACTCACTCCTAATGATGATGGTGAAAACCTTCAAAAGGCTTTCATCAGTTATATTATGATGTTCGCCAAATGCTATGAGTTTACTCCTAGCATGGCACCCTTTGCTCGACGAAGCTATGGCCCTGGGTGGTTTCAAAGGCCATTTCCAAATCCTCTTCAACCTCTTGATCCAGAATCTGTTGCTATCTGGGAAGCCTTTTTGATTCCTAGATTCAGTATCCACAGGCTGAACTTAGGGAGGGGTCTATCAACATTGATTGCCTACCAACCAAACTTGGTCTCTCGACAATTTGGGCTGGCCCAGAGCTTCCCTCAGTGCTTGTATGAGAAAAAGGGCCAAGTAATTCTTCACACCGCCTGCTTCGACGAGGAAAACGTCTCCCAAACACTCGACAGCCGGAATGAAAAAAGAAGAATCCTCTCTCCTGTGTTTTTTGAACCTTCCTTTCTATGCACTTCATCCTTCCACCAATGGTGGTCGAAGCACTATAGCGAGCACTTTCTTGATGTAGCTACGTTTTCTTCGTTACTTAACCAAGCTTTTCTCCATGTGCAGGACAAGACAAAAAAAAGTAAGTTCATTCACATCGAAGAAATACAGGCTTTCCAAAAATACTTTGAAACTATCTATCGACCAGATGATCTTAGTCGAACCATTCATGAGGCTGCTGCTACTCTAAAGAGAAAATTTCTAGAAAAGCTGGATCAACTAAAAATTCCTCCCAACGTCCCTCGTGAGAAACGTTATGAGGTAGCTTTTAAACTTTTTCCTCCAAAGTTCCCTCGACTGCCTAATGCTGATTTTGGAGTGGCGCTTGCCCCTCAATTTCCAGATTGGTTTGTCTGTGGGGAACATTTAAAACTTCTTCGACAGCAGTCTCAGCCAAAGGCTCAACGAGTGGTTTTGACTAAGCATACGTTAGACAGTTTTAAAGGGCACCTTCATATAAGAATTCAAGACGTTCGTGTCGAATCTGAAATATATGAAGGTTTGAAATCTTTAATCCATGGCTTTATGACTAACCATGTAATCATTAACTTGTAACAATTGTGTGCTATCTTTCAGCTGTGCCTAGGAAAGCTGCTTCGACTAGAGCTGCCACCTTGCAAAGTGGCAAAGAACAAGAGAGTACAAAGGTATATTTCACCTCCCCTGTTTCTGCTTGTACTATATGAATTTCTTTCTTAATTTTGCACTGCCTCTTCAGACTGGTCGAAAACCTCCAACACCTTCCAAGAAAGGTAAGAAGGATACCCCAACTGTGGTTATAGCTTCAGAGGCCTCAGATAAATCTCCTGAGGAGGTTCTCACAAGGAAAAGGAAAAAACCCACAAAGGCCTCTGGACCTACTGGCCCACCTCCTTCGAAGGTGACCAAAATACTCGAAAAGGCATCTACCACAAGTGGTGTCGATGGGAGTGATAAATCAAGTCCTGCTGTTGAACAAACTCAGGTATGTGCATCATTGCCTTTTTCTATTATACTTGACATCTTTCGCCTATTATTTCATTCTCATTCTCTCCACTTGTGTTCTTTAGGCACCCATAATCAAGAATCCAGATTCCCGACCAACTCCAAGCAACTTCGCCGCCACCGTAATTGACGATTCTGTTCCTCACCCCACTTCAGAAAGCCTCACCACCACGCTCCTCAACAGCCAAGGTGAGCCAACTTATCACCCATCTTCTGATATTGGCTCTGGTTTGAGTGAGATTAATCAACCTACTCCACATGTTACAGCACCCACTGCACCACCAGCTCCAACCCCTACTCAAAACGCACAGGCTGATGGAGCCAACTCTGATGATGATGACGCCTCCAGCCCACCACCTTTCAATCTGGGTACCTCCATGGATAAAGGTCAGTTGGTTGAAGAAGAAAGGCATGAACCCGAAGTCCAAACAACTACACCAATCCTGATCCAGCTGCGCCTGAGGAGACAAATGAACTACCTCCTACACCAGCTGATGACCAGGAGAATATGCAACCAACTGCTGAAGAGTCTGATGAAGAAATGGGAGAAGACCAAGATGAAGAAGGAGAAGAATCAGCAGAGGAGGAAGAAGAACAAGCTGAGCCTCGTCCTCACCATATTCCTTCGCCTATGGTCATTCCACCACCTGGTGACTCGCTGACAGCACTCAAGTGGTCGAACCCACGTGAGTTTACCAAATTGATTCTTGAGCAAAGGTATGGTTCTTCTTCTGTCTCTTCGACCCCATCATCAGATGACTTCGCCCAATCAATTCTCCAAGCCATCAAGAAAAAATTCTTCAGGGGGGATATTTACAAAGTTTTGGCCTCAGATCCAACTGCAACTGCTTACTTGAAGGACACCCTTGCAAAGGTTGAGCTCACCACTCTCAATCCAGATGTTTCTGGTTTTCTGATAGAGCTAACTGCTGTGGTAAACCAAATAGCTGCAGAAATAAAACTGCTTCCCTCGGTCAGGGATACCATAGAGAGAACATCTGGCTGTGAGAGTGCAGCCTGGTGTGGTGCAAAAGAGGCGTACGAAGAGATCCAACGTATGGAGGCTGATCAAAGGAAAAAGCAAGATGGGATAGCCTCCAACCAGAAGGATATTGAAACCTGGAAGCAACAAATCACGGAGCTACAAGCCAAAATTGAAAATGCTGAAAAACGCAACCGTGATTTGCACCATTTCGACGACACTGAGATAGTTGAAGAAACAAAGAATGCCATTGATCGTATTGAGGCGGCCCAAAGGTATGAGAAAGAGCTCGCAGAAGGAAAACTTGACGAATCTTTGTGCAACGCTCGCCTCAAACATCACATAGAATTTTTTTCTCAGTTGGCGTCGAGACTTCCCTTCTGATACTCTCAACACCTTCATTTGTTTAATTATCACTTGTTTCTTGGCCTTTTCAGGCTTCTGATGTAATGACAATTTTATGCCTTTTGGCATTGATTTAATCAATCATTATTATTTTGCCCTTAACTGCTTTCGACCCATATTACATGATGATGTACTTTATTGTTGTCTTTTATCAGTCAAATTTGCAATTAAGGCATTCTATCTTTTTCTTGAAAAGTCACCTTTCCAGCTTTAACTTCCAAGGCGTAAGCCTCTAGCTTTTAAAGTAACATTTATAGCATAGCCCTCAGGCCTACTTCCAAGAATAGCTCACGTGTTTCCACCGTTTGACTGGCCAATCCAATCAGTACTTAGCCTCTATAAATTTCTTTCACCTGACCACGTTTTGCGTAGAAGCAAACATGAATAATTCAGAGAAATCCTCAACCAAGAAGATGGCTGGAAAGGCCAAGGCAATTGAGGAAACAAAAAAGATGGAGGCGCCCAAGCAACCTGAAGCCTCCATTGGAGCAGCCTCTCTAGCCAAGAAGAGAGAAACTAAAATGAAGATCTCTAAGAAAGGGCGCTCCAGCACCCAAGACTCTGATGATGAGCCAGATGCAGATTATATGGACTTCCTCAAATCCATAGATTGGAGAGATTATGAATAACCTTTCCTTGATTAAAATTTGTTGTACTAGTTTCTCTTTGCTCTGTATGCCATATTAGCCTGACTTGGCCTATTTTGGCTTTCTTTTTATTAAATAAAGCTTATGTTTTAATATGAATCTCTTGCAACATAGGCTTATATTTTTTCAAATACTTGCCATTTACTTTCAAGACTCTTTTATCTTTGTCTAACTCTTCCACTTCATAAGCTCCATTAGAGAAAACTTGTATGACTTGGAATGGACCTTCCCACTTAGGGGACCACTTGCCCAATGTTCTATCCTTTCGATCCATGGGCAAAATCACTTTCCAAACCAATTCCCCACATGCAAAAGATTTAGACTTGACCTTTTTGTTGTAGGATTCTTCGACCCTCTTCTTTTGTCTTCTTAACAACTCCAAGGCTCTGAGCCTTTCTTCATCCAAATCCACTAATTCATTCATCATCATTTCCCAATAATTCTCAGAGGGAATCTCATGATGTCTTTGAACTCTTACAGACTGTAGATAAATCTCAACAGGCAATACTGCATCATGACCAAAAGTGAGTCTAAATGGGGTAGTGTTGGTAGCCTCTTTAGGGGATGTTCGACACGCCCAAAGAACTTGGTCTAACGTCATGTGCCAATTTCTAGGCCTTTTTCCCACATGCTTCTTAATTAGTCCAATTACTACCTTATTGGCAGCTTCGACATGCCCATTGGCCTGAGCATAATAAGGTGTAGAAGTTAATAACTTAAAACCTATTTCTTTGGCAAATTCCTGCATCTTTCGACCAGTGAACACTGATCCCTGATCTGTAGTAATTGTTTCAGGAATGCCAAATCTATAAATAATGTGATTTTGAATGAATTCAATAACATCTTCTTGACCTATATTCACCAGTGGTATTGCCTCAATCCACTTGGTGAAATAATCAATTCCCACCAAAATATATCTTTGGTTCTTTGAAGATGCTGGTCGAATCTCTCCCACTATATCAGAGCCCATCCTCTGAAAGGCCATGGTTTCACTATGGAATGTAATTCACTTGCAGAGATGTGCTGTATGCCAGCATGAATTTGACATTCTTGGCACCCTTTGGCAAATTCTATGCAATCCTTCAGCATAGTGGGCCAATACATTCCTTGTCGAAACAACAACCATTTCATTTTCTGGCCAACTTGGTGTGCTCCACATGCCCCACTATGTACTGTCGAAAGGGCCAAATATGCCTCTGCTTCACTAAGGCACTTCAATAAGACTCCCTCAGGGGTCTTTTTAAACAACTCATTACCCACCAGTACATAACTTAAAGCTTGATATCTGATTTTTCGCTCTATCTGAGCCGTTGGGTTTTGCAAATATTCAACTATGGGCTTCCTCCAATCTTCATCTGTTAAATTATCTATGGCAAAAATTTCAAAATTTTCGCCATCTATGCACCCAAGCTTAGTTGTTTCTAAGTCTGATGGGCATAATCCAACAACCACCACCTTACCTCTTGCTTCAATTACTTCTTGAAGGTTTCCTTTCGACACCTTGTATCCAGAGGCAATTTGAGCCAAGTCGTTAGCAACTTGGTTCTCTATTCTAGGTATGTGTTGGATGGCCACTACCTCAAATTTCTTTAATAATCTATTGGCTATCACAAAGTACATAATGAGATTTTCTTTAACACATTTATACTCCTTTGTGATTTGTTTTATAACCAATTCTGAATCTCCCATTATTTCGACTCTAGTTGCCCCCAATTCTAACAAAATTTCAAGGCCAGCAATTAATGCTTCATATTCAGCCTCGTTGTTAGAGCAAGGTCCTTCGACCTTGTACTTGAATTTTGTTGGAATTTTTTCAGGAGAAATAATGTGTATTCCCACTCCTGTTCCATTTTTATGACTTGATCCATCAAAGTATAACTTCCAGGATTTTAATTCAACGTAATTCAAATCATTTTCATTTATGGAGTGATCAACTATAAAGTCTGCAACTATTTACCCTTTTACAGCCTTTAAAGGTTGATATGTTAAGGAAAATTCTGTTAATGCTAATGCCCATTTGCCAATTCGACTATGCAAAATAGGTTTAGATAACATATGTTTTACAACATCAAAGTGAGACGAAACATACACATCAACGGGTTTTATATATTGCTTCAGTTTAGTACAAGAGAAATACAAGCATAAACATAACTTTTCAATCATGCTATACCTAGTTTCTGCATCATTTAAAACTCGACTAAGGTAATAAATGGCTCTTTCGACTCCATTTTCATCCTCCTGAGCTAACATGCTCCCTAGAGTTTTATCTGATGCAGCTATATACAATCTCATACTCTTGTTTCTACAAGGTGGTGAAAGAATTGGAGGGTGGCTTAGGTACTCCTTGATCTTGTCGAAGGCTTCCTACTGTACTTGCCCCCACTCAAAACCATCTTTGTTGAAACGAAGCAATGGCGAAAAAGCTTGTGTTTTGCCACTCAAGTTGGATATAAACCTTCTTAAGAAGTTGATTTTGCCCAACAACGACTGCAACTCCTTTTTAGTTGATGGCGCTTTCGCCTCCATTATGGCTTTGGTTTTATTCTGATTTATTTCAATCCCTTTCTTGTGGACCACAAAGCCTAAGAAATCCCCTGCCTGCACACAAAAAGCACATTTGAGAGGATTCATTTTAAGACCATATTTTCTCATCTTTTCAAAGGACTGTCGAAGATGGTCAATGTGACTTTTTCCAGAAATAGACTTTATAACAATATCATCAATATAAATTTGCATGAATGTGTCTATAAAATCGTGGAAAATTGAATTCATTGCCCTTTGATAAGTGGCACCAGCATTCTTGAGACCAAAAGGCATCACTACCCATTCATAGGTGCCTAAGGCTCCAGGGCATCTAAAAGCAGTTTTATGAACATCTTCCTCAGTAATGAATATTTGGTTGTAGCCAGAATATCCATCCAGCATACTAAGATATTCATGTCCTGCTGCAGAATCTATTAACATTTCTGCTACTGGCATTGAATATTCATCTTTGGGAGTTGCAGAGTTTAAATCTCTAAAATCAATGCAAACTCTCAAAGACCCATTCTTTTTAATAACAGGTACTATATTAGCCAACCATTCGACATACCTTGCAGTGCGAATGAATTTGCAACGAAGCAGTCTTTCGACTTCCTCTTTGATCTTTGACAATATCTCTGGTGCAAACCGTCTTGGATTTTGCTTGACTGGTTTTTTCCCAGGCGTCATAGGCAACCTGTGTTCGACCAACTCCCTGCTCAAACCAGGCATCTCATCATAATCCCAGGCGAAGCAGTCTTTGAACTCTTTCAACAGCTGAACCACTTCATCCTTCAACTGGGGATCAAGATTGGCACTGATGTAGGTAGGCCTTTTGGTTGCCCCCTCACTGAGGTCAACTTCTTCTAAGGGATCTTGTGCTAGCATTTTTATATTATTTACCAACGGATCCTTCTCAAATCCCAAAGGCTTATCTTCATAGATGGCGTCGAGCCTCTGGCTTTGCTCTCCAGTTTCAACCTTATCTGGAGGTTTTGGGTCGAAGTCCTTACCAGGACCTTCTTGATATACTTCAGAAATGGCTTCACCAGCCATATAATCATTGGCGGCTTCCAAAGCCGCTTGTAGTTTTGTTTCGGCCACATAGGCCGAAATTCTTTTTAAAGCGTCGAACTCAGTCATGATCACTGAATTCATCTCCCCACCCTGTGGGCTCTATTGGAGGTGTGCCTAAGCATGGCAACCTTCCTCCTGGTACCTCCCTGTCCCATCTGAAACCTTCAACAGGGTGTAAATACAACGAATAAAATGTTTCCACGTCAGGTGTAAACTCAAAATCAGCTGGAGGACATGGAGCGATGTTCGCCAGATGCTTCTCAAATTGCCTACTATCCACATGATTAATAGGCACCTTAAAGTACCCTTGATCAGCTTCAATATTTTCAACTATCCCATCTGGTCTCCAAATGGTGATTCTTTGATGCATAGATGAGGGTACAACTCCTATCCCATGAATACACTCCCTACCCAAGAGTGGATTGTAGTTAGCTTTTGTCTCGACGACCATAAACACTGTTGGTCTGGTAATAGTTCCCACAGTGAGATCCACCTGAATCACTCCCAGAGTGGAACCAAATTTTCCTTCATAGTTCGACAGAACCATGTTGTTGGGTTTAGTATCAGTCTCAAATTTCCCAATCTTGCTCAGCAAAAATCTTGGCATCAAATTAACCGTTGCACCACAGTCTACCAAAATTTTGTTGACAGGGACGTTTTCTACTTTGCCAGTAATGTAAAGAGGCTTCAAATGACCCTTCATTGCCTTTGTGGGACGTTCAAAGAAAGCATTCTGTTCTTCGACGCACCCATTGTTCATGATGTAATAGCACACAGGCTTGTGTGCCAACATTTCCAATTCAACAGTTTGATCTAAGTCTTCGACCTCTGAGACTTGACCAAATTCTCTTGGCATTACTGACACCACATTTACCAGAATATCTAGGGAAGCCGCTGACTCATTGTCGAAGTTATCAGTCATATTCTCATCCTCTTCGACCTTCTTTTCTGGCTGAACAGTGAACAACTTTCGTCGTATGGGCATTTTCTCCATTGCCCCAACTTGATTATCCACATTGGTGCTTGATTCTCCTTGCACCTGAGCCTCCCTGACAGCCTTTCGCCTGCGCTGCTCTCTTCGCCATTGTGATCTAGACATGGGGTTTTTACCCTTGTAGTTCTGAGAAATATACGCTGATTTGTTGGTGGTGTGGTTCTCTTTTCTATACTCGAACGAAGAACCTCTTTCCACATCAAATTTCTCCCACTTTTTCTTCTGTCCTCTCCCTTCGATAGGCTTGATCCAACTACCTGTTGGCACATTCGTAGCTGGTTTGAACGTACCTGGCCTAACTCCTGGTACTTGGTTTTTTAGCCCTGTCGAAAGCCGCCTATGGTCAAAACCTCTGTACCCTTTGTTCACCTTCTGCCCCCAGCTTTCACCAGCCTTCTTGACACCTTCTAGCTTGTGGGCAGCTTTTTCATCAAAAATGGCGCTGTATCTGGGACATAACATTACTCCAGAGTCTTTCTTCTGGCAACGATGCAAGAAATCCATAATTGTTTCTTCTTGCTTAGGATAAGCCATTTTGTTGCGCTTCTCTTGCTCATCTGCCTTACTCACTTGTTCAACTTTTCGATCCGTAATTTCGACCATGTTGACATCCATTTTGTCCTTTAAGTGCATCTTGGAGAAACGGGCTTCCAGACTTTCAGTGGTCTTGGTCAAGCAACCACCACCTGCTGCTGCTTTTGCAGCTCTTTAGGAAGCTTTTTGCCAAGCAGCTTTTTCAGCTTCAACCATCTCCTCAGCATTAACTCTCTCGACATCAGGAGATGTCTTGAAAAAATTTTCAGCAGCCATACATATCCAGTTTTCCACCAGACAGCCATCCATGTCTAGCATCTCTCCTACCAAGAGCATGTCATCTTCCAATTCCTTAACAACTTGGACTTTAGGGGCATTTCTGCCCATAGCCTCATTGGTGTTGATACTATCAGAGCTAGAATCAGATTCTTCAGCCAACTCGACCATGTTAATGCCTTCATTGGCATTTATCTTCCACCCACTCACGGTCATGTCCAAAACCTTAGCAGCATTATCTATTTCAACAAACTTATCAGCAGTTTCTTTGGTCACCAACATTAGACTGGTACCATCAACATTTAGGCCACTTGCAGCCTTACTAGAACCTTCAATTATCACAGAACTGGTGGCGAAGTCTTCAGTAACCTCCACCATGTTGACTGACTCATCGAATCCCTCTGTGGCTTCCACCATCTGAACCTCGTGAGGCTCTGTATAGTTAGCCTCTACAACTTGCAATGGGTCAGAGTCAATCTTCATCTGGGCTTTGTCTTTGTCACCAAACTCCAGCCTTCCTTCCTGGATAGCATTTTGCACCAAATCCCTGAAAAGAAAACATTGCAAGAAGTTTTATGACCCAAAAAATTTTGGTACTTACAAAAACCTCTTTTCTTTCTTTGTTCTAAAGGTGGCGTTTTAGCACCAGCAGGCACTATCATTTGCCCATCTTTAACTAACAAATCAAAAATTTCGTCACATTAAGTGACGTCGAAAGTATATGTTTTCTTAGGAAATTTGTCGTTAGATTCGACAGGATTTTTTCCTTCTGAAGGAGCTAACAATTTGCAGGCATAAGGTGGACCTTGCTTTAACTCAGCAACGTCAACCTCATTTCCGTCGAAATAAGACGTTTCACCATACAGATTCTCCACATCTTCATTGCATTCGACAAAGGCTAATTTTTTACCCCTGCTGAATTTAGCCTTTTCTTCTTTCAACCTCTCTAGCTGTCGAACCCTATCAGCCAACTGGGCCATATCTCTAAGATATTGGGTATCTAATTTCTTCCTAATGGAATAATCAAGACCCCTAGCAGCTATTTCGACCAACTCATGTTCTGGCACTTATATAAAGCACCTGGCTTTAAGAAGTCGAAACCTATTCAGGTAGTCATCAAGTGGCTCAATAACTTTGCGCTTGATGCTAGCTAATTCTTTCAAACTAATCTTAGTTTGCCCCATGTAGAACTGTTCATGAAACAAACGTTCTAGTTGGGTCCAATTATATATGGAATTTGGAGGCAAAGTGGTAAACCATGTGAAGGCATTCTTGGTAAGGGAACTTGGGAAGTATTTGATCCTAAGGCTTTCATCAGCTGCAATCTCGCCTGCTTCGATCAAATACCTAGCCACATGTTCGACAGTAGACTCAGTAGTATCTCCTGAAAACTTGCTGAACTTTGGAACCTTCATCCTAGGGGGTAGTTCTGCTTGGAGAATGTAATCCACTATAGGCGAAGTATAATTTGGTCTGGTGAAGCCAAAATTCATACCATTTCTAGTCATTATCCTTTCAACCATGGCTGCAAGATTATTTTCTTCTGCTTGATTTTGGTGTCGAACCTGTCTAAGTAGTTGATATGCGTTTTGATTCCTGTTCACCATCACTGGTTCTTCCTCCATCTGGTATGGCATCTGGTTTCTTGGTGGTTCTACTCTAAAATGATCAATCATCTCTTGATCCTCCAAGTTCGCATCAGGTATCTGACGTGGATGACGTCTTGGAATATCTTCGACAACCGTTGCTCTTCGATCTACCGCTGGTACTCCCATGAAATCAGCCATGCGTGCCACTTGTGCAGCCAATTGTTGGTTAGTTTGGGTCGTATTTTGAATCAAAGGTTGAAAAACTTCTCCCATCGTCTGAGACAACGTATGTACCATTTGCATGTTGCTTTCATCCATCTGCTATCTCAAACAATTTATGGATGTATTTGTAAGGCTAGGCGTTTGAACAGAGTAACCAACACCTATATTCTGGTTGTTTCGCCCTCCTGATCCTGACCCTTGTAGTGGCGAAGACACGACAGTTTCTGAAAATACAGGTGGAGCATTCTGCAGATTTTGCATCATTGATGTAGGCATACCATAGGGTTGACTCCTTGACCCTGGATGTGGAAAACCTGGAGGAGGAACGTGCCTGTACATTGAATTTCCTCCTGGGGGTGTTGGTGAGTTAGAACTTTGTGGTCCTCTGTACTCCAACACAGGTTGAGTATATAATTTTGTATATGTTGATCCTGGCTCAGACACTACTAATGGAAGTGACGCCTGTCCTCCTGTCGAAGACACTGGTGATGGTGTGCTTTGAGACCCCATACTGCTACTTGACTGAGTGTTTGAAATACTCCCTTGAGGATCAACTTGTTGGTTAGCATTGGTTGCCATTTTCGTAGTGTATCTTCTCTTTGGTATTCCTTCGTTTGCTGTGGCTAACGTCCCACTTCTCAATAACATACAACGAAAGTACTTCTCCACCAAGAGAGATGAGGTTGACAAAAAGGTGTAACTTAGCACTGTGTCCCACCGGGTGTGCCAATTTGTTTACTGTGAATTTTGGTAAACAACCTCTGGTCTATCAATCTAAACGCAAATTGATTAGCTTACAGGATCGACCACATAAATCGTAGGACATGTGCTAAATTTGAGAGACAAGTGTAAATGACAATAAAAATTAAAGAGAATGTAAACTAAACTCCACGTTCGACAATGCTGAAATAAAATCTAACTGAACTCCACGTTCGACTACGTGCAATAAAGTAAAGCAAAGACTTGAAATTTAAAGGGCTGGAAGTAAAGGGTGCAGAAATTAAAGGCGTCGAAAAGAAATGACAATGAGTGAAAAGCTTCGAAAGTAAAATGCAACGAACTCCACGTTCTTGGAAAGTAAAGGCTGGGATAATAAAAATGCTGTCGAAAGTAAAGTGCAGGAAAGTAAAAGACTTTGAAAAGTAAATGCAATGGATTAAAGGAGAACTCCACGTTCTTGAAAATAAAAGACTTTGAAAAGTAAATGCTTGAAGATTAAATGCTTAAACGTAAAAGTACAGTCGAAGGTAGACGCAGAAAGTTTAAATGACTTTGAAAGTAAATTTGGCATGGAAGATAAAGTTCAAGAAATTGTAAAGGCATGGAAAGTAAATGGCTGAATCTTAAACATGCTGAAGATAAATTATATTGATGAAGAAAATGGTGTTACATTACGTACATTCTCAGGAACTCGTTTCTCTACACGCGGGTACTTTGAATTTCTTTGAGTAACTTGTACCAAAATATGAACACCCCATTTACCTAGAACTAACTCCTATTTATAGTGCTAGGAAATAACTACTAAGTGGCGGTTACTGCTTCGAACGTGTGGATTTTGGCGCCTTCTCCTTGGTCTCAACTGTTCCCACGTTCACAACTGCTCTGATTTAAATTTCAAATATTGGAAATTCCCTCCAACCTTAATATAACCACTGCAGCGCTTGTTACCACATTCTCATGGTCGAAACCCTTCCAGCACTTAGCCATTTTTTGAGGTTCCTACACCTCAATTCGACTCAGGCCTCTCCAAAAACTGGGTCGAAGTCTTCTTTATATTAAAAATAATTTTTTAACATAAAATAGCTTTGATTCTTTCTAGCGTCGAAATTGAGGGTTAACACTCGGTCCATTCAAACGTGGCCTTCTGTCTTAGAAGCTAGAAAAATGGGAGTGCGTACTGTGCAGATTTGGCGACGAAGCGGGAAAGCGCGGTCAGCATCCCGTTTACCGATTGTATCGACTTCTTCGAGTTTGGGGTCAGAATCTCGGAGAAAGCCCTACACTTGTCGGGGTTTGCCTCGATTCCCCGCTCTGTGAGTTAGAAACCTAGGAACTTGCCCGCCCGAACGCCGAATGTGCATTTGTCGGGGTTGAACCTCATCCTGCATCCCCTTGCCGTGTCGAAGACTTTCTTGAGATGGGCGGCGTGGTCGACTTCTTCCGCGGATTTGACGATCATGTCGTCCATGTAGACCTCGAGCATGTCGCCGATCTCTCCCCGGAAGACTTTGTTCATCATCCGTTGGTAGGTCGCGCCGGCTTTCTTCAGGCCGAAGGGCATTATGTTGTAGTAGTAATTGCCCCATTCGGTCATGAAGGCAGTGTGCTGCTTGTCGGTCTTAGCCATGGGGATTTGGTTGTACCCCGAGTAGGCGTACATGAAGGATAATAGTTTGAAACCTGCAGAATTATCGACCAGCTGGTCGATGTTAGGCAAATGATAAGAATCTTTCGGGCATGCCCGGTTAAGGTCGGTATAGTCAACACACATCCTCCATTTTCCATTATTCTTTTTGACAAGTACAACGTTGGACAGCAAGGTTGTGTACCTGGCCTCCGAAATGAAATTTGCCTCTAAGAGGTCTTTATAGCTTTTTCAGCAGCCTCTGCTTTTTCGGTAGACTGCCTAGGCCTACGTTGTATTATGGCCCTAGCGGCCGGATCTACGGTAAGCTGATGGCAGGCCACCTCTGGGTAGAGGCCAGGCATCTCTGATGCGCTCCATGCAAACAGATCAGCGTTCTCCTTGAGACATGTCTTGAGCTGCTTCTTCGCCAGGTCGGAGAGGCCGGTGCCAATCTTTGCGCTCCAGTCTGGATGGTCTCCGAGGGCGACGAGCTCGAAGTCTCCATCTGGAATGGGGCACGTTGGGTGGAGAGGCTGCCCGTTGCCTTCGGCTGGGAGGTCATGGCCAGCTGCTCCGCCTTCTTTCTGCTAGCTGGGGAACCTGCTGTCGAGGTCGACCGCGTTGACGCGCGGGAGCGGCTTCTGCACTACGTCCGGGGATGGCTTCGCTTCGGCCTTGTGTTTGGTGTTGATGGAACTCAGGCCCTTGGTTGCAGCGTCGAAACACCTCCTGGCCACTTCAATGTCCCCGTGCATAGTGATGACCCGACCTCTGGCCGTGTAGTACTTCATCTTCAGATGGCTTGTAGATGGTACTGCCGCGAGTTCGGCCAGAGTGGTCCTCCCCAGGATGCAATTGTAGAGGGACAGGCATTCGACCACCAGGAAGCAGGTCTTGTCTTGTCGGGCAGTGTCCTCACTCCTGAAAGTGACCATCAGTTCAACATAGCCCCACGGTCTGGTGGTGGTGCCGTTGAATCCTTGTAGATCCGAGCCCACGTACGGGGTGAGATGCTTCTCGTCGAGCTGGAGGGTCTCGAAGAGGTGGGCGTACATTATGTCCACCGAGCTCCCTTGGTCGACCAGGATCATGCGGACGTCAAAATTTTCCATCTGCTCTCGGATTAAGAGGGGGATGGTGGCGTTGAGCACTCCGCCTGGGAGCTCCTCGAGGTAGAAGGTGATGGGGTTTAATCTCCCTTGCACCTTCTCGAAAGTGGTGGTCTTGGCCGAGGTCGTAGATTCCAGCTCGTCAAATTTCTGCTTGATCGACCCGACAGAGACCTTCTCGAAGCCTCTGCCGGATATGACCATCGTCATGGGGAAGTTCTCCTACATGCTGCGGGCAGTGACGAGGTATTCAGGAGGTAAGCTCACCCACATGCTGCGAACTGCCTCGGGGTCCTCGATTTCCTTGGGGACGTAAAAGTCCTCGGGTTGAGTGATGCTGAGGGCGACTTACAGTCGGTTCTCCCCGGAGGGAGGTGTTGTCTCCTCGACGCTTTGAGTGTCTCGGGCATCTGACCGAGGAGCGTCGTTCCTCTTGGCGTACTGCTTTAGATGCCATTCCTTGATCAGGATCTCTATTGCATCCTTGAGGTGGATGCAATCTTCTATAACATGTCCATGGCTCCGGCGGAACCTGCAGTACTTGGACTTGTCCGTGTTAGATTTGGGGGGTGTCTGCTTTGGAAAGTGAAAACCCCCTTTTTGAAACTCCGAGTTGGCGCACTCGGAGAGGATTCGCTCGCGGGGAGTGTAACACCCCGTTTTTAATTATTTAATCGTCTGGTTTTATTTTAATTGTGGGCCTGGTTTAGGGTGTGTGTTTGAGTGCGTAGGGGGTAATGTTAGTAATATGGAGATATTATTATTATTATTATTATTATATTAATATTATATTTCATATTAGTATTATTACTATTATTATGGTTATTATTTTTATTAAGATTATTTAGTAAAATAAGACTTAATAGAAATAGGTGGATATTGAGCTAATGAGATTAGTGAGGGTAGTTTGGTAATTAGAAAGTAATTAGTGGAAATTGGTAAGGGTTTAGCATAATCAGATTTTTAGAGATAGAAAGAAGAAAGAGCTAAGGAGAGGAAGAACAAGGGTGTGCTAGGGCAAGGATCTTCACCAATTTTCGCAGGAATTCATCAGGATTCGAGGTAAGGGGGGAGAAAAGGGTTCAATATTGGTGTTTATTTCATGATCGGGTAGTGGGGAGTCCTTAACCCCGTAGGAAAATTGTGTGTAAACCGTTGAATCGTTGATTGCTGCATATGTATGTTGTGATTCTGAGAATCGTGCATGAATTGATATATGTTTTCATGAATTTGTGTGGTTGTTGCTGTTGTATAAATACCTCTTGCAGACCTGTCGTTTTGGGAGAACGATTTGAGATTTTAGGCTAGTAATACCTGTAGTAATTCTAGGTACAAGAGAAGAGATGAAAATAGGACCTAAAATCAATGCAGAAACGATTATAGGACTGGTTGGGAGTGAAGGAGTGTAGAAATCGCAGCAGAATGTAGAATAGTGAGGCTTCTGGTGAATCGCGTAACAGATCTGGTGATACGCGTACCGTGAAGGGTGATACGCGTATGGGATGGCGTGATACGCAGGGATACGCATATGGGAACTAGGCAGTACGCGTAATAGGAAGGCATACGCGTACGGTGTTGGAAATTGGGAATTTCAGTGTGAGGGAGTCTCTGTCCGTACGCGTACGACATAGGGCAATACGCGTATGGATGTGGTCATTGGTGAGGAGATACGCGTATGGGTGGAGTCAATACGCGTATGGGGAGGCGTGATACGCAGCAATACGCGTATGGTCAGCAGAGCTGCAGAATTTTACCGTTTCGCGATTTCTTTCCCGTTTTCGCGTCCGATTCGGTTTCCTTCGATTTGAGAGGTTGGGAATAGGTGTCAGGTGCTGAGAAATGAAATATAGGTGATGAAAATATTAATTTTAATGGTTTTAATTAATTAATTAATTAATTGGGTGTTGGTGTGTATGAAGTAAATTATGATGATGGTGTTGTTGATGTGTATGATGTGATTAGGAGGATCGTGTGCATGATCTATGTTGTATACATGTTTTGTGTGCATATTGAGTCTTGCATATTCATGGTGATTGGTGGGAGGAATCGTTGCCCAGGAGGGGTGTATGCGATTCATCCGTACTCCTTTAAGGAGAATGGTGGGGATAGATCATTGCCAAGTAGGGGTGTATGTGATATATTCGGGTTCAATTGAATGAACCAATGAGTCGGTACCGCATGCATGGTGTTGTGTTGCATTGCATCATTATTCGATGTTGTTGATAATATTGGACAGTAGGTCGTGTTTGGTGTGTTGATGACTTATGTACGTAAATGCTGCCTTGTTATCATGTATTTATTCGCCTATAATATTTGAATTCTCACCCCTTTGTTATTGTTGTGTCTGTGCTTCTTCGGAAATACATATAACCCTGGTACTTAGGATGCTTGGATGTTCGTGTTGCCTGTTCGAGTCTATAGGAGTGCTCTGATACGTAACACGAGAATTATTTGGGGATTTTAAACCATTTTTTATTTGTTATTCTTTCATTGTTACGTATCATATTTTGATGTATTTTTGGTGAACCACGATTTGATGTGGGATTTTTATAAGTTGTTGGCAGATGGCCGTGAGTTGAATGCATAAAAACTATTTCTGTTGTTTCGTTTAATAAAGGAGTTTATTTGTTGGATTTAAATGTGACATTCCACTTTGGTGCAAACTCTGATTTATCTTTAATATTTTGTTTATTTTCCAAATGGAGAAAGTGGGGTGTTACAATTGGTATCAGAGCAGGTCGGTCCGTCCGGCCAGGTGTATAGTTGAGTCTGTCCTTAGAATAGGAGTTGATTTTGTGTTCTGACCTTGTGATGATTGTTGTCCAGTATGGCAGGAAGGAATGATGCTGCTCTTGCTGCTGCTATGCAAGCCATGGCACAAGCTGTAGAGAATGCTAACCAGGGTGGAAGTGCTCAGTTTCGTGACTTAGCACAGTTTCAGAGCAACAAGCCGCCTACATATGAGGGAGGTATCTTGGACCCAGAGGCTGCACAGAAATGGGTGAAGGCTGTGGAGAAGATCTTCAGGACCATGGAATGCAGTGATGCTCAGAAGGTACGGTTTGGTACTCACATGCTGGAAGGAGAGGCTGAGGCTTGGTGGGACAACAGTCGTCAGAGATTGGAAGCTGCAGGTACTGAGATTACTTGGGCTGTGTTTCAAGCTGAGTTTCTGGAAAAGTATTTTCCAGAGGACATTCGTAGTTCGAAAGAGGTTGAATTTCTGGAGCTGAAGCAGGGTGATAAGACTGTGGCTGAGTATGCCGCTAAGTTTGAAGAGTTGGTTCAGTATTGTGCTCATTATAATACTGAAGAAGCTATGACGTCGAAGTGTTTGAAGTTTGAGAACGGGCTGCGTCCCGAGATCAAATTGGGAATTGCGTGTCAGAAGATAAGAAACTATCCAGAGCTGGTAAGCAGAAGCAGAATTTATGATAATGACAACAGAGCCAGAATTGCTCATTACAAAGCTGTGAATGAGAAGAAAAATAAGCAGAGATTTGGAGGTACTCCTTACAGTGCTCCAACTGATAAGGGGAAACAGAAAACTGATGGGGGAAAGAAGCAAAAGGAGAAGGGAGCAGGTGCTGATACTCTCAAGTGCTTCAGATGTGGTGGCGCGGGTCACCGTGCTAACGACTGTCAGAAATAGGTGAAGAAGTGTTTCAAGTGTGGCAAGGCAGGTCATGTTATAGCTGATTGCAGAGCCAATTTGCCTACTTGTTATAATTGTGGAGAGAAGGGTCACATCAGCACTCACTGTGAGAAGCCGAAGAAGTCTCAGGCGTCTCAAACTAGTGGGAAGGTGTTTGCCTTGGTGGGAGCCCAATCCACTGAGGAGGAGTGTTCCGTCAAAGGTACTTGTTTTATTAATGATGTTCCTTTGATTGCTATCATTGACATGGGTGTAACACACTCGTTTATTTTTATTGACTGTGTGAAGAGATTAGGGATTGTGCCATCTACTCTAGAGCAGAGGATGACGATTGAAACTCCATCTATTGGTTCCATGGTTACTTCTTTGGTGTGTTTGAAGTGTCCAGTGACCATATTTGGTAGAGATTTCAGAGTGGACTTGATTTGTTTACCACTCGGCAGTCTCGATGTTATTTTGGGGATGAACTGGTTGGAGTTCAACCGAGTTTATATTGATTGCTTCAGGAAGACGTTGCTGTTTCTTATTCCTGAAGAGGAAGCATTAGCAGATTCGCTATCTAGCAAGGAGTTGAGGGTGTTGTTGGAAGATGAAGCAAAGTTGTTTGCAGTATTTGCCTCGTTATCTGTTGAAAGCAAGACTTCAGTTAATGAATTGCCAGTAGTTAATGAATTTCCTGAAGTGTTTCCAGATGACATCACAGAATTGCCTCCGACAAGGGAAGTTGAGTTTGCTATTGATCTTGTATCGGGTACCAGACCCATCTCTATGGCACCGTACAGGATGTCTGCATCAGAGTTGGCAGAGTTGAAATCTCAGGTCGGAGAATTGCTCGATAAGAAGTTTATTAGACCAAGTGTGTCACCGTGGGGAGCTCCAGTGTTGTTGGTGAAAAAGAAAGATGGTAGTATGCGTCTGTGTATTGATTACCGTCAGTTGAATAAAGTGACCATTAAGAATAAGTATCCACTTCATAGGATTGATGACTTAATGGATCAGCTGGTGGGAGCTCGTGTTTTCAGCAAAATTGATCTGAGGTCGGGTTACCATCAAATTAGAGTAAAGGAAGGTGATATTCAGAAGACTGCTTTCAGAACTCGCTACGGACATTACGAATATGCAGTGATGCCTTTCGGAGTGTCTAATGCGCCGGGTGTATTTATGGAATATATGAATCTTATTTTCCATTCTTATCTGGATCAGTTTATTGTGGTATTTATTGATGATATACTGATCTATTCTAAGTCTGACGAAGAGCATGCAGGTCGCTTGAGAATTGTATTGCAGGTGTTGAAAGACAATAAATTGTTTGCAAAGTTCTCGAAGTGTGAATTTTGGTTGAAGACCGTGAGTTTCTTGGGTCATGTGATTTCTGGTGATGGTATAGCGGTGGATCCCTCTAAAGTAAGTGCAATACTTCAGTGGGAAACTTCGAAGACCGCAACGGAGATTAGAAGCTTTTTGGGTTTGGCAGGTTACTATAGAAGATTCATTGAAGGGTTTTCTAAGTTGGCGTTGCTGTTGACTCAGTTAACCAGGAAGAATCAAGCTTTTGTCTGGGATGCCGCCTGTGAGGAAAGTTTTGAGGAACTAAAGAAGAAGTTGACGGCAACACCAGTGTTGATTTTACCAAGTCCAAATGATTATTTCGTAGTGTATTGTGATGCGTCTAAGATGAGATTAGGCGGTGTGTTGATGCAAGATGGCAAGGTAGTGGCTTATGCTTCAAGGCAGTTGAGGGTGCATGAGAGAAACTATCCTACTCATGATCTTGAATTAGCTGCAGTGGTGTTCGTGTTAAAAATTTGGAGGCATTACTTGTATGGATCGAGATTTGAAGTGTTTAGTGATCACAAGAGTTTGAAATATTTGTTCGATCAGAAGGAATTAAATATGAGGCAAAGGAGATGGTTAGAATTCTTGAAGGACTATGACTTTAATTTAAGTTACCATCCGGGAAAAGCTAATGTGGTGGCAGATGCTTTGAGTCGGAAGATAATCCATATGTTTGCGTTAATGGTGAAGGAAATGGAATTGATTGAACAGTTCAGAGATTTGAGTATGGTTTATGAAACTACACAGGAAAGTATCAGATTGGGTATGCTGAAAGTGAATAATGACTTTTTGGATGTGATTAAGGAAAATCAGAAACTGGATGTGAAATTAGTAGACTTGATGCCTACAGAAGGAGATGATCCTGATAGTGACTTTAAAGTGGATAATGTTGGTGTGTTGAGATTCCGGGGCAGAATCTGTGTACCGGATAATAAGGAATTGAAAAAGGCGATCTTAGAGGAAAGTCATCGGAGTAGCTTGAGTATTCATCCGGGAGCCACAAAGATGTATCATGATTTAAAGAAGTTGTTTTGGTGGTCCAGTATGAAGAGAGACATAGCTTGGTTTGTCTATGCTTGTTTGACGTGTCAGAAGTCAAAAATGGAGCATCAGAAACCTTCGGGATTGATGCAACCGTTAGAGATTCCTGAGTGGAAATGGGACATTATTGCTATGGATTTTGTGACTGGATTGCCAAGTACGGCGAGAGGCTTTGATGCTATTTGGGTAGTGGTGGATCGACTTACGAAGTTCGCACATTTTATACCAATTAACATCAGTTTTCCGTTGTCAAAGCTGGTAAAAATTTATATCAGGATAAATGTGAAGTTGCATGGTGTTCCGTCGAGCATAGTGTCGGATAGAGATCCGAGGTTTACTTCAGAATTTTGGAAGAGTCTGCAGGAAGCCTTGGGTTCTAAGTTGAAGTTGAGCTCGACTTATCATCCACAGACCGATGGTCAGTCAGAGAGGACCATTCAGTCGTTGGAGGATTTGCTGAGGGCATGTGTATTGGAAAAAGGTGGTGCGTGGGATACTCATTTGCCATTGATTGAGTTCACATATAATAACAGTCACCATTCTAGCATCGGAATGGCGCCTTTTGAAGCTTTGTATGGTAGGAGGTGTAGGACACCTCTGTGTTGGTATGAAACAGGCGAGAATGTGGTACTTGGACCTGAAATTGTACAACAGACTACTGAGACAATTCAAATGATCCAAGAAAAGATGAAAGCGTCTCAGAGTAGACAGAAAAGTTATCATGATAATCGGAGGAAGGAATTGGAATTCAGTGAAGGTGATCACGTGTTCCTTAGAGTTAACCCAGTGACCGGTGTGGGTCGTGCTTTGAAATCCAAGAAGTTGGATCCTAAGTTTATTGGACCGTATCAGATCTTGCAGAGAGTTGGTGCAGTTGCTTATAGAGTGGCATTGCCACCGGAGCTTTCGAACTTGCATGATGTGTTTCATGTGTCGCAACTTCGGAAGTATGTTTCAGATCCGTCTCATGTGATTCAGAGAGACGAAGTTCAAATCAGGGAGAATCTTACAGTAGAGGCGATGCCGTTGAGGATCGAAGATCGTAAGATGAAGCAACTCAGAGGAAAGGAGATACCTCTGGTGGGAGTAGCTTGGGGAGGTGCTGCAGGAGGCAGTGTGACCTGGGAATTGGAAAGCAGGATGCGAGAGTCGTATCCAGATTTGTTTCCATCAGGTAATTTTCGAGGACGGAAATAATTTAAGTGGGGGAGAGTTGTAACACCCCGTTTTTAATTATTTAATCGTCTGGTTTTATTTTAATTGTGGGCCTGGTTTAGGGTGCGTGCTTGAGTGCGTAGGGGGTAATGTTAGTAATATGGAGATATTATTATTATTATTATTAATAATATTATATTTCATATTAGTATTATTACTATTATTATGGTTATTATTTTTATTAAGATTATTTAGTAAAATAAGACTTAATAGAAATAGGTGGATATTGAGCTAATGAGATTAGTGAGGGTAGTTTGGTAATTAGAAAGTAATTAGTGGAAATTGGTAAGGGTTTAGCATAATCAGATTTTTAGAGATAGAAAGAAGAAAGAGCTAAGGAGAGGAAGAACAAGGGCGTGCTAGGGCAAGGATCTTCACCAATTTTCGCAGGAATTCATTAGGATTCGAGGTAAGGGGGAGAAAAGGGTTCAATATTGGTGTTTATTTCATGATCGGGTAGTGGGGAGTTCTTAACCCCGTAGGAAAATTGTATGTAAATTGTTGAATCGTTGATTGCTGCATATGTATGTTGTGATTCTGAGAATCGTGCATGAATTGATATATGTTTTCATGAATTTGTGTGGTTGTTGATGTTGTATGAATACCTCTTGCAGACCTGTCGTTTTGGGAGAACGATTTGAGATTTTAGGCTTGTAATACCTGTAGTAATTCTAGGTACAAGAGAAGAGATGAAAATAGGACCTAAAATCAATGTAGAAACGATTATAGGACTGGTTGGGAGTAAAGGAGTGTAGAAATCGCAGCAGAATGTAGAATAGTAAGGCTTCTGGTGAATCGCGTAACAGATCTGGTGATACGCGTACCGTGAAGGATGATATGCGTATGGGATGGCGTGATACGCAGGGATACGCGTATGGGAACTAGGCAGTACGCGTAATAGGAAGGCATACGCGTACGGTGTTGGAAATTGGGAATTTCAGTGTGAGGGAGTCTCTGTCCGTACGCGTACGACATAGGGCAATACGCGTATGGATGTGGTCATTGGTGGGGAGATACGCGTATGGGTGGATTCAATACGCGTATGGGGAGGCGTGATACGCAGCAATATGCGTATGGTCAGAAGAGCTGCAGAATTTGACCGTTTCGCGATTTCTTTCCCGTTTTCGCGTCCCATTCGGTTTCCTTCGGTTTGAGAGGTTGGGAATAGGTGTCAGGTGCTGAGAAATGAAATATAGGTGATGAAAATATTAATTTTAATGATTTTAATTAATTAATTAATTAATTGGGTGTTGGTGTGTATGAAGTAAATTATGATGATGGTGTTGTTGATGTGTATGATGTGATTAGGAGGATCGTGTGCATGTATCTATGTTGTATACATGTTTTGTGTGCATATTGAGTCTTGCATATTCATGGTGATTGGTGGGAGGAATCGTTGCCCAGGAGGGGTGTATGCGATTCATCCGTACTCCTTTAAGGAGAATGGTGGGGATAGATCATTGCCAAGTAGGGGTGTATGTGATCTATCCGGGTTCGATTGAATGAACCAATGAGTCGGTACCGCATGCATGGTGTTGTGTTGCATTGCATCATTATTCGATGTTGTTGATAATATTGGACAGTAGGTCGTGTTTGGTGTGTTGATGACTTATGTACGTAAATGCTGCCTTGCTATCATGTATTTATTCGCCTATAATATTTGAACGTGATTTCTCACCCCTTTGTTGTTGTTGTGTCTGTGCGTCTTCGGAAGTACAGATAACCCAGGTACTTAGGATGCTTGGATGTTCGTGTTGCCTGTTCGAGTCTATAGGAGTGCTCTGATACGTAACACGAGAATTATTTGGGGATTTTAAACCATTTGTTATTTATTATTCTTTCATTGTTACGTATCATATTTTGATGTATTTTTGGTGAACCACGATTTGATGTGGGATTTTTATAAGTTGTTGGCAGATGGCCGTGAGTTGAATGCATAAAAACTATTTCCGCTGTTTCGTTTAATAAAGGAGTTTATTTGTTGGATTTAAATGTGACATTCCACTTTGGTGCAAACTCTGATTTATCTTTAATATTTTGTTTATTTTCCAAATGGGGAAAGTGGGGTGTTACAGGGAGCGTTGAGCGGCATGTATTCCGTAAACCGGCCAGCTGGCCCCCTCGATTCGCGGGAGTCCCTGGGACGGCCTTCACGTCTTTTCTCTCCCCCACGCCGGGGGCATGAGAGTCTTCATCTCTTTGGCTGCGGCGACCATCCCAACATCGTGAGTCGAGGGCGATTTGGGCGGGCTCCGACTCCTCGAACTCGATGTACGATTGAGCTCAGTGGAGGAGGTCTTCCAAGTTGCGGGGTCTATGGATGCCCACAGACTTGGCGAACTCGGTCCCGAGACGTAGTTCCCGCACGATCAGGAACTTCTTCATGTCGTCGATTGTGTGGACCTCGACAGCTTCTCGGTTGAATATCTCAATGTAGTCTCTGAGAGGCTCGTTCATCCCTTGGAAGATGCCTTCCAATGAGTCCAACGTCTTCGAATGGCGGCGAGACGCAATAAAATGTTTGGAGAAACGTCCCTTCAGTTGCTTCCAAGACGTGATGGATTCTGGTGCAAGGCTTTTGTACCAAGTCATGGCACCTTTCCTGAGGGTGGTCGGGAAGAGCCTGCACTTAATAGCCCCCCGGACGTTCCTATAGTCGAGCATGGCCTCGAAGCTCTCGACATGATCGTCGGGGTCGGCGGCACCGTCCTAGGTCCCCAGGGGTGGAGGCTTTTCCATCCCTACAGGGATAGGGGTGTCCATAATATCCCTAGATAGAGAGGTCCTCTGGTCGTCCTCATCACTTCTGACTGGTGTCCGTGATGGGGAGTGATGGCCTCGACCAGGTCCATGTCGTCGAGGAGAGTTCCTGGAACGGCTCTTCGACTTTTCGCCGTCAACTTTGCTCCTCTTCTTGGCCGGGGAGCGCCGTGGCTCCTTATGAGGAGGGGAGCGAGGTCGCTTCTGGGCGACCACAGGCTGGGTTCGTTCCAGGCACGGTCGGAGGCCCGCAGGTTGCGGGGAAGTGCTGCGAGAGTCCGCCAGGGGTGTCCTCCGCGGGGAAGGGGACCGGCGGGGAGAAGGTGGGTGACGATGTCTTCGCGGGGAAGAGCGTCGTGGTCGCTCCCTCTTAAGGGCTTCGATCCACTCGTTCTGCTTGGCGATCAATTGGTTGGTTTGGTTAATCAAGGCGAATAGGGCCACCGTGCCCGAATCAGCGTTTGGTGGTGCAATGACTGACTGGTAGACAACCGGCGGGTTGTCCTGTTGAGCGGCGTCATACGCCGCGTCGTCAGAGAAAGGGGAGGCAATCTGCCCGTCCCTTACGTCGCCTTCTTCGACGTGGACGACCGCATTGTCCTCGCGGTGGTTTCCGTTGTCGAGCTGCGTGAAGGCGGTGTCCGGAGTCTTGTTCCTAGGCTAGTTGCTGGCCATGGTTGTCAGAAAAAGTAGAGGTTGTTTTGGTTTTACGATGAGGAAAATGGGGAAGCAAGTATTCCCACAGACAGCGCCACTGATCTTACCTGATCAGAAAGAAACCAGTGGCCAGCAACGTCGTGAGATCGGCAACTCCGGTGGTGATGAAACGGCGGGGGGGGGGGGGGGGGGGGGTTGTACCTGCAAGGTACTCCGATGCCAAAGTCAGAAAAAAGGAGTAAGCAAGTACGGAAAAGCAAAGGGTGAGTTAGAGAATATTGCGTAACCTGACCATCTTAAGTGAGAGGGTATTTATAGGCTGCCCCCAGCGCGGGGCCAATGGTCACCTGCACTGGGCTAGATTACAAGGCCTAATACAGGTGACTGCCAGGGCTTATGTGGCGTAAGGAAGACCAGCACGTGGTCTTCGCCCTGGGGTAACAGTCTCGAGATCTCCGGAAGGTGGGCAGACTGATCCTTTCGGAGGTGGGAGGTTACAGGATGACGTGTCCTAGTGGGGAGGGAAACATGGATGTCGAGGAGAGACATGTTCCCCAAGACTCAAAGCCTCTGCTTGACAATGCCTGTCTAACACGTGCTCGACGAGGTGGAGATCTGGACGTGCTCGACATTGGGTAAGTGTGGGCCTTGTTGGGCCACCTCAGATCATTGGGTTGGGCCTGCCCGACTAATGGGCAGGCGTTGGCCCAGTCCAGAACAATTTTTATTTACGTTATCAATAAAATCCCTAATCTCATGGGTGTCTTATTTCTAGGATTATTTGTTTTGAATTTCCATGTAACTTGTCATAAAAAGTGGCTTTTTAGTTATTGCTTCAGTACGTGTAAAAGGTTATAAAATGCCTGATATTTATTTTCAATAATAACTTAAAATTCAACTCTCTTCCATTTTCACGTGTTATTTCATTTTAGTCTTTACAATTGATATCAGAGCTCCGTAAGGGTTTGATTGGGAGTGAAAAATGTATGAGTGTAGTCGACAAACAAAATGTTAGAAAATTTGTGAAACCAACTATTCTAAAATTGATGGTCATTATGATCATTGGTCAATGATGATGGAAAATTTTTTGAGAAGCAAAGAGATGTGGAGTCTTGTAGACGAAGGAATATCGGCGCCGAAGATTGGAACTGCACTAACCAGTGAAGCACAGAGAAAAAGCGTGGAGGAAACCAAGCTTAAGGATTTGAAGGTTAAGAATTATTTATTCCAGACTATTGATAGAGAAATTCTAGAGACAATTCTTGACAAAGGGACATCGAAGAAAAATATGGGTGTCAATGCGGCAAAAGTACCAAGGATCCACAAAGGTAAAGAGGGCACAACCTTAAGCTTTGAGAAGAGAGTTTGAGTTGCTTGCTATGAAAGAAAGAGAGAAGGTGGATAACTTTCTAGGAAGAACTCTCAATGGGGTGAACAAGATGAAATCAAATGGTGAAAACATGTAGCAAAGCACGATGGTCACTAAGATACTTAGATCATTGACTTTTAAATTTAATTATGTTGTATGTTCGAGTCTCCGGGTGTGTGGCTCATGCTCATATACCAAATCAAAGAAGAACGAAGCTTGATGATAAAAGTAAGATGTGTGTTTTCTTAGGAATCAATGATGGATCAAAAGCTTACAAACTATTTGATCATGTTTCCAAGAAAATCATAATAAGCAGAGATGTGGTGTTCGAAGAACAGAGAAGTTGGGATTGGTGCAAAACCGATGAAGAAAGGAAAACTGACGTGCTAGTGTGTGAAGATGAAGATGAAAATCTTGAAGAAGAAGAAGAAGTTGAGCAAGAAGTAGAAGCTGAGCAAGAAGAAAATAAACATGGTGGTGGCAGCTCAAGTGGAATCAGATCACTTGCAAGTGAAGAAAGCAACGCTACACAAGAAAGTATAGTTCAAGAGAGGGCCACAAGAGCTAGAAGAAAAATAATATGGATGACATATTATGTGACAGGGGCTGATTTGACTGAAGAAGAAGAAAATCTCATGATGCTGATGGCTGAAAGCGAAAATGATCCATTCTTCTTCGAAGAAGCACACCGAAGCATAAAGTGGCAAGAGGCAATGAAAGTTGAAATGGAGGCTATAGAGAAGAACAACACATGGAAGCTAACAGATCTACCGAAAGTATTCAAGCCAATTGGAGTTAAGTGGGTTTTCAAAACCAAACTCAACGAAAGTGGAGAAGTAGAAAAGCATAAAGAAAGATTGGTGGCAAAAGGATATGCACAACGATATGAAATAGCTTACACGGAAGTTTTTGCTCCAGTGACTATACTTGATAGGATACGTCTAGTTCTTGTACTTGCAACTCAATATGAATGAGAAATATTTCAACTTGATGTGAAGAATGAATTTCTTAATGGAAAACTTGAAGAAGAAGTTTTCATTGAACAACCAGAAGGGTTTATCATAAAAGGAAAAAAAAGACAAGGTTTACCGATTAAAGATGCATTGTATGGCCTTAAACAGGCGCCAATGGCTTGGTACAACAAGATAGAAGCATACTTTATGCCTGAAGGGTTTAAAAAATGTTACAGCGAACATACCTTATTTACCAAGAAAGAAGGAGGTAACATATTTATTGTTAGTCTTCATGTAGATGATCTCATGTTTACTGGAGGCAATAAGAGTATGTGTGATAAATTCAAAAGCTCAATGGTGAGAGAATTTGATATGTCTGACTTGGAAATGATGAGATACTTTCTGGGAATTGAAGTTATATAGAATGATGCTGAAATATTTATCTACCGAAGAAGACATGCTTGAGAAATCCTTGAAAGATTCGACATGGGGAGCAGGAACTTTGTGAAGAAATCTATTATTCTTGGAACATGATTATCAAAAGATGAGGCAGGAGACGAAGTAGATACCACCATGTTTAAACAAGCAGTTGGAAGCCTCATGTACCTCACAAACACTTGACCAGATCTAATGTATGGAGTAAGCTTGATTAGTAGGTTCATGCCAAATCAAAAGTCATCTCATTGGCTTGCAGCAAAAAGGATTTTAAGGTATATTAAAGGAACAACTGATTTTGGCATACTCTACAAAAGAGGCAGAAGAAACACAAGTCTCGTATCTTATAAAGATAACAACTATGCTAGAGACTTGGATGACCAGAAGAGTACTTCTGGTTTTGCTTTCATTATGGGGTCTGAGCAATTTCATGGGCTTAGAAAATGCAGCCAGTAGTGAGCCTATCAACTACAGAAGCTGAATACATTATTGTTGCACTTTATGCTTGTCAATGTATTTGACTTAGGAGAATCTTGGAGCAACTTGGAGTTGAAGAAATAGGAAGCACGAAAATTAATTGCGACAACAATTTTATAATTCAATTGTCCAAAAATTCTATTTTCCAAGGACGAAGCAAGCACATTAGAGTAAGATTTCATTTTCTCAAAGACTTGGTAAATGATGAAGCCGTGAAGCTGAGTTTTTTAGCTCTGAAGAACATATTGCTGACATAATGACAAAATCTCTCAAATTGGAGCAATTTGTGAAGCTCCTGGAATGCTTGGAGTAATTGATGCAACTGAAGTTTAAGCTAAATGCAAATGCATTAGCTTAAGGGAGAGAAAGATAATCAAAATTAGTTATTATTTTTATTCACGGTCTTAATAAAATTTCTAGTCTTATGGGTGCCTTATTTTCTAAAATTAATTGTTTTGAATTTCTATATAACTTTGCTTTTTAGTTTTTGCTTCTGTATGTATAAAAGACTATAAAATGCTCGATATTCATTTTCAATAATAATATAATTTAATTCCTTTCCATTTTCACATGTTATTTCATTTTAGTTTCTACATAACCCTCTTAATTATAAATAGTATATTATCATGAGAATAAAGACCATAAAATCTATCCACTTGCACTCTTTACTCTTATCATCTACTAGTAAGTTGTGTACTTGCAAGACATAGATCTTTTGTTTGAATACTAATGGATCTTTTGTTGCTTCACTCACAATTGTTAAGATGGTGTTATATCAAGAAAAGAGAAAAGAGGTGACTTCACATAAATTGAATATTGAATCGTGACGATGCACTTTATTAAAGTGACTTTAAACTAATATACATAACATAATGCAATATCTGGTTCCACATTCAATGACTAATGCAATTTAAATGTCAATCAACAAACAAAACAAAAAAATTTAAAAGTATTTTTTAATTAACTAACATTAATTAGATAAAATCAACACGAGATAACAATAAATAGAGTTTGGATTAGGCATAACAACGAGGTAGGTCGGGGACGGTTTTTACCTCTTTAAACCTAAACTTGAATCCTCAAACAATTCTCGTTCTCTGTCCCAAACTCAAACGGAGATGGAGAATTAAAACGCAAATCTGTCCCAAACGGGTTCGGGTTGAGTTCGGGTATCTCCGCTCCGTCACCATCCATTTAGTAAAATCAATTTTTTTAATAAAAATATTTAATTTTTCCAAAATCAAATTACATTACAAATATGAGTAATAAAATAAAACAACCTCAAAAAATTTCATACATTCATTTCAAATATTTTAAATAATTAATACAAATCAAAATATCAAAACATTTGTCACATATTTATTGTTTTAAATTAACAAAACTAAATAATAATGTACAAAATTAAGTAAATGGGACGGGTTCGGGATGGATACTAGTGTCCCCATTATCCGACCAGTCCCCATATATTTTAATCCGAAAAAACCTAAATTCGAACTCAAACTCAGTCAAAGTAGATTTTTCCCGTCAACTTCGAAGCGGATTCGGATGGATACCCACAGATATGGATTATATTGCTATGCCTAGTCTAAATCCGCTCCATTTTTCATTGTATCCAGTTATCCAGTTATTTCACATATCTTCAACCCGTGACATCCATATTTTTCAAAGGTTATGATATGTATTTGTAAATTTTAAATCGATATTTAAGAATATAATAACAAGTTAAATTATTTTTTAAGAGTAATTAAGTTTAGGGTAATCCCTTAAGTTTAAAATGAATTAATTATATTACCAAGGAAAAAATTAATTAGTGAGTTTTCCTAAATAATAATAAATAACTAATTAATTAAAATTTGATAGAGTATATATTAGAAAGTGGAAACGGGTCGATAGTTGGTAGTAACATACGCATTGCTACTTGATATTTCATTGGTTAAGTCTCGTTTCCTTTTCGTCTTCCCGAGTAAGAAAACTGATTCATTCTTAGTGCTGCAACGCTGTCGTTTTCTGTTTCCTTCCTAAATTGATGGCACTTTTCAAAAGGATATTCAAATTTCTAGGGTTATCTAAGGACGATGTCCACGATCACAATTCCAAGGTTGATAACCACGATCAACCCTCCGGTCAACCTCTTCCGACGAAATTTCGCGCCGGAGACGCCGGTATTCATCGTAGAGGCTTCGGCGTCCCTGTTCAGGTTGTTCAAGATCGTCCTCAACTTGGTCCCATTCTCACTCCTTCTGCCTCCGGCAACGGCGGAGTTCAGGTTACTCCTTCTTTCCATATCCGTATAATCGGCAATTTTTCATATCCAGTTTTATTCGTTTTGAATCCAATTAGGGAAACTGATAATTACTCCTTGTGTTTTGTGATTTGAGGTTTTATTTACCAGTTAAGTCTGTTATATAGCTTTCTCTAACGAAAATTGGTGAGAATTAGGCGATCTCTCTGCATTTGGGACATTAATCGCCATTATGGATTATCCACTGAGTTACTGTTACTGTTGTGTTGTTAATTAATCTGATTACTTGGATTAAGATCAAATAACTTGCGGTTCTTGTTTTGAATCTGAATTATTGAGAACTTAAATCATTCTTTGATTGTTAGTATTTTACTTTGTGAAGATTATACAGCAGTTAAATTGTTTCATCATGAGTTCCTTCTTCTAGAGTTGAAATATGCTTGACTTCTAGATGCTATGTCATTCATTTCTTGATAGTATAGTTATTGCAGTGTTGTCAATTGCGGATAGTGTAAATTAATGGTCTGTCCAAATTCTGCTACACACCAGTCCTAAGCCCTATAGTCACTATTTGACAATTAGAGATTTGTTTAATTTCTGCTACGCTATAGTCGCCATTTAACAACGCCCGTTTATGGACCAGGAGCATAATTAGGTCAGAGTATGGCTGATGGTGTAATGTATATCAAACTATTACAATTGGGGGCTTCTGCACTCGTATTATACTCTATTGGATTTAGTTTATGTTTGTGTAACATAAAGTTTAATCTGCTGTGTATTTCTCTCACTTACATGAGTGTGATGAAGCTAAAATTTTCTCAAATCAAAACACGTGAAAGAATTTGAAAAGTTCATTATTTCATAATATGAGTTGGTAATGGTAAAATTTAAGATGATTTGCTTTCTAGCATGCTTTGTTTAAAAATTGGTTTGCTTTTCTGGTCCATGTCAGTACCCTTGTTTGGTAATCAGAGATTCTCTGAATACCTTTTCTAGCATGTATAATGGGAGCATTGTTTGGTAATGCTTACAAATTAGTGGGCGGCTTTTGTTTGTACTCTCATGATCATAAGTAATATGTCTGTACATGTTAGGAAAATCGAAAAATTTGCCGTCAAGGTTTGAAGACTCAATTAACTGCAGATGATAGAGGCGTGTGAAACTTGGTTTATGTCATTTCTAGTAGCTGGTATTGGTTTGTATTCCCTATCTTCTCCGGGTTCAGTTCAGCGTGTGTTCATATGTAAATGTCTGCAATTAGTAGCTTCAGTAAGGGAGAATTACAATGTACTTATTAATGAATCTTCAGAAAATAAATGGAAGAAATAACCAAAATGTGGTGCCAGTTAAGCTAATATAACTAAATGTACTCTTCACTTTTTGAAAATTGTTAACCACTAGTGTTTCTTTTAAGGGAAAATGTTTCTTTTAAGGGAAAATGTTAGTATTATGTTGGGGGTGTGGATTGAACTCTTGGGGTCTGTTTGGGAGTTTGGAGGGGAAGAGAGGGGAGGACTTTGAAAAAAAGGGAAGGATAGAGTGGAAAAAATTGAAGGATTTGGGCTGGGAGGATGTTGGAATGTTTGTTTTTATTCATAACACTAAAAAATCCCCTAATTTGGGGAACTCAAAATTTGTATTGGAGGACTTACATAAATTCTTCAAATATATTTTATGTTATAATATTCTGAAAATTAAAAATATAGTAATGATGAACATTCATATATCATCTATGAAGCACGGACACCGAGACACGACACAGACACTCCGACACCGATAGTATTAAAACATAGTACACCGACACCGCTATATATAAGAGAGTATTTAAGCTTTATTTATCCATTTATGATTAAAAAATTGAAAATATTCTAATCAAAATTAATGTTTTTAATTTTTTATTGATAACATAGCTTAAAAAAAGTCTAATAATTTTAAATTTGTGTGAGATTTGTCCAAAATATGTATAAAGGTGTGTTGAATCAAAGAAAAAAACAAATTTTTGTTTGAAACACTTGTCTGAATTATTTGACATATATGTTATGAGTGTTATACAGGTGTCAACCATTGATTCAAAGAGTGTCGAAACAAAGAAAAAACCATTTTATAGTGGGACACTTGTCTGACTTTTCCGACACTTCTTTGACTTTTGCGACACGTGTCGTACGGGTGTCATACAAGTGTCGGACACCGACGCGTGTCGGACACCGCGACACACCTATTTCTAGAGGTGTCCGTGCTTCATAGTATATCATTCTATGCAAAATCACAATTTCGAAAAATGTTACATATTTCTCTTTTTTTTTCTACAAATCCACTCACCTAAAGCCCTTCCTTCCCCTCCCGTCAAATCTCCCAAACAAAGCCTTAATCTCTTTTATCACTCCACTCCTTAACTCCTCCATCCAGTCACCGAGCCAACCTTATAACTCCTGTTAAACACTAGTGTGACTAATGGTTTTCTGTATTGGAAATACTTTTACCAAGAGTTCTTAAATATTGATTCTTCTATAAAGTTCTCATAATTGTATATAATGGTAAAAAAAAGCATTTATATTGAAACTAGTTTTACTATTTAGCATGCTACGTTTTTGTTTCCATTGCTACCCCTTTTTATGTTTTTCTGTGGAGTGGATGATAAGTCTCTTGATTATAGAATTCACATTTTTGAAGCCTCTGAATATGGTGCATACATTTTTCACTTGTCCCAAATATGTGAGCTGCATGGTTATATAATTTTTACTTATTCAAGTAATTTGCTTCTAGCAGTGAACTAATATTTTTTTGGTTTCTTGGGTTTTACTTCATCAGGGTCTGTGGTGGTATGCAAAGAATCTTAGGATAGATGAAGATGGAGATATAGCAAATAAATTCCTTGTCGAGGTTTCATCAGAGACTCCTGCATTTGCTGCAGATCATCATAAAGCAACATCAAGGTTTAAACTGAAGCATGACACTAGGCCAGTTAAAGTGATGAAACAGGCCCTATCATCAGATGGGAAATTTCAGCAGTATGTGGAACACCAGGGAAGGTTGCAGTGGGTATAAGTAACCTCTTAGAAATTGTTATGGCTATTTGTTTGTTGTACTTTGATTGTTGTGCATATGGTTGGAACCTGTAGTCAAAACGCTCATTTATCGTCGAGGCTTATTTTATGGCATTCCTTTTTCCTCGTTGTTTAGGTCCTTTCACTAGCTATTAATATATGCATGGGAATTACTGCATTTTGGTGAAAGTATGTCGGAGTTAAATGTACTACAATTTTAGGAAGCTTACTCAATGAGTTATGAAATCTCATCTCCAAGCTATATTATGGAATCTGGGTTAAATTGTTAGTCTAGTGGTTAATAGTTGATATTTTTTACTCAACCATTATAATTACACAAGTGAAAACAAACTTAAAGATAAACTGTATGTTAAATTTCAGACCACCTGATTACTCAATTAAAAAAATCCTTTGGATGTAAGCCTCTCAGCAAAAATGCAGTTTTTCTATATTTTCGGATTACTTTTACAAAGCATTGGAAAGAGGTAAGCTCTACAATTTTTTTTTTTTTTTTTGAAATCTTGATATCCGGCCTTGCGACAGACTAATTCAAGAGGGACCAATTCCACCGTCTATTAGCGGGATCTGTTTAAAGCCGGAGCAAAGTTCCGTATGGACTGACTCACATAAGGGTTGATTGCACTTAGTAGGATTCAAACTTGAGATTTTGAGAAGAGCACACTCTCAAAACCCAAGCCTCCACCACTAGGCTAACCCATTTTTATTAATGCCTTGAAAAAATATTGTACAAGGCTCATCCCATTTTTGAAAAATTCCAATCCACAGCAAAAAGTGTAAAAAAACCAATAAAAACCTCTTGAACGGATCCAGTTGTAAGGGGTTATTGATGTATGACTATAGACAGTAGTAGCTGCATAAAGCGCCTAAGTTTAATGAAATTATTGCAACCAACTCTGGACAATACAAGTGGCAACTTGTTTACACAGCCACATGGTGAAATCTCAGCTTCAAATGGATGGAGTCATGAAGAAGTTGGTAGTGCACGAGAGAACTGCTCACTAGCAAACAAAATAAAATCAAACTCCCAACTGTTTGAGGACAACATATTAAGTCAAAAAGGTTAGGTTAATAAGTAGACAGTTCACACGGCTGTTTCTTTTTATCGATTTCAAGTTATGTTTTCAGTTTTTTTTCCCGTGAAGGCAAACAAGTCAAAACTCAAGAAAGTAATCACACTGTTATTGATCATTTATGTTAAACGGTTAACAACAGTGAGTAGATGCAACTAAGTAATTGAACTTAATGAACTCTAATTAACCAATCGTTATATAGATTTTGAGTTTGAATTCTAGTTTCGATGATAATTTGTCAGACTTTACTTTACCTCCCTGAACAATAAGTGAATGCGGCCGTGATATGTTAATGAGATGGGACTCTAATGAACTCTAATCAACATTTAATAGAAGAAACTTTGCATTGTACTTTTTTTTTGTTGTACGTGGGATTGGTCGTAATCACCTTAATTGCTATGGAGAGGAAAATTTCAAGCATTCTTTGCCAATTTTTAGTGGTTTAGCACATTCCCTCCAAATATTGATTTTCATCAAAGTAAACCATGACAAAAAATTCTCAAGGTTATAAGTAATTATTCACCACAAAAAAATAAGTATATACTTAGTATATATAATTTGGAGTTCTACCCTTTCATAAAGCAATGACTTTAACTATCACTTTAATGGATTACACGTGAATGTAAAAAATGACATTGCCAACTTCTTCCTACCCTTTAACAGATATAAATTGCAAACATGCTTCTTAAACAAAAACCGGGACTTCTAACAAGAAATGTTCCCAATAGTGCATGTTGGAAGTGGCAAAGAAATGACAATGGGTGAGAGTGGGAATGAAAAAACCATTGGGAAGTGGAACAAAAGTGTGCATGTTTTTGGTGAGAGGCTAAAGAGATATCCTAGTTTAGGATGGAAGGTTATATGGAATGTTGGATATGAAGATCCAAGAAGGGTGATCCATGCATTTAAAGTTGGTTTGTCTCTCACTTTAGCTTCTTTGTTGTATTTGTTGGAGCCAATTTACAATGAGATGGGACAGAGTGCAATTTGGGCTGTCATGACTGTGGTGGTTGTGCTTGAGTTCACTGCCGGCAAGTTTCTTTCTTATATCTCAATTCGTTTCTTTTGTATGTTAGTTTTATTTTATTGTATGAACTGATTATGCAAAGTCGGTTAGATATGATATCAGAGTCTATTCAAGATCTAATGAACCATCTGCTATCAGGTTTCTGTTATTAGGCCAACCACCGTCTGTGGCCATGCATCAAACCTAATAGTGTTGATGTTATGAGCATGGTTTGTCTACTGCATGAAATGATATATAAATATGTTTATATGTGGAAGAAATTTTCACCTTACCAGTCAGACTCAGCCCATTGAGTTAGACTCAGCTCAAATTCTAAGATAGTATCCGAATATATTTATAAGTGGACGTAATCTTCACCTTACTTATCACACTCAACCTTATTTGACGTGTGTTCATTGCATATGTTTGAACTTGAAGACCGATATTTTTCAAACTTTTATTCATTTTTTGATGGCAGGGGCAACTTTATGCAAAGGTCTTAACAGAGGATTGGGGACACTGATAGCTGGATTATTGGCATTCATGGTTGGATATATTGCAAATGCATCATCTGGTAGAATCTCTCAAGCTGTTATCATTGGTGCTGCAATTTTTTTTATAGGTACACTAGATACATTTAGACCTTAACAAGTACTTTTTTTTATAACAGTGACAAAAAAACAAGTTTGTGATGACTAAATATTATTCTTAATATACGGTTTCATGCGGCTTTGTTATTGCAGGAGCTTTAGCTACTTATATGAGATTCATTCCTTATATAAAGAAGAACTATGACTATGGTCTAGTTATATTTCTCATGACTTTTAATTTGATTGCTTTGTCAAGCTATCGTGTGGAAAATGTCTTGAAGATAGCACACGATCGCTTATTCACCATTGCCGTAGGTTGTGCCATTTGCCTTATAATGAGCCTGTTGATGTTTCCAAATTGGTCAGGAGAAGATCTCCATAATTCTACTGCTTTCAAGCTTGAAGGACTTGCCAAATCTATTGAAGGTACGCAAACTTTTAGTTACATTTAGTAATCGTGTTAAAAAATTTCAATTTGCTTTTACTTATGTAGCACTGACGCTTCAGCTTGAAGGCGTGTCTGATGTCAGCCATGTATCAAATGTCAGACATTTAGTAACGGTGTCACAAAAACTCTATTTGAAAGTGTATCTGGTATCTGATATGTATCTGTGTTAGACACCAATATACACCGACACATATAGATTCCATTTGATTACTTCATTTTACCGATGTCTACATGTTAGTAATCAGTGTTATATCTGGTGTTCGTATATGTATCAGTGCTTCATAGGCTTTTCTTACGACGAAAGTCTTACTCTTTTATAATCCATATTTTTTTTCCACATGAAAAGCAAATTATCATAATATCATACCTTGTGAATTTTACCTTGTAAATCTAAATCAACACATAGTCAAGGTAAAATCTTGCAGCTTGTGTCAATGTATACTTTTATGGTGAAACCGATAGCCCTGGAGATAGCAACTCGTCCGAGGATCCGATATACAAAGGTTATAAGAATGTTTTGGATTCAAAATCTATTGATGAAATGCTGGTTAGTCTCCATATGTCATATCTAAATTCATTTTAATACATTCCTTTGAAATTTTACATAGAATCGAAAAAAATCTTATATTGCTTCTGTTTCGAATTAACCAAGGCATTGCATGCAAGTTGGGAGCCAAGGCATTCTAGGTACTGTCACAAATTTCCATGTCAACAGTATGTAAAAGTCGGAGCTGTTCTTCGCCAATTCAGTTACACCGTGGTCGCTCTACATGGCTGTTTGAGGTCAGAAATTCAGGTAACTCAAGATTTCGGCCGTTCCAATTTCGGAGACAAAAATGATGATTTACTCATTCTAATCCTATTGAAACTATTGTTTATATTCATTATTAATTTGAAAATTTGATTTTAGACACCAAGATCAGTTAGAGCCATGTTTAAGGATCCATGCATAAGGGTTGCAGCAGAAGTATCGAAAGTATTGATAGAACTTTCCAACAGCATAAGAAACCGTCGTCATTGCTCGCCCGAAATACTGTCTGATCATCTTCATGAAGCTCTGCAGGATCTCAACAATGCGATAAAGTCTCAACCTCGTCTCTTCTTAGGCTCGAAGCACAAACACAACCATGCAAACAACATGCTCAAAATAGCCGCTGCACAACTCGGTCAACACGGAAAAGCCTCTGGATTCTCTTTATCGAGTGTTAAAACCGACTCTTCTGCGTTGCTTGAATGGAAAACAAAAAGAGACTCGTTAATGCAATCGAAGGAAAACGAAAGAAAATCTTTGAGACCTCAATTGAGTAAAATTGCTATTACTAGTCTTGAATTCTCCGAGGCGCTTCCTTTTGCTGCTTTTGCATCATTGCTTGTGGAAACAGTTGCCAAATTGGATTTCGTTATCGAGGAAATTGAAGAACTTGGAAGATTATCTTGCTATAAAGAGTTTAGAGCTGGTGATGAGATTGTCGTGACTTGTGAAGAGCCTCGAGTTGATGTTTCGCGAAACAACTTACCTTCACATGGAACTGAATAGACTAATTAACAGAAACATAACCTTTAAGGTCTGTTATTTGATGAATCATTATAATGAATATTAAACATGAATTATTTGAGTGCGTTTTAATCTAGTTATTTATTTTTTTCATTTTAGTAATTGTTCACTACAATGTAAACAGATTTTTAATTATATTTCGTCATCTCATTGAAACATTGTTGAATAATTTTTAAGAAGATATGATGCTTTTAAAGGAGCTTTAGAACTGTATTGTCTTATCAACTTTAAAAGCGAAATTCATCTTTAGCTTTAGTTTAAATTAAAGAGAACACATCACTGATAAAAGATAAATTGCGGTTATCGTAACTAAAAGTAGAAACATGAGTCTTGCTTTGCCCACAAGCATAATCTGATAAATTGCGGTTATCAGTTCTATGAATCCACACATATAATAATGCAGAAAACCGATATAAACCAAATTCGGGTGAAATCTAAAAAAGTGATGTAACCCGGAAAACCTACACAACATAATAATACAATACAAATCTACTAAGTGAAGAGAAGTTCGAGAACTGGATAATATCTTTCTGGTGCATATGAAAGGATTGGATTCATTAATCATATCTTATCACTCAAAGACGGACATAAAAAGGCGTTGTCTCAGAGATCCCTTCTAGAGTTCTAATCCCTCACATAAACTCTCATTTGATTGCAAATTGGACCTTCATCCCAAATTAAACATCTTGTAACTTGTAATGCAAGAAAAGAAGGAGAATGTTATTCTTATTCCTTTTTTCTTTTCAGAGTTTGTTTGGATCCCTAAATGAAGGAATTTGATCATAGCATTCATAAGGCAAGTCCATGAAGCTTCCTTGTCCTGTGTAGGGTGAAATGCAACCGATTCGACTAAGAGCGTCAGAAAATTCAATTTCCGCGTTAAAATTTGAGTAGGATGAACATGGTGAGATTTCAGTATGCTCAAATGATTGCCAAGGTGTCATTGAACTCAATAAGTCATGTTGTTGTGGGAAACTTTCATCAAGATCTTGTACCGGAACTTGAGAGTAGTCCTAAAAACCGGAAGAGGAAAAATGTTAGAAGAAACATCTTTAACTAATAGAACCTTTATTCTCAAGTTTACTTTTCCGTCTTTTATAATAGTACCTTTGAAGAATCGAGAATCATGTCAGGGGAGAGCCAGAAGGTTGAAGGATTGGTATCGGAGGAAGCTTGCTCAAATCCAACCATATTAGGCACATTGCTCGGGAAATTAATAGGACTTGAATAATGACTCTCACTGCCGCTGCACATTTGACTTGCTCGACACGAAGCCTCATTCCCATCGGTGGAAATGGAATTGCTCCCATCATTAGCTTTAGCTCTCTTTCCTCCGTGCCCTTGGGAATCATTCGCCTTCTCATTCTTTTTAATAACTCGGCACAAAGCAAAAGCACCCTACAAAATGACCGATAAGGTATTTAACATGAAAGCGACAATGTTTGACAAAGTCAAGTTTCAGGTAGTTTCTGTCGTAAAACCAAACATACACTAAAAAGAGACGAGTCTTACCTCTGAGCCTTGGCTAGGATCATCATTAAGGCGATATTCGTGCATGACCCAATTGGTTCGATCGCCTAAAGGTGCTCTTCCACAGTAGAAAACCAGGGTCTTGCGGTAACCCGTGACAGTCTCGGTGGAAATGAATGGACTAGCCTCACACACGACCTTTCTATCTTTTCCTGTGGCTTTCCAGTAGCCAGCTTTGGTGGCTCTATTTGTTCTCGATCCATTCGGATACTTGCGATCGCGTGGACAGAAGAAAAACCATTCCATATCTCTTTTTGGTAGGAAAGATTTCTCTGCATAAATTCCACAACCCCACAAATTAAACTTCTCATAAATTCCATAAATTTCTTTTCAACATTTCCAACCTTTGACTAAAAAAATCCTATTAAACCGGCTTTTACAGCCTTAAAGTTTTCAAAGATTAACCAATAAAAGAAAAAGTAACAACAAAACAAAACAAGAACTGTTTTCTACTTTCTGTCTTTCTCATAAAGTCTCAGTTCACACTACCATGAAAGTTTTTGTTTTTGTTTTAAAGTAGTACACACTAAATACACATGTTATGCAACCATGCAAATCATCAACATGTGAAATTAAAGATAAACCTACCAGGTAACTCCCATGGATCAAACTTGTAGAAATCAACAACAGGTATAACTTCAAGCTCAATTTCAAGTCCCTCGACTTTTCTTTTCAGGTAATATCCTATCAGTTCTTCATCCGTTGGATGGAATCGAAAACCCGGCGGCAACGAAGCCCCTCCCATTCTATATTTCTATGTTCCTTACTACTATTAAAAGAGAAAAAAAAAACAGAAGTGAAACTGAAATTATTTAGAACAATGTACTATGTACCAAGAGTACTATACCTATCAAAAATCTGAAAAATCCAAAAATAGAAACTTTTGTATACAATATAGTTTTTATCAAGAGTTAAATGACATTTCAACAGTGTGCATCCATTATGTGCCAGAATCATTGTAATAAAAAAAATTCAAGTCCTCTTATTATGAACCTATTTCACCCCCTAAAGAAAATAATGAACCAGACTAACTCAACTGCAAAATTGAAACTTGAAAAGTAAAGGCTTTACAATGGCCAAAAGGTTGTTGAAGTGTGTTTGATGATAGGGAGAGATAAAAGAGAGAGTAGAGGGAAAGAATGTGGAGAGTGATAGTGTGGTATATATAGTAGGATTTGGGAAGGGAACACATAGTCCAAAATTATACACAGAAACACCGAAAGTTGGTTTCAGAGTTGAGATTGCTTGTCCCAAGAGGACCCAAAATTCCAAAGTAAAATGGCCCACCACTTTCAAAGTTTGAACCTGTTCAGTGTTCACACCTAAAAGTTTAAGTTTATTTGCTGTTTTTGTTTTCTTTCTTTCCAAGAGCTATGGACTATTTCATCAGAATCTGAGTTGAACAAACAAACAAACAATGGATTCAATAACTGAGAATTTTTTTTAGAAAAGAGATATGAGCTGTGTGTACCGCCGGGGCCGGTCCAATCAAACTGAAGTTCCAGTTCTAATTTTAAAATAAGTTAAAATAAAAAAAAACAATTATAATAAATAAAAATAACACATAAAAAATATTATCATGTATTAACAAAAATAAGATTAAATTATAACTATTTTGATTTTAATCAATATCATTTTTTAATGTATTAGATTTTTATTATAGTAGTTTTTAATTGATTTGATGTTTTAATAATATTTTTTTTATATTTATTAATATTAATATAAAAAAAATTAGACCTTTTACCATTTTGGGGCCCTCTAAAATATGGGGCCCTGTGCTGTAGAGCCTGCTGCTCCTGCACAGGGCCGGACCTGTGTACCGCTACTTCTTTTTGGATGATAAAACCAATTATCTTAAACTATATTCACTCATCTAGGAGACACAAAATTACTATGCATGAACTTTTGGACTTTTAGTAAAAGATTGCTGATTGTTAGAACACGTTTTCTCATGTTTGACCACTTTACTTGAAGGGCTGCTACGTTTATTCGTACTTGACCACTTTACTTGGAGGGGTTTTGAGGGCTACCACGGTTTCTCGTGTTTGACCACTTTACTTAAAATGGCTTTGAGGGCTGTTACGCTTTCTCGTGTTTGACCACTTTACTTAAAGCAGCTTTGAGGACAGTCTGTTCTACAGTAAAATCTCCATTTCTCAATTCTACCAGTGGGGAAATCTTAGTCAAATTCACAAATACATGTTTCCCTCCTACTCAACCGTACAACAGAACGCCTAACTCAGAAATGATTTCTCCTTATACAATATTAGGAAAACATTAGGTACCTCTATAAATTATTAAGTGAAAATGTATGTAAGGAAAAACATTAGTATTATTATATTTTGCTTACATTTTAAACTTTTATAAGTTATAACTATGATACATGTTGTACAAAGCAAGTTAATTTGCTCACAAAGTTCTTATGGAATATGGGATTCCTTGTCTATGCCATTACCCTAAAGATATTTCCATGTCATCCTGAGTCAGATTGAACACTTTATCCTCTTTTTTTATTCAGATGATTGTGTCATCAAGAGGGTCCAACCTTCACAAAAGAAAAATCTCCAAAAGTGTTTCATGAGTTTTTAAATTTTTTTAGAGGTTCTTTTCTTCTCATGAATTCACATTGAGGTGCTAAACTCATGTTAGTGGGACCAACCAAGAGCTTGTTGCTGATCAGAAAAGAAAGTACAGTGAGTAATTAGTGGAATGTTTTTCATGAATAAGAGAAAAAGAACAAAAGGTTAAAACTAAAGCTTGCTTTAACATCTCATTTTGTTGTGATGTTTGGGATAGTGAAAATGTAAAGCAATGTAAGATGGTTGAGGTTAAGATTAGAAAACACTAAAGCTTTTGCTTTTCAACACTTGGAAATGGAAAAAAGTAGAAGGGCTTACACACTAAATTATTTTCTCATTATTAATTAATGAGCATTAAGTTATTGGTTTGGTTTGAACGTTGGTCTAGTTTTCTTTGCTTATGTGGGTTGGTAGTTTCAAAATAGACAAAGCAGCAATGAGAGAGGGTGACATATATGTTCCTTGCCACGTTTTTAGAAGATAAAAAGGTGAAAGGAACTTAAATGTGTTCTCTTTGCTTGATGTGATTCCTATTTTGTCTTTTATTGTATAGCTCTAGTTTTTTTAAACCCAATGGAGTTTTGCATTCACACTATGAAAGTTAGAAAGAAGGCAATAAATAAATAAATAAGTATAATCACAACACAAGATCATATTCTAAAATAGATTAAAAATTAGTGGAATCGCAACTAGAAAATAATATTATGCAAAAATATCATAATATATAAACTATTCTAAAACAATTTTACTATTTCAAATATTCTTATGGTTTCTAGTTCACTTACACTATCTATGGCTTCTAGTACACTTACACTATCTAAAGTAGGTATCTAACTATTGTAAGAATAATTAGTTAAATAAAATGATTAATGAAAAATGATATTATTTAAATGAAGTGAATAGATGTAGTTGTGAAGAAGTAGTCATACAAATTATTCTACAAGGATTTTAATCTTTTCATAATAGTTTTTCTATATTTTCGTTCACGTAAAGGGAGTGAACTATGATTTGATAAAGAACTACTTGAAGGTCTTGATATTCTTCAACCTCGGTCCGATGATGGGGTAATCGAAAATATTTTGACGCGCAAATTAGTGATGTCTGTGAGTGAGAGGTTTTAGAGTTAGAATAACGTGTACTTGAATCTGATTCTTTTGTTAGGCTTTTACACTGAAGTTCTAGAATTTAAATTCTTAGAATCTTCTCTTAAGGAGACTTGCCTCAAAGGATAAAGATTCACACATCACATGTCCTCTAGATCTGACAGTCTAACTTATCATGTGAGGTATTTGGGGTCCCCCGTTTCATTTAGGTCGTACCTATATTGCGCCTTGGCATATTTGACGTCGATTGTTAGTTGATTTCTAATATATACAGTCTAATAGTAGAAAATGATAAAAGAGTTAGAGTATATTTTCCACATGGATTAAATCAACTTAAGTTGATTTCTCATGATCAAAATTTGTGAATAGTCATGAGCAAAATACAATAATGGTGGTTGTGTCACATATTCAGAGTTAGGCAATAAGATGTAAGATTAAAAGAGTTTGGACAATTGTAAGAGGTATGTTGAGCAATGATCCATTTAATGCTTTTCATCTATTGTGTACATGTGATGAGATCTGTCATGGTAGATGATGTCAGAAAGTGACCAAATGGTGTATGCCTATAACATCAAGTAAATGCAATTAAAGTAAGGAACAAATTCTTAAGTCTCACATTACCTTTAGTGCACATATTTCCTAAATTCTGCTTTCCCCTGTAGTTATAGTTCTTTATTCCTAGAGTAACTATTTAACAAATATTTCTATTCTACTATTTTCAATCATATTTATCACGAGTTTCACTTGTCAAATAATTACTCAACATTAACAAGATTTTACATATTTCTATGATGGTCAGCCAAAGAAATAAATATATAATGATAAATCACATGGTAAAATCATCACTAAAAACCACATCATTTCAAAAAAAATTACTTTGCATTAAACTTCACATTGTTTAACATAAGGAGTTTAACTCATGGTGAACATGTAAAATACAACCAAACAAGTTTTCAATATTAACATTTCTAGACAATACTGAGAAGAAAATATAAACATAAAAGTAACACAGTTACTTCTTGCAAGCTTCAATCAGCAAGAGGCGAGTCCTGTCACGCTTGAGTGAGTGTATGTAGCGAGCGATTTTGGATGCGGTTCTTAAGCACTGGTCGCTCTCTGCGGTTGAGCTTAAACTACAGGTCGATTCATTTTTTATCCTATTGTGAGCTGAATAAGGAAGGGAAATAGATGTCTGCAATTAACCCTGCTTTGCATACTGAGTTTAAACAGCGGTCTGTTAGGTTATGAATGATATCAATGTGGGGGGCCTTTATACTGGTTATTTGTATTTTCGCCAATACTGGTTTCTCTCTTTTTACCTTGGCAGAAGGTTTCTGGCGGGGAACAAGGATTAGGATGTTAGGACTGACTTTTTTGAATTACTGCTTTTGATTGATGGGGATATGGGATTTGGGTTTTTTGTTGATTGTGCTCGCTAAGATCTTTTCTTTGGATCTTATGCCTACGTATTCCCTTTTACCGAAACAGGGAAATCAGAGAGTTCGTAGTTCCTCCTATTCTATGAGAGGAAATGGGTGTTTTTGGTGTCTTGTTCAAAGCCCAAGACGTGAAGCTAAAGGGTAGTTTGTATCTTGATCAAAGCCCAAGATGTGAAGCTGAAAAGTCTATTTGTGTCTTGTTCAAAGCCCAAGACATGAAGCTAAAGGTTTCATCTTTAGAGAGAATTTGTCATCTCTAAAGAGGGGGTTGTATGTCACAACTGTTTATAAAGAAGAATTACTTTAACCGGGATATGTGAATCCGACAATGCTATAATTTCCTTTAAAGGGGATTTTAACCTGAAGGAGAAGACTTTAACTCAGTGTAGAGCAATGCTATCTTTCCTTAGGAATTTCTCATGCTAAAAGAGGGACAGTGGCATGGATGTAGATGATCCAGAGGCTTGCCGCTTACAGCGATTAGATGAAGGGGAATGAGTTGTTGATGTTTGTATACTGTGAACGAGGCACAACTTTGATGCTAAAAGGTTAATTGGATTAACCAGTGGTTTTCTTATACAAAGCCTAAGAGGAGGCTATTTGTATCTCGTACAAAGCCCGAGAGAGAGGCGAAAAGGTTTTGACCCGACGATGGAGTCTGTTGGTATCTCGTATAAAGCCCGAGATGGAGGCTATTTGACTCAACAAGGGAGTTATTTGTATCTCGTATGAAGCCCGAGATGGAGGCTGTTATTTGTTTGGCTCAATAAGAACCTTTTTGTATCTCATATAAAGCCCGAGATGGAGGCGAAAGGGGTGATTGACTCAACGAGGGAGTCTCTTATGTGTCTCGTACAAAGCCCAAGAGAGAGGCTAAACGTTGTTTGACTCCGCTGGGGAGAATCATTGTACAAAGCCCAAGAGGAGGCTAAGGTAACTGTTTCAGTTGAGTGACAAATCCAATATACTGATTTTAAAAGAGAAAATCAGTTCTTATATGAGTAACACTGTACTCATGGATTTGATTCAAGGATCTGGGTTATTCCTGTTCTTTAAGGAAGCTGGAAATCCAAAGAGTATTGAGACTGTCCGAGTCCGTGGGTTTCCTTCCTATTTGACGAAGGGGTCACTTGAGAATGTCTTTGAGACTCAAGGAAGTTAGACTGTCCAAGTCTACAATTTTATCTTTTGTACTATGCTTTGAGGAGCGGTAGTAGACTCTATGAAAGGACTGTTCTATGAAGTTGACTAGGTTCTGTTCCTATACCTCTAGGAGGTCATCGGGACAATTTGTACGAAGCCTAAGAGGAGGCTGGAAGCTTTTAAGAAGCCGACGTGTCCTTGTACTAAGCCCAAGAGGAGGCTATCATTCCCGGAGGAAGAGATCATTATACGAAGCCTAAGAGGAGGCTGTGAATACTTCTAAGAAGCCGTAGGGTCCTTGTACTAAGCCCAAGAGGAGGCGAGGGTTGCTTTTAGAAAGCCTGTGGGTCCTTGTACGATGCCCAAGAGGAGGCCGATGCTTTTAAGAAGCCCGTGGGTCCCCAAACCCCGAGAAATTCAAGGCAATGCTATTCACCGAGAATAGATCAAAGTCAGGAAAGTTCGAGAATTTGGAAGAAACTCAAAGATGTCATTCACGGAGAATACATTCATCTTTGGGAGTAGAGTTTCTTGACAATTCCTAATGAGGACAGCCTGAGAGAAGACTGTATCTGGTGATCCTATTGGGGATCTAGTTGTCTATTTCTATGAATAAATGAAACGGCGTCACCTAGTTCTAGACGTAGTTGCCGGGGAAACTCGAAATATCTATACTATTATTACACAGTTGATATGAGTTTATGAAAGAAGACTTACAGTGAAACAACCCTACAATACAGTTATATGTATATGAAAGCGGTAAATGAAAGCAATAACCACTTACTCGGTTGTAGAGCTTCTATGCTGTTTGGTTAGTTGTTCAACAAAGAAAGATTGAAAACAACAATATATTCAAAATCAAAGGAGAAAGTGCTTTGAAAAAGAAAGATTTGGGGCTTACAGCTCAAGGAGAGGCCCAGGGTTTTATCAGTGAGCGCACTGTTGAATTTGTACAGAGGGACTTATACAAGTGACTGAGGCCCAAAAAGGTTTTTTGTACAAAGGGATGGGTCTTACACTCTCTCAAGAGGCCCAAAAGTTTTAAAGAAGAAGAGTGAGGCTTATAACACGAGGGTAGGCCCAGTTGATTTTTCGTTAAAAATGGCGATCGCGCCGAGATTTTCCTTTTAACGTAGAGGGACTTATACAATAAGTGAGGCCCAAATGATTTTGGTTAAAAGGGGGTTGGGTCTTACACTCTAATAGAGGCCCAAAAAGTTTTGAATGGGTCTTATAGCTCAAGGAGAGGCCCAAGGGTTATTTTGAAAAGGCGACGATCGCGCCGTTTGTTTTTGACGGTATCGGGACTTATACATTACACGGAGGCCCAAAAAGGATTTGGTCAAAAAAGGATTGGGTCTTACACTCTATTAGAGGCCCAGAAAGTTTTGAAAATGATTTATGAGGGTTGAATTAATCCAAAAACCCTAATTTATTTTCAAAAATGTATTTAATTGAATAAAAATTCAATTAAAAATGATCAAAATTGTTTAACACATGGAAAACAAATTGTGATCTTGGATTAATGCTTCAAAAATTAAGTATTGACCTACAAAATAATTAGAAGACATTAAAAGTTGCAAAATCAATGTAGAAAAAATATTTAAAATGTCAAAAATAATTAAAATATTAATTCTTTGTAAAAATATCAATTATATGAAAAAAATAATATTTTTGGGATTTTTTGATAAAATAAAATATTTTAACATTTTTGTGAATTATTAAAAAAAGAATCAACTCAAAATCATTAAAACTCAGAGAGAAATTAATTTTTGAATCAATTAAACAAAATCACAAAATTCAAATATTTGAATTTGTGAAAAAGGCGCCAAGAACATAAGCAAGAACACGCGCGTTTTTCTGGGTTTGGCTGATTTGCGTTTTCCATCCAATCTCACTGAATACGTAATCATATCATGCAATCCACATATCATTATGCTCGTCTCAACCTCACAATCATGTCTATAACACTTAATTTCATTTAAATTAAACATACAACATGAAATCACGAAGAAACCTCAATAACCCTAATTTCTGCATGAAGGCTAGGATTTTTGATACACGATTCAAACAATGCAATTAATTGAGGGAAAACATTCCATGCATGATTATGAACATATGGCCAAATTATTGTGCGAGGAAATATGCATAGATTGAGAGATGACCAAGTATATGCTTACCTCTAAACCGTGACAGCAAGTGCAATGTGATTTTTGATTTGGAGGTGTTACAGATGAGTGGTGATGATCTGAACAGCTTCCTTACACCCTATGGAGTGTGTTTGAATGCTTAGACTTGATTGAAATTGGCTGGATCAATTCGTGGCATCTCAGCTGCAACTTGATTGAAAATTTGAGCAACCAGCTGGTGATTTTGTGAAATTGATGTTTCAGAAGTGATTTAAGTGTTTGGATCACTTCTATATGATGTATGTGAGGTGTGTGAGTGATTGGTTTGATTGGAAAAGCTCTCAAACTCAAAACCCGATAGTTACCTTGCTAAGAAAGGCATTTTTGCCAAGAGAAAGAGATTTTGAGAAAGGCAAGTGTTGTAGGCCTTTGGTGTACTTAAACTGAACACAATTGAGCTCTATTTATAGTAGAGCAAGTTTATTTTGCAAGGAATAGTGAATGGCAGCTGGTAAGTAGGTTTGGCCAATGTTGTCCAATGGAAATGCAAGTCTCCTCTAGCCATTGACTAGAGGTTAGGGCACAGAGCTTTGGTTCCCTTGGTCTTGGATAAGTCTTGACTGATTTCAGATGAGAATGGCTCAGTCCATGCCACCTTGATGCTTCCATTGAATGCCTCAATCCAAATTTGGAGTCTTGTCCCTATTTTGGCCATTCTAGGTTCAACATGCTATTTCTTGTTCCATGGACTTTGGAGGCTTGGCTCAGTGATTGTCCCCTTTAGATTCAATCCTCAGATGTGTCCAAGTGGATAGGAGCATTTGAATTTGGCTGATTTTGGTAAATCGAGCAAAGTTGCAAATTCTGCCTTGCCTTTGACAGATTTCAGCAAGGCAACTTGGCAATGTCATATCTCATGGTGTAAGTTGAATTTGGCAATGTTCTTGGCCATTTTGGAAAGCCCTTACATGATACAACAACTATTTGAACATGTTTGATTTTGATCTCTTTTGATTCCAAGTGAAAAATCCCTCTACATTTGGCAAAAAGTGAAGCAAAATCTGACTTAGTGAAATTTTCACTAAGTGTTGGAACAAAGTGTGATTTCTTGATTTTGATCACTCCATAACTCAAAATCCTTAATGAATTGGACTCAGGTCTAGTTGAAGTTTTTGTAGAGGGTAATGAGGGCTACAAATCCATCTTTGGATGAGAAAAAATGGCCTTATGGTTTAGGAGTTATGATCCTTCAAAGTTGGTACCCTTGTCACTTTATTTTTAACTTAGAAAATTTTCTAAGTTTTTATGGTTACCCCTTTTACAAGTTATCCAACTTTTCTTGATTTTTATTGATGAATGATGATTCAAATCATACATTAACATCATTTTAGGGTTAAAAAACCATTTTGGTGATAAATCTCAAAAAGTCAAAGTTGACTTTTGTGCACAGTTGACTTTTTATCAAATGAATTCCAAACTGTGCAATTCTTCATGAAATCATGTCCTTGACCTAAATCAAACTTGATGGACATGTTCCAAGGGTGTCATAGGGTATATTGGGGTATGTCCTAGGGCTTGGGAGCATGTCCTGGTCAAAAGTCAAAGTTACAGTTGACTTTTTCCTTAAAACCCTAATTGTGGTGCAGGTGAAATTGAGACTTGTTGCTCAAGCTTCTTGCATTAATCCATTGTTACAAATGGATCAATATAGCTCATTAGAGACCCTCAAATCCTCTCTTGAGGTCTTGGCTCTTGATTTGCCCCAAAAGTCAACTTAGGGGTGAATTAGGTCAAGAAACCCTAATTCCTGATTTTTTGATGAATGCATCCCCCAAGGCAAAATTGACTTGATGAATGGGTCCATGAGGTTCCATGGAGTACATTAGTTTGTGTTTTGGATCTTTGGCTTGTGCCCAGATGAAACTTTCCATCTGGAGGCCCTGGTCGACCAAAACCCTAATTTGGTGATACTGGCGATCTTGAGACTTGATCCACCTAGAAGGGAGCAGCCTTGTGCTTAATCCTTTAAGTGGGAGTCCTTTTGATCATTTGTGGATATGTTAGAGGCTAGACAAGTTGAAGATCAAGTCATTCCTTGATTGATCCTTTGTCTAAGAGCTCTGAGAGGGCCTAAAACCCTAATCTTTGATAGTAGTGAATGCTCAACAACCCTTGAGGTATTTGATGAGGCATGAAGGTACATCCATACTGTGATGATGATTTGCACAATGATGGGAAATCTTAGTGGTCAAAATTTGGGGTATGACAAATGCCCCTATTTAATCTTCTTAGACCCGAAGGTGAGAATGACGAAGGTATTCGGGCATTCGGGGTGCAAGAGGATTAAATATCGGAATACCCGAAATTTTGATGGTGGTTATGAATGGTAGCTTGCGCATTCATCTTCTTTTACTAAGCAAGGATGCTTAGAAAAGGTAAACTTCCCCTCGATCCTGGTCTTCGGCCAAGGAACTGGTCTTAGTTGTGGAAACAAACTTCCCCTCGATCCTGGTTTCCTACCAAGGAACTGGTCTCAGTTTTTGATTTAAACTTCCCCTCGATCCTGGTTTCCTACCAAGGAACTGGTCTTAGTTTCTGATTTAAACTTCCCCTCGATCCTGGTTTCTTACCAAGGAACTGGTCTTAGTTTCTTTTGTCAATAAACTTTATTGACAAGGAACGCTATTTGTAGCGGATTTCCCTCAAACTTCTCGCCGGATTTTCCTGGGGAGATGCCATTTGAGTGGAAAAAATGATGTCAGACTTGCTGGGGAACCCAGTCGTCTGAATTGTAGAGGTATACAAACTTCTCTATTTTGGAGACGCCATTTGTCGATTCTACTGGGGAAAGCAAGTCTCTTGAGAGACTGCTTCCGCTTGGGGTCTTTACATCATACTTTTCTCAGAGATCTTCTCGGAGAAATGCCATATGATGTGATCCAATTTTGAGGTGCCGATGACCTTTTCATCAGCGGATTTTCAGAGAAATACTGATGTACTGCCGAACCTTTGCTTAAGAGGCTTCCTCTGGGGATTTTTCTTAATCCGGGAAAGCAAGGATATCATCTTCAATGGCGAAGAGTGACATCTGTTGAAGGTTCTCTGGCTTTTCAGAGGTTCAAGTTATCAAAGTGGTCGAGTGCCGACTCTGATCTAAAGATACACTGGTGGCGAGGTTGTTCAGACACAATGTTTCCTGACGAGGAAAGAACTGACAACTCGATTGAGAGAACTCCTATCACTAAGGGACAAGACCGGCTAAAGTGATAGCGATGCAATATGAAATGTAAATGCAAATCAATAATGCATGATGTATGTATGTATATGCTGACAAAACTGACGCGACGTACAAACTAAAAGATAAACATGATAGGATACTCGGCCATCGCGGGGCGTGTAGAGATATCGCTGGTTCAAGATAGCAATTCCACCTTGCTTAGGAGAGATAGTCCCTGCTGGGAATACTGTTGATCGGGCTTAGGAGGTAAGAACTCTGTCGAGGGGTGTCATACGAAACAAGGTCTCTGACACAGTTGATCCCTTCATTCAGGCGTACTGGGTTAGAAGGAGTACTTTGATTCTGCACTTTGAAGTTTGCTTACTTCTGGAGAAGCGGTTGATGCTCTTCTGATGTTCAACAGTCAAAAGAAATTGTCGACTTTATTTTAAAAGCAGAAAAAGTTTTAACAAGTAAATTCATTTTTGTTTCATTTCAAGAATCGTTGATCATGTTAAAATGTCGTTCTGTAAAGCTAAAACAAGTAAGAATTACAAACAAAAGCACAAAGGCTCAAATTTTATTGATAAGATGGAGATCAGCTAAACGCGTGACTCCAAAGAGTCTATACAAAGTTTGAAAATGGTAATTTACAGGGAAAAGGGCTTCGTTGAAACATAACGACCACTATCCTTCTACCAACTTTGAACTTGGGACATCCTGAGCTTCTGTCGAAGATGACCTTGACTGGAGTTTTCCTCCGATGGATGCTGTAACTGTTGCCGAGGGACTTGCCTCTGTTGAACATAGTTACTTGCCATTATCCCTAATTTTTTCCTGGATTGTACTTTGAGATTTCCAACCCATCGGGATGATTTTTTTTTCATGTCTCTAACTTTTGCCTGGACCGCCCTTTCGGGTTTTCAATCCACCGAGACGTTTTTTTATTTATTTTTAGTTTAGACGAAGTATTTCTTGACTACATCAACATTCGTGGGGTAGGCAAATTCCTCTCCGTCCATGGTTGCGAGTCTCAAGGCACCGCTTGAGAAAGCTTTCGTGACCACATAAGGGCCATCATAATTCGGAGTCCACTTGCCCCGAGAATCAGTGAGAAAAGATTGTATCTTCTTGAGCACGAGGTCTCCTTTTCTGAAGATGCGAGGTCTGACCTTTTTGTCAAACGCCTTCTTCATTCTCTGTTGATACAACTGACCGTGGCATAGTGCCGTGATTCGTTTCTCTTCGATCAGGTTTAATTCGTCGTGTCGGCTTTGACACCATTCAGCTTCGGTGAGCTTAGCTTCCATCAATACCCGGATTGATGGGATCTCTACTTCTATGGGGAGCACTGCCTCTATGCCATATACTAGAAAGAAAGGGGTTGCCCCTGTTGAAGTGCGAACAGATGTGCGATAACCGTGAAGAGCAAAGGGTAGCATCTCGTGCCAGTCTTTGTAGGTTACAACCATCTTCTGAACAATCCTCTTGATGTTCTTGTTAGCCGTTTCTACCGCTCCGTTCATCTTGGGTCGGTAGGGAGATGAGTTATGGTGTTCGATCTTGAACTCGGCACACAACTCTTTCATCATCTTATTGTTCAAGTTAGATCTATTATCTGTAATGATCTCGCTTGGAACACCATAACGGCAGATGATATTATTTTTGATAAATCGGACCACCACTTGTCGGGTCACATTGGCGTATGACGCTGCTTCGACCCACTTGGTGAAGTAATCAATGGCTACCAGGATGAACCGATGTCCGTTTGAAGCCTTAGGTTCGATCAAGCCAATCATGTCGATTCCCCATATGGAAAAAGGCCACGGGGAAGAAAGAACTTTGAGATGTGATGGCGGTACATGAATTTTATCGGAGTATATCTGACACTTGTGACACTTCCTCATGTACTTGTAGCAGTCGGATTCCATGGTCAACCAGTAGTACCCTGATCTCAGAATTTTTCTCGCCATTGTGTGTCCGTTGGCATGAGTGCCAAAGGATCCTTCATGAATTTCTTTCATCAGCATTTCTGCTTCTGGTCTGTCGACGCATCGGAGCAAGACCATGTCAAAATTTCTCTTATAGAGAGTGTCACCACTCAGGAAGAAGTTTCCAGCCAATCTTCTGAGGGTCTTCCTGTCTTTTCTGAGTGCCCCATGTGGGTACTCTTGTTTCTGAAGGAAGCATTTGATATCGTGATACCAAGGTTCGTCATCTATGACTGCTTCGATCGCGAAGATGTAAGCGGGCCGATCAAGGCGCATTATGTCGATCTTAGGTATGTCATTCCATTGACCTACACTAATCATGGAAGAGATAGTGGCTAACGCATCAGCCATGTGATTCTCATCACGAGGGATGTGATGAAACTCAACTCTGTTGAAGAAAGGTAGCAACCTTCTTGCGTAGTCTTTGTAAGGAATCAATCCTGATTGGTATGTGTTCCAATCTCCTTTTATCTGATTGATAACCAAGGCTGAGTCGCCGTATACGTCCAAGTTTTTGATCCTTAAATCAATCGCTTGTTCGAGACCCATAATACAAGCTTCGTATTCGGCCTCGTTGTTCGTACATTTGAACGTAAGTCTGGCAGTGAAAGGAATGTGGGTACCCTGAGGGGTAACAATTATTGCCCCAATTCTGTTTCCGTAATGATTAACTGCTCCGTCAAAGATAAGTCCCCACTGGGAACCTAGCTCTGGCCCTTCTCTGGGTAGCGGTTCATCGCAATCTTTCATTTTTAGATACATGACATCTTCGTCTGGGAAGTTAAACCCGATTGATTCTTGATCGTCAATCAGTTGATGAGCCAAATGATCGGCTAAAATACTTCCCTTAACGGCTTTCTGAGCATGGTACTCTGTCATATTCTGACAACAGCATCTGCCAACGGGAAATTCTTCCCGTGAGAGCAGGCTTTTCGAAGACATACTTGATTGGATCCATTTCTGAGATTAACCAAGTAGTATGACAAATCATGTACTGGCAAAGACGTTTGGCTGCCCAAGCCAAAGCACAACAAGTTTTCTCAAGCATCATGTACAGAGTTTCACAGTCGGTGAATTTCTTGCTCAAATAGTAGATGGCAGACTCCTTCTGTTTAGTTTCGTCTTGTTGGCCAAGTACACACCCCATTGAGTCTTCTAGGACTGTGAGGTAAATGATCAGTGGTCTTCCTTCCACTGGAGGTGATAGAATCGGTGGATTCAACAAGTATTCCTTAATACTGTCGAAGGCAGTTTGGCAATCTTCTGACCAAACGCAATCCTGGTTCTTTTTGAGTAATTTGAAAATCGGCGCACACGTGGCGGTCATAAGGAATATGAATCTGGAGATGTAGTTCAAACGTCCCAGGAATCCTCTAACTTGTTTTTCAGTTTTCGGCGAAGGCATTTCTTGAATGGCCTTGACCTTGTCAGGATCAACTTCAATTCCTTTCTGGCTGACGATGAACCCTAGTAGTTTCCCTAAACGGACACCGAAGGTGCACTTGTTGGGATTTAAGCGGAGCTTGAATTTTCTTAAACGTTCGAACAATTTTGACAGATGTTCAATGTGCTCACTCTCTATTTTTGATTTTGCAATCATATCATCGACATATACCTCGATTTCTTTGTGTATCATGTCATGAAACAGAGTAGTCATGGCCCTTTGATAGGTTGCCCCGGCGTTCTTCAAACTGAACGGCATTACCTTGTAACAAAAGGTACCCTATGGGGTAATGAACGAAGTTTTCTCCATGTCTTTCGGTGCCATTTTGATCTGGTTATAGCCCGAGAATCCATCCATGAAGGAGAAAATTTTGAACTTTGCCGTGCTGTCCACCAGCATGTCAATGTGTGGTAAAGGAAAGTCGTCCTTTGGACTTGCCTTGTTCAGATCCCTGTAATCAACACACATTCTGACCTTTCCGCCCTTTTTGGGAACGGGTACAATGTTGGCTAACCATTGAGGATATTCAGACGTAGCGAGGAAACCCGCGTCAATCTATTTTTGTACCTCCTTTTTGATTTTGATGGCCATGTCCGGGTGAGTCCGTCTCAACCTTTGCTTTACTGGCGGACATTCCGATCTTAACGGTAAGTGATGTTCCACGATGCTGGTATCCAACCCTGGCATATCCTGATAGGACCAAGCGAATACATCGGGGAATTCTCCGAGAAGCTTTATCAAACCCTCTCTGGCAGTGGACTGAACAGTGCCCCAATCCTGATTTCTTTTCTCTCTTGCTCTGAACCCAAGTTTACCGTTTCCAACGGTTCTTTGTAAGGTTCAATGGACCTTTCCTCTTGTCTGAGTAGTCGGGAGATCTCTTCTGGAATTTCGTCGTCATTTTCTTCTTCAGCCTCGAATATTGGGAACTCAAAGTTGGGAGAAGGCATCGGATCGTATGTTTCAACGGGGTTTAAAACAAGCAATCTGCATGACGTGATGATTTGTGTTTAGAAGGGATAGAGAAAATGCAAGTGTGCGCAGTGTTTTTATTTTACTGCTTGTTTTTATTTTTATTGTTTTTTAGGATTACCATTTTCTGAAAAAAGCAAAAAGAGAAAACAGCAATTAATGCAGAAATTACAGAACGACGTTATTTTATTAATGAACAAGTCGACTCTTGAAACTACAACCCTATAAAACAAAACTCAATCGCTTTGGGCAAAGCGAAGAGGGAAAATTTACAGAAAGCGAGCCCTATCAAAACACCCGTTTCACCTGGGCAGGGTGAAAGGTTAAAGATGGCAATTACTTTGACTGATGAACGATCTTCGGAACCTCGACGGCAACCCAATGGCGGCGAACTCCTCGGTGAATCACAAAGTCTGGCACCTTCCTTGATTTGTCTTCAGAAATGACGCTGATTTCTGGTGGAGCAGGATCATTGGAATCTGTCTCCCAGGCAGAATTGTCGTAGGAGAATTCCTCTGTTGCATTTTGCAGAGTATTTGTGCTCTCAGCTGTATTTTCCCATCCAGTTGGCTGGATATCTTCGAGCTTGATACGAGAGCTTTCGGGAGCGGTGTACTTGACCATATAGTCGTATTTTCCACTTGGTTCTCCCAAAGTGTCCCAAACTTCTTTGGGACTGGAGGAGTCATTTCTCTCGATGACGTTGACCTCGGGAAAAGCATAGTTAATGAATTCAAGTCCTGCAAACGTTGCGAATTCATCTTCATGTTGAGTAGTTTCCGAATGACCTGAGTATTGATCCCATGACATGGTGGGGACGCATGTATTCTGTTCAATGATGCTCAGCTGAGTTTCATTACTCGGCTGACTTTCTTGCCCCAAGTTTCCTGGATAAGGTTGCCACATTAGCAGACCATCCATTGGGCCATAGTAGTTGTAGTCAAAATTGTCTTTCATTAGAGTGTCCTCCTCAAATGAATTTGGTGGTGCACGGTATCCTTTCGGATCACAATCCCCGTAGATCATTTTGACATCTGTTCTTGGTATAAATATCGGACTTTCTGTAGGAAAGCAAAAAGGCATAGGCCATCCTTGTTAAAATAGGACTTCCATTCTTCATCTGTGTCAGAGGGATCTTCCTCATTGATAGCATGAACTGCTTGAGACACTGGGTGAAGGAAACCTCCACTGTGGAAGAAGTTTTGAAAGGGATGAAAACCTTCATCGTTAGTAGCTGTCTGGGTACAGGTTGCAGAAAAACCAAGACCCTTCTTTGTTTTATTGTCAATAGGAATGACAAGCTGTCCCCATCCTGTTGTGTCGGTACTCTCGACCGCTTTGATAGCATCTTTGTATGAGGAAATCGAGGTTCCTCCTTGGGATTGATTATCCTTGCTCACCGACAGTGCTTGGAACTGAGTTCCAATAACCTCCTCGGGTTCTATACCAGTAGACGATGACAAGTTACTCACAAGCAAGGCTTGTTCCCCATAAACCGTGACAAGTTAATCGTTCTTGACGAACTTTAGCTTTTGGTGTAGGGTCGAAGTAACCGCTCCAGCCTGATGTATCCAAGGTCTTCCTAATAAACAACTGTATGTTGCCCGGATGTCCATGACCTGGAAAGTGACTTGGAAAGTATGAGGACCAATAGTTATGGGAAGATCAACTTCACCGATAACTATTTTTCTGGATCCGTCGAATGCTTTGACGACGACCTCACTGATTCTCATCGGAGGGCCTTTGAATGATAATTGCATCAAAGTGGATTTTGGCATAACATTCAGGGCTGACCCTGTGTCTACCAGTACGCTGGCTAAAGCATCGTCCTGGCAGTTAACTGTGATATTGAGCGCCATGTTGTGACGGTGACCCTCTTCAGGTAATTCTTCATCACTAAATCCCAAATTGTTGCAGGAAGTGATGTTAGAGACAATACTATCGAACTGTCTGATTGTTACATCCTGTTCCACAAAGGCCTGCTCCAAGACTTTCTGTAGAGCCTCCCTGTGGGCTTCTGAACTGAGTAACAGTGATAATACAGAGATTTTTGAAGGAGTCTGTAACAGCTGATCAACAATGTTATATTCACTCCTTTGGATGAGCTTCAACATCTCATCATTGTTTTTCGAAAGGTCGGGACCACTGGATTGACCGACTGGTGGATCGGGAGTTTCTGCCTGAAGTTCCATTTCTTTGTTAACTTCCCCAACCCCTCGGTTGAAGATTTTACCACTCCGTGTTACTCGACTGATGTCTGCAATGTTCACAATTGAGGGTAATGGAATTTCCTTTCCATTCTCAATTATTGTCGCACCGTATTTGTAAGGGATAGCCTTAGCTGATTCATACGGTAGCGGTCCTGGTAGATAGATGACTACAGGAGCCTTCTGATTTTTCTGACCATCATAAGTAATCTCGATCCGTTCCTGGTTGGGAACTTTAGATTCTTCAAGTAGAGGGATAATGGCAAAAACATCCCTGGTCCTGTGATGACTAGAGATCGTGACTACATCCTCAACTTGCTCGGCAAGGTAGTTCGGCGTCCAGTTGATGGGTTCAGAACCCGAATATGGACGAATTTCTCCACGATCGACCTGACCCTGAAGAGCTGCTCTCACAAGGTAACACCCTTGGTTATTTTCTGAACAGACGCTACAACTGTCATAGTTGTGTGGTGGCACCTGGCCACGCCCACTTTGAATACAATGTAACCTTACTAGGTCAGCTTCCACTGATTGGACATCCTGACTCTGACGCCGAGTAGGATTCCTGTTACTGATACTAATCTGCTGAGTATCTTCATCCATGTAGATTGGCATCCACCAATGATTTAACAAGTGCTGAAGTGCCTCCTGGACAAGGGTACAACCTCGATCATTTTCACAACCTACCTTACAGCTTTGATAGTCATGTGATATTAAGAATCCGGGTCGGACCTGCTCAGCATGTAACTCTACCAGGTTGGTATTCATCACGCGAATATCAAAGATCTGAACCATGTTGATCTGATAGGGATTCCTATCATGGTAGTCTTGGATCCATCCAAGATTCATCTGACGCTGGAGGGCCTCCTGTATGAAAGAGCATCCCTGTTTGTTTATTGAGCAAGTCAGACAGGAACTGTAATCGTGCTGTGGCAGATTATGATGTTGGCTCTGCCTTGAGTGCATCGCCACCAAATTGACATTCATTGCACGGATGCCGTGGTTCTGAATGACGTTGGAGTTCGTATAGACCATGTTAACTCCACGAACTCGGTGCTCTTGGATCCATTCGAGATCCATCTGTTCCTGTAGAGCTGATTGCACCACAGAACACCCCTGGTTGTCTTTAGAGCGGATATCACACTGATGATAGTTATGAGGTGGCACATGGCCATATCCACTCTGTCTACAATGCATCTTAACCAAATTGGTTTTTAACAAGAGTACATCGTGAATTTGATAGACATTGTTAGTCTTTTTCTCAATCAGATTGACTGCAGCTTTCTCATGTTGAGGCAGCGGGTTCGTAAGGACATTAGGATTCGTATCCTTGAAAGATAAGACCCCGCTCCTAACAAGCTTTTGCACGTCGGACTTGAAATTGAGGCAAGTTTCTATGTTATGCCCTGAGCCTCCTTGATGGTAAGGGCATGTCTGATCTACCTTAAACCAAAAAGGCAGATTTTCCGGTACTGTAAGAGGAGACTTAGTCTGAATGTGCCCCTTAGCCAGTAGTAACGGAAATAATTCTGCGTACAACATGGGTATAGGATCAAACCCCGGTGGTCGTGTTGTACGGTTGTTGTTATATGGAGGACGAGCCTGCTGAAGAGGCTGTTGTGTCCTTTGCTGATCAGGTTGGCTCTGCGCAACCTGAGGTTGTTACGTAGGAATAGGCGCAGGGTTGATAGCAGGAGTTACCGCCGCTACCGACTGATAATGTCGCCTTTGCTTTCCGAGAGAGATATTCCCAATATCTTGCTCTTTTTTCTTAGGGAGAGCACTACCGTATTTTTTAGTACCGCTCGTCGATCCAGTGTCTTTTACCAAACGTCCTTCTCGGATGGCTTCCTCAAGACGTACGCCCATGCCGACCATCTCGGTGAAATCACTGGGCGCACTGGCAACCATTCGGTCATAGTAAAATGAGCTTAAGGTCTTTAAGAAGATCTTTGTTATCTCTTTTTCCTCAAGAGGTGGGCAAATTTGAGCGGCAATTTCACGCCACCTTTGAGCATACTCCTTAAAGGTTTCCTTGTCCTTTTGCGACATCGATCTGAGTTGATCTCTGTCGGGTGCCATGTCCAAATTGTATTTGTATTGTTGGATGAAGGCAGTGCCAAGATCTCTGAATGTACTGATCGTAGTACGGTTTAAACCCATGTACCATTTGAGTGCGACACCGGTTAAACTATCCTGAAAGAAGTGAATCTGTAGGTCCTGATTCTCAGTCTGAGCTGACATACGCCGAGCGTACATCACCAAATGGCTTTGAGGGCAAGAGTTACCCTTGTATTTTTCAAAGTTGGGCACTTAGAATTTGTGCGGGACTTTCACATTTGGGACCAAGCAGAGGTCTGCGGCGTCCTTTCCAAATAAATCCTGACCGCAAATGGCTTGCAGTTCCCTCTGCATTTCCAGGAACTGCTCCTGGAATTCATCCATTCTATCGAACATAGTCTCCTTCTTACCAGAAGGTGTCTGTGGAATCTGTCCTTCCGGGACAGTGTGCACCACAGGGGGTGGTACCGTGACTACGGCAGTAAGTCTTGGCGCCTCCCGAAGTTTGTAACCTTCAGGAGTCTTCATCATGCCCCTGGCATCTTCGCTTTCCCGAAGTTTGTAACCTTCAGGCCCAACGGCTTCTGTTGCGATTCCCTGATCTTCAGTGATCGGCGGAACATATCCTTCCGGGATATAGTTAACAGGCATGCCCCAAGGACGATCTTTCAGTATCTGATACCTAGGATCATACTTCTCCACTATGGGCATTGAGGTGATCTCTAAGATCACAGTTCTTTGTAGCTGAGCTTCTGCCATGGCTTGCATGTCGTTACAAAGCTTTCTCATATCCTCTCTTAGAGCGTCGGTTTCTTCTTTCAACTCTCTATTTTCTTCCTCAAGTTCATCCATCTTTTTCTGACGATTAGCCCGAGTATTGTACGAATGAGACAGTTTGACTCTAGAACCGAGACACAAACGTGAGATTCGTAGGTAAGAAGAATGCGTTACGTGAGAATGATGAATGCAATGATTATATTAATTGTTCTTTTGGTTTAATCAAAATAAACTTCGACAATTAGATTGCAAATATCAAACAGTGGGGAAACCCCTTTTTATTGAATTCGAAGGATTACAGAAACGGAAATACAGTAGATTACAAAGTGCAGAAACAGAAACCTAAGCTAATGGGTCTCGAGTCCTCTCTGAAGAGAAATCGAGCGCTGATTCCGGTATCTTCCTTTTCTTTGACCGGGGCTCTTGGGCCGTTGTTGGGTTGTCATTCCTTTGCCAGGTGAAAGGAGTGAGCAAATTCCTTTGGTCATCTTGATTCTCTACAGCATGCTGCTCCAAAATTTCAATCAGAGCATCTTTTTCTTTCAGTAATTGCTGTATTTTGACGCACTCTCTGTCGAGGGTGCGGTACTTGTTCTTCCAAGACCTCCTCTTCTTTTGAACTTTGTTGAGAGTAACCTGAAGCTTTTCGGTTTCCGTCATGAAGTACATGACAGATTCTTTTGGCGGAAGAATTCCGTAACGAGGATAAGGCATCTTTAGCTTGAGAGCCCTAGTTTGTACCCAATGGAGATAAGGCTCCACCGAGACACAGTCTGGTTTTCCTAGAGACTCTCGTCCTTTCTTATGAACGTGCTTCCAAGCTTGCACTATTTCCAATTTTAGTGCTCTGTCATTTTCTCCTTCCTTGAAGAAAAGACCTTTCAGATGAACACCCAGTGGGATGTGCCTCATCGGGTATCCAAATTGACGGCGAACCAATACCGGATGGTAGTTGATTCCTCCTTTAGTTCCTATGAGGGGTACGTTAGGGAAGCTTCCACAACGATCAATGATCCTAATTCCCTCATAAATCCTATTACACCAATCAATGTCAGAGTTGGTAAGAGACATGATCTTCTGCGACCAACGTAAGGCACTCTTACAATCCCAAAAAGCAACAGACTTGGGCAAGTGAGAGATAAACCATTTATAAAGCAGAGGTACACAGCATGTGATCTCCCCTCCGCTGTACAAATTCCCCAAGTGTACAGAATGATACGCCTCTGCGAGCAAAGTCGGCACAGGGTTTCCAATGAGAAAAACCTTAATAGAATTAATATCGACGAAGTTATTGATGTTGGGAAACAAAAATAACCCGTAGGTGAGCAAGACAAAGATGCTTTCAAAAGCAGTCACGTTCCCGATACTGGCGAAATACAGGGCCTTCTTTGTCAAGAACTGGGCTGGCAAACCTTGTATGCCACCCTTAGTGGTCATGTGAGTCCTGACCTCAGACTCGTCTAAATGAATTGCTCTTGCAATGATCTAATTCTTTGGAATTTCTTCCAGTCCAGAAAATGGAGCTCGATCCGTAATGTGTAGATCGATCAAATGAGAATACTCCTCAAGCGTTGGTTCTAGCTGGTAATCCGGGAATGTGAAACAGTGATAAACCGGATCATAAAACTGAATGAGCGCATCCATGATTCCCTCAATCACATGGACTCTTAACAGTGGTAGCAGACCTCCGTGCTTGGTTCTAAAAGCCTCAGGGTTAGTGATCATCCTTGCCAACCTTCTCAAATCCCCTATTTTTAGAACCTTGAAGGTATACTGGTGAGTTCTCCTTCTACCGAAATCCATTAGCGTAATCCTCTTCTCTGATATTTGCAATCACAGTCTTAGTTTAATTTGAAAAACAGAGAGACTAGAAGAGAAGAATTTTTTGAATGTTTTAATGTTTTATTAAATGAATGCATGAATGCAACAAACAAAAACATAGAAAAAACATGGGGTCAAAGGGTCGTTGTCATGAAGTCAAGGCTCTACCCATCACCAAAGGTTTATACTAGGGTGATATTTTGTACCTGTACTCATTATCATCAGCTCCTCCCAGGAAAGAAAAACAACAAGCGGATCGCCAGCGAGTTGTAAAGCAATCTTAGAGTAAGTACCATTCACCGAGAATAGATCACCAGCCTCAAATGAGGGTAGTATCACGTAATAACTATTTCTGATAGTTTCCGCACTACGAAAGGGTTTGGCTCCTCAGCTTCTCAGACTTAACAACCGGCCCATTGTCTAGGTGAGAGAATGGGTTGCGTTGGTCAGCCTCCACTGAGGTTGATGGTCGACCCCGTCGCCATCACTTATCTTAAGTGTATACTCAATCTTTCCACATACGACATCACCCGCATTCCCATTAGCAGAAAAATAAACACGTATAGCAATTAGGAAAAACAGTATATATATTTGTCCTAAACATCCTAGACCTTTAAAGCTAAGGATCCTAAGTTCCTGACAGAAAATGGGTTCCCCGGCGGAAGCCCCAATCTGTGGTTTTCACATAAGTGAAGAGAAGGAAGACCGTGCCTAGATCTAACTTTTAACGGCCCCACGGTGGGCGCCACTTTTCTGTAGCGAGCGATTTTGGACGCGGTTCTTAAGCGCTGGTCGCTCTCTGCGGTTGAGCTTAAACTACAGGTCGATTCATTTTTTATCCTATTGTAAGCTGAATAAGGAAGGGAAATAAATGTCTCCAATTAACCCTACTTTGCATACTGAGTTTAAACAGCGGTCTGTTAGGTTAGGAATGTTATCAATGTGGGGGGCCTTTGTACTGGTTATTTGTATTTTCACCAATACTGGTTTCTCTCTTTTTACCTTGGCAGAAGGTTTCTGGCGGGGAACAAGGATTAGGATGTTAGGACTGACTTTTTTGAATTACTGCTTTTGATTGATGGGAATATGGGATTTGGGTTTTTTGTTGATTGTGCTCGCTAAAATCTTTTCTTTCGATCTTATGCCTACGTATTCCCGTTTACCGAAACAGGGAAATCAGAGCGTTCGTAGTTCCTCCTATTTTATGGGAGGAAATGGGTGCTTTTGGTGTCTTGTTCAAAGCCCAAGACGTGAAGCTAAAGGGTAGTTTATATCTTGATCAAAGCCCAAGATGTGAAGCTGAAAAGTATATTTGTGTCTTGTTCAAAGCCCAAGACATGAAGCTAAAGGTTTCGTCTTTAGAGAGAATTTGTCATCTCTAAAGAGGGGGTTGTATGTCACAACTGTTTATAAAGGAGAATTACTTTAACCGGGATATGTGAATTCGCTAATGCCATAATTTCCTTTAAAGGGGATTTTAACCTGAAGGAGAAGACTTTAACTCAGTGTAGAGCAATGCTATCTTTCCTTAGGAATTTCTCATGCTAAAAGAGGGATAGTGGCATGGATGTAGATGATCCAGAGGCTTGCCGCTTACAACGATTAGATGAAGGGGAAGGAGTTGTTGATGTTTGTATACTGTGAACGAGGCACAACTTTGATGCTAAAAGGTTAATTGGATTAACCAGTGGTTTTCTTATACAAAGCCTAAGAGGAGGCTATTTGTATCTCGTACAAAGCCCGAGAGAGAGGCGAAAAGGTTTTGACCCGACGATGGAGTCTGTTGGTATCTCGTATAAAGCCCGAGATGGAGGCTATTTGACTCAACAAGGGAGTTATTTGTATCTCGTATGAAGCCCGAGATGGAGGCTGTTGTTTGTTTGGCTCAATAAGAACCTTTTTGTATCTCGTATAAAGCCCGAGATGGAGGCGAAAGGGGTGATTGACTCAACGAGGGAGTCTCATATATGTCTCGTACAAAGCCCAAGAGAGAGGCTAAACGTTGTTTGACTCCGCTGGGGAGAATCATTGTACAAAGCCCAAGAGGAGGCTAAGGTAACTGTTTCAGTTGAGTGACAAATCCAATATACTGATTTTAAAAGAGAAAATCAGTTCTTATATGAGTAACACTGTACTCATGGATTTGATTCAAGAATCCGGGTTATTCCTGTTCTTTAAGGAAGCGGGAAATCCAAAGGGTATTGAGACTGTCCGAGTCCGTGGGTTTCCTTCCTATTTGACGAAGGGGTCACTTGAGAATGTCTTTGAGACTCAAGAAAGTTAGACTGTCCAAGTCTAGAGTTTTACCTTTTGTACTATGCTTTGAGGAGCGGTAGTAGACTCTACGAAAGGACTGTTCTATGAAGATGACTAGGTTCTGTTCCTATACCTCTAGGAGGTCATCGGGACAATTTGTACGAAGCCCAAGAGGAGGCTGGAAGCTTTTAAGAAGCCGACGTGTCCTTGTACTAAGCCCAAGATGAGGCTATCATTCCCGGAGGAAGATATCATTATACGAAGCCTAAGAGGAGGTTGTGAATACTTCTACGAAGCCGTAGGGTCCTTGTACTAAGCCCAGGAGGAGGCGAGGGTTGCTTTTAGGAAGCCTGTGGGTCCTTGTACGATGCCCAAGAGGAGGCCGATGCTTTTAAGAAGCCCGTGGGTCCCCAAACCCCGAGAAATTCAAGGAAATGCTATTCACCGAGAATAGATCAAAGTCAGGAAAGTTCGAGAATTTGGAAGAAACTCAAAGATGCCATTCACGGAGAATACATTCATCTTTGGGAGTAGAGTTTCTTGACGATTCCTAATGAGGACAGCCTGAGAGAAGACTGTATCTGGTGATCTTATTGGGGATCTAGTTGTCTATTTCTACGAATAAATGAAACGGCGTCACCTTGTTCTAGACGTAGTTGCCGGGGAAACTCGAAATATCTATTCTATTATTACACAGTTGATATGAGTTTATGAAAGAAGACTTACAATGAAACAGCCCCACAATACAGTTATATGTATATGAAAGCAATAACCACTTACTCGGTTGTAGAGCTTCCATGCTGTTTGGTTAGTTGTTCAACAAAGAAAGATTGAAAACAACAATATATTCAAAATCAAAGGAGAAAGTACTTTGAAAAAAAAAAGATTTGGGGCTTACAGCTCAAGGAGAGGCCCAGGGTTTTATCAGTGAGCGCACTGTTGAATTTGTACAGAGGGACTTATACAAGTGACTGAGGCCCAAAAAGGTTTTTTGTACAAAGGGATGGGTCTTACACTCTCTCAAGAGGCCCAAAAGTTTTAAAGAAGAAGAGTGGGGCTTATAACACGAGGGTAGGCCCAGTTGATTTTTCGTTAAAAATGGCGATCGCGCCGAGATTTTCCTTTTAACGCAGAGGGACTTATACAATAAGTGAGGCCCAAATGATTTTGGTTAAAAGGGGGTTGGGTCTTACACTCTAATAAAGGCCCAAAAAGTTTTGAATGGGTCTTATAGCTCAAGGAGAGGCCCAAGGGTTATTTTGAAAAGGCGACGATCGCGTCGTTTGTTTTTGACGGTATCGGGACTTATACAATACACGGAGGCCCAAAAAGGATTTGGTCAATAAAGGATTGGGTCTTACACTCTATTAGAGGCCCAAAAAGTTTTGAAAATGATTTATAAGGGTTGAATTAATCCAAAAACCCTAATTTGTTTTCAAAAATGTATTTAATTGAATAAAAATTCAATTAAAAATGATCAAAATTGTTTAACACATGGAAAACAAATTGTGATCTTGGATTAATGCTTCAAAAATTAAGTATTAACCTACAAAATAATTAGAAGGCATTAAAGGTTGCAAAATCAATGTAGAAAAAATATTTAAAATGTCAAAAATAATTAAAATATTAATTCTTTGCAAAAATATCAATTATATGAAATAAATAATATTTTTGGGATTTTTCGATAAAATAAAATATTTTAACATTTTTGTGAATTATTAAAAAAAGAATCAACTCAAAATCATTAAAACTCAGAGAGAAATTAATTTTTGAATCAATTAAACAAAATCACAAAATTCAAATATTTGAATTTGTGAAAAAGGCGCCAAGAACACAAGCAAGAACACGCACGTTTTTTTGGGTTTGGCTGATTTGCGTTTTCCATCCAATCTCACTGAATACGTAATCATATCATGCAATCCACATATCATTATGCTCGTCTCAACCTCACGATCATGTCTATAACACTTAATTTCATTTAAATTAAACATACAACATGAAATCACGAAGAAACCTCAATAACCCTAATTTCTGCATGAAGGCTAGGATTTTTGATACACGATTCAAACAATGCAATTAATTGAGGGAAAACATTCCATGCGTGATTATGAACATATGGCCAAATTATTGTGCGAGGAAATATGCATAGATTGAGAGATGACCAAGTATATGCTTACCTCTAAACCGTGACAGCAAGTGCAATGTGATTTTTGATTTGGAGGTGTTACAGATGAGTGGTGATGATCTGAACATCTTCCTTACACCCTATGGAGTGTGTTTGAATGCTTAGACTTGATTGAAATTGGCTGGATCAATTTGTGGCATCTCAGCTGCAACTTGATTGAAAATTTGAGCAACCAACTGGTGATTTTGTGAAATTGATGTTTCAGAAGTGATCTAAGTGTTTGGATCACTTCTATATGATGTATGTGAGGTGTGTGAGTGATTGGTTTGATTGGAAAAGCTCTCAAACTCAAAACCTGATAGTTACCTTGCTAAGAAAGACATTTTTGCCAAGAGAAAGAGATTTTGAGAAAGGCAAGTGTTGTAGGCCTTTGGTGTACTTAAACTGAACACAATTGAGCTCTATTTATAGTAGAGCAAGTTTGTTTTGCAAGGAATAGTGAATGGCAGCTGGTAAGTAGGTTTGGCCAATGTTGTCCAATGGAAATGCAAGTCTCCTCTAGCCATTGACTAGAGGTTAGGGCACAGAGCTTTGGTTCCCTTGGTCTTGGATAAGTCTTGACTGATTTCAGATGAGAATGGCTCAGTCCATGCCACCTTGATGCTTCCATTGAATGCCTCAATCCAAATTTGGAGTCTTGTCCCTATTTTGGCCATTCTAGGTTCAACATGCTATTTCTTGTTCCATGGACTTTGGAGGCTTGGCTTAGTGATTGTCCCCTTTAGATTCAATCCTCAGATGTGTCCAAGTGGATAGGAGCATTTGAATTTGGCTGATTTTGGTAAATCGAGCAAAGTTGCAAATTCTGCCTTGCCTTTGACATATTTCAGCAAGGCAACTTGGCAATGTCATATCTCATGGTGTAAGTTGAATTTGGCAATGTTCTTGGCCATTTTGGAAAGCCCTTACATGATACAACAACTGTTTTAACATGTTTGATTTTGATCTCTTTTTATTCCAAGTGAAAAATCCCTCTACATTTGGCAAAAAGTGAAGCAAAATCTGACTTAGTGAAATTTTCACTAAGTGTTGGAACAAAGTGTGATTTCTTGATTTTGATCACTCCATAACTCAAAATCCTTAATGAATTGGACTTAGGTCTAGTTGAAGTTTTTGTAGAGGGTAATAAGGGCTACAAATCCATCTTTGGATGAGAAAAAATGGCCTTGTGGTTTAGGAGTTATGATCCTTCAAAGTTGGTACCCTTGTCACTTTATTTTTAACTTAGAAAATTTTCTAAGTTTTTATGGTTACCCCTTTTACAAGTTATCCAACTTTTCTTGATTTTTCTTGATGAATGATGATTCAAATCATACATTAACATCATTTTAGGGTTAAAAAACCATTTTGGTGAAAAATCTCAAAAAGTCAAAGTTGACTTTTGTGCACAGTTAACTTTTTATCAGATGAATTCCAAACTGTGCAATTCTTCATGAAATCATGTCCTTGACCTAAATCAAACTTGATGGACATGTTCCAAGGGTGTCATAGGGTATATTGGGGCATGTCCTAGGGCTTGGGAGCATGTCCTGGTCAAAAGTCAAAGTTACAGTTGACTTTTTCCTTAAAACCCTAATTGTGGTGCAGGTGAAATTGAGACTTGTTGCTCAAGCTTCTTGCATTAATCCATTGTTACAAATGGATCAATATAGCTCATTAGAGACCCTCAAATCCTCTCTTGAGGTCTTGGCTCTTGATTTGCCCCAAAAGTCAACTTAGGGGTGAATTAGGTCAAGAAACCCTAATTTCTGATTTTTTGATGAATGCATCCCCCAAGGCAAAATTGACTTGATGAATGGGTCCATGAGGTTCCATGGAGTACATTAGGTTGTGTTTTGGATCTTTGGCTTGTGCTCAGATGAAACTTTCCATCTGGAGGCCCTGGTCGACCAAAACCCTAATTTGGTGATACTGGCGATCTTGAGACTTGATCCACCTAGAAGGGAGCAGCCTTGTGCTTAATCCTTTAAGTGGGAGTCCTTTTGATAATTTGTGGATATGTTAGAGGCTAGACAAGTTGAAGATCAAGTCATTCCTTGATTAATCCTTTGTCTAAGAGCTCTGAGAGGGCCTAAAACCCTAATCTTCGATAGTAGTGAATGCTCAACAACCCGTGAGGTATTTGATGAGGCAAGAAGGTACATCCATACTGTGATGATGATTTGCACAATGATGGGAAATCTTAGTGGTCAAAATTTGGGGTATGACAGTGTACTGCATTCTTTAAGGGATGTAATTGTGAAATTTGCTTCAAACTCTAGTTTAATCTTCCTCTTTATATCTTTCTAAGTATTTTTCTCAAGTTTATCAACTTCTGAATCTCTTTCTTCTTCTCCAAGAAGATCCTTTTATATCCTCTTGATTTTAGGTTTTTGTCATGAACATTGAATCATAGGTTTCTTAATTATCCTTTGATTTGGCCAATAGAATTCAGAATACTCCCCTTTTTTAATCCCTTCATACCGGTACTGAGAATAATACACATCGCATGCAAGAGACAACTCATTTTACGGAAGGTCTGCTGTGCAGAGTGACAAGAAGCGCACAATTGTAGCTCTATTCTACTTTTTTTTTGCAGAGTTTGTCACATAGTGCCCATCCTTATCCCTTTAACTTTCCAACTCATCATTTGCCTCCATCTTCACAAGTTTTCCACGTTGGTTCTATCTTTGAGATCATCTATTTCTTTCTAACATCTTTTGGCTCAAGAGCCTGCTGACTTGAGTTATGAAATTTCTGATGCGCCAGAGCTTGTCACCAGAGTACTCCTACACATGCAAAAAAAAACATAAAACACACAAAAGGGATCACCTAGTGTGCTCAACTTCTTTGGGCTTTTTCCTTTCTCTATGCTCTTAATCTTGGTTGTGATTTTAAACTTTTTTGGGCTCTTTGTTTTTGCCAGGCTTTCGAGCATGCCAGAACTCTTTTGCTATTGCAACAATTTTTTAGCTTCTTTGTTGCTTTCTAGCATTTCAATTCCTAGCATGATAGGGTCATCATTCTTCATTAATTTGCCCACATGGTATTGTGCTTCAGTCTCAGGTGTTTTAAAGTAATGCGGAAATGTCATTTCCTCCTTATCATCAACATTTTGGTTGTGTCTTTTGTAGGACTTGAGGCTTCACACACATGAGGAGGGTGCGTGGTTAAGAAAAAAAGGATTTTGAAAATCAGAGTTAATTTTTTTAAAATAATTAGCAGTAGAAAGATGATTTGCAGAAAATAAATGGCAGAAAAATAATGAGTTAAGGGAAAGAGATGAACACCACGATGTATAGAGGTTCGATCAAATAAGAAAATGACCTACTCATCTTTGCAAGAATTGATCTTGAGAGTATCTAATAAACTTTGAGAGCTTTTAGTTGGAAAGACTCACGAACTCCCTTATACAAGAAAATGATGGTTGACCTCCAACCAACTGGTACAAGACTTCGTGATATAAAAATTTAAGTATTCTCTTCCAAATGGTGAATCAAAATGGTTAGTCCTTTCTTCTCACAGTAGATTGAAGCGGTTAGTCTTCTTACACAAACGAGGACCTTTGAGCGATTATTCTTCAATTTCCTAAACCTTGTAAGCTTTTAAATGGACTAAGCTCACAAACCTTAAAACTTTGGTTTTATACGGGCTGACCAATAATTTGTGAGATTTTAATAACGAGATAATTTTTAACCTACCAAGCTTTTAATATTGGGCGGATCTTGAACTTAATCTTGGTTTTATATTGGGCTAACTAAGAACCTGATGAATTTTTTTATAAGGGTTGAACTTTCAAACCCAAACAAAGGCTGAATCACAAAATCCCAAACCAAAGCTTTTAATGGGTTTAGCTTCTAACCCAAACAAATTCCTAAATGGATGAGATTCAACAAATGTGTATACAAAAGATTTCCTTGGTGAATTAACAATTCTACTCTTTCAGAATTACAAAATATCCTTACTCACAAAAGGACTTTTTTTCACAAAGGCACTATGGCTAAAATGTTAGTGAGAAAAAGTAAACAAAATGTTTAGAGAGAGAGAGAGAGAGAGAGAGAGAGAGAGAGAGAGAGAGAAGAGAAGAGAGAGAGAGAGAGAGAGAGAGAGAGAGAGAGAGAGAGAGAGAGAGAGAGTTGTGTCAAAACACAATTCTAGATGAAATGAAATATGGGAAATGACCTCTATTTATAGGCTAGAGGTTAGCCCAAAAAGGAATTTTAAATAAACACATTTTATGACAATCTAATCGATTGAAAAATGTTTATATTTGATTAGGAGTTTGAAATATAATCAATTATAAGTGTAAAAAGAAAGTAATAGATATCTAGCTGTTGCACATCATTAATGCATTCTCTTAATCACTTGGGACTCAATTTTGAATTGCGTTAATCAACTAGACAAAAATATCAATTGATTAGATAAGTCAAAATTTTCCCTATAACTATTTTGATAGTTCCTAATTCAGATGACACCACTTCAAGATGTTTTTGAAGATATTTTCTTTGATTAAAAAATATTGAAAGTATATTTTAGTGTGTGTGTGTGTTTCTGTGTGTGTATGTGTGTATGTGTGTGTGTGTGTGTGTGTGTGTGTGCGGGCGCTTTAGTCATGCATTTTTATGATAAAACCTTATGCTTTACAATTTTTTCACTCACTACTAAATTACGAGGATCCTTAGCACTTCAAGACTTTCCCATATGCTTTCTCTTTTGTAGACACCTGCTTTAGTAGCTTGAGACGAGACTTTAGTTACATTCCATTTTATTGCCATCTGTAGCGAGCGATTTTTGTCGGTGACGCGACCACCTTATCGCTAGTTTTTGGGTTTCTCCTCAATGAAGAGGAGGGGGGGTGCTACTTTCTGATTTCTTATTTATCCCATGAAGCTGGAAGGGAAAGGGAAGCTATCTAAAACTAACCTTGCACTCGAATGTTTAACTGAACAAACGCTTTTAAGAGATTCGGGGAGTTCGGGGTCAGGTTATACAATGGGGAGTTGTCAATTACCCATCCTATATGTGGTTATCCACAGGAGGTTAGCTTTAGGTTTCGCTTGGTACTTGATGGTCCTAATCCGTTAATGGGTTGGGAAAGTTTCTTGGGAAATATGAGTGAGTGAGCGAGTTTTTTTATTGATGTTCGGGTGTTTTTAGTAAGGTACTGGACCTAAGTTTTGATTGATGTGTGAAGGTACTAGACCTAGGTACTGGACCTAGAGTTTTTGATTAGTATGCTCGCTAAGATTTCGCAATCCTATGCCTACGTATTCCCGTTTAAACGAAACAGGGAAATCAGAGAAATCGTAGTTCCTCCTATTCTAAGGGCGGAAAAAGATATTTTGGTGTCTTGTTCAAAGCCCAAGATTGAAGCTAAAAGGTTTTGACTGAGAGAGAATTTGTCATCTCTAAAGAGGGATTGGACTTCCTCTGAGGGGATTGTTGATTTTTATGTGCCTTGATCAAAGACCAAGGTTGAAGCTAAGAGGTTAATTGACTCCACTAGAGAAGTCCTTATACAAAGCCTAAGAGGAGGCTGGAAAAGATTGACTCAACAAGAGAGTGTTTTTATGTCTTGTACAAAGTCCAAGATTGAGGCAAAAAAGAGACTGACTTTTTGGGGATACCATTATACAAAGTCTAAGAGGAGGCTAAAAGGGATTTTGACTCTGCCGGGGAGGTTTGTATGTGTCTTGTATAAAGCCCAAGACTGAGGCTGAAAAGAAACTGACTCTGGGGGGAAAGAAATCTTTATCTATCTTGTACAAAGCCCAAGATTGAGGCTAAATGTGAGACTTTACTGACTCGGCTAAGGATATTTTAGGTGTCTTGTACAAAGCCCAAGATTGAGGCTGAAATGAGTTTGACTCTGCTGGAGAGTACTATCTGTCTTGTACAAAGCCCAAGATTGAGGCGGAAATAAGTTTGTCTTAACTTAGGGAATTTATTTCTCAAAGCCTAAAGAAGGCTAGGAGGAATTGACTCTCCTGGGGAAGATGTTTGTCCCAAGCTTAAGAGAAGGTTATGAAGATTTATATCTTATACAAAGCCCAAGATTGAGGCTAAAAATGGTTTGACTCAACAAATGAGTGGTTTTATCTGTCCTATACAAGGCCCAGGATTATGGCTGAACAAGCTGGAGAAATCATTATACAAAGCCTAAGAGGAGGCTAACTTTTGCTAGGGGAAACCTTTGTACCAAGCCTAAGAGGAGGCTGGAAAAGATTGACTCAACAAGAGAGTGTTTTTATCTGTCTCGTACAAAGCCCGAGATTGAGGCTAAAAGGGTTGACTGACTCAACAAGAGAGTCTGAAAAGTGATTGACTCAACAAGAGAGTCTGAAAAGTGATTGACTCAATAAGAGAGTCTGAAAAGTGATTGACTCAACAAGAGAGTCTGAAAAGGTTAGCTCCGCTGGGGAGAATCATTGTATAAAGCCCAAGAGGAGGCTAACTATGCTGAGGAAAGATCATTATACAAAGCCTAAGAGACGACTAACTTCTGCTGGGGATTATTGAGATCCCGAGGCAGGTCCAAATGGGGACTCAACTCTTGCTAAGGTTTACAAAAGAGTTGAGGTATTAGAGACCTTGAGGTTCTGATTTGGGATAATGTTATACTGATGATAAACTGACCCTGGTTTGGGGGATTTTTAGGAGAGAGACTGGGTTTTGACTCAGCTGGGAATTGATCGGATGATCAGGGTTTCTCCTACGTTCGTAGGGAACTTGAGAATGTCTTTGAGACTCAAGGGGATCTAGACTGTCCAAGTCTACTGGTGTGGAAGAGTTTTATCTTTTATATGATGCCCCCCAGGGGAGGCAAGGGTATTAAGGGATGAGAATCAACCCTAAATTGGTCTATGATTTGACACTGGAATGACTGCTCTAGCAAAGGATAGCTAAGTTTTGTCTTATACCTTTAAGAGGTTTTCAGGGTCCTTGTATTAAGCCCAAGAGAAGGCATGAGAACTTCTAAGAAGCCGGAGGGTCCTTGTACAAAGTCCAAGAGGAGGCGGGGATGCTTTTAGGAAGCCCGTGGGTCCAAACTTAAGAAGAGTTCAAGAAAAGTTTCACCGAGAATAATCTTTTCTTTAGTGAACAGTTCTAGGGTTTGAAGAAATTCAAGAGAAGTTTCACCGGGAATTAATCATCTCTGGGGAAACTGAATTTCTTTGACAAGTTCTAATAGTGACAGTCTGAGAAAAGGTTCACTGAGAATACTGCCTTTCTCTTTATTCCATATTGTTTAAGCCCAAGAGAAGGCAAGACTGTATCTGAAAATCCTATGGGGATCTAATTTTGACTGTATCAAAGAGTGACCGACTGGCTTTACCTAGTTCTAGACCTAGTTGCCGGGGAAAACTCTAAATAGATATTCTAGTATATATACAGTTGATATATGACAAGTATTTAAAAGGATATGAAAGAAGGACTTACAGGGGAGCAGCTTCCCACAATACAGTTATGTATATTAAAGCATGTAAAGGAAAGCTGATAAAAACTTATAGGTGAGCAAGCTTTCATGCTGTATTGTTAGTTGTTCAAAGAAATTAAAGAAAGTTTTGATAACAACTGTATATTTGAATCTAAATCAAAAGGGAAGTTGTTTTTGAAAGGATTGTTGGGGCTTATACTCAAGGAGAGGCCCAGGGTTTAACAGTGATCGCACCATTGTTTTGAAAATTGTATTGGGACTTATACAAATGACTGAGGCCCAAAAAGGTTTTGGTACAAAGGGATTGGGTCTTACACTCTATTAGAGGCCCAAAGTTTTTTATTTAAAAAAAGAAGATGGGACTTACAACACGAGGGGAGGCCCAGATGATTTTGTTTTAAAAGGCGACGACCGCGTCGTGACTTTGAAAATACAACGGGACTTCTACAACATCTGAGGCCCAAAATTGTTTGTATTCACAAAGGATAGGGTCTTACACTCTATTAGGGGCCCAAAGATTATTTTTTGTACAAGTGATGGGGCTTACAACTCAAGGAGAGGCCCAAAAGTGTTTCTGTTTGAAAATGGCGATCGCACCGAGATTTTTTTATCGTGTCGGGACTTATACAATATCTGAGGCCCAAAATGGTTTATGTACAACAAGGGTTGGGTCTTACACTCTATTAGAGGCCCAAAATGTTTGAAAAAGATTTGTTAGGGCAAAAATCAAAGAAACCTTAATTTCATCATTTCTTAAAGTAATTATTCAAAGAAAATTAATTAAAATGATAAAAAACACCAAATAAGTTTGAATAAACAACTTGTGATTTTTGGTTGAGGTTGGAAAAATGATGTTTTAATCACAAGATGAATTAAAACTCATTTGGTTTTGATTTCCAAGGTGATAATTCCTTTTTGAAATGTTTAAAAACATTTAAAAATGAATTTATTTACAAAAATATCAACTATATTAAATAAATAATATAAATTTGATTTTTTGGTGGAATAAAATATTTTAGTATTTTTGTGATTTTTTTGCAAAAAGAACCAATAAAAAATAATTAAAATTGAGAGAGAAATTCATTTTTCAAATCATTTAAGAAAATAATATGAAAAATATAAAAAAATGGAAAAAGTGGTAAAAAAAAAGGGTCTAGGGCGAGGGGGATTCGAACCCCATACCTCCAAGCCAAACACATGAGCGCGCAACCACTGGGGTTGTGATACATCCTTGTATCCAAATCACCCCATAAATATATAAGGGGTGCCTTGTTTTAGGCCTGGGCAAGGCAAGGCAAGGCCAGCTTTTGGGCCATTTACGTGAAGCCTCTAACTTTCTCATTTTTCCATGGATTGGGACAAAATTTATATGCACCTGGCCTAGAATTTTCCATGGAATCCAATGGTGGTCATGGTTTTTTCAGATGAGGTCCCTATTTTAAAACCCGATAGTGGTTTTGAAATAGGCCTATATTTGCATTTTCTATGCTACCTCATGTTACAGGCAAGAATTACATGATGAATTGGTTCAACCACAACATATACAACATGTATGAGATGTTTATGATCAGTGGACTTCAAAGCAATGCATAATTCAAAGAGTTCAAGTTGTGATGCTTACCTCTTTGGGAGCTTTTTGTGCTATATGCCAAGTTTCTTGTGCCAGAAGTAATTTGATGCTTTAGACACTCTCAATTGATCCCTTGGAAGCTTTTAGAATGATCACCACCAGCTGGAATCCACAGGACCCAGTTTTGGCACTTTCTTGCAAAAGGGGCAAAAATGACCAATATGGAAACTCTCTCAAATGGTGTTCCAGATATGGGGAAATATTTGGGACAGTTCAAGGATGATATTTGGAGTGTGTTTGAGGTTTTATTTGGTTTTGAAAGTGACTGAATCAATACATGGCTTGAAAAATGCAAAAAAGTCCAATTTTGAGGTTTTGAAAGTGGACTTTGTGATTTTGGTGTTTCAGGTCACAAATGAGAGTTTGAACAACTTAGATACAATATATTAAAGGTGTTTGGATCATGAGCTGTGATGGAATTGCTCTCTAACTCAAAAACTCAGAGATACCTTGCAAAAGAAGGCATTTTGGCCTAAAGAGAGGGATTTTGAGGAAAGCATTAGTTTGGGTGCTTTGGTGTACTCAAACTGATAACAATTGATGTCTATTTATAGTGCACCAAGTTTGTTTTGGCATCAATAGTGAATGGAGGCTGCAGCAGGCCTTTGGCCAATGTTATGCAAAAGGAATCTCAAGTCTCCTCTAGCCATTGACTTGAGATTAGAGCACAAACTTTGTAGCTTTGGTTCAGAGATAAGTTTGGACTGAATTCAGTTGGAATAAGCTCAGTTCATGCCACCTTGTTGCATTCATTAAAGGCTTGGAAACAAAATTAGAGTCTTGGCATCTGTTAGCCTTTTTAAGGATGACAAGCCTAATGTAGATTCTTGGACTTTGGAGGCTTGGGGATCAGATCATTCCCTTCTTGTTTTATCCTCAGATGTGTCCAAATGGATGACAAGGCTTGGATTTATCAGATTTGGACAAATCGAGCAAAATGCACAAATTCTGCCTTGTAAAAACCAGTTCATGATGCCATGTTCCAAGGGTTGTATCTCCTTGCTCAAATGGAATTTGGAGATGATCTGGTACTTGTTGGAAAACCCTCATGGCATACTTCAACTTTGATGTCCACCCCTAGACCTGGTTTGACTTGGATCAAGGTGAAAATGTCCCTAAATTTTGGAAAAAGTAAGGCAGATTCTGACTTAGTGAAAATTTCACTAAGTGTTGGAAAAATGTCATTTTCATGTTTTTAGCCATTTTGATCACTCTATAACTAAAAATTCATGAGGAATTGGAGTTTGATGTAGTTGAAGCTTTTGTAGAGTGTAGCAAGACCTACAAATCCAGATTTGGATCACCCAAAATGGTTGCTTGGATCTCAAGTTATGGTCCTTTGAAGTTGGTACCCTAGCCACTTTGTTCCATAACTTAGAAAAATTCTAAGTTTTTTATGGTTACCCCCTTTTACAAGTTAACTCATTTTATTTTATTTTTCTTGATGAATGATGATTCAAATCACATATTAACATTGTATTAGGGTCAATGAACCATAATTGTGAAAAATTCCAAAAAGTCAAACTTTATTTTTTTTTCATAATTGACTTTTTATCGGATGAAATCTAAACTGTGCGGTCCTTTGTGAAATCAAGTCCTTGACCTAAATCAAACCTAATGGATATATTCCATAAGTGTTGTAGGGTATATTGAATCATGTCCCAAGGTTTGGGAGCATGTATTGGTCAAAAGTCAAAGGTACAGTTGACTTTTTCCTCGAAACCCTAATTGTGGTCCAGATGAATTGAAACTTGTGGATCAAGCTTCTTGGATCAATCCATTGTTGCAAATGGATCAATGTAGTGTATTGGAGACCCTTAAATCATGTCTGGAGGTCTTGGCTCATGTTTTGTCCCAAAAGTCAACTTAGGGGTGAATTAGGTCAAGAAACCCTAATTCCTGATTTTTGGGTAAATGCATCCCCTGAGGTTAAATTGACTTGATGATTGGGTCCATGAGGTCCCTTGGAGTATCTTGGGTTGTGCCTTGAAGAATTGGCTCATGCCCAGAGGAACATTTCCATCTGGAGGCCTCAGTCGACCAAAACCCTAATTTGGTGACACTAGCGATCTTGAGGCTTGATCCATTTGGAATGTTGCAACCTTGTGCTTGATTATTGATGTGGTGAATGCTCAAACATCTTTGAGGATATTGATAATGCATGAAGGCTCATCCATATTGTGATAATGATTTGCAAAATGATGGGAGATCTTGGTGGTAAAAATTTGGGGTATGACAGATGCCCCTATTTAATCTTTTTGGGCCCGAAGGTGTGAGCGGCGAAGGTATTCGGGCATTCGGGGTGCAAGAGGATTAAATATCGGAATACCTAAAATTTTGACAGTGGTTATGAACGGGAGTTTGCTCATCCATCTTCTTTTGCTAAGCAATGATACTTAGAAAAAGGTAAAACTTCCCCTCGATCTTGGTCTTCAGCCACATAACTTGTCTCAGTTTCTGATATGAACTTCCCCTCGATCCTGGTCTTCAGTCACCGAACTGGTCTCAGTTTCTGATATAAACTTCCCCTCGATCCCGGTCTTCAGCACGAAACTGGTCTCAGTTTCTTTTGTCAATAAACTTTCTTGACAAGGGACGCTATTTGTAGCAGTTTTCATCAAAATTCTCGCCGAGTTTTTCATGGGGAGATGCCAATTGATGGGAAAAGTTTTGATGTCAGACTTACTGGGGAACCCATTCGTCTGAGTTGTAGAGGTGCGCAAACTTCTCCGCTGAAGACGCCATTTGTTGACTCTACTGGGGAAAACGAGCCTCTTGAGAGGCTGTTTCCTGCTTAGGGATATTACATCATACTTTTCCTCGAGATCTTCTCGGAGAAATTCCATGTGATGTAATCCAATTTAGAGGTGCTGATGACCTTTTCGTCAGCGAATTTTCCAGAGAAAAACTGCTGTATTGCGGAATCTTTGATTAAGAGGCTTTCTCCGGGGATTTTCCTTAATCCGGGAAAGCGAATATATCATCTTCAATGGCGAAGAGTAACGTTTGTCGAATACCTTCTTGTTTTTCAGAGGTTCAAGTTATCAAAGTGGTCGAGGACCGTCTTCATTCTAGAAATAAACTGGGAGAGAGATTGCTTAGATGATTCACTTCCTGACGAGGACATAACTGACAACTCGATTGAAAAGACTTTTATCACTAGGGGATAAGACCGACTAGAGTGATAGTGATGCAATATGAATATGAATGTAAATAATTAATGCATGGTGTATGTATGTTTATGCTGACAAAACTAACACGACATTCAGACTAGTGGATGAACACGACTGGATACTCGGCCACTGTGGGGAACGAGGAAGTACCATTTGGTCTGAAATAGAAATTCTACCTTGCTTAGGAGAGATAATCCCTGTGGGAAAAAACGCAACGTTGGTCAGACTTAGGAGATAAGAACTCTGCCGGGTATGTCGGACGAAATATTCGCATATGACACAACTGATCCTTCATTCAGGCGCACTGGTTTAGAAGGAGTACCTTAATTCTACACCTTGAAGCTTAATCACCTTTGGAGAAGTGATCGATGTTCTTTTGATGTTCAACAGTCAAAAGGAATTTCCATCTTTATTTTAAAAGCAGAAAAAGTTTGACAAGTAAATTCATTTTTGTTTTATTTCAAGAAACGTTGATCATATTAAAATGTCGTTCTATAAAGCTAAAACAAATATTAATTGCAAGCAAAAGCACTAGGGCTCAAATTTTATTGATAGGATGGAAATCAGCTAAGCGCGTGATTCCATAGAGTATTTACAAAGCTAGAAAATGGTAATTTAAGGGAAAAGGGCTATATTGAAACATAACGACCTCTATCCTTCTACCAACTTTGAATTTGGGGCATCATGAGCTTCCGTCGAAGATGACCTTGACTGAAGTTTTCCTGATGGATAACATGACTGCTGCTGGGGGATTTGCCCCTTTACTGGACGTAGTTACTTGCCATGTGTCCCTAACTTTTGCCTGGACTATACTTTGAGATTTCCAATCCATCGGGATGATTTTTGATTATGTCTCTAATTTTTTCCTGGACAGCCCTTTCGAGTTTTCAATCCACCGAGACGTTTTTGTTTTTTTTTTATTTATTTAGGTGAAGTTGATGTTTGTATACTGTGAACGAGGCACAGATTTTGATGCTAATAGGTTGATTAACTCAACCGGGGTTTCCTTATACAAAGCCTAAGAGGAAGCTATTGACCCAACAAGAGGGTGTTTTTATGTGTCTCGTACGAAGCCCGCGAGAGAGGCTAAAAGGGTTGACTCAACAAGAGAGTGATTTTGTATGTGTCTTGTACGAAGCCCAAGACGGAGGCTAAAGGTGTTTGACTCAACAAGAGAGTCTTTGTACCTCGTACGAAGCCCGAGATGGATGCTAAAAATGTTTGACTTAACAAGAGAGTCTTTTATACTCAACAAGAGAGTGATTTTTATCTCGTACGAAGCCTGAGATGCAGGCTAAAGGGTTTGACTCAACAAGAGAGTCTTTTATACTCAACAAGAGAGTGTTTTTGTATCTCGTACGAAGCCCGAGATGGAGGCTAAAAGGTGTGACTCAACAAGAGAGTCTTTTATACTTAACAAGAGAGTGTTTTTGTATCTCGTACAAAGCCCGAGATGGAGGCTAAAGGGTTAGCTCCACTAGGGAGAATCATTGTACAAAGCCCAAGAGGAGGCTAGTGTGCTGGTGACTGTTTTAGTTGAGTGACAGGTCCAGTATGTTGGATAAAGAGAAAATCAGTTCTTATATGGGTAATGTTGTACTTTGGGATTGATCAGAGGATCATGGTTATTTCCTGTTCTTTAAGGAAATGAGAAATCCAAAGGTATGGAGACTGTCCAAGTCTACGAGTGTTTTGAGAAATCGTTCTCAGGTAGTGCATGATCTTTGTATGATGCCCAAGAGAAGGCTGGTACGTTAAGGGATGAAGGTCAACCCATTAACTGGTCTGACACTTGACTCAGAAAGACAGCTCTAGAAAATTGATGACTAGGTTCTGTTCCTATACTTGTAGAGGTCTCTGGGTTCTTATACTAAGCCCAAGAGAAGGCATGAGTGCTTTTAAGAAGCCGAAGGGTCCTTGTACAACGCCCAAGAGGAGGCGGGGATGCTTTTAAGAAGCCCGTGGGTCCCCAAACCCCGAGAAATTCAAGACATGCCATTCACCGAGAATAGATCAAGCCAGGAGAATCCGAGAATTTGGAAGAAACTCAAGAGATGCCATTCACGGAGAAAAGATCATCTCTGGGGAGTAAAGTCTCTTTGACAATTTCTAAGCGTGACAGTCTGAGAAATGGTTCACTGAGAATGCTTCCTTTCACGTCTCCATATTGTTTAACCCCAAGAGGAGGGAAGACTGTGTCTGGTAATCCTATGGGGATCTAGTTTTGTTTGTATTTAAGAGTGACCAACAGGGCTTTACTAGACGTAGTTGCCGGGGAAAACTCTAAGTAACTATACTAGTATTACACAGTTGATATTTGACAAGTATATAAAAGTTTGTGAAAGAAGACTTACAGTGAGGAGGCCCACAATACAGTTATATATATATGAAAGCGTATAAAGAAAGCAGGTAAACACTTACTCGGTTGTAGAGCTTCCATGTTGTTTGGTTAGTTTGTTCAACAAAGAAGGCTTTGATAACAATATTATATTCAAAATCAAAGGAGAAAGTGCTTTGAAAAGATTGTTGGGGCTTACAGCTCAAGGAGAGGCCCAGGGTTTTATCAGTGATTGCACTGTTGTTTGAAATTGTACAGGGACTTATACAAGTGACTGAGGCCCAAAAAAGGTTTTCTGTACAAAGAGATGGGTCTTACACTCTCTCAAGTGGCCCAAAGGTTTATTTTTGTATAAGTGGTGGGGCTTATAGCTCAAGGAGAGGCCCAAAAGTTTTGTTTTTAAAAGGCGACGATCGCGTCAAACTTTTTGATAGTATCGGGACTTATACAATACACTGAGGCCCAAATTATTTTGGTTTTCAAAAAGGGTTGGGTCTTACACTCTACTAGAGGCCCAATGATTTTTAAAGAATAGGGCTTATAACACGAGGGTAGGCCCAAGGGTTTGATTTTTGAACTGGCGATAGCGCCGAGATTTTCTTTTAACGCAGAGGGACTTATACAATATCTGAGGCCCAAAATTGTTTTGGTTAAAAGGGGATTGGGTCTTACACTCTATTAGAGGCCCAAAGTAATTTAAAGAAAAGAAATGGGGCTTATAACACGAGGGTAGGCCCAGATAATTTTCGTTTTGCAATGGCGATCGCGCTGAGATTTTTGAAAACGCAGATGGTCTTATACAATGACTGAGGCCCAAAAATGTTTTGGTTTCAAAGAGGGTTGGGTCTTACACTCTATTAGAGGCCCAAAGTGTTTGAAAATTTTTGACGAGGGTTGAAAAAACCCTAATTTGTTTTCAAAATGTATTTTAATTGAATAAAAAATTCAATTAAAATGATCAAAATTGTTAAACATGTGGAAAACAAATTGTGATCTTGGATTAATGTTTCAAAAGTTAGGTTTTGATCCACAAAATGATTGGAAATCACTAAAATTTGAAAAATCAAGAAGGAGAAAATATTTTAAATGTCAAAAACAATTAAAATATTAATTCTTTTCAAAAATATCAAGTATATGAAATAAATAATATTTTTGGGAAAATAAAATATTTTAACATTTTTGTGAATTATTAAAAAAAGAATCAACTCAAAATCATTAAAACTCAGAGAGAAATTAATTTTTGAATCAATTAAATAAAATCACAAAATTCAAATATTCAAATATTTGAAAAAGGGCGCCAAGAACATGACAAGAACACGCGCCCTTCCTCTATTTCTGCAGATTTGCGTTTTCTATCCAATCTCACTGACTACTTGATGATATCATGCAATCTACATATCAGTCTACTCGTTTCAACCTCACGATCATGTCTATGGTCTTTAATTTCATTTATTTTAAACATGGAATAAGAAATCAAAGAGAAACCTCAAGAACCCTAAAATTTGCATGAAGGTTCAGAAATTCCATACACGATTCAAACAATGCAATTTATTGAGGGAAAACACTCCATTTATGATTATGAACATATGGCCAAATTATTGTGCAGCAAAAAATGCATGGATCATAGAGTTAGAAGAGCTCATGCTTACCTCTTGAAGCTGGTGATCGTGTTTTGTGTTAGAGGTGTTACAGCTTGGTTCCAAGGTTATGGACAGCTTCCCTAGGTGCTATGGAGTGTGTCTGAGTGCTTGGAATAGTTTGAAATGATCAGGAACTGAAGATGGTATCCCAACTGCAACTTGGTTAAAACCTTGAGCAGCTGGATGGTGATTCTGAGAAATCAGTGTTCCAGATGTTGTTTAAGTTTTTGGATCACTTCTATATGATGTTTATGAGGTGTGTGTGTGATTGGTTTGGTTGGAATTGCTCTCAAACTCAAAACCCGATAGTGACTTGCTTTAGAAGGCAATTTTAGAGTGAAAGAAGAGATTTTGAGGAAAGCATCTGTTTGATGGCTTTGGTGTACTCAAACTCATCACAAATGAGCTCTATTTATAGTAGATCAAGTTTGTTTTACAAGGAATAATGAATGGAAACTGCTGCATAGGTTTGGCCAATGTTGAGCAATGAGAATCCAAGTCTCCTCTAGCCATTGACTAGAGATTAGGGCACAGGCTGCTGGTCCCCTTGGTCTTGGATAAGTCTTGACTGAATTCAGTTGGAAATGGCTCAGTCCATGCCACCTTGGTGTATGCATTGAATGCTCCAATCCAAAATTGGAGTCTTGTCCCCTCTTTAGGAATTTCTAGGTTTGGCATGTTATTTTTGGTTCCAAAGACTTGGGAGGCTTTGGATCAGAGTTGGTTCCTCCTTGGTCCCCCCTTGAGGTGTTCAGATGGATAGAGTTGCTTGCCCTTTGCAAAATTTGAGTAAATCGAGCAAAACTCTAGAATCTGCCTTGCCATGACAGTTTGTAGCAAGGCATATTGGCATTGTCATCTCTCATGGCTCAAGTGGATTTTGATGGAGTTCTTGGCCATTTTGGAAAGCCCTTATATGATACAACAACTGTTTGATCATAATTGGTTTTGATACTTTTTGGATCCAAGTGAAAAATGCCCCTACATTTGGAAAAAAGTAAGGCAGATTCTGACTTAGTGAAAATTTCACTAAGTGTTGGAAAAAAGTGACATTTTCACTTTTTGTAATTTTGATCATTCCATAACTTTAAATCCATGAGGAACTGGAATGAGTTGTGTTTGAAGATTTTGTAGAGGGCCATGAGAGCTATAAATCCAGCTTTGAATGGGGAAAAATGGCCTTGTGGTTTAGGAGTTATGATCCTCCAAAGTTGGTACCCTAGCCACTTTATTCCATAACTTAGAAAAATTTCTAAGCTTTTATGGTTACCCCTTTTACAAGTTATCCCACTTTTCTTGATTTTTCTTGATGAATGATGATTCCAATCATACATTAACATCATTTTAGGGTTAAAGAACCATAATTGTGAAAAATCTCAAAAAGCCAAAGTTTGACTTTTGTGCACTATTGACTTTTTATCAGATGAATTCCAAACTGTGTGAACCTCTATGAAATCAAGTCCTTGACCTAAATCAAACTTGATGGATTGATTTCATAGGTGTTATAGGGTGTATTGAATCATGCCCTAGGGTTTGGGAGCATGTCTTGGTCAAAAGTCAAAGGTACAGTTGACTTTTCTCGCGAAACCCTAATTGTGGTTCAGATGAAATTGAAACTTGTTGCTCAAGCTTCTTGGATCAATCCATTGTTACAAATGGACCAATGTGGTTTATTAGAGACCCTCAAATCCTCCTTTGAGGTCTTGGCTCATGTTTTGTCCCAAAAGTCAACTTAGGGGTGAATTAGGTCAAGAAACCCTAATTCCTGATTTTTTGTGAATGCATCCCCTAAGGTTAAATTGACTTGATGATTAGGTTCATGATGTTCCATGGAGTATTTTAGGATATGCTTTGAAGTATTGGCTTATTCCCAGAGGAAAATTCCCCTCTGGAGGCCCTGGTCGACCAAACCCTAATTTGGTGACACTGGCGATTTTGAGGCTTAATCCACTCAGAATGTTGCAGCCTTGTGCTTGATTCTTGAAGTGGGGGTCCTCTTGATCCATTGTGGATGTTTGAGAGGTTAGACAAGTTTAAGATCATGGCATTCCTTGATTGATCCTTTGTCTAAGAACTCTGAGAGGGTCTGAAACCCTAAATTTGATTGTAGTGGATGCTCACCCATCTTTGGGGAGACTGATAAGGCATGAAGGATTACCCATATTGTGGTGATGATTTGCACAATGCTGGGAAATATTAGTGGTAAAAATTTTGGGTATGACAGGAACACATATAAATCAGGATTGGTTCCTTACAAAGATTACGCAAGAAGGTTGCTACCCTTCTTCAACCGAGTCGAGTTTCATCATATCCCTCGTGAAGAGAATCACATGGCTGATGCACTAGCCACTCTCTCTTCCATGATTAGTGTAGGTCAATGGAACGACGTACCTAAGATTGACATAATGCACCTTGAACGACCCTCTTACATCTTCGCGATCGAATCAGTCATAGACGATAAACCTTGGTATCACGATATCAAGTGCTACCTTCAGAAACAAGAGTACCCACCTGGGGCATCCAGCAAAGACAGGAAGACTCTTAGAAGATTGGCAGGCAGCTTCTTCCTGGGCGATGATACACTCTATAAGAGAAACTTTGACATGATCTTGCTCCGATATGTAGACATACCATAAGCAAACATGCTGATAAAAGAAATTCATGAAGGATCCTTTGGCACTCATGCCAATGGACACACGATGCCTAGAAAAATTCTGAGGGCAGGATACTGTTGGTTACAATTTAGGGCAAGCAAACAAAAAGATTTAGAAGTATTTTTCCGAGAATTTATCGTGTCCACAGAGATCGGTGCTACTGAACTGTCGTTCGACAATTTAATTGTTAATGAGTTTGGGTTTAAAATGGTTTAAAGCGTAAAAACAGAAAAGTAAATAAAAACATAAAAATAATTCATTCTTCAACAAGACGAACTTATCAAGCATACATATAATCCACTCGTCACAAACATAAATTTATCGACCAATTATACTCCACCTGTAATACTCGTCAAAATCATCCAGCATCACTCACAACAGTGTCCATCTCTAGCACACTGAGCTGAGAGACAACCGTATTACTCTCTGCGTCACTCTCGTGCACGAAGCCTCGAAACACGGAAAACATTAAGTTCCGATACCAAAAAGATTATCATCTAAATCTATCTCTAGCATCTAGACAATAGATATCCATCCCTAATCAAGATTTGTGATGTTTATCTCTAACACAACACAAATCCAAACATAAATGCAAAAAGATCAAGGAAGACATCGATAATGATTTGTAAAGCAAATTTTATATAATATTAAGATCAACAAAGATACATATGTTCATAGTAACTATACAATACCCAACAAAAAGAAATTACAAAGAGAAGAGAGAAGAGGAACCAAACATTTCTTGGTTTGCCAACACCAATCGACGAGATATTCGACTCCGGATCATCCAAATGTAAGCTCCAATGATGTTTTCTAAGCTAATCTACAAGAAAAATGAAGTTTGATGGAGTTGGGAGCAAAAAATACCCAAAACCATCCCTAAAAAATGTGTTTTTAACCCATATTTATTGCTGTCATCATCGCAGACCGCGCTCAGTGCGCTCTAAAAAATGGTCAAACCGCCTTAAAAGCGCGCTCAGCGGGCTTGGAGCGCGATCAGCGCGCTACCTGCTGCCTTGAAAAATGTTTCAGCCATAACTTGAGAACCGTAACTCCGTTTTTCGCCCGTTTCAAAGCGTTGGAAAGCTTATTCAATTTCCTATCTAACAATGAATAAATATCAACCAAATTGGTGATTTATATTATCCTCATTTTGAGCCTTATTCGTTGATGAGTTGCTCAAAATCGCGCGTTTGAAGCCGTGTCTTCGACACTTTATTGCTCATGCTCCAAATACACCTCAATATCTACAAAATGAGATAAAATCAATTAAACTCAATGATATTTACACGATACGCAATATATACACTAAAACATAAAGTAAACGTAATTATAAATAAATCGGGGTTTATTTGAACGCTATTAACCAAAAAGTATCGATAAGTGCAACAAAACTTATATACAAAAATAGGTACAATTTACACTTATCAAACTCTCCCCAACTAACATAATTGTTTGTCCTCAAACAAAGCCAACATCTAAAGGAACAAAAGTGAAATCCAAGAAATCACGCAACAACAAGTTTTGAAAACGGAAAACAAATGCAATGGTTCAATCGAAAATGGTACACACAAAGTAAATACTTACCACTAAACTACAACGATAACATAGTCACGAAACAAATGTAAAATACAAAAATCATGCCAAACATCCTAAAACAACACAAGTTCAAATGTGAATCACACCTAGTAAAAATAATCATCGGTAGATGAAAAACATAAAATGAGGTACTTTCACTCACACAACAATCTTGCAAACAAAAGACTAAATTATGCATCGATCCAAAAATCATATTGAACATACAAATGCGAGAATCACAAGGAGTTTTCAAGGTTGTAATGTGGTCGGGTAAACAAACAAGGGGCAATTTCTAAAGGTAATTGAAACAAAAACTTGCCTAAACCTAAGGGAGTGATCAACTCACAAAGTTTCAAACACCAAAATTTCAATCAAACTTCATACAAAACCCCAAGTGTTACACAAAACACAATACTTATTTAGCACAATTATTAGAACTCTTTTTGTTTCCTTTTTCAAAGATTTTCTTTTTCTCCCTTTTTTTTTCTTTCCTTTTCTTTGTCACATTTTTTTCTTTTCTTTTTCAATCCTCATAGAATCCAACCACTGAGTACACAATCATTCTCTCCCCAACTTGAATTCAACCACATCATCATGTGAATACTCCCTACTTTCTAAGGCAAGGAAAAAAAATCCATACAACAACACAAAGTTGAGGTCCAAGAAAAAAAACAAAATCCATCAAAAATAAGTGAACTAAATACTCATAGACAAACATTAAGTTCAAATAAAAACATGGATCAAAAAGCTCAAAGGGGTTACAAATTCTCATACACTCACAAGGTGAATTGACTATTTGGCTAAGGTGGTTGTGCTCAAAATGAAAAAATGCCTTGTTCCTTTTCATGCATTCATATACACAACACAAACAACAGATTGAACATAATAAAATCCAGTTAGAACAAGAATGTTGGAACTTCGAGCATATATGTGCAATAGAAGGCTTCCTCACAAAAAGGTGGGAACTAAAGTGATTCACAATAAGAACAAGTATACGAAAGAATAAATGGCATGAAAATTGTAAAAAGCCTAAGTATCATGAATATGCTAAAGTCAAGAAAGCGATAAACACATACCTTGAACGTGTACAAAACTTTTAACACTATCATTACCACGTATTCGCAAGTTGAAACACTCAAAATCGAAAAATCACCGAATGCGACTTCAAGTAATCGAGCCAAAATTTGAGTCCAAACAACAACAAAAGAATTAGAAAAATTACTAATAATTACTAATATATAAGGCCTTGGTGGAAGTGGGAAAAAGGGGGAGCCAAGTGAATAATTAAAAGAAATCATTGGCTCAGCACAGCAGAGCGCGCTGAGCGCGCTACACCAGAACCAGAAAAATCAGTACAACAACAGGGTTCTGGTGTAGGCCTCCACTTAACACCTACATAATCTCATATACAATGAAAAAGTAATAACAGAACAAAAAATGATAAAACACGCTTGTTTTACGTCGTAAGCTCGACGCCTTTTATTTATACACACTTCTCCAAGTTGCCTCTTTACACGGTTAGTGCTCACCGACAACGAAACCTAACCAAACACTTAGCAAACGTGAAGAGAAACAAACATATACACTAAATTTACAATTATGCAAAACATGTAAAATTCACAAATATGGTAAACATATATAAGTATGAATATAAACAAGTGAAAATAGACAATATATACGATATCTACAAAACTCAAAAACAAAGAAACTATCGCAAATCGATCCAATAAAAAACATAGATCCCCGGCAACGGAGCCATTTTGTTGGTTGTAATTTAGGGCAAGCAAACAAAAAGATTTGGAAGTATTTTTCCAGGAATTTATCGTGTCCACAGAGATCGGTGCTACTGAACTGCCGTTCGACAATTTAATTGTTAATGAGTTTGGGTTTAAAATGGTTTAAAGCGTAAAAACAGAAAAGAAAATAAAAACATAAAAACAATTCATTCTTCAACAAGACGAACTTATCAAGCATACATATAATCCACTCGTCACAAACATAAATTTACCGACCAATTATACTCCACCTACAATACTCGTCAAAATCATCCAGCATCACTCAAAACAGTGTCCATCTCTGGCACACTGAGCTAAGAGACAACCGTATTACTCTCTTCGTCACTCTCGCGCATGAAGCCTCGAAACACGGAAAACATTAAGTTCCGATACCAAAAAGATTATCATCTAAATCTATCTCTAGCATCTAGCCAATAGATATCCATCCCTAATCAAGATTTGTGATGTTTATCTCTAACACAACACAAATCCAAACATAAATGCAAAACGATCAAGGAAGACATCGATAATGATTTGTAAAGCAAATTTTATATAATATTAAGATCAACAAAGATACATATGTTTATAGTAACTATACAATACCCAACAAAAAGAAATTACAAAGAGAAGAGAGAAGAGGAACCAAACATTTCTTAGTTTGCCAACACCAATCGACGAGAGATTCGACTCCGGATCATCCAAATGCAAGCTCCAATGATGTTTTCTAAGCTAATCTACAAGAAAAATGAAGTTTGATGGAGTTGGGAGCAAAAAATACCCAAAACCATCCCTAAAAATGTGTTTTTAACCCATATTTATTGCTGTCATCATCGCAGACCGTGCTCAGCGCGCTACGGGCGCTCAGCGCGCTCTAAAAAATGGTTAAACTGCCTTAAAAGCGCGCTCAATGGGCTTGGAGCCCGCTCAACAGGCTTGGAGCGCGATCAACCCGCTACCTGCTGCCTTGAAAAATGTTTCAGCCATAACTTGAGAACCGTAACTCCGTTTTTCGCCCGGTTCGAAGCGTTGGAAAGCTTATTCAATTTCCTATCTAACAATGAATAAATATCAACCAAATTGGTGATTTATATTATCCTCATTTTGAGCCTTATTCGTTGATGAGTTGCTCAAAATCGCACTTTTGAAGCCGTGTCTTCGAAACTTTATTGCTCATGCTCCAAATACACCTCAATAGCTACAAAATGAGATAAAATCAATTAAACTCAATGATATTTACACGATATGCAATATATACACTAAAACATAAAGTAAACGTAATTATAAATAAATCGGGGTTTATTTGAACGATATTAACAAAAAAGTATTGATAAGTCCAACAAAACTTATATACAAAAATAGGTACAATTTGCACTTATCAGATACTACTGTTTTACCATGGAATCCGACTGCTACAAGTACATGAGGAGATGTCACAAGTGTCAGATATACTCAGACAAGATCCATGTACCGCCAACACATCTCAAAATTCTCTCTTCCCCATGACCTTTTTCCATATGGGGAATCGACATGATTGAACCCAAGGCTTCAAACGGACATCGGTTCATCCTGGTAGCCATTGATTACTTCACCAAGTGGGTCGAAGCAGCATCATACACTAATGTAACCCAACAAGTGATGGTCCGATTTATCAAAAACAATCTCATCTGCCGTTATGGTGTTCAAGCCAGATCATTACTGATAATGGATCCAACTTGAACAACAAGATGATAAAAGAGTTGTGTGCTGAGTTCAAAATCGAACACCATAACTCATCTCCCTACCGACCCAAGATGAACGGAGCGGTAGAAGCAGCTAACAAGAACATCAAGAAGATTGTTTAGAAGATGGTTGTAACCTATAAAGACTGGCACGAGATGCTACCCTTTGCTCTTCACGGTTATCGCACATCTGTCAGCACTTCAACAGGGCAACCCCTTTCTCTCTAGTATATGGCATGGAGGCAGTGCTTCCCATAGAAGTCGAGATACCATCAATCTGGGTATTGATGGAGACTAAGTTAACAGAGGCTGAATGGTCCCAAAGTTGGCACGACGAACTGAATCTGATCGAAGAAAAATGAATAACGGCTCTGTGCCATGGTTAGTTGTATCAGCAAAGAATGAAGAAGGTGCTTGACAAAATGGTCTGACCTCGCGTCTTCAGGAAAAGGGACCTTGTACTCAAGAAGATACAATCATTCCTCACTGATTCCCGGGACAAATGGACTCCGAATTATGACGGCCACTATGTGGTCAAGAAAGCTTTCTCAGGATGTGCCTTGAGACTCGCAACCATGGATGGAGAGGAATTTGCCTGCCTCACAAATGTTGACGTAATCAAGAAATACTTCTCCTAAATAAAAAAATAAAAAAAATAAACGTCTCGGTGGATTGAAAACCCAAAAGGGCGGTCCAGGCAAAAATTAGAGACATAGTAAAAAATCATCCCGATGGATTGGAAATCTCAAAGTACAGGCCAGGCAAAAGTTAGGGGCACATGGCAAGTAACTACGTCCAGCAAAGGGGCAAATCCCCCAGCAGCAGTCATGCCATCCATCAGGAAAACTCTAGTCAAGGTCATCTTCGACGGAAGCTCACGATGCCCAGAATTCAAAGTTGGTAGAAGGATAGCAGTCGTTATGTTTCAATGTAGCCCTTTTCCCATAAATTACCATTTTTTAGTTTTGTAAATACTCTATGGAATCACGCGCTTGGCTGATTTCCATCCTATCAATAAAATTTGAACCCTAGTTCTTTTGCTTGCAATTATTATTTATGTTAGCTTTACAGAACGACATTTTAATATGATCAACGATTCTTGAAATAAAACAAAAATGAATTTACTTGTCAAACTTTTTCTGCTTTTAAAATAAAGATGGAAATTCCTTTTGACTGTTGAACATCAAAAGAACATCGATCACTTCTCCAAGGTGATTAAGCTTCAAGGTGCAGAATTAAGGTACTCCTTCTAAACCAGTGCGCCTGAATGAAGGATCAGTTGTGTCAGACACGAATATTCCGCCCGACATCCCCGGCAGAGTTCTTATCTCCTAAGTCCGACCAACGTTGCGTTTTTACCCACAGGGATTATCTCTCCTAAGCAAGGCAGAATTGCTATTTCGGACCAAATGGTACTTCCTCGTTCCCCACAGTGGCAGAGTATCCAGTCGTGTTCATCCACTAGTCTGTATGTCGTGTTAGTTTTGTCGGCATAAACATACATACATCATGCATTATTTATTTGCATTCATATTCATATTGCATCACTATCACTCTACTCGGTCTTATCCCCTAGTGATAAAAGTCCTCTCAACCGAGTTGTCAGTTCTGTCCTCGTCAGGAAGTGAATCATCTAAGCAATCTCTCTCCCAGTTTATTTCTGGAATGGAGACGGTCCTCGACCACTTTGATAACTTGAACCTATGAAAAACAAGAATGCATTCGACAAACGTTACTCTTCGCCATCGAAGATGATATCTTCGCTTTCCCGGATTAAGGAAAATCCCCAGAGAAAGCCTCTTAATCAAAGATTCGGCAATACAGCAGTTTTTCTCCGAAAAATTCACTGGCGAAAAGGTCATCAGCACCTCCAAATTAGATTACATCACATGGAATTTCTCCGAGAAGATCTCGAGGAAAAGTATGATGTAATATGCCCAAGCAGGAAACAGACTCTCAAGAGACTCGTTTTCCTCAGTAGAGTCGACAAATGGCGTCTCCAGCGGAGAAGTTTGCGCACCTCTATAACTCAGACGAATGGGTTCCCCAGCAAGTCTGACATCAAAACTTTTCCCATCAAATGGCATCTCCCCATGAAAAACTCAGCGAGAAGTTTAATGAAAACCGCTACAAATAGCGTCCCTTGTCAAGAAAGTTTATTGACAAAAGAAACTGAGACCAGTTCCGTGGCTAAAGACCAGGATCGAGGGGAAGTTTATATCAGAAACTAAGACCAGTTCCGTGGCTGAAGACCAGGATCGAGGGGAAGTTTATATCAGAAACTGAGACTAGTTCTGTGGCGGAAGACCAGGATCGAGGGGAAGTTTATATCAGAAACTGAGACCAGTTCTGTGGCTGAAGACCAGAATCAAAGGGAAGTTTTACCTTTTTCTAAGTATCATTGCTTAGCAAAAGAAAATGGATGAGCAAACTGCCGTTCATAACCACTGTCAAAATTTTGGGTATTCCAATATTTAATCCTCTTGCACCCCGAATGCCCGAATACCTTCGTCATTCACACCTTCGGGTCCAAAAAGATTAAATAGGGGCATCTGTCATACCCCAAATTTTGACCACCAAGATTTCCCATCATTGTGCAAATCATTACCACAATATGGATGAACCATCATGCCTCATCAATATCCTCAGAGATGTTTGAGCATTCACTATATCAAGAATCAAGCACAAGGTTGCAACATTCCAAATGGATCAAGACTCAAGATCGCCAGTGTCACCAAATTAGGGTTTTGGTCGACTGAGGCCTCCAGATGGAAATTTTCCTCTGGGCATGAGCCAATGCTTCAAGGCACAACCCAAGATACTCCAAGGGACCTCATGGACCCAATCATCAAGTCAATTTAACCTCAGGGGATGCATTTACCCAAAAATCAGGAATTAGGGTTTCTTGACCTAATTCACCCCTAAGTTGACTTTTGGGACAAAACACGAGCCAAGACCTCAAGACATGATTTGAGTGTCTCCAATACACTACATTGATCCATTTTCAATAATGGATTGATCCAAGAAGCTTGATCTACAAGTTTCAATTCCATCAGGACCACAATTAGGGTTTCGAGGAAAAAGTCAACTGTACCTTTGACTTTTGACCAAGACATGCTCCCAAACCTTGGGACATGATTCTATACACCCTATAACACCTATGTAATATATCCATTAGGTTTGATTTAGGTCAAGGACTTGATTTCACAAAGGATCGGACAGTTTGGATTTCATCCGATAAAAAGTCAATTGTGCACAAAATCAAGTTTGACTTTTTGGAATTTTTCACAATTATGGTTCCTTGACCCTAAAACAATGTTAATATGTGATTTGAATCATCATTTTGGGTGATCCAAAGCTGGATTTGTAGGTCTTGCTACACTCTACAAAAGCTTCAGCTACATCAAACTCCAATTCCCCATGGATTTTTAGTTATGGAGTGATCAAAATGGGTAAAAACATGAAAATGACATTTTTCCAACACTTAGTGAAATTTTCACTAAGTCAGAATCTGCTTTACTTTTTTCAAAATGTAGGGACATTTTTCACCTTAATCCAAGTCAAACCAAGTCTAGGGTTGGACATCAAAGTTGAATTATGCCATGAGGGCTTTCCAACAAGTACCAGATCATCTCCAAATTCCATTTGAGCAAGGAGATACAACTCTTGGAACATGGCATCATGACCGGGTTTTTACAAGGCAGAATTTGTGCATTTTGCTCAATTTGTCCAAATCTGATAAATCCAAGCCTTGTCATCCATTTGGACACAACTGAGGATAAAACAAAAAGGGAATGATCTGATCCCTAAGCCTCCAAAGTCCAAGAATCTACATTAGACTTGTCATCCCTAAAAATGCTAAAAGATGCTAAGACTCTAATTTTGTTTCCAAGTCTTTAATGAATGCATCAAGGTGGCATGAACTGAGCCTATTCCAACTGAATTCAGTCCAAACTTATCTCTGAACCAAAGCTACAAAGCCTGTGCTCTAATCTCAAGTCAATGGCTAGAGGAGACTTGAGATTCCTTTTGCATAACATTGGCCAAAGGCCTGCTGCAACCTTCATTCACTATTGATGCCAAAACAAACTTGGTGTACTATAAATAGACATCAATTGTGATCTGTTTGAATACACCAAAGCACCCAAATTGATGTTTTCCTCAAAATCCCTCTCTTTAGGCCAAAATGCCTTCTTTGGCAAGGTATCTCTGAGTTTTTGAGTTAGAGAGCAATTCCATCACAGCTCATGATCCATACACCTAAAATATGTTGTATCTAAGCTGTTCAAACTCTCATTTGTGACCTGAAACACCAAAATCACAAAGTCCCATTTCAAAACCTCAAAATTGGACTTTTTTGCATTTTTCAAGCCATGTCTTGATTCAGTCACTTTCAAAACCAGATAAAACCTCAAACACACTCCAAATATCATCCTTGAACTGTCCCAAATGGTTCTCCATATCTGGAACACCATTTAAGAGAGTTGCCATATTGGTCACTTTTGCCCCTTTTGCAAGAAAGTGCCAAAACTGGGTCCTGAGGATTCCAGCTGGTGGTGATCATTCTAAAAGCTTCCAAGGGATTAATTGAGAGTATCTAAAGCATCAAATTACTTCTTGCACAAGATACTTGGCAGATAGCACAAAAAGCTCCCAAAGAGGTAAGCATCACAACTTGAACTCTTTGAATTATGCATTGCTTTGAAGTCCACTGATCATAAATATCTCATACATGTTATATATGTTGTGTTTGAACCAATTCATCATGTAATTCTTGCCTGTAACATGAGGTAGCATAGAAAATGCAAATATAGGCCTATTTCAAAACCACTATCGGGTTTTAAAATAGGGACCTCATCTGAAAAAACCATGACCACCATTGGATTCCTTGGGAAATTCTAGGCTAGATGCATATAAATTTTGTCCCAATCCATAGAGAAATGAGAAAGTTAGAGGCTTCACGTAAATGGCCCAAAAGCTGGCCTTGCCTTGCCCAGACCTAAAACAAGGCACCCCTTATATATTTATGGGGTGGTTTTGATACACGGATGTATCACCACCCCAGTGGTTGCGCGCTCATGTGTTTGGCTTGGAGGTCTGGGGTTCGAATCCCCCTCGCCCAGACTCTTTTTTTTACCACCTTTTCCATTTTTTATATTTTTCATATTATTTTCTTAAATGATTTGAAAAATTAATTTCTCTCTCAGTTTTAATTATTTTTTATTGGTTCTTTTTGCAAAAAAATCACAAAAATACTAAAATATTTTTTTCCACCAAAAAATCAAATTTATATTATTTATTTAATATAGTTGATATTTTTGTAAATAAATTCATTTTTAATTGTTTTTAAACATTTCAAAAAGGAATTATCACCTTGGAAATCAAAACCAAATGAGTTTTAATTCATCTTGTGATTAAAACATCATTTTTCCAACCTCAACCAAAAATCACAAGTTGATTATTCAAACTTATTTGGTGTTTTTATCATTTTAATTAATTTTCTTTGAATAATTACTTTAAAAAAAATGATGAAATTAGGGTTTCTTTGATTTTCACCCTAACAAATCTTTTTCAAACATTTTGGGCCTTTAATAGAGTGTAAGACCTAACCCTAGTTGTACATAAACCATTTTGGGCCTCAGATATTTTATAAGTCCCGACACGATAAATAAAATCTCGACGCGATCGCCAGTTCAAAATAAAAAAACTTTGGACCTCTCCCTGAGTTGTAATCCCCATCACTCGTACAAAAATAAATCTTTGGGCCTCTAATAGAGTGTAAGACCCAATCCTTTGTGAATACAAACCATTTTGGGCCTCAGATGTTGTAGAAGTCCCGTTATATTTTCAAAGTCAAGACGCGGTGGTCGCCTTTTAAAACAAAATCATCTGGGCCTCCCCTCGTGTTGTAAGTCCCATCTTATTTTTTAAAATAAAAAACTTTAGGCCTCTAATAGAGTGTAAGACCCAATCCCTTTGTACCAAAACCTTTTTGGGCCTCAGTCATTTGTATAAGTCCCAATACAATTTTCAAAACAACGGTACGATCACTATTAAACCCTGGGCCTCTCCTTGAGTATAAGCCCCAACAATCCTTTCAAAAATAACGTCTCTTTTGATTTAGATTCAAATATACAGTTGTTATCAAAGCTTTCTTTAATTTCTTTGAACAACTAACAATACAGCATGGAAGCTTGCTCACCTATAAGATTTTATCAGCTTTCCTTTACATGCTTTAATATATATAACTGTATTATGGGAAGCTGCTCCCCCGTAAGTCCTTCTTTCATATCATTTTAAATACTTGTCATATATCAACTGTATATATACTAGTATATCTATTTAGAGTTTTCCCCAGTAACTAGGTCTAGAATTAGGTAAAGACAGTCGGTCACTCTTTGATACAGTCAAAACTAGATCCCCATAGGATTTCCAGATACATTCTTGCCTTCTCTTGGGCTTAAACAATATGGAACAAAGAGAAAGGCAGTATTCTCGGTGAACCTTTTCTCAGACTGTCACTATTAGAACTTGTCAAAGAAATTCAGTTTCCCCAGAGAGGATTAATTCCCGGTGAAACTTCTCTTGAATTTCTTCAAACCCTAGATCTGTTCATTAAAGAAAAGATTATTCTCAGTGAAACTTTTCTTGAACTCTTCTTAAGTTTGGACCCACAGGCTTCCTAAAAGCATCCCCGCTTCCTCTTGGGCTTTGTTCAAGGACCCTCTGGCTTCTTAGAAGTTCCCATGCCTTCTCTTGGGCTTAATACAAGGACCCTGAAAACCTCTTAAAGGTATAAGACAAAACTTAGTCATCCTTTGCTAGAGCAGTCATTCCAGTGTCAAATCACAGACCAATTTAAGGTTGATTATCATTATTTAATACCCTTGCCTCCCCTGGGGGGGCATCATACAAAAGATAAAACTCTTCCACACCAGTAGACTTGGATAATCTAGATCCCCTTGAGTCTCAAAGACATTCTCAAGTTCCCTACGAACGTAGGAGAAACCCTGATCATCCGATCAATTCCCAGCTGAGTTAAAACCCAGTCTCTCTCCTAAAAATCCTCCAAACCAGGGTCAATTTATCATCAGTATAACACTATCCCAAATCAAAACCTCAAGGTCTCTAATACCTCAACTCCTCTATAAACCTTAGCAAGAGTTGATTCCCCATTTGGACCTACCTCGGGATCTCAATAATCCCCACCAGAAGTTAGCCTTCTCTTAGGCTTTGTATAATGATCTTTCCTCAGCATAGTTAGCCTCCTCTTGGGCTTTACACAATGATTCTCCCCAGTGGAGCTAACCTTTTCAGACTCTCTTGTTGAGTCAATCACTTTTCAGACTCTCTTGTTGAGTCAATCACTTTTCAGACTCTCTTGTTGAGTCAATCACCTTTTCAGACTCTCTTGTTGAGTCAACCTTCTTAGCCTTAATCTTGGGCTTTGTACAAGACAGATAAACACTCTCTTGTTGAGTCAATCTTTTTCTAGCCTCCCATTTGGCTTAGTATAAAGATTTCCCCTAGCAACAATCAGCCTCCTCTTAGGCTTTGTATAATGATTTCTCCAGCTTGTCCAGCCACAATCTTGGGCCTCGTACAGGACAGATAAAAGCACTCTCTAGTTGAGTCAAACCCTTTTAGCCTCAATCTTGGGCTTTGTACAAGACATAAATCTTCATAACCTTCTCTTAAGCTTGGGACAAACGTCTTCCCCAGCAGAGTCAATTCCTCCCAGCCTTCTTCTAGGCTTTGAGAAATACTCTCCAGCAGAGTCAAACTTATTTCAGCCTCAATCTTGGGCTTTGTACAAGACACTTAAAATATCCCCAACCGAGTCAGTAAAGTCTTACATTTGGCCTGAATCTTGGGCTTTGTACAAGATAGATAAAGATTTTTTCCCCTAGAGTCAGTTTCTTTTCAGCCTCAATCTTGGGCTTTGTACAAGACACATACAAACCTCCCCGGCGGAGTCAAAATCCCTTTTAGCCTCCTCTTAGGCTTTGTATAATGATATCCCCAAAAAGTCAGCCTCTTTTTTGCCTCAATCTTGGGCTTTGTACAAGACATAAAAACACTCTCTTGTTGAGTCAATCTTTTCCAGCCTCCTCTTAGGCTTTGTATAAGGACTTCCCTAGTGGAGTCAATCAACCTCTTAGCTTCAACCTTGGGCTTTGATCAAGGCACACAAAAATCAACAATCCCCTCAGAGGAAGTCCAATCCCTCTTTAAAGATGACAAATTCTTTCTCAGTCAAAATCTTTTAGCTTTAATCTTGGGCTTTGAACAAGACACCAAAATATATTTTTCCTCCCTTAGAATAGGAGGAACTACGATTGCTCTGATTTCCCTGTTTCGTTTAAACGGGAATACGTAGGCATAAGATTGTAAAATCTTAGCGAGCATACTAATCAAAAACTCTAGGTCTAGTACCTTCACACATCAATAAAAAATTAGGTCCAGTACCTTACCAAAAACATCGGGAAAACCCGAACATCAACAAAAAATCACTCACTCTCTCATCTTTCCCAAGAAACTTTCCCAACCCATTAACGGATAAACACCATCAAGTACAAAGCGAAGCCTAAAGCTAACATCCTGTGGATAACCACATATAGGATGGGTAATTGATAACTCCCCATTGTATAACTTGACCATGAACTCCCCGAATCTCTCTTAGCGTTTGTTCAATTAAACATTCGTGTGCAAGTTTAGTTTTAGATAGCTTCCCTTTCCCTTTCAGCTTCATGGGATAAATAAGAAATCAGAAAGTAGCACCCCCTTCTCTTCATTGAGGAGAAAACCCAATTTTCGCGATAAGGTGGTCGCGTCACCGACAAAAATCGCTCGCTACAGATATATGACAAGTATTTAAAAGGATATGAAAGAAGGACTTACAGGGGAGTAGCTTCCCACAATACAGTTATGTATATTAAAGCATGTAAAGGAAAGCTGATAAAAACTTACAGGTGAGCAAGCTTTCATGCTGTATTGTTAATTGTTCAAAGAAATTAAAGAAAGTTTTGATAACAACTGTATATTTGAATCTAAATCAAAAGAGAAGTTGTTTTTTAAAGGATTGTTGGGGCTTATACTCAAGGAGAGGCCCAGGGTTTAACAGTGATCGTACCGTTGTTTTGAAAATTGTATTGGGACTTATACAAATGACTGAGGCCCAAAAAGTTTTTGTACAAAGGGATTGGGTCTTACACTCTATTAGAGGCCCAAAGTTTTTTATTTTAAAAAATAAGATGGGACTTACAACACGAGGGGAGGCCCAGATGATTTTGTTTTAAAAGGCGACGACCACGCCGTGACTTTGAAAATACTACGAGACTTCTACAACATCTGAGGCCCAAAATGGTTTGTATTCACAAAGGATTGGGTCTTACACTCTATTAGAGGCCCAAAGATTATTTTTTGTACAAGTGATGGGGCTTACAACTCAAGGAGAGGCCTAGAAGTGTTTCTGTTTGAAAATGGCGATCGCGCCGAGATTTTTTTATCGTGTCGGGACTTATACAATATCTGAGGCCCAAAATGGTTTATGTACAACAAGGGTTGGGTCTTACACTCTATTAGAGGCCCAAAATGTTTGAAAAAGATTTGTTAGGGTGAAAATCAAAGAAACCCTAATTTCATCATTTTTTTAAAAGTAATTATTCAAAGAAAATTAATTAAAATAATAAAAACACCAAATAAGTTTGAATAAACAAGTTGTGATTTTTGGTTGAGGTTGGAAAAATGATGTTTTAATCACAAGATGAATTGAAACTCATTTGGTTTTGATTTCCAAGGTGATAATTCCTTTTTGAAATGTTTAAAAACAATTAAAAATGAATTTATTTACAAAAATATCAACTATATTAAATAAATAATATAAATCTTATTTTTTGGTGAAATAAAATATTTTAGTATTTTAGTGATTTTTTTGCAAAAAGAACCAATAAAAAATAATTAAAATTGAGAGAGAAATAAATTTTTCAAATCATTTAAGAAAATAATATGAAAAATATAAAAAATGGAAAAAGTGGTAAAAAAAAAGGGTTTGGGGCCAGGGGGATTTGAACCCCAGACCTCCAAGCCAAAGGCATGAGCGCGCAACCACTGGGTGGTGATACATCCGTGTATCAAAACCACCCCATAAATATATAAGGGGTGCCTTGTTTTAGGCCTGGGCAAGGCAAGGCAAGACCAGCTTTTGGGCCATTTACGTGAAGCCTCTAACTTTCTCATTTCTCCATGGATTGGGACAAAATTTATATGCATCTGGCCTAGAATTTCCCATGGAATCCAATGGTGGTCATGGTTTTTTCAGATGAGGTCCCTATTTTAAAACCCGATAGTGGTTTGGAAATAGGCCTATATTTGCATTTTCTATGCTACCTCATGTTACAGGCAAGAATTACATGATGAATTGGTTCAAACACAACAGATACAACATGTATGAGATGTTTATGATCAGTGGACTTCAAAGCAATGCATAATTCAAAGAGTTCAAGTTGTGATGCTTACCTCTATGGGAGCTTTTTGTGCTATTTGCCAAGTTTCTTGTGCCAGAAGTAATTTGATGCTTTAGACACCCTTAATTGATCCCTTGGAAGCATTTAGAATGATCACCACCAGCTGGAATCCTCAGGACCCAATTTTGGCACTATCTTGCAAAAGGGGCAAAAGTGACCAATATGGCAACTCTTTCAAATGGTGTTCCAGATGTGGGGAACCATTTGGGACAGTTCAAGGATGATATTTGGAGTGTGTTTGAGGTTTTATCTGGTTTTGAAAGTGACTGAATCAAGACATGGCTTGAAAAATTCAAAAAAAGTCCAATTTTGAGGTTTTGAAAGGGGACTTTGTGATTTTGGTGTTTGATAAGTGTTTTATCCATGATAAAATAGCACATAAAATAGGGCATTTATCTTACTCGAATGACAAGATTCTAACAGAAAAACCTCAACTAATGAATAAAAGTAGTATGGTGCAAAGTCTTCTTGGTTTGGTTTACATTTGTGCAGGAAAAGGCGAAAGAATGCATCAAAGAAAGAACAAAGAAAAGGTGTGCCCTGCAGACTTCGCATAGCGAAGCAAAGCGAAGCAGAAGCAAAGCTAGTTTGCATAGCAAAGCAAAGCGATGGACATCGATGGACAGCGATAGGCAGCGATGCAAAACAGAACCAAATTGTCCTTGAAGCGAAGAAAGCGACAGAGTTCGCGATGCGAATTTTCCTTCGCGTAGCGAAAGTTCGCGATGCTAACTTTACTTCGTATAGCGAAGTAAGGTGGCTTCACAAAAGACGGTTTGACAGCTCAGAGACTTAATGGAGAAGAAAGGCAAGTTCGCATAGCGAACATACTTTCGCTATGCAAAGTCAGGCGGCCAGAACTGCTATAAAAGAAGATCAAACTCAGTTCAAAGGGCATTCAATTTTTATATCTTGTACTCTATCATATAGAATACTTTGTAATTGTTTAGGAAAGGAGAAATAGAAGAGGTTGTAAGGAGAAGGAGCTGGATTCACATCAAGAGTCGGGAAATCGTCGTTGATGTTGGTTCAACTCCATTCTTCCATTGTGCTTCAAGATGCCATGAGTGGCTTAATCCCTCTCTTGTTGGGATTGGTCGTAATTCACCGAAACAATATGTATTATCTTTAATCATGGCGTTATACGCAATTTATGTATGAATCATTATTGATGTTATCTTTGTTTTATCGTCTATTTCATGGATTGAATTGATATTGACAAATATGATTCTAATCTCGATCTAAGATAACATCTATTAAACCCTAAATGCTAGACATAGATTTAGGTTTAATATTCACAAAAAGTATCGAATCTTAATGCTACCGTATTGTTTAATAGGCTGAGAAATCGTTGATTAAACCGTAAGGTAGAAATCTCATTAAAGTTTAGACATAAACTTTGTTTGTAAGCGATACATGATAATATCGAAATATGCTTAAATTGTGTATAACTGATTTGTGATATACATATTGAATCGGTGGATGAACACCAATTCCCAACAAGTCTATTCCTCTGAAAACTATCTTCATTTATCATACGCATTTACTTTTCACAATTTACAAACCAAACATCTTGAAACTTTTACTTAGAATCATAGAGAATATTGAACGATTTTGATATCGCTCCAATCCCTGTGGATACGATAAAAACATATACTTATATTTGATTGTACTAAACATCAAATTGGCGCCGTTGCCGAGGATTGGCATTTAAGATACTAAAACATCGCAATAGTTTCTATACTTCTAAGTTGTTATATATTGTATATATTTGTCTTTCGAAACATTTATTTAAGTGTTGGATAGGTGGTGAAACTTCTGTTTATGCTTCGAGGCAAGACTTCGGAGGAACAACTTCTTTTTGATCCCGAGATCGAAAGAACCATTTGAAAGAACAAAAGACAAAAGAAGAAACAGAAACAACTATCTAAAAAGAAAAATCACAAAGGAGTTTCCACATCAACTTCCTTAACAAAAGAAACAATGGCTGAAGTTGCCAACGGTGGACCTTGTCGGAGCAGTCCAAGACGATTAGCTCGTCTCACCAATACTCCAAATAACCGACAAGCTGAAATGAAAACGGGATTGCTTCAGATTATTTATGCTAACCCTTTTACAGGTTTGGATCATGAAGATCCATATTCCCACCTCACAAAGTTCTATGAACTTGCCGGTACGTTAGGTGCACCCGAAGCTGAAGAGGAGGCAATGTTTATGAGGTTATTCGCGCATTCTTTGATAGGTAAAGCAAAGGATTGGTATCTTGACCAACCTACTAAAACCATGACAAACTGGAATGTTTTGGAAGAAAATTTTCTTAACAGATTCTTCCTTCACAACCGGTTCATGGATGCGAAAATATCCATTGTCGCGTTTGCTCAGACTGCAAATGAAACTCTATGTGAAGCTTGGGAACATTACAAATCCATGCTACGAAAATGTCCAAATCATGGTTTTGACAGCCTAACACAAGTCCACATCTTCCGCAATGGATTGCAGCCTCAACGAAAACTCTTACTTGATGCAATAGCCGGTGGTTCTTTATTGGCAAAAAGTGCAGAAGAAGCAATTGCAATTATCAACCGAATGGCTCTCACCAATCATCAAGTTCAATATAATCGAGGAACCGCACAAAAGAAACTTGGATTTCTTGAGTTGGATACAAACACTACAATCTTGGCACAAAATAAGCTTCTCACCCAAACTGTGGAAGAACTCACCAAGCAATTATCCACTCTTCCACAACAACTCAAACAAGTGCACGAAGCGCCTAAATCACAACAAGTAGCCATGTGCGAACTTTGTTCAGGAGATCACCCAACCGGTTTTTGTCCTCCAATTAATGAAGAGGTTAATTATGTAGGAAACCAGTAGTAGAGACAGTTCCCATACCAGAACAATCAAGGTTACTCATACAACAATAATGCAAGCTATGGCCAAAACAGGCAGAACCAATACCAAAGCTATACTCAGCCAGATAAGCTTACAAAGATTGAAGAAACCTTGAATCAATTTATGCAGATGTCCATGGCAAACTAGAAAATACGGATGCATCGATCAGAAATCTGGAAACGCAAGTAGGGCAAATCGCAAAACAGTTGAATGAGCAACAAAAAGGTATGTTTTTTGCTACCACTCAAAATAATCCTAAGGAAACTTGTAATGCAATTACGACGAAGAGTGGTGACACGGTTCAAAAAAAGTTGGGGAGAATTCAAAAGAGATTGTTATGGAGGAAAATCAAGAAAAAGAGATAAATAAGAAAAAGGTGGTAGAAAACAATGCTGATCCTGGAAAAGTCAATGTACCAGTTACCATTGGAAGAATCCACTTTGATAAAGCTTTGATTGATCTTGGTTCAAGCACCAATCTTCTTCCATTATCCGTTATTAAAAAGATTGGTGACCCTGAAATAGAGCCTACAACAATGTTATTAGAACTTGCTAACAAATCTATCACAAAACCAATTGGCATGGTAAAAGGTGTAAAGGTGAAACTCGAAAGCTTTCTATTCCCGACAGATTTTTTAGTGATGGACAATGATGAGGATAGAGACACACCTCTGATTTTAGGTCGTCCATTCATAAAAGTAGCTAGAATGATGATTGACATTAATGAAGGAATGATGAAAGTAAGACCCAATAATAAAAAAGCCAACTTCAAATTATTTCAACATAAAGAGGATGACTACTCCAAGATTGAAGCTCCTGATGAAACAGGCCTGGAATTAAGGATAAATAATGTTAAAGGAAGGCCAGAAAATGGTGGCATAGATGCTTTGGCAAATTCATACAAGCCACCTTGATTTTACGCGAAACAGACATCGAGATAACGACATTAAACAAGCACTTGTTGGGAGGTAACCCAACCTTTTTAGTTGTTTATATTTGTTTCCTATTGCATAACTAGTTTAAATGGTAGGAAGAAAATAGCATGAATGTGCCAAAAGAAAATTTTGCATAAAACTGAATTCTGCAGATTTCGCGCCGCGAAGTATACTTTGCATAGCGAAAGTAGCAGAATCAGCAAAAATGCCATTCATGTCATTCTCCTTCACTTTAATGTTTTTCTTTTGTTGTGGGTGTCATATGACCAATCCATATACTTGATACTTGTCCTCTAAATGAGATTGGAAAAGCAAAAGAGTGGATGATCACATTCACATGAATCAACAAAGGTACATTGGTAAGGATACAAATTTTGGAAGAATCACACAATCCAAGGTACTTGTTTATTGCTTTCTTAGAACTTAGCACGATTATGACATGAGTAGTCTACATAAAATCAAGTCATTCAAGCTTATGCAATAACATGTTTTCATTGTGAATCACGTAGTTCCAAAACCATAAAAAGTGAGGTAACCTTTCATTGATTACTATATGCTTAAGAGACTGATACATTCTTGTTTTAACTCGTTTGGTTCATGCTTAATCTTGCATTTATGTTAATAATTGTGGAGACATGGAAAGGATCAAGTCAATTCTTCAAAGTGAGCATAACTAGTAAACCAAATAGAGCCTCATTGTCCCTTGTAAGTGAGTGAGCATTTGCAACCCCTTTTGAGCCATATGACATTGAATCAATCATTGATGAACTGAGCAATGCATTAAGTAAACCACTTAATGGATATTGTTCCACATCTTGAAAACTCATAAAAGTTCATCCATGATAGATTTACAATCTTCTTGAATTAAACCCTTGAAACCATTGCCAAATCTTGAAGAGCATTCAAAGTAAAACGAAAGGTTTTATTCAAGTTGGGGAGAGGAAGAAAAATTCTTTTGTCAAGAAAAGAAAAATTAGAAAATGAAGAGATCAAGAAAAGTATGAAAGAAAAAGAAAAGTAAGAAAAGAAAAAGGCAAATACCAAAAGATGGATATATTCAAAAGAAAGAAACAAAGAAGGTTTGAAGGAGTAATATGGTACAAAGAATCAAATTCTATGAATGCTCTTCTAAAAAAGAAAAGAAAAAACTCAAAACCCATTTTGTTTCCACTAGCCTTAGAAATGACACTTCCTTGGTACCTTGGCCACATTACAACCTTAAAAAGACCTTAGTGATCTATGTTTTTGCTTATCGATATATTTTGCTTAAGATGAATGCATGAATTAATCTAGATGTTAGCAAGTTTGTCAAGTGAGAGTTAAAAAGACCTTGATATTTCCACTTGTACAAAAAGTGTGATAGTTGTGATTCATGATAAGACATGTTTATTGCTTGGACTGATTGACAAAGAACTTTATATGGAAAACTCGTTTCATAAACATGTCTAAATGCTGGGAAAGTAGTAGTGCATAAAAACTTGGATGTGGAATTCACCATGGAACCATATACTTCATTGAAACATGTTTGGTTGATCATGTGAAAAATGGTATAAAAACTCTTGCTTTTATATAGCTTTGATTGAGGACAAACAAAGATTCAAGTTGGGGAGAGTTTGATAAGTGTTTTATTCATGATAAAATAGCACATAAAATAGGGCATTTATCTTACTTGAATGACAAGATTCTAACAGAAAAACCTCAACTAATGAACAAAAGTAGTATGGCACAAAGTCTTCTTGGTTTGGTTTACATTTGTGCAGGAAAAGGCGAAAGAATGCATCAAAGAAAGAACAAAGAAAAGTTGTGCCCTGCAGACTTCGCATAGCGAAGCAGAAGCAAAGCTAGTTCGCATAGCGAAGCAAAGCGATGGACAGCGATGGACAACGATAGGCAGCGATGCAAAACAGAACCAAATTGTCCTTGAAGCGAAGAAAGCGACAAAGTTCACGATGCGAACTTTCCTTCGCGTAGAGAAAGTTCGCATCGCGGCTTCACAAAAGACGGTTTGACAGCTCAGAGACTTAATGGAGAAGAAAGGCAAGTTCGCATGGCGAACATACTTTCGCTATGTGAAGTCAGGCGGCCAGAACTGTTATAAAAGGCGATCAAACTCAGTTCAAAGGGCATTCAGTTTTAATATCTTGTACTCTATCATATAGAATACTTTGTAATAGTTTAGGAAAGGAGAAATAGAAGAGGTTGTAAGGAGAAGGAGCTGGATTCACATCAAGAGTCGGGAAATCATCGTTGATGTTGGTTCAACTCCATTCTTCCATTGTGCTTCAAGCTGCCATGAGTAGCTAAATCCCTCTCTTGTTGGGATTAGTCGTAATTCACCGAAATAGTATGTATTATCTTTAATCATGGCGTTATACGCAATTTATGTATGAATCATTATTGATGTTATCTTTGTTTTATCGCTTATTTCATGGATTGAATTGATATTGACAAATACGATTCTAATCTCGATCTAAGATAACATCTATTAAACCCTAAATGCTAGACATAGATTTAGGTTTAATATTCACAAAAAGTATCGAATCTTAATGCTACCGTATTGTTTAATAGGCTGAGAAATCGTCGATTAAACCGTAAGGTAGAACTCTCATCAAAGTTTAGACATAAACTTTGTTTGTAAGCGATACGTGATAATATCGAAATATGCTTAAAGTGTGTATAACTGATTTGTGATATACATATTGAATCGGTGGATGAACACCAATTCCCAACAAGTATATTCCTCTGAAAACTATCTTCATTTATCATACGCATTTACTTTTCGCAATTTACAAACCCAACATCTTGAAACTTTTACTTAGAATCATAGAGAATATTGAATGGTTTTGATATCGCTCCAATCCCTGTGGATACGATAAAAACACATACTTACATTTGATTGTACTAAACATCAGTGTTTCAGGTCACAAATGAGAGTTTAAACAGCTTAGTTACAATATATTAGAGGTGTTTGGATCATGAGCTGTGATGGAATTGCTCTCTAACTCAAAAACTTAGAGATACCTTGCAAAAGAAGGCATTTTGGCCTAAAGAGAGGGATTTTGAGGAAAGCATCAGTTTGGGTGCTTTGGTGTACTCAAACTAATCACAATTGATGTCTATTTATAGTGCACCAAGTTTGTTTTGGTATCAATAGTGAATGGAGGCTGCAGCAGGCCTTTGGCCAATGTTATGCAAAAGGAATCTCAAGTCTCCTCTAGCCATTGACTTGAGATTAGAGCACAGGCTTTGTAGCTTTGGTTCAGAGATAAGTTTGGACTGAATTCAGTTGGAATAGGCTCAGTTTATGCCACCTTGATGCATTCATTAAAGGCTTGGAAACAAAATTGGAGTCTTGACATCTTTTAGCCTTTTTAAGGATGACAAGCCTAATGTAGATTCTTGGACTTTGGAGGCTTGGGGATCAGATCATTCCCTTCTTGTTTTATCCTCAGATGTGTCTAAATGGATGACACGGCTTGGATTTATCAGATTTCGACAAATCGAGCAAAATGCACAAATTATGCCTTGCAAAAACCAGTTCATGATGCCATGTTCCAAGGGTTGTATCTCCTTGCTCAAATGGAATTTGGAGATGATCTGGTACTTGTTGGAAAGCCCTCATGACATACTTCAACTTTGATAGACCTGGTTTGACTTGGATCAAGGTGAAAAATGTCCCTACATTTTGGAAAAAGTAAGGCAGATTCTGACTTAGTGAAAATTTCACTAAGTGTTGGAAAAATGTCATTTTCATGTTTTTAGCCATTTTGATCACTCCATAACTAAAAATCCATGAGGAATTGGAGTTTGATGCAGTTGAAGCTTTTGTAGAGTGTCGCAAGACCTACAAATCCAGCTTTGGATCACCCAAAATGGTTGCTTGGATCTCAAGTTATGGTCCTTGGAAGTTGGTACCCTAGCCACTTTGTTCCATAACTTAGAAAAATTCTAAGTTTGTTATGGTTACCCATTTTACAAGTTAACTCACTGTAGCGCGGTTTTTGTGGTTTCGAATCACTATCGCTTTGGTACTACAGTTCGATTCATTTTGTATCCTATTGAAGCTGATGAAGGAAGGGAAATAGATGTGAAGCTAAATGGGTGTTGACTTTAGAGAGAATTTGTCATCTCTAAAGGGGAATATTTGGTCTGTTTGGCACGACTCTTGGGTGCCTGATTATAAAGGAGAATTACTTTAACTGGGATATGCGAATCCAGCAATGCCATAATTTTCTTTATAGGGGATTTTCAACCTGAAGGAGAAGACTTTAACTCAGTTTAGAGCAATGCCATCTTTCCTTAGGAATTTCTCATGCTAAAAGAGGGACAGTGGCGTGGATGTAAATAATCCAGAGGCTTGCCGCTTACAGCAATTAGACAAGGGAAAAGGAATTGTTGATGTTTGTATGCTGTGACCAAAGCATGCTTTGATGCTAAAAGGTTGATTGAATCAAACGGGGATTTCTTTATACAAAGCCTAAGAGGAGGCTATTGACCCAACAAGAGGATGCTTTTGTGTCTCGTACGAAGCCCGAGATAGAGGCTAAAAGGGTTGACTCAACAAGAGTGGTTTTTATATGTGTCTTGTACGAAGCTCAAGACGGGGGCTAAAAGGGTTTGACTCAACAAGAGAGTCTTTTATACTCACCAAGAGAGTGATTTGTATCTCGTACGAAGCCCGAGATAGAGGCTAAAGGTGCTCGACTCAACAAGAGAGTCTTTTTATGCTCAACAAGAGAATGTTTTGTATCTCGTACAAAGCCCGAGATGAAGGCTAAAAATGTTTGAAGAGCGTCTTTTATACTCAACAAGAGAGTGATTTTGTATCTCGTACGAAGCCCGAGATAGAGGCTAAAAGGAGGTTGACTCAACAAGAGAGTCTTTCATACTCAACAAGAGAGTGTGAAAAGGTTAGGTCCGCTGGGGAGAATCATTGTACAAAGCCCAAGAGGATGCTAGGGTTACTGTTTCAGTTGAGTGACAGGTCCAGTATGTTGGTTAAAAGAGAAAATCAATTCTTTTATGGGTAATGTTGTACTCATGAATTTGATCTGAGGACCAGGATTATTTCCAGTTCTTTAAGGAAACGGGGAATCCGAAGGGTATTGAGACTACCCAAGTCTATGGGTGTTTTTTCCTATTTTTGAAAGGAACTTGAGAATGTCTTCCAGACTCAAGGAGATTAGACTGTCCAAGTCTAGAGTTTTATCTTTTATACTATGCTTAAGAGAGATTAAGAGACAGTACGTTCGCGGTAGAAAGATCTAGACTCTTTGAAAGACTGTTATATTAAGATAACTAATTTCTGTTTCTATACCTTTAAGAGGTTGTCGGGACAATTTGTACGAAGCCCAAGAGGAGGCTATCTTCCCGGAGGAAGAATCATTATAAGAAGCCTAAGAGGAGGCTGTGAAAACTTCTAAGAAGCTGACGGGTCCTTGTACAACGCCCAAGAGGAGGCAGTGATGCTTTTAGGAAGCCTGTGGGTCCTTGTACTAAGCCCAAGAGGAGGCTGATGAACAGTTCCAGAAGGGGCTTCACTTGGAACATTGGCTTTCTGTATATGAACTGTTCAAGGGGGAGATTTCTTAGATCTAGTTATCTAAAATTGTTGTAAAAGAAAATTCTCATGGTTTAGGTTATGTTGAAATATCCGGGAGAACGTCGGAGGTAAGGAGACGAGGTTTTGTCTAGTTCTAGACGTAGTTTCCGGGGAAACTCTAAATATATATACTAGTATTACACAACCGATATGAGTTTATGAAAGAAGACTTACAGTGAAACAGCCCCACAATACAGTTATGTACATATGAAAGCGGGTAAACACTTACTCGGTTGTAGAGCTTCCATGCTGTTTTGTTAGTTGTTCAACAAAGAAAACTTTGATAACAATATTATATTCAAAATCAAAGGAGAAAGTGCTTTGAATAAATTGTTGGGGCTTACAGCTCAAGGAGAGGCCTAGGGTTTTATCAGTGATCGCACTGTCATTTTGTACAGGGACTTATACAAGTGACTCAGGCCCAAGAAAGGTTTTCTGTACAAGGGGATGGGTCTTACACTCTCTCAAGAGGCCCAAAATGATTGAAAGTGAACAAAGATGGGTCTTATAGCTCAAGGAGAAGCCCAATGGTTAATTTTGAAAAGGGCGACGATCGCGCCGAGGTTTTGAAAACACCGTGGGTCTTATACAACGACTGAGGCCCAAACGTTTTTGGTTTCAAAAGGGGATTGGGTCTTACACTCTATTAGAGGCCCAAAGAGTTTAAAGAAAAAAAATGGGGCTTATAACACGAGGGTAGGCTCAGATGATTTTTAAAAGAGGCGACGATCGCGCCGTTGTTTTTGAAAATACAGTGGGACTTATACAATGACTGAGGCCCAAAAAGTGGTGTATTTACAAAGGGATTGGGTCTTACACTCTATTAGAGGCCCAAAGTGTGTGAAAAAAGTTTGATGAGGGTTGAATTAATCAAAAACCCTAATTTGTTTTCAAAATGTATTTTAATTTAATAAAAAATTCAATTAAAATGACCAAAATTGTTTAACATGTGGAAAACAAATTGTGATCTTGGATTAATGTTTCAAAAATCAAGTTTTGACCTACAAAATAATAAGAAATCATTAAAATTTGCAAAATCAAGAAGGAAAAAATATTTTAAATGTCAAAAACAATTAAAATATTAATTCTTGGTAAAAATATCAATTATAAGAAATAAATAATATTTTTGGGATTTTTTGGTAAAATAAAATATTTTAACATTTTTGTGAATTATTAAAAAAAGAATCAACTCAAAATCATTAAAACTCTGAGAGAAATTAATTTTTGAATCAATTAAATAAAATCACAAAATTCAAATATTTGAATTTTTGAAAAAGGGCGCCAAGAACATGGTAAGAACACGCGCCCTTCCTCTGTTTCTGCAGACTTGCATTTTCTATCTAATCTCACTGAATACTTGATTATATCATGCAATCTACATATCAATCTACTCGTTTTAACCTCACGATCATATCTATGGTCTTTAATTTCATTTATTTTAAGCATGAAATAAGAAATCAAAGAGAAACCTCAAGAACCCTAAATTCTGCATGAAGGTTCAGAAATTCCATACACGATTCATACAAAGTAATTGATTGAGGGTAAATACTCTATGCATGATTATGAACATATGGCCAAATTATTGTGCAGCAAAAAATGCATGGATCATATGGCCAAATTAGAGGTGTTATAGCTAGGTTCCAATGATCTGGATAGCTTCCCTTGGTGCCATGGAGTGTGTCTGGATGCATGGAATAAATTGAAATGATCTGGAACTTGAGATGGTACCCCAACTGCAAATCTGTCAAAGGCTTGAGCAATTGGCTAGTGATTTTGTGATTTTGGTGTTCCAGATGTTATGTGAGTGTTTGGATCACTTCTATATGATGTTTATGAGGTGTGTGTGTGATTGGTTTGGTTGGAATTGCTCTCAAACTCAAAACCCGATAGTGACTTGGTTTGGAAGGTAAATTTGGAAGTGAGAAGGTGATTTTGAGGAAAACATATGTTTGATGGCTTTGGTGTACTCAAACTGAGCACAAATGAGCTCTATTTATAGTAGAGCAAGTTAGTTTTAGGATCAATAGTGAATGGCAACTGTAGCAGAGGTCTGGCCAATGTTGATCAATGGGAATCCAAGTCTCCTCTAGCCATTGACAAGAGGTTAGGGCACAAAGCTGTGGTTCCCTAGTTGTTGGATCATTCTTGACTGAATTCAGTTGCAAATGTGTCAGTCCATGCCACCTTGGTGCATCCATTAAATGCTCCAATCCAAAATTGGAGTCTTGTCCCTCTTTTAGGGATTTCTAGGTTTGGCATGCTACTTCTTGTTCCAAAGACTTTGGAGGCTTGGATCAGTGTTTGTCCCTTTTAGATTTGATCCTCGGATGTGTCCAAAGTGATGACAAGGCTTGGAATTATTTGATTTTGCCAAATCGAGCAAAAGTGCAAAATTCTGCCTAGCCTTGGCAGTTTTCAGCAAGGCATATTGCCATTGTCATATCTCATGGCTCAAGTGGAATTTGATCGAGTTCTTGGCCATTTTGGAAAGCCCTCATATGATACAATAACTATTTGATCATAATTGGTTTTGATACTTTTTGGATCCAAGTGAAAAATGCCCCTACATTTGGAAAAAAGTTAAGGCAGATTCTGACTTAGTGAAAATTTCACTAAGTGTTGGAAAAAAGTAACATTTTCACTTTTTGTGATTTTGATCATTCCATAACTCAAAATCCATGATGAATTGGAATGAGGTGTAGTTGAAGCTTTTGTAGAGGGTAATGAGAGCTACAAATCCAGCTTTGGATGGTAAAAAATGGCCTTGTGGTTTAGGAGTTATGATCCTCCAAAGTTGGTACCCTAGCCACTTTGTTCCATAACTTAGAAAAATTTCTAAGTTTTTTATGGTTACCCCTTTTACAAGTTATCCCACTTTTCTTGATTTTTCTAGATGGATGATGATTCCAATCATACATTAACATCATTTTGGGGTCAAAGAACCATAATTGTGAAAAATCTCAAAAAGTCAAAGTTTGACTTTTGTGCACAGTTGACTTTTTGTCAGATGAATTTCAAACTGTGCGATCCTCTATGAAATCAAGTCCTTGACCTAAATCCAACTTGATGGATTGATTTCATAGGTGTTATAGGGTGTATTGAATCATGTCCTAGGGTTTGGGAGCATGTCCTAGTCAAAAGTCAAAGGCACAGTTGACTTTTTCCACGAAACCCTAGTTGTGGTTCTGATGAAATTGAAACTTGTTGCTCAAGCTTCTTGGCTAAATCCATTGTTACAAATGGACCAATGTGGTGTTTTAGGGACCCTCAAATCATCTCTTGAGGTCTTGCCTCATGATTTGTCCCAAAAGTCAACTTAGCGGTGAATTAGGTTAAGAAACCCTAATTCCTGATTTTTTGATGAATGCATCCCCTGAGGCTAAATTGACTTGATGATTGGGTTCATGAGATCCCTTGGAGTATCATAGATTATGCTTTGAAGCATTGGCTCATGCCCAGAGGAAAATTTCCATCTGGAGGCCCTGGTCGACCAAACCCTAATTTGGTGACACTGGCGATCTGAAGGCTTGATCCACCTAGAAGGGAGAAGCCTTGTGCTTAATCCTTGAAGTGGGAGTCCTCTTGATCCTTTATGGATATTTGAGAGGCTAGACAAATTGAAGATCATGTCATTTCTTGATTGATCCATTGTTTTAAGAGCTCTGAGAGGGCTTGAAACCCTAAGCATGATTGTAGTGGATGCTTACCCATCTCTGGGGAGACTAATGGTTCATCCATATGGTGATGATGATTTGCACAATGATGGGAAATCTTAGTGGTCAAAATTTGGGGTATGACAGATGCCCCTATTTAATCTTCTTGGACCCGAAGGTGTGAATGGCGAAGGTATTCGGGCATTCGGGGTGCAAGAGGATTAAATATCGGAATACCCAAAATTTTGATGGTGGTTATGAATGGAAGTTCGTGCATCCTTCCTCTTTTGCTAAGCAATGATGCTTAAAAAAGGTAAACTTCCCCTCGATCCTGGTTTCCTACCAAGGAACTGGTCTCAGTTTCTGATTTAAACTTCCCCTCGGTCATGGTTTCCCACCAAGGAACTGGTCTCAATTTCTGGAATAAACCTCCCCTCGATCCTGGTTTCCTACCAAGGATCTGGTCTCAATTTCTGATATAAACCTCCCCTCGATCCTGGTTTCCTATCAAGGATATGGTCTCAATTTCTGATGTAAACTTCCCCTCGATCCTGGTTTCCTACCAAGGATCTGGTCTCATTTTCGATATAAACCTCCCCTCAATCCTGGTTTCCTACCAAGGATCTGGTCTCAATTTCTTATGTAAACTTTCCCTCGATCCTGGTTTCCTACCAAGGAACCGGTCTAAGTTTCTTTTGTCAATAAACTTTATTGACAAGGGACGCTATGTGTAGCGGTTTTCCTCAAACTTCTCGCCAAATTTTCCTGGAGAGATGCCATTTGATGGAAAAAGTTTTGATTGTAGAGAGGCACAAACTTCTCTGTGGGAGATGCCATTTGTTGACTCTATTTGGGGAAAACGAGTCTCTTGAGTGACTACTTTCGCTTGGGGTTACCACATCATACTTTTCTCGGGATCTTCTCGGAGAAATGCCATATGATGTGATCCAATTTTGAGGTGCCGATGACTTTTTTGTCAGTGAATTTTTCGGAGAAAAACTGCTGTACTACCGAATCTCTGATTAAGAGGCTTTCTCTGGGGATTTTCCTTAATCCGGGAAAGCGAAGATATCATCTTCAATGGCGAAGAGTGATGTTTTTTGGAATCTCTCTGGCTCTTCAGAGGTTCAAGTTATCAAAGTGGTCAAGGACCCAACTTCAATCTAGAGATAAACTGGAGGCGAGATTGTTCAGACGCAACATTTCCTGACGAGGAAAGAACTGACAACTCGATTGAGAGGATGTTTATCACTAGGGAACAAGACCGATTAAAGTGATAGTGATGCAATATAAATGCGAATGTAAATCAATAATGCATGATGTATGTATGTTTATGCTGACAAAACTGACGCGACATATAGACTAGTGGATGAACACGACGGGATACTCGGCCACTGCTGGGACGAAGAAGTACCGCCGGTTCAAGAGTAGCAATTCTGCCTTGCATAGGAGACATAGTCCCTGTGGGGACAACCGTTGGCCGGGCTTAGGAGATAAGAACTCTGTCGGGGGTATCAGATGGGAAAGTCGCATCTGATACAGCTGATCCTTCATTCAGGCGCACTGGCTTAGAAGGAGTACTTTGATTCTGCACTTTGAAGCTCGATTACTTCTGGAGAAGCGATCGATGTTCTTTCGATGTTCAACAGTCAAAAGAAATTGCCATCTTTATTAAAAGCAGAAATTTTTTACAAGTAAATTCATTTTTTGTTTTATTTCAAGAATCGTTGATCATGTTAAAATGTCGTTCTGTAAAGCTAAAACAAATAGGAATTGCAAACAAAAGTACAAGGGCTCAAATTTTATTGATAGGATGGAAATAAGCCAAACACGTGATTCCATAGAGTATTTACAAAGTTTAGAAAATGGTAATTTACAGGGAATAGGGCTACATTGAAACATAACGACCACTATCTTTCTACCAACTTTGACTTCGGGACATCCTGAGCCTCTGTCGAAGATGACCTTGACTAGAGTTTTTCTTGGATGGTGTAACTGCTGCGGAGCTGAACTGATCAGACGTAGTTTTACTTGCCATTATCCCTAATTTTTGCCTGGATTATACTTTGAGATTTCCAATCCATCGGGATGGTTTTTGCTTATGTCTCTAATTTTTTCCTGGACCGCCCTTTCGGGTTTTCAATCCATCAAGACGTTTTTTTTCGTGTGGCGAAGTATTTCTTGACTACGTCAACATTTGTGGGGTAGGTAAATTCCTCTCTGTCCATGGTCGTAAGTCCCAAGGCGTCGCCTGAGAAAGCTTTCTTGACCACATAGGGGCCGTCATAATTCAGAGTCCACTTGCCCCGAGAATCAGTGAGGAATTATTGTATCTTTTTGAGCACAAGGTCTCCTTTCCTGAAGATGCGAGGTCAAACCTTTTTGTCGAACGCCTTCTTCATCCTTTGCTGATACAACTAACCATGGCATAGTGTCGTGATTCGCTTTTCTTCGATCAGGTTCAATTCGTCATGTCGACTTTGACACCATTCAGCTTCTGTTAGCTTAGCTTCCATCAATACCCGGATTAATGGGATCTCTACTTCGATGGGGAGCACTGCTTCCATGCCATATACTAGAGAGAAAGGGGTTTCCCCTGTTGAAGTGCGGACAGATGTACGATAACGGTGAAGAGAAAGGGGTAGCATTTCATGCCAGTCTTTGTAAGTTACAACCATCTTCTGAACAATCCTCTCGATGTTCTTGTTAGCCACTTCTACCGCGCCGTTCATCTTGGGTCGGTAGGGAGATGAGTTATGGTGTTCGATCTTGAACTCTATGCACAACTCTTTCATCATCTTGTTTTTCAAGTTAGATCCATTATCCGTAATGATCTGGCTTGGAACACTATAATGGCAGATGATATTGTTTTTGATAAATCGGACTACCACTTGTCGGGTTACATTGGCGTATGACGCTGCTTCAAGCCACTTGGTGAAGTAATCAATGGCTACCAGGATGAACCGATGTCCGTTTGAAGCTTTGGGCTCAATCACGCCAATCATGTCGATTCCCCATATGGAAAAAGGCCATGTGGAAGAAATAACTTTGAGATGTGTAGGCGGTACATGGATTTTGTCGGAGTATATCTGACACTTGTGACACCTCCTCATGTACTTGTAGCAGTCGGATTCCATTGTCAACTAATAGTACCCTGCTCTTAGAATTTTTCTCGCCATTGTATGTCCGTTGGCATGAGTGCCAAAGGACCCTTTGTGAATTTCTTTTATTAGCATGTCTGCTTCTGGTCTGTCGACGCATCGAAGCAAGACCATGTCAAAGTTCCTCTTATAGAGTGTATCACCGCTCAGGAAGAAGCTGCCTGCTAGACTTCTGAGGGTTTTTCTATCTTTCCTGGGTGCCCCAGGTGGGTACTCTTGTTTCTGAAGGAAGCATTTGATATCGTGATACCAAGGTTTATCGTCTATGACTGCTTCAATCATGAAGATGTAAACGGGCCGTTCAAGGCGCAATATGTCAATCTTAGGTAAGTCTTTCCAATGACCTACACTAATCATGGAAGAGAGAGAGTGGCTAATGCATCATCTATGTGATTCTCCTCACGAGGGATATGATGAAACTCGACTAAGTTGAAGAAGGGTAACAACCTTCTTGCGTAATCTTTGTAAGGAATCAATCCTGATTGGTATGTGTTCCAATCTCCTTTGATCTGATTGATAACCAGGGTTGAGTCTCCATATACATCCAAGTTCTTAATCCTTAAGTCGATCGCTTCTTCGAGACCCATGATACAAGCTTCGTATTCGGCCTCATTGTTTGTACACTTGAATGTAAGTCTGGCAGTGAAAGGAATGTGGGTACCTTGAGGTGTTATGATGATTGTCCCAATTCCATTTCGGTAATGATTGACAGCTCCGTAAAAAATTAGTCCCCATTGGGAATCTGGTTCTGGCCCTTCACTGGGTAGCGGTTCATCGCAATCTTTCATTTTCAAATACATGACATCTTCATCTGGGAAGTCAAATCTGACTGATTCCTGATTGTCAATCGGTTGATGAGCCAAATGATCGACTAAAACACTTCCTTTAACGACTTTCTGAGCGTGGTACTCGATGTCATATTCTGATAACAACATCTGCCAATGGACAATCCTTCCTGTGAGAGCAGGCTTTTCAAAGACATACTTGATTGGATCCATTTCAGAGATTAACCAAGTGATGTGACGAATCATGTACTGGAAAAGACGTTTGGCTGCCCAAGCCAGATCGTAACAAGTTTTCTCGAGCATAGTGTACCGAGTCTCGCAATTGGTGAATTTCTTGCTCAAATAGTAGATGGCAGACTCTTTTCTTTTTGTTTCGTCTTGTTGGCCAAGTACACAACCCATTGAGTCTTCCAAGACTGTTAAATATATGATTAGTGGTCTTCCTTCCATTGGAGGTGATAGAATATGTGGGTTTAACAGATATTCCTTAATACTGTAAAATACAGTTTGGCAGTTTTCTGTCCAAACGCAGTCCTGATTCTTTTTGAGTAATTTGAAGATTGGCGCACATGTCGCGGTCATGAGGAATATGAATCTGGAGATGTAGTTCAAATGTCCCAGGAATCCCCTGACTTGTTTTTCAGTCTTTGGAGAAGGCATTTCTTGAATGGCCTTGACCTTGTCAGGATCAACCTCAATTCCTTTCTGGCTGACGATGAATCCTAAGAGTTTCCCTGAACGGACACCGAACGTGCACTTGCTGGGATTTAAGTGGAGTTTGTACTTTCTCAGACGCTCGAATAGTTTTGACAGGTGGGTCATATGCTCCTCTTCTGTTTTAGATTTGGCAATCATGCCATCGACATACACTTCGATTTCTTTGTGTATCATGTCATGCAACAGAGTAGTCATGGCACTCTGATAGGTTGCCCCGACGTTCTTCAAGACGAACGACATTACCTTGTAACAGAAGGTACCCCAGGGGGTAATGACAAAGTTTTCTCCATGTCTTTCGGCGCCATTTTGATATGGTTATAGCCCGAGAATCTATCCATGAAGGAGAAAACTTTGAACTTTGTTGTACTGTCTACCAGCATGTCAATGTGTGGTAAGGGAAAGTCATCCTTCGGACTAGCCTTATTTAGATCTCTATAATCGACACACATTCTGACCTTTCCGTCCTTTTTCGGAACGGGTACGATATTGGCTAACCATTGAGGATATTCTGATGTGGTGAGGAAACCCGCATCAATCTGTTTATGTACCTCCTCTTTGATTTTGATAGCCATGTCTGGATGAGTCCGTCTCAACCTTTGTTTTACCGGCAGACATTCTGATCTTAACGGTAGATGACGTTCCACGATGCTGGTATCCAACCCTGGTATGTCCTGATAGGACCAAGCGAATACATCGGGAAACTCTTTGAGAAGTTTCGTCAAACTTTATTTGACAGTTGGACTGAGCAGTGCCCCAATCTTGACTTCTTTTCTCTCTTTTTCTAAACCCACGTTGATCGTTTCCAACTGCTCTTTGTGAGGCTCAATGGACCTTTCCTCTTGTCGGAGTAATCGGGAGATCTCTTCTAGAATTTCATTGTCAACTTCTTCTTCAGCCCCAAATACCGGGAACTTAAAGTTGGGAGAAGGCATCGGATTGTATGTTTCAATGGGGTTTAAAACAAGCAATTTGCATGACGTGATGATTTGTGTTTAGAAGAGATAGAGAGAATGCAAAAGTGTGTGCAGTGTAATTTCTTTGGAAAACTGCTTATTTTTATTATTGATTTATTTTTTAGGATTACCATTTTATGAGAAAAGCGAAAAGAGAAAACAAAAATTAATGCGGAAATTAAAGAACCACGTTATTTTATTTATGATTTTGTCGATTCTTGAAACTACAGCCCTATAAAACAAAACTCTGTCGCTTTGGGCAAAGCGAAGAGGGAAATTTATAGAAAATGAGCCCTATCAAAACATCTGTTTCACCTGGGCAGGGTGAAAGGTTAAAGACGGAAATTACTTTGACTTATGAACAATTTTTGGAACATCGACAGTAACCCATTGGCGGCGAACTCCTCAGTGAATCACAAGGTCTGGTACCTTCCTTCTTTTGTCTTCAGAAATAACACTGATTTCTGGTGAAGCTGGATCATTGGAATCTGTCTCCTAGGCAGAGTTGTCGTAGGAGGATTCCTCAGTTGTATTTTGCGTTGTATTTGTACTCTCAGTTGTATCTCCCTATCCAGTTGGCTGGATGTCTTTGAACCTGATACGAGAGCTTTCAGGAGCGGTGTACTTGACCTTGAAGTCGTATTTTCCACTCGGTTGTCCCAAGGTGTCCCACACTTCTTTGGAACTGGAGGAGTCATCCCCCTCGATGACGTTGACCTCGGGAAAAGCATAGTTGATGAATTCTAGTCCGACAAGCTTTGCCAATTCATCATCGTACTGGATAAGTTCTGAATGACCCGAGTGTTGATCCCATGACATGGTGGGGACACATGTATTCTGTTCAATGATGCTCAGCTGATTTTCATTATTTGGCTGATTTTCTTGCCCCAAGTCTCCTGGGTACGACTGCCAGATAGGCAGGCCATCCATTGGGACATAATAGTCGTGGTCAAAGTTGTCCTTCATCAGAGTGTCTTCCTCTAATGAGTTTGGTGGAGCCCGACATCCTTCCGGATCACAATCTCCGTACATCATTTCGACATCTGACCTCGGTATAAATCTCGGACTCTGTGCAGGAAAGCAAAAGGGAGTTCGTGTTTCGCCCTGAGACATATAACCGTACATGATTTGATCAGCAAAGTAGTTGACTGATCCAGAACTTGACCATGGTTGAATCTCTTTGCGGTCCAACTGACTTTGAAGGGCTGCTCGCACGAGTTAGCATCCTTGATTATCCACTGAGCAAACTCCACACCGCTCATAGTTGTGTAGTGGTACCTGGCCATGTCCGCTTTGAATACAGTGTAACCTTACTAGGTCTGTTTCCATCGACCGAACATCCTGACTTTGATATCTATTAGGATTCCCGTTAGTGATACTAATTTGCTGGATGTCTTCATCCATATAGATTGGAAGCCACCAATGGTTCAACAAGTACTAAAGTGTTTCCTGGACAAGGGCACAACCCTGATCATCTTCGCAACCCGCTCTACAACCCTGATAATCATGTGATACCAGGAACCCGAGCCGGACTTGTTTAGCATGTAACTCCACCAGGCTGGTATTCATTAAGCGAATATCGAAGATTTGAATCATGTTGATTTGATAATGATTCTTATCATGGTAGTCCTGAATCCATCCAAGATCCATCTGACACTGGAGGGCCTCTTGTACAAAAGAGCATCCCTGTTTGTTTACCGAGCAAGTCAGGTGGGAATTATAATCATGACGCGGCAGATTATGATACTGACTTTGCCTTGAGTGCATTACCACCAAGTTGACATTCATCGCACGGATATCGTGGTTTTGTATGATGTTGGAATTCATATAAACGATGTTAACTTCACGAACTCAGTGTTCTTGGATCCATCTGAGATCCATCTATTCCTGTAGAGCTGATTGCACCACAGAACATCCTTAATTGCTTTTAGAGCAGATATCACACTGGTGATAATTATGAGGTGGCACATAGCCATATCCACTCTGTCTACAATGCATCTTGACCAAGTTGGCCCTCAATAAAAGTACATCGTGAATTTGATAGGTGTTGTTAGACTCTCCCTCTATCAAATTGACTGTAGCCTTCTCGTGTTGAGGCAGCGGGTTCGTGAGAACATTCAGATTCGTATCTTTGAAAGATAAGACCCCGCTCCTAACAAGCTTTTGCACGTCGGACTTGAAACTGAGACAGTTTTATATGTTATGCCCTGGTCCTCCTTGATGGTAAGGCAAGTTTGATCCACCTTAAACCAAAAAGGCAGATTTTTCGGTACTGTAAGAGGAGACCTGGTTTGGACGTGCCCCTTAGCTAACAGTAATGGAAATAGTTCTGCGTACGATACGGGTATAGGATCAAATCTTGGTGGCCACGTTGTACGGTTGTTGTTGTATTGAGGACGAGCCTGCTGAAGAGGCTGTTGTGTCCTTTGCTGAAATTGCTGCGACTGCGGTTGGCTTTGAGCAACCTGAGGTTGATACGTAGAAACAGGTGCGGGGTTGATAGCAGGAGTTACAGCTACTACTGGTTGGTACTGTCGCCTTTGCTTTCTGAGATAGATATTCCCGATATCTTGCTCTTTTTTCTTAGGGAGAGCACTACCGTATCGTTTTGTATTACTTGATGATCCAACGTCTTTTACTAAACGTCCTTCCCGGACAGCCTCCTCAAGACGAACTCCCATGCCCACCATCTCGGTGAAGTCACTGGGCGCACTGGCGACCATTCTGTCGTAGTAAAATGAGCTTAAGGTCTTTAAGAAGATCTTTGTCATCTCTTTTTCCTCAAGAGGTGGACAAATCTGGGCGGCAATTTCACGCCATCTCTAAGCGTACTCCTTAAAGGTTTCCTTGTCCTTTTGTGACATCGATCTGAGTTGATCTCTATCGGGTGCCATGTCCAAATTGTATTTATATTGTTGAACGAAAGCAGCGCCAAGATCTTTGAATGTGCCGATCGTAGCGCGGTTTAAACCCATGTACTATTTTAATGCGGCACCGGTTAAACTATCCTGAAAGTAGTGAATTAGTAGCTCTTGGTTCTCTATCTGAGCTGACATTTGCCGAGCGTACATCACCAAATGGCTTTGAGGGCAAGAGTTACCCTTGTATTTTTCAAAATCGGGTACTTGGAACTTGTGCGCGACTTTCACATCGGGGACCAAGCAAAGGTCCGCGGCGTCCTTTCCAAATAAATCCTGACCGCGAAGGGCTTGCAGTTCTTTCTACATCTCCAGGAATTGTTCATGGAATTCATTCATTCTGTCAATCATGCTGTCGTTTCCACCAGAAGGTATCTGTGGAATCTGTCCTTCTGGGACAGTGTGTACCATAGGTGGTGGTATAGTCATTATGGCAGAGACTATCGGTGCCTCCCGAAGTTTGTAACCTTCAGGAGTTGCTATCATGCCCCTGGAATCTTCACCTTCCCGAAGTTTGTAACCTTCAGGCCCAGCGGCTCCTGCTGCGGTTCCCTGATCCTCAATGATTGGTGGAACATATCCTTCCAGGATATAGTTAAGTGGCATGCCCCAGGGGCGATCTTTCGGCATTTGATACCTAGGATCATACTTCTTCACTATGGGCATTGAGGTGATCTCTGAGATCACATTTCTTTGTAGCTGAGCTTCTGCCATGGCTTGCATGTCGTTACGAAGCTTTCTCATATCCTCTCTCAGAGCGTCAATCTCTTCTTTTAACTCTTTGTTCTTTTCCTCGAGATCATCAATCTTTTTCTGACGATTGGCCTGAGTATTGTACGGATGAGACAGTTTGACTCTAGAACCGAGACACAATCGTGAGATTCGTAGGTAAGAAGAATACGTGACGTGAGAATGATGAATGCAATGATTATATTAATTTTTTTTTTGTTTAATCAAAATAAACTTCAACAATTAGATTGTAAATATCAAACAGTGGGGACACCCCCGTTATATTGAATTCAAAGGATTGCGGAAATGGAAATACAATAAATTACAAGGTGCGGAAACAGAGACCTAAGCTAATGGGTCCCGAGTCCTCTCTGAGGAGAACTCGGGTGCTGATTCTGGTACTTTCCTTTTCTTGGACCGGGGCTCTTGGGCCGTTGTCGGGTTGTTATTCCTTTACCAAGTGAAAGAAGCGAGCAAATTCCTTTGGTCATCCTGATTTTCTACAGCATATTGCTCCAAAATCTCAATTAGAGCATCCTTTTCTTTCAGCAGTTGCTGTATTTTGGTACACTCCACATTGAGAATGCGGTACTTGTTCTTCCAAGACCTCCTATCCTGTTGAACTTTGTTGAGAGTAACCTGAAGTTTTTCCGTTTCAGTCATGAAGTACATGACATATTCCCTTGGTGGAAGAACTCCGTGACGAGGATAAAGCATCTTTAGCTTGAGAGCTCTAGTTTGTACCCAGTGGAGATAAGGCTCCACCGAGACACAATCCAATTTTCCTAGAGACTCTCGTCCTTTCTTATGAACATGTTTCCAACCGTGCACTATTTCCATCTTTAGTGCCCTGTCATTTTCTCCTTCCTTGAAGAAAAGACCTTCCAGATGAGCATTACGCGGGACATGCCTCATCGGGTATCCAAATTGACGACGAACTAAAATTGGATGGTAATTGATTCCTCCCTTAGTTCCTATGAGGGGTATGTTGGGGAAATTTCCACAATGGTCAATGATCTTGATCCCGTCATAGATTCGATTGCACCAATCGATGTCAGAGTTGGTAAGAGACATGATTTTCTGCGGCCAACGTAAGGCACTCTTATGATCCCAAAAAGCGGCAGACTTAGGCAAATAGGAGATAAACCATTTATATAGCAGGGGTACACAGCACGTGATCATTCCTCCACTGTATAAATTCCTTAAGTGCACAGAATTATACGCATCTGTGAGCAAGGTTGGTACGGCGTTTCCAATGAGAAAAACCTTAATGGTGTTGATATCGACGAAGTTATCAATGTTGGGAAACAAAAATAACCCGTAGGTGAGTAAAACAAATATGCTTTCAAAAGCAGTCACGTTCCCTATACTAGCAAAGTACAGAGCCTTCTTTACTAGAAACTTGGCTGGTAAACCTGGGATTCCTCCCTTGGTGGTCAGGTGAGTCTTGACTTCTGACTCATCTAAATAGATTGCTCTTGCAATGATTTGATCCTTTGGAATTTCTTTCAGTCCAGAAAAGGGAGCTTGATCAGTAATGGGTAGATCAATCAGATGAGAATATTCCTCCAGCGTTGGTACGAGCTGGTAATCCAGGAATGTGAAACAGTGATAGACTGGATCGTAAAACTGAACGAGTGCCTCCAGGATTCCTTCAATTACATGGACCCTTAACAGAATTACTTTAACTGGAATATACGAATCCAGCAATGCCATAATTTTCTTTATAGGGGATTTTCAACCTGAAGGAGAAGACTTTAACTCAGTTTAGAGCAATGCCATCTTTCCTTAGGAATTTCTCATGCTAAAAGAGGGACAGTGGCGTGGATGTAAATAATCCAGAGGCTTGCCGCTTACAGTAATTAGACGAGGGAAAATGAGTTGTTGATGTTTGTATGCTGTGACCAAAGCATGATTTGATGCTAAAAGGTTGATTGAATCAAATGGGGATTTCTTTATACAAAGCCTAAGAGGAGGCTATTGACCCAACAAGAGGATGCTTTTGTGTCTCGTACGAAGCCCGAGATAGAGGCTAAAAGGGTTGACTCAAGAGAGTGTTTTTATGTGTCTTGTGCGAAGCCCAAGACGGACGCTAAAAGGGTTTGACTCAACAAGAGAGTCTTTTATACTCACCAAGAGAGTGATTTGTATCTCGTACGAAGCCCGAGATAGAGGCTAAAGGTGATCTACTCAACAAGAAAGTATTTTTATACTCAACAAGAGAGTGTTTTGTATCTCGTACAAAGCCCGAGATGAAGGCTAAAAATGTTTGACTCAACAACAGAGTCTTTTATACTCAACAAGAGAGTGATTTTGTATCTCGTACGAAGCCCGAGATGGAGGCTAAAAGGAGGTTGACTCAATAAGAGAGTCTTTCATACTCAACAAGAGAGTGTGAAAAGGTTAGCTCCACTGGGGAGAATCATTGTACAAAGCCCAAGAGGAGGCTAGGGTTACTATTTCGGTTGAGTGACAGGTCCAGTATGTTGGTTAAAAGAGAAAATCAGTTCTTTTATGGGTAATGTTGTACTCATGGATTTGATATGAGGACCGGGATTATTTCCTGTTCTTTAAGGAAACGGGGAATCCGAAGGGTATTGAGACTACCCAAGTCTACGGGTGTTTTTTTCCTATTTTTGAAAGGAACTTGAGAATGTCTTCGAGACTCAAGGAGATTAGACTGTCCAAGTCTAGAGTTTTATCTTTTGTACTATGCTTAAGAGAGATTAAGAGACAGTACGTTCGCGGTAGAAAGATCTAGACTCTTTGAAAGATTGTTTTATTAAGATGACTAATTTCTGTTCCTATACCTTTAAGAGGTCGTCGGGACAATTTGTACAAGCCCAAGAGGAGGCGAGAAAAACTTTTAAGAAGCCGAATGGACAATTTGTACGAAGCCCAAGAGTAGGCTATCTTCCCGGAGGAAGAATCATTATACGAAGCCTAAGAGGAGGTTGTGAAAACTTCTAAGAAGCCGACGGGTCCTTGTACAACGCCCAAGAGGAGGCGGGGATGCTTTTAGGAAGCCTGTGGGTCCTTGTACTATGCCCAAGAGGAGGCTGATGAACAGTTCCAGAAGGGGTTTCACTTGGAACATTGGCCTTCTGTATATGAACTGTTCAAGGGGGATATTTCTTAGATCTAGTTATCTAAAATTGTTGTAAAAAAAAATTCTCATGGTTTAGGTTATGTTGAAATATCTGGGAGAACTTCGGAGGTAAGGAGACGAGGTTTTGTCTAGTTCTAGACGTAGTTGCCGGGGAAACTCTAAATATCTATACTAGTATTACACAGTCGATATGAGTTTATGAAAGAAGACTTACAGTGAAATATCCCCCACAATACAGTTATGTACATATGAAAGCGGTAAATGAATGTGGGTAAACACTTACTCGATTGTAGAGCTTCCATGCGGTTTTGTTAGTTGTTCAACAAAGAAAACTTTGATAATAATATTATATTCAAAATCAAAGGAGAAAGTGCTTTGAAAAGATTGTTGGGGCTTACAGCTCAAGGAGAGGCTCAGGTTTTTATCAGTGATCGCACTGTCATTTTCTACAAGGACTTATACAAGTGACTGAGGCCCAAGAAAGGTTTTCTGTACAAGGGAATGGGTCTTACACTCTCTCAAGAGGGCCAAAATGATTGAAAGTGAACAAAGATGGGTCTTATAGCTCAAGGAGAAGCCCAATGGTTAATTTTGAAAAGGGCGACGATCGCGCCGAGGTTTGAAAACACCGTTGGTCTTATACAACGACTGAGGCCCAAAAGTTTTTGGTTTCAAAAGGGGATTGGGTCTTACACTCTATTAGAGGCCCAAAATGGTTTTGAATGGGTCTTATAGCTCGAGGAAAGGCCCAGATGGTTTGTTTTAAACGGGCGATGATCGCGCCGAACTTTTGAAATACAACGGGACTTATACAACATTTGAGGCCCAAAATAGGTTTGTATTTACAAAAGATTGGGTCTTACACTCTATTAGAGGCCCAAAGAGTTTAAAGAAAATAAATGGGGCTTATAACACGAGGGTAGACCCAGATGATTTTTAAAAGAGGCGACGATCGTGCCGTTGTTTTTGAAAATACAGTGGGACTTATACAATGACTGAGGCCCAAAAAGTGGTGTATTTACAAAGGGATTTGCGTCTTACACTCTATTAGAGGTCCAAAGTGTTTGAAAAAAGTTTGATGAGGGTTGAATTAATCAAAAACCCTAATTTATTTTCAAAATGTATTTTAATTGAATAAAAAATTCAATTAAAATGACCAAAATTGTTTAACATGTGGAAAACAAATTGTGATCTTGGATTAATGTTTCAAAAATCAAGTTTTGACCTACAAAATAATTAGAAATCATTAAAATTTGCAAAATCAAGAAGGAACAAATATTTTAAATGTCAAAAACAATTAAAATATTAATTCTTGGCAAAAATATCAATTATAAGAAATAAATAATATTTTTGGGATTTTTTGGTAAAATAAAATATTTTAACATTTTTGTGAATTATTAAAAAAAGAATCAACTCAAAATCATTAAAACTCAGAGAGAAATTAATTTTTGAATCAATTAAATAAAATCACAAAATTCAAATATTTGAATTTTTGAAAAAGGGCGCCAAGAACATGGCAAGAACACGCGCCCTTCCTCTGTTTCTGCAGATTTGCGTTTTCTATCCAATCTCACTGAATACTTGATTGTATCATGCAATCTACATATCAATCTACTCGTTTTAACCTCACGGTCATGTCTATTGTCTTTAATTTCATTTATTTTAAGCATGGAATAAGAAATCAAAGAGAAACCTCAAGAACCCTAAATTCTGCATGAAGGTTCAGAAATTCCATACACGATTCATACAAAGCAATTGATTGAGGGTAAACATTCTATGCATGATTATGAACATATGGCCAAATTATTGTGCAGCAAAAAATGCATGGATCATAGAGTTAGAAGAGCTGATGCTCACCTCTTGCAGCTGGTGATCGTGTTTTGGGTTAGAGGTGTTACAGCTAGGTTCCAATGATCTGGATAGCTTCCCTAGGTGCCACGGAGTGTGTCCGGATGCTTGGAATGGATTGAAATGATCTGGAACTTGAGATGGTACCCCAACTGCAAATCTGTCAAAGGCTTGAGCAATTGGCTAGTGATTTTGTGATTTTGGTGTTCCAGATGTTATGTGAGTGTTTGGATTACTTCTATATGATGTTTATGAGGTGTGTGTGTGTGATTGGTTTGGTTGGAATTGCTCTCAAACTCAAAACCCAATAATGACTTGCTTTGGAAGGCAAATTTGGAAGTGAGAAGGTGATTTTGAGAAAAGCATCTGTTTGATGGCTTTGGTGTACTCAAACTGAGCACAAATGAGCTCTATTTATAGTAGAGTAAGTTTGTTTTGGGATCAATAGTGAATGACAACTGCAGCAGAGGTTTGGCCAATGTTGATCAATGGGAATCCAAGTCTCCTCTAGCCATTGACTAGAGGTTAGAGCACAGAGTTGTGGTTCTCTAGTTGTTGGATGAATCTTGACTGAATTCAGTTGCAAATGTGTTAGTCCATGCCACCTTGGTGCATCCATTAAATGATCTAATCCAAAATTAGAGTCTTGTCCCTCTTTTAGGGATTTCAAGGTTTGGCATGCTACTTCTTGTTCCAAAGACTTTGGAGGCTTGGATCAGTGTTTGTCGCCTTTAGATTTGATCCTCAGATGTGTCTAAAGTGATGACAAGGCTTGGAATTATCTGATTTTGCCAAATCGAGCAAAAGTGCAAAATTCTGCCTAGCCTTGGCAGTTTTCAGCCAGACATATTGCCATTGTCATATCTCATGGCTCAAGTGGAATTTGATGGAGTTCTTGGCCATTTTGGAAAGCCCTCATCTGATACAATAACTGTTTGATCATAATTGGTTTTGATACTTTTTGGATCCAAGTGAAAAATTCCCCTACATTTGGAAAAAAGTGAAGGCAGATTCTGACTTAGTGAAAATTTCACTAAGTGTTGGAAAAAAGTGACATTTTCACTTTTTGTGATTTTGATCATTCCATAACTCAAAATCCATGATGAATTGGATGAGGTGTAGTTGAAGCTTTTGTAGAGGGTAATGAGAGCTACAAATCCAGCTTTGGATGGGAAAAAATGGCCTTGTGGTTTAGGAGTTATGATCCTCCAAAGTTGGTACCCTAGCCACTTTGTTCCATAACTTAGAAAAATTTCCAAGTTTTTTATGGTTACCCGTTTTACAAGTTATCCCACTTTTCTTGATTTTTCTTCATGGATGATGATTCTAATCATACATTTACATCATTTTGGGGTCAAAGAACCATAATTGTGAAAAATCTCAAAAAGTCAAAGTTTGACTTTTGTGCACAGTTGACTTTTTGTCAGATGAATTCCAAACTGTGCGATCCTCTATGAAATCAAGTCCTTGACCTAAATCCAACTTTATGGATTGATTTCATAGGTGTTATAGGGTGTATTGAATCATGTATTAGGGTTTGGGAGCATGTTCTGGTCAAAAATCAAAGGCACAGTTGACTTTTTCCACGAAACCCTAATTGTGGTTCTGATGAAATTGAAACTTGTTGCTCAAGCTTCTTGGCTCAATACATTGTTACAAATGGACCAATGTGGTGTGTTAGGGACCCTCAAATCATCTCTTGAGGTCTTGGCTCATGATTTGTCCCAAAAGTCAACTTAGGGGTAAATTAGGTCAAGAAACCCTAATTCCTGATTTTTTGATGAATGCATCCCCTGAGGCTAAATTGACTTGTTGATTGGGTTCATGAGATCCCTTGGAGCATCATAGGTTATGCTTTGAAGCATTGGATCATGCCCAGAGGAAAATTTCCATCTAGAGGCCCTGGTCGACCAAACCCTAATTTGGTGACACTGGCGATCTTAAGGCTTGATCCACCTAGAAGGGAGAAGCCTTGTGCTTAATCCTTGAAGTGGGAGTCCTCTTGATCCTTTGTAGATGTTTGAGAGGCTAGAAAAGTTGAAGATCATGTCATTTCTTGATTGATCCTTTGTCTTAAGAGCTCTGAGAGGGCTTGAAACCCTAAGCCTGATTGTAGTGGATGCTCACCCATATTTGGGGAGACTAATGGTTCATCCATATGGTGATGATGATTTGCACAATGATGGGAAATCTTAGTGGTCAAAATTTGGGGTATGACACTCACTTTCTTTGATTTTTCTTGATGAATGATGATTCAAATCACATATTAACATTGTTTTAGGGTCAAGGAACCATAATTGTGAAAAATTCCAAAAAGTCAAACTTGATTTTGTGCACAATTGACTTTTTATCGGATGAAATCCAAACTGTGCGATCCTTTGTGAAATCAAGTCCTTGACCTAAATCAAACCTAATGGATATATTCCATAGGTGTCATAGGGTGTATTGAATCATGTCCCAAGGTTTGGGAGCATGTCTTGGACAAAAGTCAAAGGTACAGTTGACTTTTTCCTCGAAATCCTAATTGTGGTCCTGATGGAATTGAAACTTGTGGATCAAGCTTCTTAGATCAATCCATTGTTGCAAATGGATCAATGTAGTGTATTGGAGACCCTCAAATCATGTCTTGAGGTCTTGGCTTATGTTTTGTCCCAAAAGTCAACTTAGGGGTGAATTAGGTCAAGAAACCCTAATTCCTGATTTTTGGGTAAATGCATCCACTGAGGTTAAATTGACTTGATGATTGGGTCCATGAGGTCCCTTGGAGTATCTTGGGTTATGCCTTGAATCATTGGCTCATGCCTAGCGGAAAATTTCCATCTAGAGGCCTCAGTCGACCAAAACCCTAATTTGGTGACACTGGCGATCTTAAGGCTTGATCCATTTGGAATGTTGCAACCTTGTGCTTGATTCTTGATGTGGTGAATGCTCAAACATCTCTGAGGATATTGATGAGGCATGATGGCTCATCCATATTGTGGTAATGATTTGCACAATGATGGGAAATCTTGTTGGTTAAAATTTGGGGTATGACACCATCATCAGATAGTTAATTCCATCAAACCCCAATACTTAGGTTAGCATATTTATCCGCGTAATCGTTCATTATTTGACTTATCATAAGACATTAGTTGTCATCATTAAAATTTAATGTCCTTGTTAAAAGAATATCACCTGCAAAAAAAAAGGTTCCATATTCTCCTTTTTTTATGATGATAACATATTTCTCAGGGGAGGTAGTAGAAAGAAAACAATACATATATGTTTAGAGTAATGAAACCCCCCTGAGTTAAATAGAGAGTATACCCAACTTCCTCTGAGAGTATACTTCTCCCATTTTTCAAAATAAAAAAGGCGGGTAAAGATGCTTTGCGAAAATAAATATGCAAACATGAGAAATTAAGTTATATAAATAAGGGAAAAACATCACTTATATTATTATGACGAATTCAAATTATATAACGGAAATCGCAAAAATTGGAAGTACATGAAGTGAAAATATTGAATCGTAGAGTTTGCAAAGCAAACACAGGAAATAAACAAAAACCTAAGTGAGATTATTCTGCATCACGATCATCATAGAAGAATAGGTCATGTGGTAATTTGGTTTGGTCAGGGATGAATAAGTGTACTATGAAGTCGATCTTGTCACTTATTACATATATTTTTCCATTTATTATTTTCAGGAAGTCATTGGTTGTGAGTATTTAAGGGGAATTGTTTGAGCTGTCTATTTATATAAGTATTTCCTAATTTTTTTCCCTTCCTTTTCTTCTCATTTGAGTGCCTTTTCAGTGATCCTTCCATTTATCATCTCATACTTTATTAATGGCAAGAGAGAGATTCCTATAGTGGTTATTTCTTCCTTGAAATCTTCATCTCCAAAGTTGTATCATGTTTCTTTCAGAATTTTTGTGACTAGAATTCCTTATGGAATGTGTGCATCTTCTTTTTAGCTTTGTATCATGTAGTCAATTACTCATTGTGCCCAGTTTACCTTGACTTCGTTTTCTATCAACCATACTATTTCTACATCAACTTGGATTAATAAACTGAAGTTGTCTCTTCTGGGAAAAAGGATGTGATTGATTACATAATGAATCATTCGAAGTTTAGTGAGGATGTATCCAGCAGTAGATGGGTAAGGTATGAGTGTTGATGGTTCTTTCATAAGAGAGGATGCAACGATTATGTAGTTTTATCAGTTGGCATTGTCTCCAAGCTCAATGATTCTATCTTCATGAGAGATATTTAACATCTCTCCGATTTCTTCTACCAAAAGGTTTATCCTATGTTTTATTACTTTGCTTTGAAATATTCCATCAGTGAGAATAAGGTTTAATAAGAACATCTTCACAAGGGGTGTATAGATTCTTTTTGAAGGCATACAGAGAAAGTTAGGGAGGTTGAGTTCTTTAAAGTTTTGAAGAAATTGCATTCTTTGAAATCTTCTGGAGATAGGGTATGAATTCTCAGAAGGGTTTGGTTAGCAAGGTATTGAAAGAATCTTGATTCTTGTTGTTTGATGGTGAAATCACCAGTAGGGGCTGGAGGTGAAGCTCAATCTTTTTGGATTCATGATGGTTTTGCAAGAACAATCTCACAGACAAGTTTTGAATAGAAAATATGCATTGCAAAAGAAAGAGAAGGGAATACCTATTTATAGCGTGCCACCTGAGGATTTAAGCGTGTATTCCTGGAAAGCATTCAATGCAGATTGAGCTGATCAAAAATCAAATAAAAACATTAATATTTAAGTTTCATAATCGATTGGCTATGGTATCTAATTGGTTGGAATTCCAAGTTTATCAGAATTTTGTGAAATCTTCATTAATGCTGAGTTTTGATTTGATTGAGGCACAAGTTAAGCTTGTATTTGATCTAAAAATCTTCGTTTCAAGCTTTTCGAATCGGTTTTCATTAAATACTAACCGATTGGGCTTGCAAAGCTTAGCCTCCTTAGTGCATGTTGGGTCTTATGTTGGATTTTTGTCTTTTTACCACCCTCGTTTGTCATTTTGCACCTTTTTTTGCTAGAAAATACTAAAATACTCATCTTATGGGTTAAAAAACAATTTATTTAGATCATTAAAAAATTAAACTCATTATTTTAAGGGGTTAATAAGATTTTCCTGATTATTTCAACCTTTAAATAACATATACACCCTTTATAAAGAATTCTTGATAAATACTTCCCAAAGAGGGAAGACATCAAATATACTACGGCACATCCTGCTCTACACATCGTTGGAAGCGAGAGTTGCTAAAACCACTAAATTAATAAGTCCACTATAGACACATTTATTCAACTGATCACTAGGGATCATAAACCTGAGATGTTATTAAATACTTTGCTTTAATCACAACAATTATCATTTGCAATTATCATTCATCCTCGGATCAGATACTTCATAAACATTGTATACTTTGGAAGTATACTATTGCTTTGCACAATTGTAATGATCGTAAAAACTCCAAGTTGTAAAGCATACCTGCAAAACACTAAGTTTCACCTTTGATGTCCATATCTTCTTGTGCCTAGGTGCATTAGTTCCAGAAGATATAAGGTTTTTACATTTATACCTTTCAATTTATCAAAACAAAAAGGTTTTAAGTGTTCTATTCTATTACAGTGTGTGCACTTATAGACTGAATGTTTCTTTCCCTTATGATATATGTCTTTTCTATACTTTCTATCCTTTTTAAATCCTAAACCATTTTTATTTATGGAAGACTTTGACTGGATAAGATTAGGTTAAACTACTTTTTCCCTTGGGTAAACTTTCCCAGGGTTTCACGTAGATCAAGTACTTCTTTTATAAGGGAGTCACGTCACTTACATTCTTCTTTGGAAATTCTAAGCTTAGTTATTTCTATCTTAAAAGAATCATTTGTTTCTTTGAGATGTCTTAGAGATTCCTTAAGACTTAAGGTAAGTTCTCTCAGTTTATTATTTTCTTCCAATAAATGAACACTAATTATAAACAGTTGTTTATAAGATGATTTGATACCTGGAATAATATCTCCCTCGTAGGATGCCCTTAAGCAAATTTTATCTTCTTCGTTGGAAGAGGATTATTTCATATTTCTCCCTGAGGTTGATTTCTCTCCTCCTCTTCTTCGTTCGAGTATTGAAGAAACTTCTTCATCTTTTTTGTCATTCCTTGAGCAAGAGGGTCCTTCATTGGATGTTGAATCTTTCGAGGATCATTCAACTACTAAGTATATTCTTTCAAAGGATTGCACATGAGTCGTATGATAGAAGTATGATGAGGATGATGATTCTTCAATTTAGATTCCTTTAACTTTAAGTAATTGAACTAGATCGTTCAACTTTTCTACAATTTCCTTCTTTCTTGATTTTTCCTAAAATTCATGAAGTCTCCCATCTTCTGATTTAAGTATTGGATTAAATTTCCAATTCTCAATTCTTAGATGTTTGATAGTAATACAGTTTCCAACATAATTTCCAATATTTTTAAATTTAGAAAAACATCCTTGATTGGTATCTTCATCTTCTTAGCCTCATGTGTTCATCTTTTCTTGTTCGATACTTGGAGAAGCTCCATATATTATTTCAAGAGTCTCCCACTTCCTTGGCATTTTTACAACGATGAACATCACAAATTTTTCAATTGTCTAGAGACATTATTATAAAGTTATTTTTTTATGATCTATTTTTATCTTTCTCGTTTCATCTTCAGTCCAAAGAGAATAAAGTTTATATACTGCTTCATCATCTACTTGATGAGTGGGGATAAACAGACCATCGACTATTGTTTCCTATAATTCATGATTTATGCTTTGAAGAAAAATTTCAAACCTAGCTTGCCAAATATTAAATTTACTATCATTGAAAAGTGGCGGTGTGTTTAGAAAATATCTCTTGTCAAAAGTCATCTTCCTCCAGAGACGATTAATCCTTAAATAGGAGTTAGACTCTAATGCCATTTGTTGAACTTGAAACTTCACACACAAGAGGGAAGGGGGGGGGGGGTGAATTGTGTAGTTAAGAAAAAAGTGATTTTGAAAAATTTTAGGAAGTAAAATAAGAGTTTAATAACATTTTAAATAATTAGCATCGGAAAAATAATTTGCAGAAAAGAAATGGCAGAAAAATAAAGAGTTAAGGGAAAAGATGAACACCACGATGTATAAAGGTTCAGTCAAACAAGAAAACGACCTAATCCTCTCCCAAAGAATTGATCTTGAGAGTATCTAATAAACGTTGAGAGATTTTAGTAGGAAAGACTCACGAACTCCCTTATACAAGGAAATGATGGTTGACCTCCAACCAACTAGTACAAGACTTCGTGATATAAAGCAATTTGAGTATTCTCTTCCAAATGGTGAATCAAGGTGCTTATTCCTTTCTTCACACGGTAGATTGAAGCAGTTAGTTTTCTCTCCACAAATGAGGACCTTGGAGTGATTAGTCTTAAATTTCCTAAACCTTCCAAGCTTTTGAATGGGTTGAGCTCACAAAGCTTAAAACTTTGGTTTTATACAGGTTGACCAATAACCTGTGAGATTTTAATACCGATATAATCTTTAACCTACCAAGCTTTTAATACAGAGCTTATCTTAAACCTAATCTTGGTTTTATATTGGGTTAACCAAGAACCTGATGAAAGCTTTTATACGGGCTAAACTTTTGAACCTAAACAGAGATTAAATCATACAATCTCTAAACAAAAGATTTTAACGGGTTTAGATTCTAACCCAAACAAATCCCTAAATGGATGATATTCAACTAATGTGTATATAAAAGTCTTCATAAGAAATTATTATACAACACACTTCTTATACAACACAGGTTTATCCCATAAATAGTTCTATGAGTCATGGAAGAATTTGTTTCTTTGCTGAGAGTTGAATTCTGGTGGCACATATCTTCTTACCAAATACTTTGCATTTTCTGCACACCATGGTGTCACGATAGAAGTCATCATAAGCAATTATTCATTAGGAAATACTTCTATGATGGTTCCTCTGTCCTGCTTCTGGACTTCACCAGGAAGTCATGAGTTAGTCTTCCATCAAGTTTTCCACTCGTTTCTTGTCTCCAATTTCCAACTCAAATTCTTGTAGAACCAATGCCCATGAACTACTACAAAAAACGCATACAACAACAGTTAAAAAAGATATATTATCACACAGGACCGGCCGTTGTTACGCTGCGTGTAGTTGTATATGTGTTACTTACAATCACGGTCGTATGACCATTGTAGAAAACTGAAAAAACGTGCTACCTATAATCACGATTGTTTTAAATACCCGTTGTGAATGGTCTGTCAACATTTTTTATTTATTTTTGGCACATGTTTTTCCTAACTACATTTATAACTTTTATCACAATATACAATATTAAATATTTTAACAGAACAACATCAAAAACAACAAGAATAATAAGAACAATAACTAGAAGAACAAGAACAACAACCATAAAAATAACAACAAGAACACCAAGAACAACAAAAACAACAAGAACAACGAGAACAATAACTAGAACAACAAGAAAAATAAAAAGAACAATAACAACAACAAGAACAAAAATAAGAATAATAACAAGAACAACAAGAGCAACAAGAACAATAACAACAACAACAACAAGAACTACAAGAACAACAAGAACAATAACAAGAACTATAACAACAAGAACAAAAATAAGAATAACAACAAGAACAACAAGAGCAACAACAAGAACAACAAGAACAATAACGACGGCAATAACAACAACAAGAACAAAAATAAGAATAACAATAAGAACAACAAGAGCAACAAGAACAACAACACCAACAACAATACAAAATAAATAAATAGAATCGTTAAATAATAACATTTTACTTGTAGAATCATTAAACAGGAACAAACTGTAACACGTTAATGGAAGCAATGTTTCTGAGTTTCGTTTGTGGAAGGAATGATGTTTTCAAGTTTGGTGTAGTGGATGAATAATGTTTCATAAATGGAAGAAGTTTGGAGGCAGAAGATGAAGTTCGTCTAAGTACGTCTAGGGAAAAAGTGAATGAACTAAGACCGTTATATATATCTTTAAAAAAAAAAGGCGTCACCTATAATCACGGTTGATTTAAATACCTGTGGTGAAAGGTCTATCACCTATAACCACAGTTGATTTAAATACCCATGGTGAAAGGTCTGTCAGCATTTAAAAAAAATAAGTAAATAACCAAAAATGATGGTGCTGGGATTTGAATCCATGACCATACGTCCCTTTTCACCACGGGTATTAAATCAACCGTGGTTATAGGTGGTTAAATAAAATTTAAAAAAATTCATGCGCCTAAATATCACTTATTACAACAGTTGATTGAATATTAATAGTAACGCGAGCGTGATTATATGTGTTTTCTGTAGTAGTAATATTATCAATCTTGGATTCTATTAATGTCTTGATAGCATAATAAATTATGTGAAACACTTTGTTATGCCTTTGACCTATAACATCTCTAATAGCAAAATCGCTTACATCACATATTAGTTTAAATGGTTTTATCCAATCAGGTGCTTTCACAATTGGTGCAGAGATCAACACCTTCATCTAAGGTTTAAACGCATGCTCACATTCTTCACTGAAGACATATGGAATGTCATGCTGTAGTAGTTGGCATAAGGGTTTTGTGAGTTTGGAAAACTCTTTTATGAACCTTTTATACAAGCCAACATGTCCAATAAAACTTCCCATGCTCTCAATGTTGAATAGTGGTGGAAAATTTTCAGTTACCTGAATCTTTGCTTTGTCTAGCTCCATCTTTCTTTTGAAATCCTATGATCTAAGACAATTCCTACCTTATTATGAAATGGAACTTTTCTCAATTTAAAACCAAGCTACTTTCCTCACATCTAGTGAGTACCAACTCCAAATTGTCCAAGCATTACTAAAATGATTCTCTAAACACAAGGAAATCATCCATAAACACTTTCATAGAATATTCAACAAGGTAAAAAAGGATAAACATCTTGTATCTTGATGAGAAAATGATATCTTTCTGAAGTGGAAATCTTCAATAACAAGTGCAAACTTGCAAGTGTTCGTAGTTATTGAAGTGTAAACTGATATCTCTTTAAAAGTCTTAGTGTTCTTTCTAGCTCAAGGTCTCCTCTAAAAACTAGGGTCAAAGACAATTGCATGCAGTGATCATGCACTTGTCGTGTCACCAAAAGATAGAGAAACGTTACAAGATCAAATGCACTTTTCACAAAAATTTGTTTTTAAGGAAATTAAAGTGTTAATTACTCAATTCCCATCAACGGTGCCAAAAACTTATTGGTTGGTTTCTATTAATTACATGCATAAGTATACTGATGACAGTCCGTCATTGCATAAAAATAGGCAAAAAATCGGAGGAAAACAAGCGAAAGATGAACCAAAGGGAAGAAGAAAGACCCAAGAATGAGAAAAAAAAAGCTAAGTATGAAGGAAGGGGACTTAGTGAAAATTCAGGTGAAAAAGGGAGCTTTTTGGTGCACCTACTAGAATAATCAAGCGCACCATCACGTAGCATCACACGCGCGATAGGGAAGTATTAGTTACATCGCGCACACGATACATCTATAATGCGCGTGATGGTAACTTTTTCTAGGCTTTTTCTGACTCGTTCTGAGATATTTTTAAGGGGAATTTCTACACTATTTCAAAGGTTACAAAATTGGAGAGCAAAGGACGATTTTGAGAGCATCAAGGGTGATTTTTAGGGCATTTGAAGCCATTAAAGGCCATTACTGCAAGGGAATTCATATGTTATTTTCATCTATCAATTGTGGTATTGTTATCTGATTAATGAGTAGCTAAGCTCCTCTAAGGTAGGTTGTGTTGTGATGAACCTAATTCAATCTTGTTTTATTATATGTTGATTTGACTTTGTACGAATCCTTTGAATTCTAATTTTATTCAGCTGCTTATCATTCTTAATGCTTTTTATTTGAGATACTTTGTTAAACTGATTTTGGGCTCATAGGGATTACTGACCCTTAGCCTATGTGTTGGACCTAGGGCAATTATTCTACTTACGCTAGTTGAGTAGGACTAGGAGACCCCGAGTACTGGCATAGGGAATTAACGTTTTGTACATCGCCTAATCTTGTTTACGTTGGTGGACTAGCAATAGGAAGCTCCGAGTAGTGATTAATGAGTTATTTTGTGAGGGATCGGTTATAGTGGCTTTGTTAATTTGCCTTGAGATTATAGGGATAAGATCATTCATACAAGGCATCACACATCAACAAGAGAGAGTAAGGGGATTCAATACACAACCTGACCGTCTTAATATTTCTGTTAAAACTCTTATTTTGTTTTTCGCTCTACAACCTGAAAACCACCCCTTATTTACTATTTTCTTTTATATTACACAATTATTGTCTTGTTCGAACACATTCCCTGTGTATTCGATCTTTTTTTACTGCAACACTATCGGTACACTTGCTGAGAAGTCATCATATACTCAGCCTAACAGTATCAAGTGATAAAAGAGTAATATTATCTTTCCCACATGGATTAGATTAACTTAGTTGATTTCTTAAGATCAAAATTTGTGAATAGTCATGAGCAAATAATGGTAGTTGTGTCATAGATTCAGAGTTAAGCAATAAGATGTAATATTAAAAGAGTTTAAACAAGTGTAAGAGGTATGTTGAGAAATGATTCATTTAATGTTTTTCATCTATTGTGTGTCTGTGATGAGACATGTCGTGATAGATGACGTTAGAAAGTGATCTAATCGTGTGTGACAACAACATCAAATAAATGTAGCTAAAGTAACGAACAAATTCCTAAGTCACGCATTAACTTTAGCGTACGCCTTTCATAAATTCTGCTTTCCCCTATGATTATAGTTATTTATTCTTAAAGTAACTATTTAGAAAATATTATTATCCTACTATTTTCAACCATATTTATCATGAGTTTCACTTGCTAAATGATTCCTCAATTTTAACAAGTTTTTACCTATTGCGAAAATGATCAGCCAAAGAAATAAATATATAACAATAAATAACATGATAAAAAATCATCACTAAAAAACACATCATCCTACACAAAAGATTACTTTGCATTAAACTTCACATTGTTCAACATAAAGAGTTTAACTCTTGGTGAGCATTGTAAATGCAGCGAAACAAGTTTTCAAGCTTAAAATTTCTATACAACTTGGAATGGAAAATATAAAACTAAAAGTAACACCACTACTTCTTGCAATATTCTATCAATAAGAGGAGAGTCTTATCACCCTTTAGTGTACTACATTCCTCAAGAGAGGTAATGGTGGGATTCTCCTCAAACACTGGTTCAACCTTCTTCTTTGTATTCTTTTAAGTGTTTTTCTCAAGTTTCTCAACTTCTGAACATCTTTTTTCTTCTCCAATATGATCCTTTTATAGCCTCATTACTTTTATGTTTTTTTCCTCAACATTGGTTTGGTTTTTCTTCTCCATAAAATCTGGTCAAACCCATCTAAAAAATCTAAAAAAGTGGTTTGGTTTGGGTAATTGAGTGAATATGGGTTTAAAAACTAAAAAATTCTTTTAAAAAATTGGGTTTCGGGTAATGTAACACCCTAAACCCCGAAACTTATATAAAAATAATTACTCAACATATTTAGGGTGCTACTCTCAAACAACATGCATACTTCACATTTAAATCAAAACACTAGCAACAAAATTTCAGTTTAATATTCATAACTTCAAATATCTCAACAAGTCTAAATAAGAGATTAAGATATCATCATACAATAACTAACTCAACGCCAAAATAAAACAATACACCTTGTTCCTGATGTTACAGATCAGAGCATTTAATCGACTAAAATGATAAGCGATAAAGTAAAGGAATATGAGATTTAAGGCTATCTTCCAACTCACAATAACTATTACTCTTGTTCTTGAGTATCTGTACGCATCGTACATCAACACATAAACAAAACAACAAAGGGGTAAGAATACTCTCAAATATGTTAGTGGTGCAAAAGATCAGGAATGTTAGCCTAAACAACAACAATCTATAATCATCAACAAATAATGTATTCACACAACAATCATCGATTCATAAATGTCGACTTGTATGCAATGTGACAACATCTCAACTCTATATGCATGTGGTACCATCTCAATAACAATTTTCCACATGAACCAAGTCCCGACATCTAAACCCTGAGCCCTAACATCTAAGCTTCAAGCCCCAACATCTGAGCTTGGGACAAGTCACTAGTCCCAACATCTAAACTTGTGACTCGCCTGTTTCACAACAACGAAAATATATGATGAATGACATACAATAATGCAACGACAACAACACAACAATGATTACAACCCCACATCTGACTGTAAACAATCACGCATCTCAACGCATCAACAATAGTTCTCACTCTGAACTACGCATCTCAAAAATCATCAGTAAGTATTTAAAATAATTCACATAATTATACTTGCACTTCCCATCACATATTCATACATCGAATAAATATCAACACAACACTCAATTATATTAATTCACACTATCATCTATTTATCACTGATTCATTCATTTACAACAATTAACTATCCGTTCGTTACCATCAACTATTATGTAACAAGTAAAACAATTAATTTTCACAAATTCCAGTATCTATCTAGCCTCTTAATACATCACTACACGGTATCCATAGGCGTTAGCTTTCCAACGCTTTAAACCGCACCTCATTTGAACTTACGTAACTAAAGTTATGGCAAAAACGATCGGATAAAATAATAGGTTTTAGCTCAACAATTTTTCTAAATTTAACTAGCATTAATTGATTGCAGCAAGCCATCAATTGATTGATCTGATTCCTCATTACATTCTGTTTTTCCTATTTTTCACTTTTTGGCTAAACGCAATCGATTTATTAAATGAATTAATCGATTGGCATCGTTCTTCTTTTCAAATTTTCTAATTTTTCACATGATTAATCTATTGACATTTGGGGTCAATCGATTGACATCAGTCAAAATTCCAAAAATCTCAATTTTAATCACGTTCACTCCATCTCCTCCAATCCTTAACCTTCATACGTCATACTAGTTCATATTGTAATCCCCAAACACATCATATCACAAATTTAACAACATAAATCAACTTCATAACAATTAATCATGTCATAACATACCAATCAAATAATGAATAAGAATAATTGAACATGTAATTTACATAAATTTCATCAAGAACACATGAACATACCCACAACGGTGGAATTAAAAGAAAAACCTAGAAGAGGGTGAGGATCCCTCTCAACCCTTCATACAATATACACCCATAGAAGAGTAATCTCCCCTTACCTTGGATTTCTAGTAAAGCAAGCTCTAACCTCTTCAACAATGGTATTTTCTTCCCAAACCCTAGGTTGTCTCCCTTGCCTTTTTTCTCTATTTCCAAAATAATATGTATTGTAAAAGTTAAGCCATCACCTTTTTCTATTTAAACCAAAACCTAATTTTCCTAGTTAGGTTATTATCTATTTGCCCTCAATTTATTCTCTTATTCCTTATTTTTCCCTTACTCCTCTTACTAACTCCAATTTCCTTTATTTTAATTTTTAATTATAATATTCAATTTTCACCAAATTCTACTATTATCTTATTTTTCTACAACTACCTTATTTTTAATTATTCCACTCAATTTAAATTAATTAAAATTAATTTAATTAATTTATACCATTCCCTTAACTCTCTCCAATACCCACAAAAAAACATAAGTTCACATATTATCCAAATAAAAGCAATATAATTTAATTTAAATAATCAAATGGAACAAAACTAAACTCAATTAAATAATTTAATTAAATTCAGAATGTTACAAGTAAAACCGAACTCAAATAAAAAAAATCCACTGATCTACTAATCAAACATTTATTATTAGAATTTTAATAATTTTGGTGAATATTAACTCAGTTGTTAGAATTTTAGTCTCCTAACATTTACTATTTTAGTGAACCCTTATTTTAACTAATTTTGAATGTTTTACTCTTTAGGTATTTTGTGCTAATACAATTTTATGTTATGCAATTTTAGTTTGTTGCTAGTATTTTATGATATTAGTTGATGATATCATTTATTATTTTATGATGATAAATGATAGTAAAAATATATTATCTATTTTTTTATAGATAAAAATATTGAGTAACTTTTATAAAAAAAATATGTTGATTAATAATTTAATCATTTAATATTAGTAAAACTGAATAATTATTTGGACAATCCACTATCCAACCCAATCCAATCCAAAAATTAATGAGTTTGTCCAAACCGATCCATTTGTATACCAGATGATTATTTTATCTCATGTAAACCGCAATGTCCTATATAAATTAAATATTGAGTTTGATCAAACCTAACTCAAATTGACTACATACACCGCCTAATTTATTGAATCTACTATCTATTTAATATAATTCAAATGCATGAACTTTCAAAATTGTCTTTTTATCACAAATTATATACACTAACAAAAGGGCATTTCAGTAATCAACTAATGTTTACATTTTTCATTCTCATCTTCTATTACATCAAGACAAGTGGCATTCATATATCAACTTCAACCAATCAAATCACAATTAAATATTACATACATTCATTCTCTCTCTTCATTCAAATTTTAAATCTCTTTCACATTTTTTTCACACACTTTCTCACTTTTATTTTAATTTTTTTTCTCTATTTTTTTATTATCACTAAAAATACTAATAATCTATTTTTAATTTTAATAAAATTAAAAAATTATTTATCTCATGGGTCACTATCAACACAATAATTATTTTGTTTTAATCAACCATTATCTTATTTTTAAATATTAAGTTTTTTTCTTTCTTCATCTTATGATTCCTATTTTTTATTTTTATATAATTATTTAATACAATTTAATTTATATGATTATTGTTCATTTTACAATTAAGTATATCATTTTAAATTTTGCATTTGTATCTAAATACATTTTACGTCGCACCAAATAATTTTTTTATCTGACGAGTCATTATCGCATCAAATTTTTTTTTTTGTCTTTTTTTATCTAAATACTAATTTCACATCATTGATGGATGGGAAATAATTATAATTTCACATAATTGTCAGCTCATAAAAATTAAAATAAAAGTTATAAATATGTTTTGTGATTTATATAATTTATTTTTGGTAGATTACGAATTGTGATAATCATCATAATATAATTACAACATATCTACTATCTATCTAATATAATATTGCATGAACTCTCAAAATTGTCTTTTTATCACAAATTATTTGCACTAACAAAAGGGTATTTTAGTAATTAACTAATGTTTACTTTTTTTCAATCTCATCTCCTATTACATCATGATAAGTGGCATTCATTTATCAACTTCCATTAATTAAATCACAATTAAATATTACATACACTCATTCTCTCCCTTCATTCAAATTTCAAAAAACACGAGTCATTATCGCATCGAAATTTCCTTTTTTTACAAGCATTGTTCATACAAGAAATCGAACTTGGTATTCGCCGAATCGTCGTTCCTTAATAGGAGCTCATTTACCACTCAAGCTCAAGTGCTTGGTTTATATTTTAATATAATTATATTTATATAATTATTGTTCATTTTAAAATTAATAATTTTAAATTTATATACATTTATAAATATATTTTATAACGTACTAAATTTACATGTATATTTAAATATATTTGATATTGTATTAAATAATTTTATCTGTGCTGAAACACAAATATGTTACTAGTATTACATTAAAGTTGAGTTGGGCTCCTAAAGCTAGTTGGTAGGAGTTCGATCCTTAACTCCTATGACAAATATGCATTTACAGTGAGAGTATCCACCTTAGGTAAATATCCACAACCAACTAAACTCACTCACATGTACTACTCCACCAATTCTATCAAACTTAGAGTTTAAAAAACGAGTTAGTAAAATACATGATAATGATTTAAATTGATAGTAGATTACTCATTCATAGTTTTTCAATCACAACCTAAAACTTACCATTTTAAATTGATTAGCTTATTGGAGATTATGGATTGGTTTGTTATAGTTTTTTCTATAAAAATATACTGTTGGAAATTTTCATAACTTTGTTATATTTTTTTTAAAAATTATATTAACAACTACTTCATGTGAGGAGCTGTTTTAAGTAGTCTTTTTAAAAATTATTTATATCTAATTATTCTTTTAGAAAAATACGACATTTTAATTTTCTACACGGCTAGGACTTCCAATATCAATACTCTGAAAAGGATTTTTGAGGCCTACACATTTGCCTCTGACCAGCAAATTAACTTCTCCAAACCCAATCTTTTTAGTGGCTCTATTTCTAACAGAGAAAAGTTTTCTTCATGGTATGATCCCGTTCAATTATCTTGGAGTTCCGTTTTTTAAAGGTCGTGTAAAATTCTGTTACTTGACCCTATTGCGGACCGAATTCTATCCAAACTCTTGAGTTGGAAAGGCACATGCTTATCTCTGGCTGGTATGCTCACTCTGATAAAATCCATCATTCATGGGATGATTACATACTCCATTAATATCTACTATTGGCCGCGTTCTATTCTTAAAAAATTGGAAGCTGCCTGCAGGAACTTTTTGTGGACAGGTTGTATAGATTCTCATCATCTTTGTACGGTTGCTTGAAGCAAAGTGTGCCAACCTTTCTGTCATACCCCAAATTTTGACCACTAAGATTTCCCATCATTGTGCAAATCATCATCACAATATGGATGAACCATCTTGCCTCATCAGTCTCCCCAAAGATGGGTGAACACTTACTACAGTCAAAATTAGGGTTTCAAGCCCTCTCAGAGTTCTTAGACAAAGGATCAATCAAGAAATGACATGATCTTCAACTTTTCTAACCTCCCAAACATCTACAATGGATCAAGAGGACTCCCACTTTAAGGATTAAGCACAAGGCTGCTCCCTTCCAGGTGGATCAAGCCTCGAGATCGCTAGTGTCACCAAATTAGGGTTTGGTCGACCAGGGCCTCCAGATGGAAAATTTCCTCTGGGCATAAGCCAATGCTTCAAAGCATATCCTAAAATACTCCATGGAACCTCATGGGCCCAAGAATCAAGTCAATTTGACCTCAGGGGATGCATACATCAAAAATCAGGAATTAGGGTTTCTTGACCTAATTCACCCCTAAGTTAACTTTTGGGACAAATCATGAGCCTAGACCTCAAGACATGATTTGACGGTCTCCAACATACCACATTGATCCATTTGTAACAATGGATTGATCCAGGAAGCTTGAGTAGCAAGTCTCAATTTCATCAGTACCACAATTAGGGTTTCACGAGAAAAGTCAACTATAGCTTTGACTTTTGACCAGGACATGCTCCCAAACCCTAGGACATGATTCAATATACCCTATAACACCCATGGAACATGTCCATCAAGTTTGATTTAGGTCAAGGACATGATTTCCTAAATGATTGCATAGTTTGGAATTCATCTGATAAAAAGTCAACTGTGCACAAAAGTCAACTTTGACTTTTTGAGATTTTTCACAAAAATGGTTTTTTAACCCTAAAATGATGTTAATGTATGATTTGAATCATCATTCATCAAGAAAAATCAAGAAAAGTGAGATAGCTTGTAAAAGGGGTAACCATAAAAACTTAGAAAATTGGCTAAGTTATGAACAAAGTGGCAAGGGTACCAACTTTGGAGGATCATAACTCCTAAACCACAAGGCCATTTTTCCCCATCCAAAGCTAGATTTGTAGCTCTCATTACCCTCTACAAAAGCTTAGAACTGACCTCCTTCCAAATTCATCATGGATTTTGAGTTATGGAATGATCAAAATAACAAAAAGTGAAAATGTCACTTTTTTCCAACACTTAGTGAAATTTTCACTAAGTCTGAATCTGCCTTCACTTTTTTCCAAATGTAGGGGGATTTTTCACTTAGATCCAAAAGTTATCAAAACCAATTATGATCAAACAGTTGTTGTATCATATGAGGGCTTTCCAAAATGGCCAAGAACATCACCAAATTCCACTTGGGCCATGAGATATGACAATGGCAATATGCCTTGCTGAAAACAGCCAAGGCTAGGCAGAATTTTTCATTTTTGCTCGATTTGGCAAAATCAGATAATTCCAAGCCTTGTCATTACTTTGGACACATCTGAGGATCAAATTTAAAGGGGACAAACACTGAGCCAAGCCTCCAAAGTCCTTGGAACAAGAAGTAGCATGCCAAACCTAGAATTGCCTAAAAAAGGGACAAGACTCCGATTTTGGATTGGAGCATTCAATACATACACCAAGGTGGCATGGACTGACACATTTGTAACTGAATTCAGTCAAGACTTATCCCAGACCAAGAGAACCACAGCCCTGTGCCCTAATCTCTAGTCAATGGCTAGAGGAGACTTGGATTCCAAAGTGCAACCATTGGCCAAACCTCTGTTGCAGTTGCCATTCACTATTGATCCCAAAACAAACTTGCTCTACTATATAGAGCTCATTTGTGCTCAGTTTGAGTACACCAAAGCCATCAAACAAATGCTTTTCTCAAAAACCCTCTCTTTAGGCCAAAATGCCTTCTTTAGCAAGGTAACTCTGAGTTTTTGAGTTAGAGAGCATTTCCATCACAACTCATAATCCTAACACCTCATAAACATCATATGTAGGTGATCCAAACTATCAAAAGTGACCTGTAACACCAAAATCACAAAGTCACCTCTCAAAACCTCAAAATAGGCCTTTTGTGCATTTTTCAAGCCATGTCTTGATTCAGTCACTTTCCAAACCAGATAAAAGCTCAAACACACTCCAAATAACATCCTTGAACTGTCCCAAATGGTTCCCCCATCTGGAACACCATTTGAGAGAGTTGTTATTTTGGTCATTTTAACCCCTTTTGCAAGAAACGGCCAGTTTGTGTTTTTGCAGGTTCCAGCTGATTCCAACCGTCCTAAAAGCTTCTAAGGGATCATTTGAGAGTGTCCAAAGCATCAAACCATTTCTGGAACAAGAAGTTTGGCAGATTGCACAGAAAACTCCAAAAGCTCAAAAAGAGGTAAGCATCATGACTTAAACTTTCCAAAATATGCATTGCTTTGAAGTCCACTGATCATACACACCTCATACATGTTATATATGTTGTGCTTGAACCAATTCATCATGTAATTCATGCATGTATCAAAGTGTATCATAGAAAATGCAATTATAGGCCTTTTTCAAAACCACTATCGGATTTTGAGGAGGGAGTATGATCTGAAAAAAATACCACCACCATTGGATTCCTTGTGAAATTCTAGGCCAGGTGCATATGAATTTTGTCTCAAACCATGGAGAAATGAGAAAGTTATGACCTTCATGTTTCTGGCCCAAAACTTGCCTTGTCTTGCCTTGGGCCAGGCAAAAAACAAGGCAAGCCTTGTATATTTGTGGTTTCACTTCAAGCAATGGATGTATCACTACCCCAGTGGTAAGGCGCGTGCCCTATAACCTTGAGGTCGTGGGTTCAAACCCCACCCATGCCATTTTGTGTTTTATCACATTTTTGCTATTTTCCTCATATTTTCATGTTTTATTAATTAATTGGAAAATTAATAACTCTTTCAATTTTAATTATTTTTTATTGGTTCTTTTTGCAAAAAATCACAAAAATATTGAAATAATTTATTCCACAAAAAAATTAAGTTTAAATTATTTATTTAATATAATTAGTATTTTTGTGAATAAATTCCTTTTTAATGTTTTTAAACATTTTAAAAGTCAATATTTACTTTGAAAATCAAAACCAAGTGAGTTTTAATTCATTTTGTGATTAATCCCTCATTTATCAAACCTTAAACAAAAATCACAAATGGTTTATTCAAACTTATTTGGTATTTTATTTGATTTTCTTTAAATATTTACTTTTAAAGAATAACAAATTAGGGTTTCTTTGATTTTCACCCTCATCAAACAATTTCAAACACTTTTGGGCATCTAATAGAGTGTAAGACCCAATCCTTTGTAAATACAAACCTATTTTTGGGCCTCACTTATTGTATAAGTCCCGTTGTATTTCAAAAAGTTCGACGTGATCATCGTCCGTTGAAAAACAAACCCCGGGCCTCTCCTCGAGCTATAAGACCCATTCAAAATATCTTGGGCCTCTATTAGAGTGTAAGACCCAACCTCCTTTGAAAACCAAACCATTTTGGGCCTCAATGCATTGTATAAGACCCACCGCGTTTTCAAAAATCTCTGTGCGATCGCCCTTTTCAAACAAATAACCCTGGGTCTCTCCTTGAGCTGTAAGCCCCACCACTTGTACAAAAATAAATATTTTGGGCCTCTATTAGAGTGTAAGACCCAATCCCCTTTTAACCAAAACTTTTTGGGCCTCAGACATTATATTAGTCCCCCTGCGTTAAAAGAAAACCTCGGCGCGATCGCCCATAAAAAAAACCAATCATCTGGGTCTACCCTCGTGTTGTAAGCCTCATTCTTTTTCTTTAAACACTTGGGCCTCTTGAGAGAGTGTAAGACCCATCCCCTTGTACAGAAAATCTTTCTTGGGCCTCAGTCACTTGTATAAGTCCCTGTACAAAACGACAGTGCGATCACTGATAAAACCCTGGGCCTCTCCTTGAGCTGTAAGCCCCAATTTTCCTTTCAAAATACTTTCTCCTTTAATTTTGAATATACTGTTATTTTCAATCATTCTTTGTTGAACAACTAACCAAACATCATGGAAGCTCTACAACCGAGTAAGTGTTTACCCGTTTTCATTTAGCGCTTTCATATGTATATAACTGTACTGTGGGGCTGTTTCATTGTAAGTCTTCTTTCATAAACTCATATCGACTGTGTAATACTAGTATAGATATTTAGAGTTTCCCCGGTAACTACATCTAGCACTAGGTAAAGCCCTGTTGATCACTCTTAAATAGACAAAACTAGATACCCATAGGATTACCAGATACAGTCTTCCCTCCTCTTGGGGTTAAACAATATGGAGACGTGAAAGGCAGCATTCTCGGTGAACCCTTTCTTAGACTGTCACCCTTAATTGTCAAAGAAACTCTACTCCCCAGAGATGATCTTTTCTCTGTGAATGGTATCTCTTGAGTTTCTTCCAAATTCTCGGACTTTCCTGGCTTGATCTATTCTCTGTGAATAGCCTGTCTTGAATTTCTCGGGGTTTGGGGACCCACAGGCTTCCTAAAAGCATCCCGCCTCCTCTTGGGTGTTGTACAAGGACACTACGGCTTCTTAGAAGTATTCACAACATCCTCTTAGACTTCGTATAAGGATTCTTCCTTCGGGAAGAGAGCCTCCTCTTGGGCTTCGTACAAATTGTCCCGACGACCTCCTAGAGGTATAGGAACAGAAATTAGTCATCTTAATAGAACAGTTTTTCAAAGAGTCTAGATCTTTCTACTGTGAACGTACTACTACTGTTTCTTTAAGCATAGTACAAAAAAATAAAACTCTAGACTTGGACAGTCTAATCTCCTTGAGTCTCGAAGGCATTCTCAAGTAGGGAAAAACACCAGTAGACTCGGACAGTCTCCAATACCCTCTGGATTCCCCATTTCCTTAAAGAACAGGAAATAACCCTGATCCTCTGATCAATCCCAAAGCATAACCTTACCTTTAATCAGTCTCTTTATAAGAACTGATTTTCTCTTTTAACCAACCTACTGGACCTGTCACTCAACTGAAACAGCAGTCCTTTTAGCCTCTATCTCGGGCTTCGTACGAGGTACAAAAAGACTCTCTTGTTGAGTCAGTATCTCTTTTAGCCTCCATCTCGGGCTTCGTACGAGATACAAAACACTCTCTTGTTGAGTATAAAAGACTCTCTTGTTGAGTCAACCTTTAGCCTCTGTCTTGGGCTTCGTACAAGACACATCTAAAAGCACTTTCTTGTTGAGTCAACTCCGTTTATCCTCCCTCTCGGGCTTCGTACGAGACACAAAAGCATCCTCTTGTTGGGTCAATAGCCTCCTCTTAGGCTTTGTATGAGAAAAACCTCGGTTGAGTCAATAAACCTTTTAGCATTAAAACCGTGCCTCGTTCACAGGATACAAACATCAACAACTCCTTTCATCTAATTGTTGTAAGCGGCAAGCTTCTGGATTATTTACATCCACGCCACTATCCCTCTTTTAGCATGAGAAATTCCTAAGGAAAGATAGCATTGCTCTACATTGAGTTAAAGTCTTCTCCCTCAGGTTTAAACCCCCTATAAAGGAAATTATGGCATTGCTTGGATTCACATATCCCGGTTAAAGTAATCCTCCTTTATAGTCAGTCACCCAACAGTTGTGACAAACAGACCCCTTTAGAGATGACAAATTCTCTCTAAAGACAACACCTTTCTAGCTTCACATCTTGGGGTTCGAACAAGATACAAATAGACCCTTTGGCTTCACATCTTGGGCTTTGAACAAGATATAAACCACCTTTTCAGCTTCACGTCTTGGGCTTTGAACAAGACACAAAAACACCATTTCCTCCCATAGAATAGGAGGAACTACGATCGCTCTGATTTCCCTGTTTCGGTAAACGGGAATACGTAGGCATAAGATTGAAAGAAAAATCTTAGCGAGCACACTAATCCAAAGACCCAAATCCCGTACCTTCACATATCAATCGAAAAGCATCAGTCCTAGCATCCTAACAAAATTCCCCACGAACATTCCCGGTGTTTCGTTCTAAACAAAGTAAGAAGAAAGAGGCCCCATTACCATATAGCATCCATAACCTAACATACCGCTGTTTAAACTCAGTATGCAAGCAGGGTTAATTGGAGACATATATTTCCCTTCCTTAGTCAGCTCAATAGGATAAAAAATGAATCGACCTGTAGTAACCCCAGAGCGATAGTGCTTAAGAACCACGTCCAAAATCGCTCGCTACAGAAAAGTGGCGCCCACCGTGGGGCCTTTTCTTTCTTTCTTTCTTTGTTTTGGGGATTTCACTGGGATATGACTTTTTTTTTTACTTCACTAGGATCTTAGGTCAAAACCTTTAAAGTTGGGAAGGTACCACAGAATGGCGACTCCGCTGGGGAGCCATTTTTGTCAGGAACATAGGATTCATAGCTCTTTAAAGTCTAGGACTTTAGGACAAGTATATATACTGCTTTTCCTAATTGATATCTGTGTTTATTTATCTGCTAATGGGAATGCGTGTGATGCCACATGTGGAAAGATTGAGTATACACCTAGGAAAAACCTCTTTTAGTAGCGTGGAAACTATTGGAAATGGTTGTCACGCGATACTACCCTCTTCTGATGGTTCTTCGAAAAACATCACCTAGCACGGTTCCCGGCCCGCTGGTGTTTTCTCGACAAGAACTGATGATTTTGAGAGACAGGTACAAAAATCACTAGTATAAACCTTTGGGGGGGGGGGGGGTAGAGCCTTGACTTCATGACACCGACCCTTTGACCCCATGTTTTTTCTATGTTTTTGTGTGCTGCATTCATGCATTCATTTAAAATATATTAAAACAAAGAAAAACTTTCTCTTCTAGTCTCTCTTTTTTTCAAGTTAAACTAAGACAATGATTTCAAATGTCAGAGAAAAATATTGCGCTCATGGACTTCGGTAGAAGGAAACTCATAGGTATACCTTCAGGGTTCCAAAGTTAGAAGATTTAAGAGGATTAGTGAGGATGATCACTAACCCAGACGCTTTCAGAGCCAAGTACGGAGGTCTGCTACCTCTGTTAAGAGTCCATGTGATTGAAGGAATCATGGAGGCACTCATTCAGTTTTACGATCCGGTCTATCACTATTTCACATTCTCGGATTACCAGCTCGCATCAATGTTGGAGGAGTATTCTCACCTGACTGATTTACACATTACTGATCGAGCTCCATTTTCTGGACTGGAAGAAATTCCAAAAGATCAAACCATTGCAAGAGCAATTTATTTGGATGAGTCGGAAGTCAAGACTCACATGACCACTAAGAGAGGGCTCCCAGGTTTGCCAGCCCAGTTCCTGACAAAGAAGGCTCTGTACTTTGCTAGTATAGGGAACATGACTGCTTTTGAAAGCATCTTTGTTTTACTCACCTACGGGTTATTTCTGTTTCCCAATATTGATAACTTCATCGATATCAACTCCATTAAGGTTTTTCTCATTGGAAACGTTATACCAACCTTGCTCAGGGACGCGTATCATTCGGTACATTGTACAGCGGAGGGATGATCACGTGCTGTGTACCCCTGTTATATAAATGGTTTATCTCCCATTTGCCTAAGTCTGCTGCTTTTTGGGATCAAAAGATTGCCTTACGTTGGTCGCAAAAAATCATGTATCTTACCAACTCTGACATAGATTGGTGCAATAGGATTTATGACGGGATCAGGATCATTGACCGTTATGGAAACTTCCCCAACGTACCCCTCATAGGAACTAAATGAGGAATTAATTACCATCCAATTCTTGTTCGTCGTCAATTTGGATACCCAATGAGGCATGTCCCGCGTAATGCTCATCTGGAGGGTCTTTTCTTCAAAGAAGGAGAAAATGACAGGGCACTAAAGATGGAAATATTGCACGCTTGGAAACATGTTCATAAGAAAGGACGAGAGTCTCTAGGAAAATTGGACTGTGTCTCGGTGGAGCCTTATCTCCACTGGGTACAAACTAGAGCTCTCAAGCTAAAGATGCCTTATCCTCATCACGGAGTTCTTCCGCCGAGGGAATCTGTCATGTACTTCATGACTGAAACGGAAAAAATTCAGGTTACTCTCAACAAAGTTCAACAGGAGAGGAGGTCTTGGAAGAACAAATACCGCACCCTCAATGTAGAGTGTACCAAAATACAACAACTGCTGAAAGATAAGGATGCTCTGATCAAGATTTTAGAGCAACATGCTGTGGATAATCAGGATGACCAAAGGAATTTGCTCGTTCCTTTCAATTGGCAAAGGAATGACAACCCGACAATGGCCCAAGAGCCCCGGTCCAAGAAAAGAAAAGTACCAGAATCAGTACTCAGTTTCTCCCCAGAGAGGACTCGAGACCCCTTGGCTTAGGTTTCTATTTCCGCACCTTGTAATCTACTGTATTTCTATTTTCGTAATCCTTTGAATTCAATAAAACGGGGTTTCCCCCCGGTGTTTGATATTTGCAATCTAATTGTCGAAGTTTATTTTGATTAAATAAAAAAAAAATTAATATAATCATTGCATTCATCATTCTCACGTCACGTATTCTTCTTACCTACGAATCTCACGTTTGTGTCTCGGTTCTAGAGTCAAACTGTCTCATTCGTATAATACTCGGGCCAATCGTCAGAAAAAGATGGATGATCTCGAGGAAGAGAACAAAGAGTTGAGAGAAGAGATCGACGCTCTGAGAGAGGATATGAGAAAGCTTCATAACGACATGCAAGCAATGACAGAAGCTCAGCTACAAAGGACTGTGATCTCGGAGATCACCTCAACGCCCATAGTGGAAAAGTCTGATCCTAGGTACAAAATTCCGAAAGATCATCCCTGGGGCATGCCTATCAATTATATCCTGGAAGGATATGTTCCGCCGATCAATGAGGATCAGGGAACCGCAGCAGGAGCCGCTGGGCCTGGAGGTTACAAACTTCGGGAAAGCGAAGATGCCAGGGGCATGACAGCAACTCCTGAGGGTTACAAACTTTGGGAGGCACCGAGAGTCTCGGCCATAATGACTATACCACTGCCCGTGGTACATACTGTCCCGGAAGGACAGATTCCACAGATACCTTCTGGTGGAAATGACAACATGTTTGAAAGAATGAATGAGTTCCAGGAACAGTTCTTGGGAATGCAGAAAGAACTGCTGGCCCTTCACGGTCAGGATTTATTTGGAAAGGACGCCGCAGACCTCTGCTTGGTCCCCAATGTGAAAGTCCCGCACAAATTCCAGGTGCCCGACTTTGAAAAGTACAAGGGTAACTCTTGCCCTCAGAGTCACTTGGTGATGTACGCTCGGCGAATGTCAGCTCAGACAGAGAATCAGGATTTACTGATTCACTACTTTCAGGATAGTTTAACCGGTGCCGCACTAAAATGGTACATGGGTTTAAACCATGCTACGATTAGCACTTTCAAAGATCTTGGCATTGCCTTCGTCTAACAATATAAATGCAATCTGGACATGGCACCCGACAGAGATCAACTCAGATCAATGTCACAAAAGGACAAGGAAAAAGAGATGACAAAGATCTTCTTAAAGACCTTAAGCTCATTTTATTATGACAGAATGGTTGCCAGTGCGCCCAGTGACTTCACCGAGATGGTCGGTATGGGAGTTCGTCTTGAGGAAGCTGTCCGAGAGGGACGTCTAGTCAAAGACACTGGATCATCAAGTAGTACAAAGCAATACGGTAGTGCTCTCCCTAAGAAAAAAGAGCAGGATATTGGGAATATCTCTCTCGAAAAGCAAAGGCGACGTTATCAACCAGTAGCAGTTGTGACTCCTGCTATCAATCCTGCGCCTATTTCTACGTATCAACCTCAGGTTGCGCAGAGCCAACCTAATCAGCAAAGGACTCAACAGCCTCTTCAGCGGGCTCGTCCTCCATACAACAACAACCGTACAACGCGGCCACCAGGATTTGATCCTATACCCGTATTATACGCATAACTATTTTCGTTACTACTGGCTAAGGGGCATGTTCTGACTAAGTCCCCTCTTACAGTATCGGAAAATCTGCCTTTTTGGTTTAAGGTGGATCAGACTTGCCCTTACCATCAAGGAGGACCAGGGCATAACATAGAGAACTGTCTCAATTTCAAATTCGACGTGCAAAAGCTTGTTAGGAGCGGGGTCTTATCTTTCAAGGATACAAATCCTAATGTTCTCACAAACCCGCTGCCTCAACACGAGAAAGCTACAGTCAATTTAATAGAGGGAGAGACTAAAAATGTCTATCAAATTCATGATGTACTCTTGTTAAGGACCAATCTGGTTAAGATGCATTGTAGATAGAGTAGATATGGCCATGTGCCACGTCATAACTATCACTAGTGTGATATCTGCTCTAAAAGCAATCAAGGATGTTCTGTGGTACAATCAGCTCTACAGGAACAGATGGATCTCGAATGGATCCAAGAGCACCGAGTTCGTGGAGTTAACATGGTTTACATGAATTCTAACATCATTTAGAACCACGACATCCGTGCAATGAATGTCAACTTGGTGGCGATGCATTCCAGGCAAAGCCAGTATCATAATCTACCGCGGCACGATTACAATTCCTGTCTGACTTGCTCGGTAAACAAACAGGGATGCTCTTTTGTACAAGAGGCCCTCCAGCCTCAGATGGATCTTGGATGGATCCAGGACTACCATGATAGGAATCCCTATCAGATCAACATGATTCAAATCTTCGATATTCGCTTGATGAATACCAGCCTGGTAGAGTTACATGCTAAACAGGTCCGGCTCGGGTTCCTGGTATCACATGATTATCAGAGCTGTAGGGCGGGTTGCGAAAACGATCAAGGTTGTGCCTTTGTCTAGGAAACCCTTCAGCACTTGTTGAACCACTGGTGGCTTCCAATCTATATGGATGAAGACACCCAGCAAATAAGTATTACCGACGGGAACCCTACTCGGCATCAAAGTCGGGACGTTCGATCTGTGGAAGCTGACCTAGTGAGGTTACATTGTATTCAAAGAAGGCGTGGCCAGGTGCCACCACACAACTATGAACGTTGTAGAGTCTGTTCGGAAAGTAACCAAGGATGTTACCTTGTGCAAGCAGCTATTCAGGGTCAGGTGGATCGTAGAGAGATTCGCCCATATCCGGGTTTCAGACTAATCAACTGGGCGCCAGACTACCCCTCTGATCAAATTGAGGACGTTGTCATAATCTCTGATCATCAGAGGGCTAGGGATGTTTGTACTATCATCCCTCTACTTGACGAATCGAGAGTTCCCAACCAGGAACAGATCGAAATTGCTTACTATGGTCGAAAAATCAGAAGGCTCCCGTAGTCATCTATCTACCGGGACCATTACCGTATGAATCAACTAAGGCTATCCCTTACAAATACGGTGCAACAACAGTCGAGAATGGAAAGGAAATTCTGTTACCCTCCGTTGTGAATATTGCAGACATCAGTCGAGTAACATGGAGTGGTAGAATCTTCAACAGAGGAGTTGGAGAACCCAGCAAAGAAAAGGAACCTCAGACAGAAGTTCCAATCCCCTAGTCGGTCAATCCTGTAATCCCGACCTTTCGAAAAATGATGATGAGATGCTGAAGCTCATCCAGAGGAGTGAATACAACATTATTGATCAACTGTTATAAACTCCTTCAAAGATCTCTGTGCTACCACTTTTACTCAGTTCAGAAGCGCACAGGGAGGCTCTACAGAAAGTCTTGGAGCAAGCCTTTGTGGAACAGGATGTAATAATCAGACAGTTCGATAGCATTGTCTCTAACATCACTTCCTGCAATAACTTGGGATTTAGTGATGAGGAATTACCTGAAGAGGGTCGCCGTCATAACATGGCGCTCAATATCACGGTCAGCTGTCAGGGCGATGCTTTAGCCAACGTACTGGTAGACACAGGGTCAGCCCTGAATGTTATGCCGAAGTCCACTTTGATGTAATTATCCTTCAAAGGACCCCCGATGAGAACCAGTGAGGTCGTCGTAAAGCATTTGAAGGGTCCAGAAAAACAGTTATCGACGAAGTCGACCTTCCCATAACTATTGGTCCTCACACTTTCCAAGTCGTTTTCCAGGTCATGGACATCCGGGCAACGTACAATTGTTTAATTGGAAGACCTTGGATACATCAGGCTGGGGTGGTCACCTCGACCCTCCACCAAAAGTTAAAGTTCGTCCCGAACAACCAGCTTGTCACGGTCTGTGGAGAACAAGCCTTGCTCATGAATAACTTATCATTATCTACTGGTGTAGAACCCAATGAGGTTATTGGAACTCAGTTCCAAGCACTGTCGGTGAGCAAGGACAATCAATCCGAAGAGGGAACTTCCATTTCCTCATGCAAAGATGCTATCAAAGCGGTCGAGAGTACCAATACAACAGGATGGGGACAGCTAGTCATTCCTACTGACAATAAAACAAAGAAGGGTCTTGGTTTTTCTGCAACCTATTCCCAGACAGCTACTACCAGCAATGAAAGTCTTCATCCTATTCAAGACTTCTTCCACAGTGGAGGTTTCCTTCACCTAGTGCCTCAAGAAGTGCATACCATCAATAAAGATGATTCCTCTAATATGGAGGAAGAATGGGAGTCCTATCTTAACAAGGATGGTTATACGTCTCATGAAGAGGTGCCTACGCCCTTTTGCTATCCCGCACAGAGTCCGAGATTTATACCCAGGTCAGACGTCGAAATGATATATGGAGATTGTGATCCGGAAGGATGCCGTGCTCCACCAAACTCATTATAGGAGGACACTCTGGTGAAGGACAACTTTGACCACAACTATTATGGCTCGATGGATGGCCTGCCAATGTGGCAGCTGTATCCAGGAGACTTGGGGCAAGGAAATCAGCCGAACAATGAAAATCAGCTGAGCATCAGTGAAAAGAATACCTGCATCCCCACCATGTCATGGGATCAACAATCGGGTCATTCAAAAAACGTCCAGTACGACGATGAATTTGCAACGTTTGCAGAACTTGAATTCATCAACTATGCTTTTCCAGAGGTCAACGTCATCGAGAAGGATGACTCATCCAGCTCCAAAGAAGTGTGGGACACCCTGGGACAACCAAGTGGGAAATACGACTATATGGTCAAGTACACTGCTCCCGAAAGCTCTCGTATCAGGCTCGAAGACATCCAGCCAACTGGATGGGGAGATCTACATGAGAGCACAAATACTATGCAAAATGCAACAGAGGAATCCTCCTACGACAACTCTGCCTGGGAGATAGATTCCAATGATCCTGCTCCACCAGAAATCAGCGTTATTTCTGAAGACAAGTCAAGAAAGAAGGTACCAGACTTTGTGATTCACCGAGGAGTTCGCCGCCAATGGGTTGCTGTCGATGTTCCAAAAATTGTTCATAAGTCAAAGTAATTGCCGTCTTTAACCTTTCACCCTGCCCAGGTGAAACATATGTTTTGATAGGGCTCACTTTCTGTAAATTTCCCTCTTCGTTTCGCCCAAAGCGAAAGAGCTTTATTTTATAGGGCTGTAGTTTCAAGAATCGACTTGTTCATTAATAAAATAACGTCGTTCTGTAATTTTCTCATTCTGTTGAGGTTTTCTCTTTTTGCTTTTCTCAGAAAATGGTAATCCTAAAGAACAAATCAATAATAAAAAACAAGCAGTTTTCCAAAGAAATACACTGCACACACTCTTACATTTCCTCTATCTCTTCTAAACACAAATCATACCATCATGCAGATTGCTTGTTTTAAACCCCGTTGAAACATACGATCTGATGCCTTCTCCCAACTTTGAGTTCCCGGTATTTGGGGATGAAGAAGAAAATGATGACGAAATTCCTGAAGAGATCTCCCGATTACTCAGACAGGAGGAAAGGTCCATTGAACCTCATATAGAGCCGTTGGAAACGGTAAACTTAGGTTCGGAAAAAGAGAGAAAAGAAATCAGGATTGGGGTACTGCTCAGTCCAACTGCCAAAGAGAGTCTGATAAAGCTTCTCAAAGAATTCCCTGATGTATTCGCTTGGTCCTATCAGGATATGCCAGGGTTGGATACCAGCATTGTGGAACATCATTTACCGTTGAGATCGGAATGTTCGCCAGTAAAACAGAGGTTGAGACGGACTCACCCGGACATGGCCATCAAAATCAAAGAGGAGGTACAGAAACAGATTGACGCAGGTTTCCTTGCCACATCAGAATATCCTCGATGGTTAGCCAACATCGTACTCGTTCCCAAAAAGGACGGAAAAGTCAGAATGTGTGTGGATTACAGAGATCTAAACAAGGCTAGTCCAAAGGACGACTTTCCTTTACCACACATTGACATGCTGGTTGACAGTACAATAAAGTTCAAAGTTTTCTCCTTCATGGATGGATTCTCGGGCTATAATCAAATCAAAATGGCGCCGAAAGACATGGAGAAAACTTTGTTCATTACCCCTTGGGGTACCTTTTGTTACAAGGTGATGCCGTTTGGTTTGAAGAACGCCGGGGCAACCTATCAAAGGGCCATGACTACTCTTTTTCATGACATGATACACAAAGAAATCGAGGTATATGTCGATGATATGATTGCAAAATATAAGAGAGAAGAGGAGCATGTGACCCATCTGTCAAAGATATTCGAGCGGTTGAGAAATTACAAACTCCGCTTGAATCCCAACAAGTGCACCTTCGGTGTCTGTTTAGGAAAACTTTTAGGGTCCATCGTCAGCCAGAAAGGAATTGAGGCTGATCCTGACAAGGTCAAGGCCATTCAAGAAATGCCTTCTCCAAAAACTGAAAAACAAGTCAGAGGATTCTTGGGACGTTTAAACTACATCTCCAGATTCATATTCCTCATGACCGCGACATGTGCGCCAATTTTCAAACTGCTCAAAAAGAATCAGGACTGTGTTTGGATAGAAGATTGCCAAACCGCCTTCGACAATATTAAGGAATATCTATTGAACCCTCAGATTCTATCACCTCTAGTGGAAGGAAGACCACTGATTATCTACCTCACCGTCCTAGAGGACTCAATGGGGTGTGTACTTGGCCAACAAGACGAAACCAAAAGGAAGGAGTCTGCCATCTACTATTTGAGCAAGAAATTCACCGACTGCGAGACTCAGTACACTATGCTTGAGAAAACTTGCTGCACTTTGGCTTGGGTAGCCAAACGTCTGTGCCAGTACATGATTCGTCACACTACTTGGTTTGTCTCCGAGATGGATACAATCAAGTATGTATTTGAAAAGCCTGCTCTGACGGGAAAGATTGTCCGTTGGCAGATGTTGCTATCAGAATATGACATAGAGTACCATGCTCAAAAATCTGTTAGGGGAGTATTTTACCCGATCACTTGGCTCATCAACCGATTGACAATCGAGAATCAATCGGGTTTCACTTCCCAGACGAAGATGTCATGTATCTAAAAGTGAAAGACTGCGATGAACCGCTACCCACTGAAGGGCCAGAACCAGGTTCCCAATGGGGATCTTTAACAGAGCTGTCAATCATTACGGAAATGGAATTGGGGCAATCATCATAACACCTCAGAGTACCCATATTCCTTTCACTGCCCGACTTACGTTCAAGTGTACGAACAACGAGGCCGAATACGAAGCTTGTATTATGGGTCTCGAGGAAGCGATTGATTTGAGGATCAAAAACTTGGACGTATATGGCGACTCAGCCCTGGTTATCGATCAGATTAAAGGAGATTGGAACACATACCAATCAGGATTGATTCCTTACAAAGACTACGCGAGAAGGTTGCTACCTTTTTTCAACAGAATTGAGTTTCATCACATCCCTCGTGAGGAGAATCACATGGCTAATGCATTAGCCACTCTCTCTTCCATGATTAGTGTAGTTTAATGGAATGACATACCTAAGATCGACATAATGCGCCTTGAACGGCCCGCTTACATCTTCACGATTAAAGCAGTCATAGACGACAAACCTTGGTATCACAATATCAAATGCTTCCTTCAGAAACAAGAGTACCCACCTGGGGCACTAAGGAAGGACAGGAAAACCCTCAGAAGATTGGCAGGAAGTTTCTTCCTAAGCGGTGATACTCTCTATAAGAGAAATTTTGACATGGTCTTGCTCCGATGCGTAGACAAACCAGAAGCAGACATGCTGATGAATGAAATTCACGAAGGATCCTTTGGCACTCATGCCAACGGACACACAATGGCGAGAAAAATTATAAGAGCATGGTACTATTGTTTGACCATGGAATCCGACTGCTACAAGTACACGAAGAAGTGTCACAAGTGTCAGATATACTCCGACAAAATTCATGTACCGCCAACGCATCTCAAAGTTCTTTCTTCCCCATGGCCTTTTTCCATATGGGGAATCGACATGATTGGCTTGATTGAGCCTAAAGCTTCAAACGGACATCGGTTCGTCCTGGTAGCCATTAATTACTTCACCAAGTGGGTCGAAGCAGCGTCGTACGCTAATGTAACCCGACAAGTGGTGGTCCGATTTATAAAAAATAATATCATCTGTCGTTATGGTGTTCCGAGCCAGATCATTACGGATAATGGATCTAACTTGAACAATAAGATGATGAAAGAGTTGTGCGCAGAGTTCAAGATCAAACACCATAACTCATCTCCCTACCGACCAAAGATGAACGGAGCGGTAGAAGCGGCCAACAAGAACATCAAGAGGATTATTCAGAAGATGATTGTAACCTACAAAGATTGGCACGAGATGCTACCCTTTGCTCTTCACGATTATCGCACATTTGTACGCACTTCAACAGGGGCAACCCCTTTCTCTCTAGTCTATGGCATGGAGGCAGTGCTCCCCATTGAAATAGAGATCCCATTAATCAGGGCATTGATGGAAGTTAAGCTTACAGAAGCTGAATGGTGTCAAAATCGACACGATGAACTGAATCTGATCAAAGAGAAGAGAATAACGGCATTATGCCACGGTCAGTTGTATCAACAAAGAATGAAGAGGGCGTTTGACAAAAAAGTCCGACCTCGCGTCTTCAGGAAAGGAGACCTTGTGCTAAAAAAGATACAATCTTTTCTCACTGATTCTCGGGGCAAATGGACTCCGAATTATGACGGCCCCTATGTGTTCAAGAAAGCTTTCTCAGGCGGTGCCGTGAGACTTGCAACCATGGACGGAGATGAATTTGGCTACCCCAAAAATGTTGATGTAGTCAAGAAATACTTCGCCTAAACTAAAAAAAAACCGTCTCGGTGGATTGAAAACCCGAAAGGGCGGTCCAGGCAAAAATTAGAGACAAAGTCAAAAAATCATCCCAGTGGATTGGAAATCTCAAAGTCCAATCCAGGCAAAAGTTAGGGATAATGGCAGGTAACTACGTCTGATCAGTTCAACTCCTCAGCAGTCATGCCATCCATCGGAAACTCCAGTCATGATCATCTTCGACAGAAGCTCAGGATGCCCCGAATTCAAAGTTGGTAGAAGGATAGTGGTCGTTATGTTTCAATGTAGCCCTTTTCCTTTAAATTACCATTTTCTAAACTTTGTAAATACTCTATGGAATCACGCGTTTGGCTGATTTCCATCCTATCAATAAAATTTGAGCCCTCGTGCTTTTGTTTGCAATTCATATTTGTTTTAGCTTTACAGAATGAAATTTTAACATGATTAACGATTCTTGAAATAAAATAAAAATGATTTTACTTGTCAAACTTTTTCTGCTTTTTAAACAAAGATGACATTTCTTTTGACTATTGAACATCAAACGAACATCGATCGCTTCTCCAAAGGTGTTCGAGCCTCAAAGTGCAGAATCAAAGTACTCCTTCTAAACTAGTATGCCTGAATGAAGGATCAGCTATGTCAGATGCGAATGCTCCATCTGACCTCTTCGGCCGAGTTCTCATCTCCTAAGCCCGACCAGCGTCGCTCCCAACAGGGACCGTTTCTCCTAAGCAAGGCAGAATTGCTATCTTGAACCACCGATATTTCTACATGCGCCACTGTGGACGAGTATCCAGTCATGTTCATCCGTTAGTTTGTATGTCACGTCAGTTTTGTCAGCATATACACACATACATCATGCATTACTACTTTGCGTTCATATTCATATTGCATCACTATCACTCTGGTCGGTCTTATCCCCTAGTGATAACAGTCCTCTCAATCGAGTTGTCAGCTCTTTCCTCATCAGGAAATGTTGCATCTGAACTACCTCTCTTCTCCAGTTTATTTCTGGAGTGAAGCCAGCCTTTGACCACTTTGATAACTTGAACCTCTGAAAAACCAGAGAACCCTCAGCCAGCATCACTCTTCGCCATGGAAGATGATATTTCGCTTTCCCGGATTAAGGAAAATCCCTAAAGAAAGTCTCTCAACTAAAGGCTTTCAGCAACACATTGGTTTTTCTCTCCAGAATGTCAATGTCAACAAAGTCATCGGCACCTCAAAATTGGAATACATTGTATGGCATTTCTCCGAGAAGATCTCAAAGAAAAGTATGATGTAATATCCCCAAGCAAAAGCAGTCTTTCAGGAGACTTAGTTTCCCCAGTAGAGTCGGCAAATGGTGTCTCCAAACAAAGAAGTTTGTACACCTCTACAACTCAGGCGAATGGGTTCCCCAGCGAGTCTGACATTAAAATTTTTCTATCAAATGGCATCTCCCCAGGAAAATTCGGCGAGAAGTTTGAGGAAAACCGCTATGAATAGCGTCCCTTGTCAAGAAAGTTTATTGACAAAAGAAAATGAGACCATGTCCTTGGTAGGAAACCAGGATCGAGGGGAAGTTTACATTAGAAACTAAGACCAGTTCCTTGGTAGGAAACCAGGATCGAGGGGAAGTTTATTTCAGAAACTTAGACTAGTTCCTTGGTAGGAAACCAGGATTGAGGGGAAGTTTACATCAGAAACTAAGACCAGTTCCTTGGTAGGAAACCAGGATCGAGGGGAAGTTTACTTCAGAAACTTAGACCAGTTCCTTGGTAGGAAACCAGGATCGAGGGGAAGTTTACATCAGAAACTAAGACTAGTTCCTTGGTAGGAAACCAGGATCGAGGGGAAGTTTTTACCTTTTCTAAGCATCATTGCTTAACAAAAATGGATGAATGTGTAATCTACCATTCATAATCACCATCAAAATTTCGGGTATTCTGATATTTAATCCTCTTGCACCCTGAATGCCCGAATACCTTCGCCATTCACACCTTCGGTCCAAGAAGATTAAATAGGGGCATCTGTCATACCCCAAATTTTGACCACTAAGATTTCCCATCATTGTGCAAATCATCGTCACAATATGGATGAACCATCTTGCCTCATCAGTCTCCCCAAAGATGGGTGAACACTTACTACAGTCAAAATTAGGGTTTCAAGCCCTTTCAGAGTTCTTAGACAAAGGATCAATCAAGAAATGACATGATCTTCAACTTGTCTAACCTCCCAAACATCTACAATGGATCAAGAGGACTCCCACTTTAAGGATTAAGCACAAGGCAACTCCCTTCCAGGTGGATCAAGCCTCAAGATCGCCAGTGTCACCAAATTAGGGTTTGGTCGACCAGGGCCTCCAGATGGAAATTTTCCTCTGGGCATGAGCCAATGCTTCAAATCATATCCTAAAATACTCCATGGAACCCCATGGGCCCAAGCATTAAGTCAATTTGACCTCAGGGGATGCATACATCAAAAATCAGGAATTAGGGTTTCTTGACCTAATTCACCCCTAAGTTGACTTTTGGGACAAATCATGAGCCAAGACCTCAAGACATAATTTGAGGGTCTCCAACATACCACATTGATCCATTTGTAACAATGGATTAATCCAGGAAGCTTGAGCAGCAAGTCTCAATTTCATCAGTACCACAATTAGGGTTTCACGAGAAAAGTCAACTGTAGCTTTGAATTTTGACCAGGACATGCTCCCAAACCCTAGGACATGATTCAATATACCCTATAAAACCCATGGAACATGTCCATCAAGTTTGATTTAGGTCAAGGACATGATTTCTAAAGGATTGCATAGTTTGGAATTCATCTGATAAAAAGTCAACTCTGCACAAAAGTCAACTTTGACTTTTTGAGATTTTTCACAAAAATGGTTTTTTAACCCTAAAATGATGTTAATGTATGATTTTAATCATCATTCATCAAGAAAAATCAAGAAAATTGGGATAGCTTGTAAAAGGGGTAACCATAAAAACTTAGAAAATTTTCTAAGTTATGAACAAAGTGGCAAGGGTACCAACTTTGGAGGATCATAACTCCTAAACCACAAGGCCATTTTTCCCCATCCAAATCTAGATTGATAGCTCTCATTACCCTCTACAAAAGCTTAGAACCGACCTCCTTCCAAATTCATCATGGATTTTGAGTTATGGAATGATCAAAATCACAAAAAGTGAAAATGTCACTTTTTTCCAACACTTAATGAAATTTTCACTAAGTCAGAATCTGCCTTCACTTTTTTCCAAATGTAAAAGGTATCAAAACCAAATATGATCAAATAGCTGTTGTATCATATGAGGGCTTTCCAAAATGGCCAAGAACACCACCAAATTCCACTTGGGCCATGAGATATGACAATGGCAATATGCCTTGCTGAAAACTGCCAAGGCTAGGAAGAATTTTACATTTTTGCTCGATTTGGCAAAATCAGATAATTCCAAGCCTTGTCATCACTTTTGACACATCTGAGGATCAAATTTATAGGGAACAAACTCTGAGCCAAGCCTCCAAAGTCCTTGGAACAAGAAGTAGCATGCCAAACCTAGAATTGCCTAAAAGAGGGACAAGACTCCAATTTTGGATTGGGGCATTCAATACATACACCAAGGTGACATGGATTGACACATTTGCAACTGAATTCAGTCAAGACTTATCCAAGACCAAGGGAACCACAACCCTGTGCCCTAACCTCTAGTCAATGGCTAGAGGAGACTTGGATTCCAAAGTGCAACCATTGGCCAAACCATTGCTGCAGTTGCCATTCACTATTGATCCCAAAACAAACTTGCTCTACTATAAATAGAGCTCATTTGTGCTCAGTTTGAGTACACCAAAGCCATCAAACAGATGTTTTCCTCAAAATCCCTCTCTTTAGGCCAAAATGCCTTCTTTAACAAGGTAACTCTGAGTTTTTGAGTTAGAGAGCATTTTCATCACAAATCATGATCCTAACACCTCATAAACATTATATGTAGGTGATCCAAACTATCAAAAGTGACCTGTAACACCAAAATCACAAAGTCACATCTCAAAACCTCAAAATAGGCCTTTTGTGCATTTTCAAGCCATGTCTTGATTCAGTCACTTTCCAAACCAGATAAAAGCTCAAACACACTCCAAATAACATCCTTGAACTGTCCTAAATGGTTCCCCCCATCTGGAACACCATTTGAGAGAGTTGCTATTTTGGTCATTTTAACCCCTTTTGCAAGAAAGGGCCAGTTTGTGTTTTTACAGGTTCCAGCTGATTCCAACCATACTAAAAGCTTTTAAGGGGTCATTTGAGAGTGTCCAAAGCATCAAACCATTTCTGGAACAAGAAGTTTGGCAGATTGCACAGAAAACTCCAAAAGCTCAAAAAGAGGTAAGCATCATGACTTGAACTTTCCAAAATATGCATTGCTTTGAAGTCCACTGATCATACACACCTCATACATGTTATATATGTTGTGCTTGAACCAATTCATCATGTAATTCATGCTTGTATCAAAGTGTAGCATAGAAAATGCAATTATGACCTTTTTCAAAACCACTATCAGATTTTGAGGAGGGAGTATGATCTGAAAAAAATACCACCACCATTGGATTCCTTGTGAAATTCTAGGCCAGGTACATATAAATTTTGTCTCAAACCATGGAGAAATGAGAAAGTTATGACCTTCACATTTCTGGCCCAAAACTTGCTTTGTCTTGCCTTAGGCCAGGCAAAAAACAAGGCAAGCCTTGTATATTTGTGGTTTCACTTCAAGCAATGGATGTATCACCACCCCAGTGGTAAGGCGCGCGCCCTATAACCTTAAGGCCGTGGGTTCAAACCCCACCCATGCCATTTTGTGTTTTATCACATTTTTGTTATTTTCCTCATATTTTCATGTTTTATTAATTAATTGGAAAATTAATAACTCTTTCAATTTTAATTATTTTTTATTGGTTCTTTTTGGAAAAAATCACAAAAATATTGAAATAATTTATTCCACAAAAAAATTAAGTTTATATCATTTATTTAATATAATTAGTATTTTTGTGAATAAATTCCTTTTTAATGTTTTTAAACATTTTAAAAGTGAATATTTACTTTGAAATCAAAACCAAGTGAGTTTTAATTCATCTTGCGATTAATCCCTCATTTCTCAAACCTTAAATAAAAATCACAAATGGTTTATTCAAAATTATTTGGTATTTTATTTGATTTTCTTTAAATATTTACTTTTAAAGAATAACAAATTAGGGTTTCTTTGATTTTCACCCTCATCAAACAATTTCAAACACTTTTAGGCCTCTAATAGAGTGTAAGACTCAATCCTTTGTAAATACAAACCTATTTTTGGGCCTCACTTATTGTATAAGTCCCGTTGTATTTCAAAAAGTTCGACGCGATCATCGTCCGTTGAAAAACAAACCCTGGGCCTCTCCTCGAGCTATAAGACCCATTCAAAATTTCTTGGGCCTCTATTAGAGTGCAAGACCCAACCCCCTTTGAAAACTAAACCATTTTGGGCCTCAATACATTGTATAAGACCCACCGCGTTTTCAAAAATCTCGGCGCGATCGCCCTTTTCAAACAAATGACCTTGGGCCTCTCCTTGAGCTGTAAGCCCCACCACTTGTACAAAAATAAATATTTTGGGCCTCTATTAGAGTGTAAGGCCCAATCCCATTTTAACCAAAACTTTTTGGGCCTCAGATATTGTATAAGTCCCCCTGCGTTAAAAGAAAACCTCGGCGCGATCGCCCATAAAAAAAAACCAATCATCTGGGCCTACCCTCGTGTTGTAAGCCCTATTCTTTTTCTTTAAACACTTGGGCCTCTTGAGAGAGTGTAAGACCCATCCCCTTGTACAGAAAACCTTTCTTGGGCCTCAGTCACTTGTATAAGTCCCTGTACAAAACGACAGTGCGATCACTGATAAAACCCTGGGCCTCTCCTTGAGCTGTAAGCCCCAATTTTCCTTTCAAAATACTTTCTCCTTTAATTTTGAACATACTGTTGTTTTCAATCTTTCTTTGTTGAACAACTAACCAAACAGCATGGAAGCTCTACAACCGAGTAAGTGTTTACCCGCTTTCATTTAGCGCTTTCATATGTATATAACTGTACTGTGGGGCTGTTTCACTGTAAGTCTTCTTTCATAAACTCATATCGACTGTGTAATACTAGTATAGATATTTAGAGTTTCCCCGGCAACTACATCTAGCACTAGGTATAGCCCTGTTGATCACTCTTAAATAGACAAAACTAGATACCCATAGGATTACCAGATACAGTCTTCCCTCCTCTTGGGGTTAAACAATATGGAGACGTGAAAGGCAGCATTCTCGGTGAACCCTTTCTCAGACTATCACCCTTAATTGTCAAAGAAACTCTACTCCCCAGAGATGATCATTTCTCCGTGAATGGCATCTCTTGAGTTTCTTCCAAATTCTCAAACTTTCCTGGCTTGATCTATTCTCTGTGAATAGCCTGTCTTGAATTTCTCGAGGTTTGGGGACCCACAGGCTTCCTAAAAGCATCCCGCCTCCTCTTGGGTGTTGTACAAAGACCCTATGGCTTCTTAGAAGTATTCACAGCATCCTCTTAGGCTTCGTATAAGGATTCTTCCTTCGAGAAGAGAGCCTCATCTTGGGCTTCATACAAATTTCCCCTCGGCTTCTTAAAAGTTTCCAGCTTCCTCTTGGGCTTCGTACAAATTGTCCCGACGACCTCCTAGAGGTATAGGAACAGAAATTAGTCATCTTAATAGAACAGTTTTTCAAAGAGTCTAGATCTTTCTACTGTGAACGTACTACTACTGTTTCTTTAAGCATAGTACAAAAAAATAAAACTCTAGACTTGGATAGTCTAATCTCCTCGAGTCTCGAAGGCATTCTCAAGTAGGGAAAAACACCAGTAGACTCGGACAGTCTCTAATACCCTCTGAATTCCCCATTTCCTTAAAGAACAGGAAATAACCCTGATCCTCTGATCAATTCCAAAGCATAGCCTTACCTTTAATTAGTCTCTTTATAAGAACTGATTTTCTCTTTTAACCAACCTACTGGACCTGTCACTCAACTGAAACAGCAGTCCTTTTAGCCTCTATCTCGGGCTTCGTACGAGGTACAAAAAGACTCTCTTGTTGAGTCAATCTCTCTTTTAGCCTCCATCTCAGACTTCGTACGAGATACAAAACACTCTCTTATTGAGTATAAAAGACTCTTTTGTTGAGTCAACCTTTAGCCTCCGTCTTGGGCTTCGTACAAGACACATCTAAAAGCACTTTCTTGTTGAGTCAGCTCCTTTTAGCCTCCCTCTCGGGCTTCGTACGAGACACAAAAGCATCCTCTTGTTGGGTCAATAGCCTCCTCTTAGGCTTTGTATGAGAAAAACCCCGGTTGAGTCAATCAACCTTTTAGCATCAAAACTGTGCCTCGTTTACAGGATACAAACATCAACAACTCCTTTCATCTAATTGCTGTAAGCGACAACCTCTGGATTATTTACATCCACGCCACTGTCCCTCTTTTAGCATGAGAAATTCCTAAGGAAATATAGCATTGCTCTACACTGAGTTAAAGTCTTCTCCTTCAGGTTCAAACCCCCTATAAAGGAAATTATGGCATTGCTAGGATTTACATATCCCTGTTAAAGTAATCCTCCTTTATAGTCAGTCACCCAACAGTTGTGACAAACAGACCCCTTTAGAGATGGCAAATTCTCTCTAAAGACAACACCTTTTTAGCTTCACATCTTGGGGTTCGAACAAGATACAAATAAACCCTTCGACTTCACATCTTGGGCTTTGAACAAGATATAAACCACCTTTTCAGCTTCACGTCTTGGGCTTTGAACAAGACACCAAAACACCATTTCCTCCCATAGAATAGGAGGAACTACGATCGCTCTGATTTCCCTGTTTCGGTAAACGGGAATACGTAGGCATAAGATTGAAAGAAAAATCTTAGCGAGCACACTAATCCAAAGATCCAAATCCCGTACCTTCACATATCAATCGAAAAGCATCAGTCCTAGCATCCTAACAAAATTCCCCATGAACATTCCCGGTGTTTCGTTCTAAACAAAGTAAGAAGAAAGAGGCCCCATTACCATATAGCATCCGTAACCTAACAGACCGCTGTTTAAACTCAGTATGCAAGCAGGGTTAATTGGAGACATCTATTTCCCTTCCTTCGTCAGCTCAATAGGATAAAAAATGAATCAACCTGTAGTAACCCCAGAGCGACAGTGCTTAAGAACCACGTCCACAATCGCTCACTACACTTTCTTTTGTGGCGGTTTAGGTATGAGATCCCTCACTTCTCTTAATGAGGCCTCTAATTTGCGCCTTCTTTGGGAGCTTTTCAACAGTAAAGATGATTGGTGTTAAATATGTAATTCATTATTTTAGAAAGATTAGATTTGATTTAGAAAGATCAAATTTGATTTAGAAAGATTAGATTAGATATTTTTGGAATTTTATAGTTTCAGCTTTAGCTTGAGATGCAAGTTAACCTAAATCTATAAATAGGGAGAAACCCTTATCATTGTAATAATCAAGTTTGATAATTCACAGTTTGCAGTTGCAAGTGAATATTGAAAGTTTCCATAGTTTGTGGGCAGAAAGAATTCTGTAGTTTTTCATCTTCTTCTCCAACACTACTATTTCTCTTTTCTCTTTCTTTCTTTCTTTCTCAATTTTTCTTTTTGTTGTCATTGCGTGTGATTGTTAATAATCTTGAGAACAAGATTGAATATGAATTCTCAAAAGTTTTTGGGTTAATTCCAACATCTGGTATCTAGAGCTCAGGTTGCAATTCAAGGAAGGAAAATCGTGATGGCGATGAATAATCCAAACGAGCACTTTTCGGCGAGCCTTTTGATTCTCAAGAAAGATAATTATGAGAATTGGTGCAAGCAGATTAAGGTGGTTTTCTGTTATCAAGATCTTTTGGATCTTGTGAAAGAAGGAGTATCACCGCTTGCAGAGAACGCGACGGATCAAGAAAAGGCTGCACACAAAGAGTTAAAGAAGAAAGATTATAAGGCCCTCTTTATAATCCATCAGTGTGTAGATCCATATAACTTTGAAAAGGTTAGTGATGTAGAATCAGCAAAGGAAGCGTGGGAGATTCTTGAAAAGTCGTTTGGAGGCGCAGAGAAGGTGAAAGAGGTGAGGTTACAAACTCACAAGAGAACCTATGAGTTGCTTCAGATGGAAGACAATGAAAGTATAACAGATTTCATCGCCAGAGTTACAAAGCTGGTGAATCAAATCAAGGTATGTGGAGAGGTGTTGACATCAAGATCAGTTGTTGCAAAGATCTTAAGGTCATTGGCTCCAAAGTTCGACCACGTGGTAGTAGCCATAGAAGAGTCGAAAGACTTGTCAGTATTGACGAAGGAAGAGCTTCAAGGGACGCTTGAGTCTCATGAACAAAGGATGGATGAAAGAGCTACAGGAAAGTCGAAGAGTGATATGGCTTTGCAGGCGCAGTCAAAAAAGGAAAGGAAAGGCAAAGGAAGCTGGAATGGTAACAAAGGTAAAGGAGGCTACAACAATTCGACTAGTTGAAATCAGCATGAAGAAAACTGGTCGAATCAGAGAAAATCCTGGAACCAAGGCAACCAAAGAGGTGGTGCTGCAGGTAGAGGAAGAGGTGGTGGTCGAAAGCCTGACAAGAGTCACATTCAATACTTTAATTGTCAGAGGTATGGTCACTATTTTAGTGATTGTCCAAAAAATAAGAAGAATCAAGAAACTGATGCAAAGCTGGCGAAACATGAAGAAGAAGAGATGTTATTGATGGTCACAACAAGAGACAAAGAGAGATTCCAGGACCAGTGGTACTTGGACTCAGGATGCTCATCAAACATGACTGGAAGGAAAGATTGGTTTGTCAATATGAAGCCCTCGTCGAAGAACACGGTGAAGTTTGCAAATGACAACACTCTAGCAGCTGAAGGTGTTGGTGATGTTCTAATTATGAGGAAAGATGGAAAGAGGTCAACAATTTCCAATGTGTTGTACATACCAGGCATGAAGAGTAATTTACTCAGTATAGGGCAATTGGTCGAAAAGAACTACAAGGTGTCGATCGAAGACAAGAGGATGAGAGTTCTCGACGTAGGTGGAAGGTTGATCTTGAAGGCTTCAATGTCTCAGAATAGGACCTTCAAGATTGAGTTCAATGTGATGGAGCACAAGTGCCTAGCAACTGCAGCCATCAGAGATGAGTGGTTATGGCATTTTCGTCTAGGCCATCTCAACTTCAATGACATCAGAGAGATAAAGAAAGAAATATGGCTTCAGGATTACCTGAAATTGACATTCCAAGTGAAGTCTGTGAAGAGTGTGTTCAGTCGAAACAACACAAGAATAGATTTAGCAAGGATGCCAGAAGGAAGTCGAAGGCAATTCTGGAAGTCATATACTCCAATGTATGTGGTCCAATCCAGGTGGATTCGATTGCAGGCAACAGATACTTTGTCACGTTCATAGATAACTACAGTCGAAAGCTGTGGACTTACCTCATCAAGAAGAAAAGTGATGTAATCGAGGTATTTTCCAGATTCAAATCTATGGTCAAAAGATAGAGTGGTCGAAAGTTGAAAATTCTGAGGAGTGATGGTGGTGGAGAGTATGTGTCGAAAGAGTTCGATGCATTATGTGAGAAAGAAGGGATTGTGCATGAGGTGGTGCCACCCTACACTCCACAGCAAAATGGAATTGCAGAAAGGAAGAACAGAACCATCATGAACATGGTGAAAAGTATATTGAATGGAAAGCATCTATCCAAAGAATTATGGGGAGAAGCGGTTTCGACAACAACATATATTTTGAACAGATGTCCGACGAAGAAGTTTGAAGGAATCACACCAGAAGAATGTTGGTCTGGTGTCAAGCCTAGCCACAGTCACTTGAAGGTGTTTGGATCTATTGCACATAGACATGTGCCAGATCAGTTGAGAAGGAAGCTTGATGAAAAGTCGAATCAGATGATCTTAATAGGATATTATTCAACTGGAGGTTACAAGTTATTCGACCCAGTGAATAAGCAGGTAGTGATCAGAAAGGACATGATCATAGATGAGCTTAAAGAATGGGATTGGACTGAGAATGTCAAGAAGGATTCAGTGAGAATCTCTTGTGAAGAACTAGCCACTGAAGTCAAAATAGAAGTTCGACAGGAACAAGTCATAGATGAAGCAGGTCCAAGTAGACCTCGACGAATAAGACATATGCCTGCAAGGTTGCAAGAATGTGTAATTACATCAGATGATGTAGTTGATGAAGAGGGTGAGCTTGTACATTATGCTTTCTACGCAGACGTTGAACCAGTTAATGCAGTCGAGGCATTGAAAGATTCAAAGTGGGTGAAAGCAATGAATGAGGAGTTAGAGTCCATCGAAGTCAACAATACCTGGCCACTTGTTGAATTTCCTCAAGGCAAGAAGGCAATTGATGTGAAGTGGGTTTACAAGGTGAAGGTGAATCCAAGAGGAGAAGTAACTCGACACAAGGAGAGATTTGTGGTGAAAGGATTTCTTCAGAAGGAAGGAATCGACTTCAACGAAGTGTTTGCACCTGTTGCTAGGATCGAAACAATCAGGTTGGTTGTTGATCTAGAAAATATGAACAATTGGCACACATGTCAGATGTACATGAAATGTGCATTCTTTAATGGCCCCTTAGATGAAGAAGTTTATGTCGCACAACCAGCTGGGTGTGTGAAATGAGGTGATCGTTAAAATAGCAAGTGTAATATTTTTACGATGTAGTAATAATTGGGGTTATCCCCAAAATCGATCTCGAGGACTGCGTGTGATTGTAAGTGCAGGTGCTAATTTAATTAAACAAAAATTCCTTGGGTTTTGATTGTTTAAAAATTATAACTACGAATAATAAAATGAACAAAATTATAAACTTGACTTAAAACAGGTATGAGAAGCATGCTAGAGGAAGTGTATGAATAGCACTACAAAAAACTCTAATCCTTATTCGATGAAACATTACTCTAAATAAACCTTACCGATTCTTAAGGTTATTTTTCCCTAATTCCTTAGCAGAAAAACCTTTGAGATTCTATCTGTACCCTAATTCCTTAGCGGTTAAGGGAGAATCACAAGCACTATATTTGATTAAGAAAAATTCGGTTATTACAGGGTATCCCTATTCCTAGGCAATAACTACTGTAATATTATTATGCAAAAGAGTTAGGTTGGTTGGTCCGACCTAAACCCTAACCGTAAATCAATTTCAATTTGTTCGGTCGAAAAGCGTTAAAAACATTGCATAACAAAAGATTAAAGGAAAAAGTAATATTTCATAGAACAATGAAAATTCAAGTCATTACAATGCAATTCAGGGACACCCCCTAGCATTGGGGGGTTTAGCTACTCATAGTACGAAAAGAAATTACAAAATAGTAGATGAACATTACAAGATTAACGGATGAATTAGATCTTCAATTGCGGATGCTCGTGAAAAATCTTTCTTCTCCCGATCACTTGATAGCATTCACCCTCTCACGTAAAATCTTTCGTCAAATAAAAAAAGTCCCTTCCTTTCTCCCAAAAACAATACTAAATAGTCATAATTCACTTAACAGCTACAGGAAATCCCCAGAATGCCCTTTGGAAGTCCCCAAACATACAATACGAGAAAAATCAGAAAATCCTCGCCCAGGCCAACACGGGCCGTGTCAAACAACACTACTGGCTGTGTTGGCTTTCTGTCCTGCTGCTTCACAAGTTTTCCATGCCAGACTTGTTGACACGAGCCGTGTTAGCTGACACACATAAACTTCACCTTCTAGCTTCCTCCTGACACGGGCCGTGTCAGGCGACACGGGCTGTGTCAGGCGACACAGACTGTGTCAGGCGACACGGGTGGCCGTGTCAGGGCTACTTTAACTTCAAAAATCCTCTATCTGGAACTCCAGAGCTCTTGATTCGCATGCACAAGATCATTGAGCTTCTTACCTGCATCTGAGAACAAAGAAACTACCACAAAAACGTATAAAATGCAACAAAATAACATGAACTATTAAAAGTAACAAAGTTTGAAAGAAATTGTAAAAAGTAAAAATAGTTTGAAAGGTAATGAAAACACAAAACAAATTGTTACTGATTTCGTGGTTTCGTGCCGAATAACAGACGGAAAACCAGTAGAAATGGTGACCGATCACAACCCCAAACTTATCTCATTGCTTGTCCTCAAGCAATGCTCGAGACAACAGAAAAGGTCACCCCCAAATTACCAACTAGACTTACCACAATACTGCCGGTATCTTTCGCACTCTCTTTTCATCGTACCAACAAAGTTTCCTGCTTCCCTGATCCAATTATTCAGCTACACTTCCACATCAAAGCACCTTCTTTACCTGTCTTCTTTTTCTCACTCTCACCAAAGTCTCTCCAGGTTAAAGTGTTTACACTCATAATCAAGATATGCAAAATTAACTCATAAGCTTGAATGCCATCTATTCTCATTTCACATACACACCACACACACTTTTTGAGGTCTTTACAGGTTGTAACAGGGCTTAGGGTTAAAGGTGGGATAAACAACAAAAATGGGAAAACAAGTGATTTTGGGCTCAGAATCAGTGTCGTTAATCTTTTCACTGTGTTATTTGTACTACTCAACATCGGGGTGTCAGACACTTTTTCATCAAGATTCTCTAGCTTCCACTGAATCATTTCTCTTGAGCATGAATACTCATTTTTCAAGCTAAATTTTTCCTCTAGGTAAGTGCATTATTCTTTTCTCATATCATTTTTTCATTTCATTTTTTTTTCACAAATTTTTTTTTTCTTCTTGCACTTACCTAGTTATTCTAGGTGTCTCAACCCCAAACTTAGAATTTGTACACAGATCCAAAATTAACACACCTATCTGAGCGGGTAGGGAAGTGCTTAGGCTTACGGTTTACAAGATGTGGTTATAAATAAACAAAGGAAAAATGGCTCAAATTGGGTTAACAACGGATAACATAAAAAGGGTGGTTAGAAAGGCTCGTGGTTAACAGAAAACAAGTGCCTCAGTGTGTATAAGTGTGCAGTCAAATTCCAACAGACAATATGTAAGCTCGGAATGATAGAGACATACCTGGACAACTATAATGATGATTATTTGTTTGGTTTTTTATAACTCACCATGGTTGGTATAGCTTGATAGGTTCCGAAGTACTCCTAGTGTGGTGTAGCTTCCTATTCGGCTCAGGTGCACCATATTAGTCCAGTGTTAGAAAGTTGCGTCCAATCATCCTTTTCAGCGGTATCCACTTTCGGGGGTTTCCTGGAAAGCAAGTATGGGTTGCGTCTTTTCCTCCACTAACTACAAGTCTCGTCAATCATCCGGCACAAATACCTTCAATCTGTAACACACGGAATACAAAACACACAAATTAAAGTGAACATAAACGATACGAAAATGAAATAACGTAAATAAATAAAAATACTGAAATTGAAAACAAGAACCCCCCCCACACACTTGAACCAAACATTGACCTCAATGTTTTAGCACAAGATAGAAGGGGAACTCATAAATCCTACTGGGGTGGAGGAAATTGCAACATTAATTGTTGCATCAGCTGGTGCATTTCATCCATTACTGCTCCCTGCCGAGCCTGTTCTACCCCTTGGTGTGATTGCTCCTCTCGAAGGTCACCCAACTCAGATCACACCCAATACCATGGACCTTGAGTCATAGAAGATGAAGGAGAAGATGAATGGGGGAAAGGTTTAATTGGTGGGCCCCTATAGGAACACGGGTGGAATTCAAGTTTTTTAAAAAAAAATCGCTTGCCTGACACGGGCCGTGTTAGGTGACACGGGTGGCCGTGTCAGGCCACTTCCCATTTCCAAAATCCACCTTTTTAAGTTCAAGCTTCAGTAGAGCTGACACGGGCCGCGTCAGCTGACACGGGCGGCCGTGTCAGCCTACTGGAATCCAACTTTTCTTCATTTTTTTTCATGTCATTACTCGCCCTCCTGACACGGGTTGTGTCCGATGATACGGGCGGCCGTGTCAGGCCCCTGTTTTTCACATTTTTGCCAAATTTCTGACTTTTTCTTCATTTTTTTGTTTCCTCCACTCTACTAGTGCAACATCTGTGAGTACCTAAACAAATCAAAACAAACAAACAAACAAAAACAAAACGATTAGCAATAAAACACGTGGGTTGCCTCCCACGAAGCGCTTTGTTTAATGTCGCATGGCTCGACGGGTTACTCCTCAATGCTATGGGGGATACTTCAGCTTACACATTTTGTTGCTTGACCTTTCCGTAACAGAGCATCAGTCAGATTCAGGAATAAGAGCTACATTGTGATTCAACTCACATCCAACTTCCACATTCTTCCTTTGATGTTTTTTTCTCTTCTTTCTTTGATGTTTCTTCCTCTTATTGACTTCTTGACTGGATTTTCGAGTCTTGCTAGGTGCAATAGATGACTCAGATGTTGCAACCTGATGGATTATTCCAGAGACTTTTTCAAGAAGTGGTTTTGAGTTTTTGCTTTTTCCCACTGTTCGGATCATTCCAACTGAGGGGTAATTACTTTCCTCTTGACCTTGCTTCCTGAGCTCCAACACTTTTAAGGTTCTTTCCTCCTCAAAATATTTCAAAGTTAGTTCCAGCTTCAATATCTACACTGCACCGACTAGTCATCAAGAATGGTCGACCTAGTATGATAATTGTCTCCTCATCCTCGGGAAGATCAATGATCTCAAAGTCCACTGGGTAAGTGAAGTTATCAATAGTCATAAGCACATCTTCTGCTAGCCCGTATGACTACTTGGTAGTGTGGTCGGCAAACTTCAGATTTGTTCCCGTTTCACTTATTTTTCCTATACCCAACTTTTTGAAAATTGAGAGGCGCATGAGACTCACACTAGCACCCGAATCAATCAAGACCTTCTTAAACGTTTTGTCCTTTATGGTGCAGGGAATTGATACAGAACCAGGATTTTTCCGTTTGATTGGAATTTTCCTACCTTGTGATCCCCCACTGCTCTCCTCAATTATACCCTTTAGCTCCTCTCCACTAGGTTTCTTTTTCCCAATGACCTCCTTCATGAATTTCTTATATAGAGGCATTTGTTCAAGAGCCTCGAAGAAAGGCATATTAATCTCTAACTTTTTGAACAATGAGCTGAATTTCTCAAAGTATTTTTCTTCTGTCTCCTTATTTGTCACTCTTGAGGGGTACGGTAACTTGATCTTAGGTTTAACTGCTTCTTTTCTTTTCTCTTCGGTTGGCCTGGCTTCCTCTGGCTCTCTCTGACTTTCTCGCACTTCCAGATCCACCTCTATACACTGATACTCATTGGCTCCCCTCCCTTCTTCTTCTACAACTTTTCGGCTCCTTGTGGTAACAACATTGACATTCTCGTGATTCTTCGGATTGGGTATTGTGGCGCTTGGGAGGGCGCCTGGTGCTTGAGAATTTGCAACTTGTTGAGCTATCTGACCCAATTGAACCTCCAGATTCTTTATGTAGGTTGTGGTATTCCTATAACTATTCCGGGTCTCTTCCTGAAATTGCATGTTATGAGGTGCCATCTTCTCAATGGCAATCTCCCATTGTCCTTTTTGGGGAGCCTGTTGCTGCTGGGGGTATTGGTTTTGATTCTGATCTTTCCAGGAGAAGTTAGGATGATTCTTCCACCCTAGATTATACGTTTGAGCGTAGGGATTATTCTGCTTCAGGAATTTTATTTCTTCAATTTGTTGTTGAGTCGCAACACAATGTGCAGTGTAATGGGGTTCACTACAAATCTCACAACTCATGGGTTGACCGGTTTGAACTTGTGCCATATTTTGTGTACGCACTGTCATAGCCTTTAACCTTCTTTCAACTTTTGTAGCAATCTGATCTTCTACCTTCACAACTTAATTATTTAACTTCAAGTCAATCACACCCTCAAATTTATTCACACTTCGATCATATAACTCCAAATGTTTGTTGGCTGTAATAACTTCAATAATTTTCTTGATACCAGTCGCGGTGGTGAAGTTGGATGATCCACCAGCAGCTGTATTAATAAGTTTCTTAGTTTTCATTCAGAGGCCATTGACGAACACCTGCATCTGCTCAGTTTCATCCATGTTGTGAGTCGGACAGGCTACCAAAACCTTCTTGAACCTCTTGTATGCGTCTCTAAGAGATTCTCCGTCCTTCTGTTTAAAGTTCACAATATCATATCTTTTTTGGATATAAACAGAGGCCGGAAAATACTCATTCAGAAATGCCTTCTCCATCTCTTCCCAAGTGGTAATACTCCCAGCAGGTAACGAGTATAACCACTCTTCAGCCTCTTCCGCAAGAGTGAAAGGAAATATTCTTAACTTCTTTGCTTCCTCCGTGTGCCCCTCAATCTTGAGAGTGGTGCTCATAGTCAGAAATTTTTGCATATGTTTGTTGGCATCTTCATTAACCTTTCCGGTGAAAGGTCTCCTCTCAAGTTGAGTGATGGTGCTAGGATGTAGCTTGAAATTTGGCACATTCACCGGTTGGTTCACAATGGTCAACCTACCAGCCGGTGCATTTGCCCCACCATAATCTCCTAGAAGTCTCTCTGCTGGTTGATTTCTAGCCATAATCATAGTATCTCTGTCTGCCTATGAACCTGTTTCTGAACCTGAATCTGATTGTTCTGAGTGAACATAAACTTTTTCTTCGTCTGGTGTTTGTAGCGAGCGATTTTGGACATGGTTCTTAAGCGCTGTCGCTCTTTGGGTTTGTTTACTACAGGTCGATTCATTTTTTATCCTATTAAAGCTGATGAAGAAAGGTAAATAGATGTATCCAATTAACCCTGCTTGTATACTGAGTTTAAACAGAGGTCTGTTAGGTTACAGATACGATCAATGTGGTGGGGCCTTTCTTGTTTTATTTTGACAGAATGACAGGTTTCTGGCGGGGAATAAGAACTAGGACTGATGCTTTTTGATAGACATGTGAGAGTATGGGATTTAGGGTTTTTGATTAGTATGCTCGCTAAGATCTTTTCTTTCAATCTTATGCCTACGTATTCCCATTTACCGAAACAGGGAAATCAGAGCGTTCGTAGTTCCTCCTATTCTATGGGAGGAAATGGTTGTTTTGGTGTCTTGTTCAAAGCCCAAGATGTGAAGCTAAAGGGTAGTTTGTATCTTGTTCAAAGCCCAAGATGTGAAGCTAAAAGTGTTGACTTTAGAGAGAATTTGTCATCTCTAAAGAGGGGTTTGTCTGTCACAACTGTTTATAAAGGGGAATTACTTTAACCGGGATGTGTGAATCCGACAATGCCATAATTTCCTTTATAGGAGATTTTAAACCTGAAGGAGAAGACTTTAACTCAGTGTAGAGCAATGTTATCTTTCCCTAGGAATTTCTCATGCTAAAAGAGGGACAGTGGCATGGATGTAGATGATCCAGAGGCTTGCCGCTTACAGCAATTTGATGAAGAGGAAAGGAGTTGTTGATGTTTGTGTACTGTAAACGAGGCACAGCTTTGATGCTAAAAGGTTGATTGGATCAACCAGTGGTTTTCTTATACAAAGCCTAAGAGGAGGCTAAAAGGTTTTCCTTATACAAAGCCTAAGAGGAGGCTAAAAGGGAGTTGACTCAACGAGGGAGTCTTTATGTGTCTCATACGAAGCCCGAGAGAGAGGCTAAAAGGGGTTGATCCTACAAGAGGATCTTTTATACTCAACAAGAGAGGGTTTTTGTATCTCGTACAAAGCCTGAGATGGAGGCTAAAATTTGTTTGGATCAATAAGAACCTTTTTGTATCTCGTATAAAGCCCGAGATGGAGGCGAAAGGGTGATTGACTCAACGAGGGAGTCTCTTATGTGTCTCGTACAAAGCCCGAGAGAGAGGCTAAACGTTGTTTGACTCTGCTGAGGAGAATCATTGTACAAAGCCCAAGAGGAGGCTATTGTGACTGTTTCAGTTGAGTGACAGGTCCAGTATACTGATTTTAAAAGAGAAAATCAGTTCTTATATGAGTAACACTGTACTTAAGGATTTGATTTGAGGACCAGGGTTATTCCCTATTCTTTAAGGAAATGGGAAATCCAAAGGGTATTGAGACTGTCCGAGTCTACGGTTTTCCTTCCTATTTAACGAAGGGGTCACTTGAGAATGTCTTTGAGACTCAAGGATATTAGACTGTCCAAGTCTAGAGTTTCATCTTTTGTACTATGCTTTGAGAAATAGTAGTAGAATCTTTGAAAGAACTGTTCTATTAAGATGACTAAGTCCTGTTCCTATACCTCTAGGAGGTCGTCAGGACAATTTGTACGAAGCCCAAGAGGAGGCTAGAGACTTTTAAGAAGCCGAGAGGTCCTTGTATGAAGCCCAAGAGGAGGTTATCATTCCCGAAGTAAGAGATCATTATACGAAGCCTAAGAGGAGGCTGTGAATACTTCTATGAAGCCGCAGGTCCTTGTACTAAGTCCAAGAGGAGGCGGGGATGCTTTTAGGAAGCCTGTGGGTCCTTGTACGATGCCCAAGAGGAGGCGGGTGCTTTTAAGAAGCCGATGGGTCCCCAAACCCCGAGAAATTCAAGACATGCCATTCACCGAGAATAGATCAAGCCAGGAAAGTTCGAGAATTTGGAAGAAACTCAAGAGATGCCATTCACGGAGAAAAGATCATCTCTGGGGAATAGAGTTTCTTTGACAACTTCTACGAGTGACAGTCTATGAAAGGGTTCACCGAGAATGCTGCCTTTCATGTCTCCATATTGTTTAACCCCAAGAGGAGGGAAGACTGTGTCTGGTAATCCTATGGGGATCTAGTTTCAACTATTTAAGAGTGATCAACGGGCTTAATGCTAGACGTAGTTGTCGGGGAAACTCTAAATATCTATACTATTATTACACAATTGATATGAGTTTATGAAAGAAGACTTACAGCGAAACAGCCCCACAATACAGTTATATGTATATGAAAGCGGTAAATGAAAGTGTATAAACACTTACTCAGTTGTAGAGCTTCCATGCTATTTGGTTAGTTGTTCAACAAAGAAAGATTGAAAACAACAGTATATGCAAAATCAAAGGAGAAAGTGCTTTGAAAAAGAAAGATTTGGGGCTTACAGCTCAAGGAGAGGCCCAGGGTTTTATCAGTGATCGCACTGTCATTTTGTACAGGGACTTATACAAGTGACTGAGGCCCAAGAAAGGTTTTCTGTACAAGGGGATGGGTCTTACACTCTCTCAAGAGGCCCAAGTGTTTAAAGAAAAAGAATGGGGCTTACAACACGAGGGTAGGCCCAAATGATTGGTTTTTTTTATGGGCGATCGCGCCGAGGTTTTCTTATACAATACATTGAGGCCCAAAAATGATTTGGTCAAAAAAAGGATTGGGTCTTACACTCTATTAGAGGCCCAAAGAGATTTTTAAAGAAAAGAAATGGGTCTTACAACTCGAGGGTAGGCCCAAGGTTTGTTTTTCAAAGGATGATGATCGCGTCGAACTTTTTGAAATACAACGGGACTTATTCCATAAGTGAGGCCCAAAATGGTTTGTATTTATAAAGGGTTGGATCTTACACTCTATTAGAGGCCCAAAGTGTTTTGAAAATGATTTATGAGGGTTGAATTAATCCAAAAACCCTAATTTGTTTTCAAAATATGTTTTAATTGAATAAAAATTCAATTAAAATGATCAAAATTGTTTAACACATGGAAAACAAATTGTGATCTTGGATTAATGCTTCAAAAATTAAGTATTGACCTACAAAATAATTAGAAGGCATTAAAAGTTGCAAAATCAAGGTGGAAAAAATATTTTAAATGTTAAAAACAATTAAAACATTAATTCTTTGCAAAAATATCAATTATATAAAATAAATAATATTTTTGGGATTTTTTGGGAAAATAAAATATTTCAACATTTTTGTGAATTATTAAAAAAAGAATCAACTCAAAATCATTAAAACTCATAGAGATATTAATTTTTGAATCAATTAAATAAAATCACAAAATTCAAATATTTGAATTTTCAAAAAAATGGCGCCAAGAACACACCAAGAACACGCGCGTGTTCTGGGTTTGCCCAGATTTGCATTTTCTCTCCAATCTCACTGAATACTTGATTATATCATGCAATCCACATACCAATCAACTCGTTTCAACCTCACGATCATGTCTATTACAATTAATTTCATTTAAATTAAGCATAAAACAAGAAATCACGAAAAATCCTCAAGAACCCTAATTTCTGCATGAAGGCTAGGATTTTTGATACACGATTCAAACAATGCAATTAATTGAGGGGAAACATTCCATGCATGATTATGAACATATGACCAAATTATTGTGCAGGAAAAATTACATGGATCATAGAGTTAGAAGAGCTCATGCTTACCACTTGCAGCTGGTGATCGTGATTTATGTTGGAGGTGTTACAGCTAGGTTCCAATGATCTGGATAGCTTCCCTAGGTGCCATGGAGTATATTAGGTTATGTTTTGGATCTTTGGCTTGTGCCCAGATGAAATTTTTCATCTGGAGGCCCTGGTCGACCAAAACCCTAATTTGGTGACACTGGCGATCTTGAGGCTTGATCCACCTAGAAGGGAGCATCCTTGTGCTTAATCCTTGAAGTGGGAGTCCTTCTTGATCCTTTGTGGATGTTTGAGCGGTTAGACAAGTTGAAGATCATGTCATTTCTTGATTGATCCTTTGTCTAAGAACTCTGAGAGGGCTTGAAACCCTAATTCTGATTGTAGTAAATGCTCAACAACCCTTGAGGCATTTGATGAGGCATGATGGTTCACCCATATTGTGATGAGGATTTTCACAATGATGGGAAATCTTAGTGGTCAAAATTTGGGGTATGACAAATGCCCCTATTTAATCTTCTTGGACCCGAAGGTGTGAATGACGAAGGTATTCGGGCATTCGGGGTGCAAGAGGATTAAATATCAGAATACCCAAAATTTTGATGGCTATGAACGGCAGCTTGCGCATCCTTCTTCTTTTTTCTAAGAAATGATGCTTAGAAAAGGTAAAAACTTCCCCTCGATCCTGGTTTCCTACCAAGGAGCTGGTCTTAGTTTCTCTTGTCAACTTCCCCTCGATCCTGGTTTCCTACCAAGGAACTAGTCTCAGTTTCTGATTTAAACTTCCCCTCGATCCTGGTTTCCTACCAAGGAACTGGTCTCAGTTTCTAATTTAAACTTCCCCTCGATCCTGGTTTCCTACCAAGGAACTGGTCTTAGTTTCTGATTTAAACTTCCCCTCGATCCTGGTTTCCTACCAAGTAACTGGTCTTAGTTTCTTTTGTCAATAAACTTTATTGACATGGGACGCTATGTGTAGCGGTTTTCCTCAAACTTCTCGCCGAATTTTCCTGGGGAGATGCCATTTGAGGGAAAAAGTTGACGTCAGACTTGCTGGGGAACCCAATCGTCTGAGTTGTAGAGGTGCACAAACTTCTCTGTTGGAGACGCCATTTGTCGACTCTATCTGGGGAAAATGAGTCTCTTGAGAGACTACTTCCACTTGGGATCTTACATCATACTTTTCTTGGGATCTTCCTAGAGAAATTCCATATGATGGGATCTAATTTTGAGGTGCCGATGACCTTTTCATCAGCGGTCTTTCGGAGAAAGGCAACTGTACTGCCAAATCTCTGCTTAGGAGGCTTTCTCTCAGGATTTTCCTTAATCCGGGAAAGCAAGGATATCATCTTCAATGGCGAAGAGTGACATCTGTAGAAAGATTTTTTGGCTTTTCAGAGGTTCAAATTATCAAAGTGGTCGAGTGCCGACTCTAATCCAGAGATACACTTGAGGCGAGATTGTTCAAACGCAGCATTTCCTGGCGAGGCAAGAACTGACAACTCGATTGAGAGGACTTTTATCACTAGGGGATAAGACCGACTAGAGTGATAGTGATGCAATATGAACATGAATGTAAATCAAATGCATGATGTATGTATGTTTATGCTGACAAAACTGACGCGACATACAGACTGACGAGTGAACACGACTGGATACTCGGCCATCGCGGGGCGAAGAAATACCGTTGGTCAAAAAAGTAGCAATCCTACCTTGCTTAGGAGAGATAGTCTTGCGGGGAATACCGTTGATTGGGCTTAGGAGATAAGAACTCGGCCGAGGGTATCAGATGGGAAAGCCGCATCTCATACAGTTGATCCTTCGTTCCGGCGTACTGGCCTAGAAGGAGTACTTTGATTCTGCACTTTGAAATTCAAACGCCTTTGGAGACGCAATCGACGTTCTTTCGATGTTCAACAGTCAAAAGCAATTGCCATCTTTAATTTAAAATCAGAAAAAGTTTTAACAAGTAAATTCATTTTTGTTTTATTTCAAGAATCGCTAATTATGTTAAAACGCCATTCTGTAAAGCTAAAACAAATAAGAATTACAAACAAAAGCACAAGGGCTCAAATTTTATTGATAAGATGGAGATTAGCCAAATACGTGATTCCAAAGAGTATATACAAAGTTTGAAAATGGTAATTTACAGGGAAAAGGGCTACGTTGAAACATAACGACCACTATCCTTCTACCAACTTTGAATTCGGGACATCCTGAGATTCTGTCGAAGATGACCTTGACTGGAGTTTTCCTCCGATGGATGATGTAACTGCTGTTAAGGGACTTGCCTCTGTTGAACATAGTTACTTTCCATTATCCCTAATTTTTTCCTGCCTGGACCGCCCTTTCGGGTTTTCAATCCACCGAGATGTTTTTTTTTTTTTTAGTTTAGGCGAAGTATTTCTTGACTACATCAACATTCGTGGGGTAGGCAAATTCCTCTCCGTCCATGGTTGCAAGTCTCAAGGCACCTCCTGAGAAAGCTTTCGTGACCACGTAGGGGCCATCATAATTTGGGGTCCATTTTCCCCGAGAATCAGTGATAAATGATTGTATCTTCTTGAGCACGAGGTCTCCTTTTCTGAAGACACGAGGTCGGACCTTTTTGTCGAACACCTTCTTCATTCTCTGCTGATACAACTGACCATGGCATAGTGCCGCGATTCACTTCTCTTCGATCAGATTCAGTTCGTCGTGTCGACTTTGACACCATTCAGCTTCTGAAAGCTTAGCTTCCATCAATACCCGGATTGATGGGATCTCTACTTCTATGGGGAGAACTGACTCCATGCCATATACTAGAGAGAAAGGGGTTTCCCCTGTTGAAGTGCGGACAGATGTTCGATAACCGTGAAGAGCAAAGGGTAGCATCTCGTGCCAATCTTTATAGGTTACAACCATCTTTTGAACGATCCTCTTGATGTTCTTGTTAGCCGCTTCTACCGTTCCGTTCATCTTGGGTCGGTAGGGAGATGAGTTATGGTGTTCGATCTTGAACTCAATGCACAACTCTTTCATCATCTTGTTGTTCAATTTAAATCCATTATCAGTAATGATCTGGCTCAAAACACCATAACGGCAGATGATATTGTTTTTGATAAATCGGACCACCACTTGTTGGGTTACATTAGCGTACGACGCTGCTTCGACCCACTTGGTGAAATAGTCAATGGCTACCAGGATGAACCGATGTCCGTTTGAAGCCTTAGGTTCGATCAAGCAAATTATGTCGATTCCCCATATGGAAAAAGGCCACGGGGAAGAAAGAACTTTGAGATGTAATGGCGGTACATGAATTTTGTCAGAGTATATCTGACACTTGTGACACCTCCTTATGTACTTGTAGCAGTCGAATTCCATGGTCAACCAATAGTACCCTGCTCTTAGAATTTTTCTCACCATTGTGTGTCCGTTGGTATGAGTGCCAAAGGATCCTTCATGAATTTCTTTCATAAGCATGTCTGCTTCTGGTTTGTCTACGCATCGGAGCAAGACCAAGTCAAAATTCCTCTTATAAAGAGTGTCACCGCTCAGGAAGAAGCTTCCAGCCAATCTTCTGAAGGTTTTCTAGTCTTTTCTGAGTGCCTCAGATGGGTACTCTTGTTTCTGAAGGAAGCACTTGATATCGTGATACCAAGGTTTGTTGTCTATGACTGCTTCGATCGTGAAGACGTAGGCGGGCCGGTCAAGGCGCATTATGTCGATTTTAGGTAGGTCATTCCATTGGCCTACACTAATCATGGAAGAGAGAGTGGCTAAGGCATCAGCCATGTGATTCTCTCTACGAGGGACATGATGAAACTTGACTCTGTTAAAGAAGGGTAACAACCTTCTTGCATAGTCTTTGTAAGGAATTAGTCCGGATTGGTATGTGTTCCAATCTCCTTTTATCTGATTGATAACCAAGGTTGAATCGCCGTATACGTCTAAGTTTTTTATCCTTAAATCAATCGGTTCTTCGAGACCAATAATACATGCTTCGTATTCAGCCTCGTTGTTCGTACATTTGAACGTAAGTCTGGAAGTGAAAGGAATGTGGGTACCCTGAGGGGTAACAATGATTGCCCCAATTCCGTTTCCATAATGATTAACTGCTCCATCAAAGATAAATCCCCATTGGGAACCTGGTTCTGGCCCTTCACTGGGTAACGGTTCATCGCAATCTTACATTTTTAGATACATGACATCTTCGTCTGGGAAGTCAAACCCGGTTGATTCTTGATCGTCAATCGGTTGATGAGCCAAATGATCGGCTAAAATACTTTCTTTAACGGCTTTCTGAGCTTGGTACTCTATGTCATATTCTGATTATAACATCTGCCAACGGGCAATTCTTCCCGTGAGAGCAGGCTTTTCGAAGACATACTTGATTGGATCCATCTCGGAAACCAACCAAGTAGTATGACTAATCATGTATTGGCGAAGACGTTTGGCTGCCCATGCCAAAGTGCAATAATTTTTCTCAAGCATCGTGTACCGAGTCTCGCAGTCGGTGAATTTCTTGCTCAGATAGTAGATGGCAGACTCTTTCCGTTTGGTTTCACCTTGTTGGCCAAGTACACATCCCATTGAGTCCTCTAGGACTGTGAGGTAAATGATCAGTGGTCTTCCTTCCACTGGAGGTGATAGAATCGGCGGATTCAACAGGTATTCCTTAATACTGTCGAAGGCGGTTTGGCAATCTTCTGACCAAACGCAATCCTGGTTCTTTTTGAGTAATTTGAAAATCGGCGCACACGTCGCGGTCATGAGGAATATAAATCTGGAGATGTAGTTCAAACGTCCCAGGAATCCCCTGACTTTTTTTTCAGTTTTCGGAGAAGGAATTTCTTGAATGGTCTTGACCTTGTCAGGATCAACCACAATTCCTTTCTGGCTGACGATGAACCCTAAGAGTTTTCCTGAACGGACACCGAAGGTGCACTTGTTGGGATTCAAGTGGAGTTTGTACTTCCTCAAACGTTCGAATAGTTTCGACAGGTGGGTCACATGCTCCTCTTCTGTCTTAGATTTTGCAATCATGTCATCGACATATACCTCTATCTCTTTGTGTATCATGTCATGAAACAGAGTAGTCATGGCCCTTTGATAGGTTGCCCCGACGTTCTTCAAGCCGAACGGCATCACCTTGTAACAAAAGGTACCCCATGGGGTAATGAAAGAAGTTTTCTCCGTGTCTTTCAGTGCCATTTTTATCTGGTTATAGCCCGAGAATCCATCCATGAAGGAGAAAATTTTGAACTTTGTTGTGCTGTCTACCAGCATGTCAATGTGTGGTAAAGGAAAGTCGTCCTTTGGACTTGCCTTGTTCAGATCCCTGTAATCAACACACATTCTGACCTTTCCGTTCTTTTTGGGAACGGGTACGATGTTGGCTAACCATTGAGGATATTCAGATGTAGCGAGGAAACCTGGGTAGATCTGTTTCTGTACCTCCTCTTTGATTTTGATGGCCATGTCCTGGTGAGTCCGTCTCAACCTTTGCTTTACTGGCGGACATTCCGATCTTAACGGTAAGTGATATTCCACGATGCTGGTATCCAACCCTGGCATATCCTGATAGGACAAAGCGAACACATCTGGAAATTCTTTGAGAAGCTTTATCAAACCCTCTCTGGCAGTCAGACTGAGCAATGCCCCAATCCTAATTTCTTTTCTCTCTTCTTCCGAACCCACATTGATCGTTTCCAACGGCTCTTTATGAGGTTCAATGGACCTTTCCTCCTGTCTGAGTAATCGAGAGATCTCTTCTGGAATTTCGTTGTCAACTTCTTCTTCAGCCCCAAATACCGGGAACTCAAAGTCGGGAGAAGGCATCGGATCGTATGTTTCAACTGGGTGTAAAACAATCAATCTGCATGACGTGATAATTCGTGTTTAGAAGAGATAGAGAGAATGCAAGTGTGTGCAGTGTATTTATTTTTACTGCTTGTTTTTATTTTTAATTATTTTTTAGGATTACCATTTTCTGAAAAAGCAAAAAGAGAAAACAACAATAAATACGGAAATTACAGAACGACGTTATTTTATTAATGAACAAGTCGATCCTTGAAACTAAAGCCCTATAAAACAAAACTCTGTCGCTTTGGACGGAGCGAAGAGGGAAAATTTACAGAAAGCGAGCCCTATCAAAACATCCGTTTCACCTGGGCAGGGTGAAAGGTTAAAGATGGCAATTACTTTGACTGATGAATGATCTTCGGAACCTCGACGGCAACCCATTGGCGGCGAACTCCTCGGTGAATCACAAAGTCTGGCACCTTCCTTGCTTTGTCTTCAGAAATGACGCTGATTTCTGGTGGAGCAGGATCATTGGAATCTGTCTCCCAGGTAGAGTTGTCGTAGGAGGATTCCTCTGTTGTATTTTACATAGCATTTGTGCTATCAGTTGTATCTCCCCATCCAGTTGGCTGGATATCTTCGAACCTGATACGAGAGCTTTCGGGAGCGGTGTACTTGACCATATAGTCAAATTTTCCACTTGGTTGTCCCAGGGTGTCCCACACTTCTCTGGAACTGGAGGGGTCATCCCTCTCGATGACGTTGACCTAGGGAAAAGCATAGTTGATGAATTCAAGTCCTGCAAAGGTTGCAAATTCATCATCATGTTGAGTAGTTTCTGAATGACCTGAGTGTTGATCCCATGACATGGTGGGGACACAGGTATTCAGTTCAATGACGATCAGCTGATTTTCATTGTTCGGCTGACTCTCTTGCCCCAAGTCTCCTGGATAAGGTTGCCACATTGGCAGACCATCCATTGGGCCATAGTAGGTGTAGTCAAAATTGTCTTTCATCGGAGTGTCTTCCTCTCATGAATTTGGCGGAGCACGGCATCCTTCCGGATCACAATCCCCGTGTATCATTTCAATGTCTGACCTGGGTATAAATCTCAGACTCTCTGTAGAAAAGCAAAAAAGAGTTTGCGTTTCATCCTGAGACATATAACCGTCCTTGTTAAGATAGGACTTCCACTCTTCCTCTGTGTCAGAGGGATCTTCCTCATTGATAGCATGTACTGCTTGAGACACTGGGTGAAGAAAACCTCCACTGTGGAAGAAGTTCTGAATGGGATGAAGACTTCCATCGCTGGTAGCTTTCTGGGTACAGGTTGTAGAAAAACCAAGACCCTTCTTTGTTTTATTGTCAATAGGAATGACAAGCTGTCCCCATTCGGTTGTATCGGTACTCTCGATCGCTTTGATAGCATCTTTGTATGAGGAAATCGAGGTTCCTCCTTGGGATTAATCGTCCTTGTGTAATAAAAGCACCTGGAACTGCGTCTCAATAACCTCCTCGGGTTCTACACAAGCAGATGATGATAAGTTACTCATGAGCAAGGCCTGTTCTCCACAGACTGTGACAAGTTGATCGTTCTGAACGAACTATAGCTTTTGGTGAAGGGTCGAAGTGACCGCTCCAGCCTTATGTATCCAAGGTCTTCCTAATAAACAACTGTATATTGCCCGGATATCCATGACCTGGAAAGTGACTTGGAAAGTGTGAGGACCAATAGTTATGGGAAGGTCAACTTCGCCGATAACTGTTTTTCTGGATCCGTCAAACGCTTTGACGACGACCTCGCTGATTATCATCGGAAGGCCTTTGAATGATAATTACATCAAAGTGGACTTCGGCATAACATTCAGGGTTGACCCTGTGTCTACCAGTACGCTGGCTAAAGCATCGTCCTGGAAGTTAACTGTAATGTTGAGCGCCATGTTATGACAGCGACCCTTCGGGTAATTCCTCATCACTAAATCCCAAATTATTGCAGGAAGTGATGTTAGAGACAATGCTATCGAACTGTCTGATTGTTACATCCTGTTCCATAAAGGCTTGCTCCAAGACTTTCTGTAGAGCCTCCCTGTGGGCTTCTGAACTGAGTAACAGTGATAATACCGAGATCTTTGAAGGAGTCTGTAACAGCTGATCAAAAATGTTATATTCACTCCTTTGGATGAGCTTCAGCATCTCATCATTATTTTTCGAAAGGTCGGGATTACTGGATTGACCGACTGATGGATCGGGAGCTTCTGTCTGAAGTTCCTTTTCCTTGTTAGGTTCTCTAACTCCTCGGTTGAAGATTCGACCGCTCTGTGTTACACGACTGATGTCTGCAATATTCACGACGGAGGGTAATGGAATTTCCTTTCCATTTTCAACTGTCGTTGCACCGTATTTGTAAGGGATAGAATTAGTTGATTCATACGGTAGTGGTCCCGGTAGATAGATAACTACAGGAGCATTCTGATTTTTCTGACCATCATAAGTAATCTTGATCCGTTCCCGGTTAGGAGCTCTAGATTCGTCAAGTTGAGGGATGATGGAAAAAACATCCCTGGTCTGGTGACGACCAGAGATTGTGGCAACATCCTCGACTTGAATGGCGAGGTAGTTCGGCGTCTAGTTGATGGGTCCAGAACCCGGATATGGGCGAATCTCTCCACGATCCACCTGACCCTGAAGAACTGTTCTTACAAGGTAACACCCTTGGTTACTTTCCGAACAGACACTACAACGGTCATAGTTGTGTGGTGGCACCTGGCCACGCCCACTTTGAATACAATGTAACCTCAATAGGTTAGCTTCCACAGATCGGACATCCTGACTTTGACGCCGAGTGGGATTCCTGTTATTGATACTAATCTGCTGAGTATCTTCATCCATATAGACCGGCATCCACCAGTGATTCAACAAGTGCTGAAGTGCCTCCTGGACAAGGGTACAACCTCGATCGTTTTCACAACCTGCTTTACAGCTTTGATAGTCGTGTGATATTAAGAATCCAAGTCGGACCTGCTCAGCATGTAACTCTACCAAGTTGGTATTCATCACGCGAATATCGAAGATTTGAACCATGTTGATCTGATAAGGGTTCCTATCATGGTAGTCTTGGATCCATCTAAGATCCATCTGACGCTAGAGGGCTTCTTGTATGAAAGAGCATCCCTGTTTGTTTACCGAGCAAGTCAGACAGGAACTGTAATCGTGTCGTGGTAGATTATGATACTGGCTTTGCCTTGAGTGCATTGCCACCAGGTTGACATTCATTTCACAAATGTCGTGGTTCTGAATGACGTTGGAGTTCGTATAGACCATGTTAACTCCACGAACTCGGTGCTCTTGGATCCATCCGAGATCCATCTGTTCCTATAGAGCTGCTTGCACTACAGAACATCCTTGATTACTTTTAGAGCAGACATCACATAGATGATAATTATGAGGTGGCACATGGCCATATCCACTCTGTCTACAATGCATCTTGACCAAATTGGTCCTCAATAAGAGTACATCGTGAATTTGATAAACGTTGTTAGACTCTCTCTCAATCAGGTTGACTGCAGCTTTCTCATGTTGAGGCAGCGAGTTTGTGAGAACATTGGGATTTGTATCTTTGAAAGATAAGAGCCCGCTCCTAACAAGCTTTTGCACGTCAGATTTGAAATTGAGACAATTCTCTATGTTATGCCCCGATCCTCCTTGATGATAAGGGCATGTCTAATCCACCTTAAACCAAAAAGGCGGATTTTTCGATACTGTAAGAGGAGACTTAGTCTGAATGTACCCCTTAGCCGGTAGTAACAGAAATAGTTCTGCATACAACATGGGTATAGGATCAAACCCTGATGGTCGTGTTGTACGGTTGTTGTTATATGGAGGACGAGCCTGCTGAAGAGGCTGTTGTGTCCTTTGCTGATTAGGTTGGATCTGCGCAACTTGAGGTTGATACGTAGGAACAGGCGCAGGGCTGATAGCAGGAATTACAGCTGCTACTGGTTGATAACGTCGCCTTTGCTTTCCGAGAGAGATATTCCCAATATCCTACTCTTTTTTCTTAGGGAGAGCACTAACGTATCATTTTGTACTGCTTGATGGTCCAGCGTCTTTTGCCAAACGTCCTTCTCGGACGGCTTCCTCAAGACGAACTCCCATGCCCACCATCTCGGTGAAGTCACTGGGCGTACTGGCAACCATTCTTTCATAGTAAAATGAGCTTAAGGTCTTTAAGAAGATCTTTGTCATCTCTTTTTCCTCAAGAGGTGGACAAATCTGAGCAGCAATTTCACGCCATCTCTGGGCGTACTCCTTAAAGGTTTCCTTATCCTTTTGTGACATTGATCTGAGTTGATCTCTGTCCGGTGCCATGTCCAAATTATATTTGTATTGTTGGACGAAGGCAGTACCAAGATCTCTGAATGTGCTAATCGTAGCACGGTTTAAACCCATGTACCATTTTAATGCGGCACCGGTTAAACTATCCTGAAAGTAGTGAATCAGCAGGTCCTGATTCTCAGTCTGAGATGACATTCACCGAGCGTACATCACCAGATGGCTCTGAGGGCAAGAGTTACCCTTGTACTTTTCAAAGTTGGGCACTTGGAACTTGTGCGGGACTTTCACATTGGGGACCAAGCAGAGGTATGCGGCATCCTTTCCAAATAGATCTTGACCGCAAATGGCTTGCAGTTTTTTCTGCATCTCCAAGAACTGTTCCTGGAATTCATCCATTCGGTCAAACATAGTTTCCTTTTTACCAGAAGGTATCTGTGGAATCTGTCCTTCTGGGACAGTGTGCACCACGGGGGGTGGTACCGTGACTACGGCAGTAAATCTTGGCATTTCCCGAAGTTTGTAACCTTCAGGAGTCTTCAATATGCCTCTGGCATCTTCACTTTCCCGAAGTTTGTAACCTTCAGGACCAGCGGCTTCTGTCGCGATTCCCTAATCTTCAGTGATCGGCGGAACATATCCTTCCGGGATATAGTTTGTAGGTATGCCCCAGGGACGGTCTTTCGGCATTTGATACCTAGGATCAAACTTCTCCACTATGGGCGCTGAGGTGATCTCTGAGATCACAATCCTTTGTAGCTGAGCTTCTGCCATGGCTTGCATGTCGTTACGAAGCTTTCTCACATCCTCTCTCAGAGCGTTGATCTCTTCTTTCAACTCTCTATTCTCTTCCTCAAGATCATCCATCTTTTTCTGACGATTAGCCCGAGTATTGTACGAATGAGACAGTTTGACTCTAGAATGGAGACACAAACGTGAGATTTGTAGGTAAGAAGAATACGCGATGTGAGAATGATGAATGCAATGATTATATTAATTGTTTTTTGGTTTAATCAAAATAAACTTCGACAATTAGATTGCAAATATCAAACGGTGGGGAAACCCCTTTTTATTGAAATTCAAAGGATTACAGAAATGGAAATACAGTAGATTACAAAGTGCAGAAACAGAAACCTAAGCTAATGGGTCCCGAGAAGACTCGGGTGCTGATTCTGGTATCTTCCTTTTCTTTGACCAGGGCTCTTGAGCCATTGTCGAGTTGTCATTCCTTTGCCAAGTGAAAGGAGCGAGCAAATTCCTTTGGTCATCCTGATTATCCACAGCATGTTGCTCTAAAATTTCAATCAGAGCGTCCTTATCTCTCAGCAGTTGCTGTATTTTGATGCACTCCACATCAAGGGTGCGGTACTTGTTCTTCCAAGACCTCCTCTCCCGTTGAACTTTGTTGAGAGTAACCTGAAGCTTTTCAGTTTCCGTCATGAAGTACATGACAGATTCCCTTGGCGGAAGAATTCCGTAACGAGGATAAGGCATTTTTAGCTTGAGAGCTCTAGTTTGTACCCAGTGGAGATAAGGCTCCACCGAGACACAGTCCGGTTTTCCTAGAGACTCCCGTCCTTTCTTATGAACGTGTTTCCAAGCGTGCACTATTTCTGTCTTTAGTGCTCTGTCACTTTCTCCTTCCTTGAAGAAAAGACCTTCCAGATGAACACCCCGTGGGACGTGTCTCATCGGGTATCCAAACTGACGACGAACCAATATCGGATGATAGTTGATTCCTTCCTTAGTTCCTATAAGGGGTGCGTTGGGGAAGTTTCCACAACAGTCAATGATCCTGATTCCGTCATAAATCCTATTACACCAATCTATATTAGAGTTGGTGAGAGACATGATCTTCTGCGACCAGCTCAAGACACTCTTGTGATCCCAAAAAGCAGCAGACTTAGGTATATGGGAAATAAATCATTTATAAAGCAAAGGTACACAACATGTGATCTCTCCTCCGCTGTATAAATTCCCTAAGTGTACAGAATGACATGCATCTGCGAGCAAAGTCGGCACAGGGTTTCTAATGAGAAAAACCTTAATAGCGTTGATATCGACGAAGTTATTAATGTTGGGCAACAAAAATAATCCGTAGGTGAGTAAAACAAAGATGCTTTCAAAAGCAGTCTCGTTCCCTATACTAGCGAAGTACAGAGCTTTCTTTGTCAGAAACTGGGCTGGCAAACCTTGTATGCCACCCTTGGTAGTCATGTGAATCCTGACTTCTGACTCATCCAAATGAATTGCTCTTGCAATGGTATGATCCTTTGGAATTTCTTCCAGTCCAGAAAATGGAGCTTGATCAGTAATGTGTAGATCAATCAGATGAGAATATTCCTCCAGCGTTGGTGCTAGCTGGTAATCCGGGAATGTAAAACAGTGATAAACTAGATCGTAGAATTGAACGAGCGCGTCCATGATTCCCTCAATCACATGGACCCTTAACAGAGGTAGCAGACCTCCGTACTTGGCTCTGAAGGCCTCTTGGTTTGTGATCATTCTCGCCAAACCTCTCAAATCCTCTATTTGGAACCTTGAAGGTGTACTTATGAGTTCTCCTTCTACCGAAATCCATTAGCACAATCCTTTTCTCTGATATTTGCAATCACAATCTTAGTTTAATTTGAAAAATAGAGAGACTATAAGAGAAGTTTTTTGAATGTTTTAATGTTTTTTTAAATGAATGCATGAATGCAGCACACAAAAACATAGAAAAAACATGGGGTCAAAGGGTCGTTGACATGGAGTCAAGGCTCTACCCATCCCCAAAGGTTTATACTAGGGTGATTTTTGTACCTGCACTCATTATCATCAGCTCCTCCCAGGAAAGCAAAACAACAAGCGGATCGACAGCGAGTTGTAGAGCAATCTTAGAGTAAGTGCCATTCACCGAGAATAGATCACCAGCCTCTAATGAGGGTAGTATCGCGTGACAACTATTTCCGATAGCTTCCGCACTACAAAAGGGTTGGCTCATCAGCTTCTCAGACATCACAATCGACCCATTGCCTATGAGAGGGAATGGGTTGCATTGGTCAGCCTCCACTGAGGTTGATGGTCGACCTCGTCGCCATCACTTATCTTAAGTGTATACTCAATCTTTCCACATGCGGCATCACACACATTCCCATTAGTAGAAAAATAAATAGGTATAGCAATTAGGAAAAGCAGTATATATATATTCGTCCTAAAGTCCTAGACCTTTAAAGCTATGAATCCTATGTTCCTGACAGAAAATGGGTTCCCCGACGAAAGCCCCAATCTGTGGTTTTCACACAAGAGAAAAAGGTTAGAAGATCCCCACGGTGGGCGCCACTTTTCTGTGGTGGCCACCGCCATGAAAAAGATTTGTCCAAGGTTTTCACCTTAAACGTTTAAGAAAGAATTTTAAGCCCCAAGGTGGGCGCCACTTTTCTGTGGTGGCCACCGCCATGAAAAAGATTTGTCCAAGGTTTTCACCTTAAACGTTTAAGAAAGAATTTTAGGCCCCACGGTGGGCGCCACTTTTCTGTAGCGAGCGATTTTGGACACGGTTCTTAAGCGCTGTCGCTCTTTGGGTTTGTTTACTACAGGTCGATTCATTTTTTATCCTATTAAAGCTGATGAAGGAAGGGAAATAGATGTCTCCAATTAACCCTGCTTGCATACTGAGTTTAAACAGCGGTCTATTAGGTTACAGATGCGATCAATGTGGTGGGGAATTTCTTGTGTTATTTTGACAGAATGACAGGTTTCTGGCGGGGAATAAGGACTAGGACTGATGCTTTTTGATAGATATGTGAGAGTATGGGATTTGGAGTTTTTGATTAGTATGCTCGCTGAGATCTTTTCTTTCAATCTTATACCTACGTATTCCCGTTTACCGAAACAGGGAAATCAGAGCGTTCTTAGTTCCTCCTATTCTATGGGAGGAAATGGTTGTTTTGGTGTCTTGTTCAAAGCCCAAGACGTGAAGCTAAAGGGTAGTTTGTATCTTGTTCAAAGCCCAAGATGTGAAGCTAAAAGTGTTAACTTTAGAGAGAATTTGTCATCTCTAAAGAGGGGTTTGTCTGTCACAACTATTTATAAAAGGGAATTACTTTAACCGGGATGTGTGAATCTGGCAATGCCATATTTTCCTTTATAGGAGATTTTAAACCTGAAGGAGAAGACTTTAACTCAGTGTAGAGCAATGTTATCTTTCCATAGGAATTTCTCATGCTAAAAGAGGGACAGTGGCATGGATGTAGATGATCCAGAGGCTTGCCGCTTACAGCAATTAGATGAAGAGGAAAGGAGTTGTTGATGTTTGTGTACTGTGAACGAGGCACAGCTTTAATGCTAAAAGGTTGATTGGATCAACCAGTGGTTTTCTTATACAAAGCCTAAGAGGAGGCTAAAAGGGAGTTGACTCAACGAGGGAGTCTTTATGTGTCTCGTACGAAACCCGAGAGAGAGGCTAAAAGGGGTTGATCCTACAAGAGGATCTTTTATACTCAACAAGAGAGTGTTTTTGTATCTCGTATAAAGCCCGAGATGGAGGCTAAAATTTGTTTGGCTCAATAAGAACCTTTATGTATCTCGTATAAAGCCCGAGATGGAGGCGAAAGGGTGATTGACTCAACGAGGGAGTCTCTTATGTGTCTCGTACAAAGCCCGAGAGAGAGGCTAAACGTTGTTTGACTCCGCTGAGGAGAATCATTGTACAAAGCCCAAGAGGAGGCTATTGTGACTGTTTCAGTTGAGTGACAGGTCCAGTATACTGACTTTAAAAGAGAAAATCAGTTCTTATATGAGTAACACTGTACTCAAGGATTTGATTCGAGGACCAGGGTTATTCCCTATTCTTTAAGGAAATGGGAAATCCAAAGGGTATTGAGACTGTCCGAGTCTACGGGTTTCCTTCCTATTTAACGAAGGGGTCACTTGAGAATGTCTTTGAGACTCAAGGATATTAGACTTTCCAAGTCTAGAGTTTCATCTTTTGTACTATGCTTTGAGAAACAGTAGTAGACTCTTTCAAAGGACTGTTCTATTAAGATGACTAAGTTTTGTTCCTATACCTCTAGAAGGTCATCGGGACAATTTGTACGAAGCCCAAGAGGAGGCTAGAGACTTTTAAGAAGCCGAGAGGTCCTTGTATGAATCCCAAGAGGAGGCTATCATTCCCGAAGGATGAGATCATTATACGAAGCCTAAAAAGAGGCTGTGAATACTTCTAAGAAGCCGCGGGTCCTTGTACTAAGCCCAAGAGGAGGCGGGGATGCTTTTAGGAAGCCTGTGGGTCCTTGTACGATGCCCAAGAGGAGGCGGGTGCTTTTAAGAAGCCGATGGGTTCCCAAACCCTGAGAAATTCAAGACATGCCATTCACCGAGAATAGATCAAGCCAGGAAAGTTCGAGAATTTGGAAGAAACTCAAGAGATGTCATTCACGGAGAAAAGATCATCTCTGGGGAATAGAGTTTCTTTGACAACTTCTACGAGTGACAGTCTATGAAAGGGTTCACCAAGAATGCTGCCTTTCATGTCTCCATATTGTTTAACCCCAAGAGGAGGGAAGACTGTGTCTGGTAATCCTATGGGGATCTAGTTTCGACTATTTAAGAGTGATCAACGGGCTTAATGCTAGACGTAGTTGCCGGGGAAACTCTAAATATCTATACTATTATTACACAGTTGATATGAGTTTATGAAAGAAGACTTACAGCGAAACAGCCCCACAATACAGTTATATGTATATGAAAGCGGTAGATGAAAGCGTATAAACACTTACTCAGTTGTAGAGCTTCGATGCTGTTTGGTTAGTTGTTCAACAAAGAAAGATTGAAAACAATAGTATATGCAAAATCAAAGGAGAAAGTGCTTTGAAAATAAAAGATTTGGGGCTTACAGCTCAAGGAGAGGCCCAGGGTTTTATCAGTGAGCGCACTGTTTTAATTTGTACAGAGGGACTTATACAAGTGACTGAGGCCAAAAATTGTTTCCTGTATAAAGGGATGGGTCTTACACTCTCTCAAGAGGCCCAAAGAGTTTTTAAAGAAAAAGAGTGGGGCTTATAACACGAGGGTAGGCCCAGATGACTTTTCGTTTAAAATGGTGATCGCGCCGAGGTTTTCTTTTACCACAGAGGGACTTATACAATAAGTGAGGCCCAAAATTGTTTTGGTTAAAATGGGGTTGGGTCTTACACTCTATTAGAGGCCCAAAAGTTTTGAATGGGTCTTATAGCTCAAGAAGAGGCCCAAAGGTGATTTTTTAAAAGACGACGATCGCGCCGTTTGTTTTTTATGGTATTAGAACTTATACAATACATTGAGTCCCAAAAATGATTTGGTCAAAAAAAGGATTGGGTCGTACACTCTATTAGAGGCCCAAAGAGTTTTTTAAAGAAAAGAAATGGGTCTTACTACTCGAGGGTAGGCCCAAGGTTTGTTTTTCAACAGATGATGATCGCGTCGAACTTTTTGAAATACAAAGGGACTTATACCATAAGTGAGGCCCAAAATGGGTTGTATTTACAAAGGGTTGGGTCTTACACTCTATTAGAAGCCCAAAGTGTTTTGAAAATGATTTATGAGGGTTGAATTAATCCAAAAACCCTAATTTGTTTTCAAAATATGTTTTAATTGAACAAAAATTCAATTAAAATGATCAAAATTGTTTAACACATGGAAAACAAATTGTGATCTTGGATTAATGCTTCAAAAATTAAGTATTGACCTACAAAATAATTAGAAGGCATTAAAAGTTGCAAAATCAAGGTGGAAAAAATATTTTAAATGTTAAAAACAATTAAAACATTAATTCTTTGCAAAAATATCAATTATATAAAATAAATAATATTTTTGGGAATTTTTGGGAAAATAAAATATTTCAACATTTTTGTGAATTATTAAAAAAAGAATCAACTCAAAATCATTAAAACTCAGAGAGAAATTAATTTTTGAATCAATTAAATAAAATCACAAAATTCAAATATTTGAATTTTCAAAAAAATGGCGCCAAGAACACACCAAGAACACGCGTGTGTTCTGGGTTTGCCCAGATTTGCATTTTCTCTCCAATCTCACTGAATACTTGATTATATCATGTAATCCACATACCAATCAACTTGTTTCAACCTCACGATCATGTCTATGACAATTAATTTCATTTAAATTAAGCATAAAACAAGAAATCACGAAAAATCCTCAAGAACCCTAATTTCTGCATGAAGGCTAGGATTTTTGATACACGATTCAAACAATGCAATTAATTGAGGGGAAACATTCCATGCATGATTATGAACATATGGCCAAATTATTGTGCAGCAAAAATTGCATGGATCATAGAGTTAGAAGAGCTCATGCTTACCACTTGCAGCTGGTGATCGTGATTTGTGTTGGAGGTGTTACAGCTAGGTTCCAATGATCTGGATAGCTTCCCTAGGTGCCATGGAGTATATTAGGTTATATTTTGGATCTTTGGCTTGTGCCCAGATGTAATTTTTCATCTGGAGGCCCTGGTCGACCAAAACCCTAATTTGGTGACACTGGCGATCTTGAGGCTTGATCCACCTAGAAGGGAGCATCCTTGTGCTTAATCCTTGAAGTGGGAGTCCTTCTTGATCCTTTGTGGATGTTTGAGAGGTTAGACAAGTTGAAGATCATGTCATTTCTTGATTGATCATTTGTCTAAGAACTTTGAGAGGGCTTGAAACCCTAATTCTGATTGTAGTAAATGCTCAACAACCCTTGAGGCATTTGATGAGGCATGATGGTTCACCCATATTGTGATGAGGATTTGCACAATGATGGGAAATCTTAGTGGTCAAAATTTGGGGTATGACAGTGTTTGGACTGAAGGTTCTGCTTCTGAAGCTGCCAGTCTTGCTTGTCTATGCATTGCATGTAAAGTTCTTTCGATTTCTGCATCAAAATTAAAATTTGTTGAGGGTTCTCCTCGCATAAAAATGTTAGACGCAGATTAGTAGTAACAGTAATAATCCAAAAGTTATAAAATATAAAAAATAAAAAAAAATAACAGAAAAATAAAATTTTAGTCACAGAGTGACAAAATTTAAATTGAATTAACACACAAACTTATAATTTGGCAGTCCCCGACAACGGCGCCAAAAACTTGATCGTTAAAATAGCAAGTGTACTATTTTTACGATGTAGTAATAATAGGGGTTATCCCCAGAATCGATCCGAGGACTGCGTGTGATTGTAAGTGCAGGTGCTAATTCAATTAAACAATAATTCCTTGGGTTTTGATTGTTTAAAAATTATAACTACGAATAATGAAATGAACAAAATTATAAAACTTGACTTAAAACAGGTATGAGAAGCATGCTAGAGGAAGTGTATGAATTGCACTGCAAAAAACTCTAAATCCTTATTCGATGAAACATTACTCTAAACATACCTTACCGATTCTTAAGGTTATTTTTCCCTAATTCCTTAGCAGAAAAACCTTTGAGATTCTATCTTTACCCTAATTCCTTAGCGGTCAAGAGAGAATCACAAGCATTATATTTGACCAAGAAAAATTCGGTTATTACAGGGTATCCCCATTCCTAGGCAATATCTACTGTAATATTATTATGCAAAAGCGTTAGGTTGGTTGGTTCGACCTAAACCCTAACCGTAAATCAATTTCAATTTGTCTGATCGAAAAGCGTTAAAAACATTGCATAACAAAAGATTAAAGGAAAAAGTAATATTTCATAGAACAATGAAAATTCAAGTCATTACAATGCAATTTAGGGACACCCCCTAGCATTGGGGGGTTTAGCTACTCATAGTACGAAAAGAAATTACCAAATAGTAGATGAACATTACAAGATTAACGGATGAATTAGATCTTCAATTGTGGATGCTTATGAAAAATCTTCCTTCTCTCGATCACTTGATAGCATTCACCCTCTCACGTAAAATCTTTCGTCAAATAAAAAAAAGTCCCTTCCTTTATTCCAAAAACAATACTAAATAGTGACAATTCACTTAACAGCTACAGGAAATCCCCAGAATGCCCTTTGGAAGTTCCCAAACATAAAAAATGAGAAAAATCAAAAAATCCTCGCCCAGGCCAACACGGGCCGTGTCAGACAACACAACTGGCCGTGTTGGCTTTCTTTCCTGCTGCTTCACAAGTTTTCCATGCCAGACTTGCTAACACGGGCCGTGTCAGCTGACACGGGCACCCATGTCAGCCCCCTGCCTTCCACGCAAACTTCACCTTCTAGCTTCCTCCTGACACGGGCCGTGTCAGGCGACACGGGTGGCCGTGTCAGGGCTACTGTAACTTCAAAAATCCTCTATCTGGAACTCCAGAATCCCGATTCGCATGCACAAGATCATTGAGCTTCTTACCTGCATCTGAGAACAAAGAAACTACCACAAAACGCATAAAACGCAACAAAATAACATGAACTATTAAAAGTAACAAAGCTTGAAAGAAATTGTAAAAAGTAAAAGTAGTTTGAAAGGTAATGAAAATATAAAACAAAGTGTTACCGATTTTGTGGTTTCGTGCCGAATAACAGACGGAAACCCAGTAGAAATGGTGACTGATCACGAGGCGAAGAAGGAAAGGTGTACAGGCTGCATAAAGCCCTGTATGGACTCAAGTAAGCTCCAAGAGCTTGGAATAAGAAAATCGACAGCTTCTTAAGGAAGAAGGAATTTGTGAAATGTACGACTGAGCATGGAGTGTATGTAAGGAGAAGCAATAGTGAATTGCTTATTCTACGCCTCTATATCGATGACTTGTTGATAACAGGAAGTTACAAGAAGAAGATCGAAGATTTCAAACATGACCTAAGTGAGGAGTTTGAAATGTCAGACTCGGGAAATCTCTCATATTTCCTTGGCATCGAATTCTACAAGACTAGTAGAGGTTTCTTGATGTACCAAAGAAGTTATGCAGGCAAAATACTCAAGAGATTTGAGATGTAAGATTGTAACCCAACTTCGACTCCATCTGAGACCAGATTGTAACTATCAAAAGATTTAAATAAAGATGATGTCGACCCAACCCAATACAGAAGACTTATTGGGTCACTTCGGTACCTTTACCACACAAGGCCTAACTTAGCATACAGTGTGGGTATGGTAAGTAGATTCATGTAGAAGCCAAAGGTATCACACCTAGCAGCAACGAAGAGGATATTGAGGTGTCTGAAAGGGACTCTCGACTACGACATTTTGTTTCCTACAGCTGATGAAGGAAAAGAATGCAAGTTAGTGGGATACACCGACTCTAGTTGGTGTAGTGATGCTGAGGATAGAAAATCCACAGTTGATTATGTGTTTATGTTAGGTGGTGCACCAGTTGCTTGAAGTTCGAGAAAGGAGTCAGTAGTGGCATTGTCGTCATGCGAAATAGAGTACATAGTTGCTTCCCTTTGTGCATGTCAAGCAACCTGGATGGTGAACCTGGTCGAAGAGATCACAGGGAAGAGTCATGGAACAATTACCATGAAGATCGACAACATGTCAGCTATCAACTTGGCGAAGAATCCAATAGCACATGGTCGAAGTAAGCACATTGAAATAAGGTTCCTTTATCTTCGAGAGTGGGTAGCAGAAAGGAAGATGAACTTGGAACACTGCAGAACTAAGAATCGGATTACAGATATCATGACGAATGGAGTGCAGGTCGAAGTTTTCAGAAGACTAAGAGCCTTGATAAATATAAACAGTTTAGACGCAATGAATTAGGTGGTGTGTTAAATATGTAATTCATTGTTTTAGAAAGATTAGATTTGATTTAGAAAGATCAGATTTGATTTAGAAAGATTAGATTAGATATTTTTGGGATTTTATTGTTTGAGCTTTAGCTTGAGATGCAAGTTAACCTAAATCTATAAATAGGGAGGAACCCTTATCATTATAATAATAAAGTTTGATAATTCTCATTTTGCAGTTGCAAGTGAATATTGAAAGTTTCCACGGTTTGTGGGCAGAAAGAATTTTGCAGTTTTTCATCTTCTTCTCCAACGCTACTATTTCTCTTTTCTCTTTCTTTCTTTCTTTCTCAATTTTTTCTTTTCGGTGCCATTGCGTGCGATTGTTAACAATCTTGAGATCAAGATTGAATAGGAATTCTCAAAAGGTTTTGGGTTAATTCCAACAATTGAGACTCTATTCTTAAAAAGCGCATTCTTCGTCCTTATGGGATTATCTCGCATCACATTGCCTCTTCTATTTGGTCTAGTTTGAAGACTAGGTTTTCTCACCTATTTGACAACACTTGATGGTCCATTGGCTACGACATTTTTGTTCGATTTTGGATGCATAATTGGACGGGTGCTCAGCTTATTCAGGACACCGATTTGAACTGCATAATTTCGTGTGGTGTTAATCCTAACTAAAGGTGTTGTCAATTGTGAGTCCTCTCTTCATGCTGAATTTGGTACTGTCACCAAGGCCGTGGAGATTGCCATCACTTATTGGTGCTCTCCATTGTGAGTGCTCTCTTCATGCTGAATTTGGTGTTGTCACCAAGGCCATTGAGATTTCGATCATTAAAAGTTGGTCTTAGCTTTGGATCGAAACCAGCTCTTCCTTAGTCGCCAAAGCTTTCTCCAACCTTAAGTTAGTTCCTTAGTATTTTAGATGTTGTTGGAAATTTTGTATTGATCATTGTAATTTCTCGTCTCTCACCGTTTCCCATAATGCGCTTGGTATTCCTTTGATTACCTTTTTTGATTTCACTCCTTTAGGAATTCATAAAGATTTTGTAAAGAATATGTTAAGCTTACCATTCTTTAGATTCAAGTAGCTCTTGGGACTAACTTTTTCCTCTTTTTGTATCTTTTTCTTTGCAATATATATTGGCCTTTCATTTAAAAATAATTACTATAAATAAATATAAAATAGTTTACCCTTCTTTTTAAATATCTCTAAAGAATAATATTTAAAAATCAATTTTTATAGTTTTATTTAATATATTCATTGTTGAATTGTAATTTTACATAAAATAAAATGAAATATTTATACACATTTTCATATGAATTTGACGCGTCTTAATAGTATACAGGATTTAAATAATTTTTTATTGGAAAAATAAAAGAGGAAATAAAAGAAAGAGGAAATGAGACATGTAACTAATCCATAAAAACTAATAAAAACTGTAAGGAGTGAATGTTATTCTATGTGAATGTTATTTTTATATGAGAAAATAAGAATGAATCCGAATGATTAGATTTTAAAATAAATGGTGGAGATTATGTGTGGTTTTTGTTTTTCTCTTTACTCCTTTATTAAAATAAATGATGGAGGAAAGAAAAAAAAACTGACACATAATATCCACTATTTATTTTAATATAATAATTCAGATTCATTATATATTTTAAAATATAATGGTTTTTATTACCAATATATATATCACCTATTAATGGTTTTAATGAATGTTGTGTAAAACTTTAACATTTATATAATATAAAATTTCAATTTAATGGTAACATTTAAAGAATCTGTATCAAAGTCTTATTCAGCAGTGTTAATACTGATAATTCTAAAAATAATATATTTATTAGTATTAGTGTTAACAAAGATGTATGATATTTGTTCCTAGTGGTATAGCTAAAAGTGAAAAAATTTCTGCCCTGCCATTGTATTGGAGGGTATTTTCCAAAATGTCATACTTTTCAGGCTAAATACCAGAATGCCATCTTTTCAAAAAAAAAAAATTTTTTTTCAAGGGTGCCGCCCTTTGAATGGGCGGAAGTGTGGAAAAATAAAAAGTGTCGCCCTTTCAATGGGCGGCAGTGTACACGAGTAATTTTTTTTTAGTGTGTTAATTTTATTGAATTTATGTTATTTAATTTTTTTTGTTATATTTATTTGTGTAATTAAGTATTAATTAAATAATTATTTTAATTATATTTATTTATGTTAATTAAGTTATAATTAAATTTAATTATTTTAAATAATAATTATGAATATTAATAATAATTAATAATACTAAATAATAATCATATATAATAATAATAATAATAATAATAAAATAAAAAATAATTGAAATAAATATTTATTTATTCAAGAAACTAAAAAAGTACATTAAACCTCTAACTACCCTCGATTTGGACCTGGTCGACGTAAGCGTTGGTGGGTTCCACATCCAGGTGCCTGTACATTTCTGGTGGACCTTCTACGATCAACATCAACATGTGGGGGCTGAGTAGCAGGTCCGGCATCATTGCTAGGATTCATGAATTCTGCGACCATGTCATCATTTAAATCGTCCACATCTGGTATCGCCGCCGCACTGCCATAACTTAATCTTGTTCCCTCATTACTCCAACTTGGTAGGTTGGTAGGTGGCAATGTGTTAGTCATGTAGGGGGTGTATGGGTGTTGGTCTTGAGATGAATTAAGGTTGTAGGGTTGTGAGGGGGTAGAAGGGGACTTGTGGTTGAGGTGTTTGGGTGTATGAAGAAGTTGGGTTTTGTTGTTGGGTGTTGAAGGGAGTTGGGTTTTGTAGTTGGGTGTTGAAGGGGGTTGGGTTAAATGGTAGGTATGGTTGTTGGTAGTGTTGGCTAGGGGTATAAGGTTGTTGTGTTAGGTTGAAAGGTTGTTGAGTGTTAAACGTTTGTTGTTGGGTGTTAAATATTTGTTGTGGGGTGTTAAAAATTTGTGGTGGGGTGTTAAATATTTTTTGAGGGGTGTTAAATGTTTGTGGTTGGGTGTTACAAGGTTGTCTGGGTTGTTAGAAGTTTGAAGAAGCTGGTTGGTTACGAGGGTCCCATAAGTATCTATTTTGTGATAAATACAAAATGGTCATATATCTATACCAATTCATGTATTCCCTACTGGGTTTACATTCGGTTTCCATGACATTTCCTTGTAGGAAAGTTTGGCGACGATTTATACATTGTTGTTGTTCTTCTCTGTTATGGTCTCTCCAATTAGGGAATTTCCACGCCTCGTTTATGGTACTATTGTGGTACTTCTCCATGCACATAGGTGGACCAGGAATGTCTTGGTGAATCCCAAATTGGAGTTTCACCTTATCCGTATGATGCATTTCGACATAAGTGAAACAAAAAATGAATGTTTTAGAACTCTACATGTCTTGTTCAGTCAGATCCTCATCATGAAGATCAAGATATGACCTCCATAGAAACTGTAATGTAGTTAAAAAAGGATTAGAGTTAAAAAAAATATAAAATAATTTTAATGATAGTAGTATAAGCGTTAGAGATAATACGTCGTCTTTCTCGAAATGATCGAAGAACGTCTGATATCCAGAAGCATAATGATGAGGTGTTTTTCGTAATTCATCCCATATGCGGACCACCTATAAAATAAATAAGTATTTAGTAAACATTATAGGAAAAAAATATATAGAAAGAAATTACGTATACTTACTTGGTCGCATATGGAAAGTGGTATGGATTGGGGTTTATTGGTGTCAGTCTGGGCATTCTGGACCATCCCCAAGCTTGAATCAAAACGCCACAAGCAGCAAAATTATGCACATTTTTTCTTGCGCATCTACACAAATTTCTGTATAGATGCGCTAAGGTAGCAGCACCCCAACTATAACTACTTATTTGACTAAAATCTTCTAATAATGGTAAAAAATTGAAGATGGATACTATTACCATTAGTATCAGGAAATAAAAAGCATGCAAAAAGCAATAAAATATAAATTCTAGATTTATAAATTTTCAGATACTCGGGAGAATCCTCGGTCAATACCAAACCATGGTAAATTGATCTTCGCCATGTAATTCTAATGTTTTGGCCCTTCCTATTAACACCTTCATCCAAGGCCACCCCCACTAGTTCTTCCACTAAAAAGTACCTCACGTTTGTGTTACCAACAACCACTAAACCATCCACACACAGACCTAACAACATATGGACATCCTCCAAAGTCACTGTGCATTCACCTGTGGGGAAGTGAAATGTGTGGGTTTCAGGTCGCCATCCTTCGCACAAGGTGAGAAGAAATTTTCGATCAATTCCATATGAAGTTATGTTGATCACGTGACCGAAACTCGCTTGTTCCAAATACGGTCGGATAATCTCATCGGGTTCTATGTATTTGTGTGAGCGTGGTTTGAACAATTTTTCATCCTATAAAAAAATATAATATATAGCATTATGACATTATAAAAAAATATAACATTATAAAAAAATAAATAACATTATAAAAAAATATATAACGTTATAAAAAATAGATAACAATATATAACATTATAACAAGAATTATAAACATGATAAACTTACATATGATGAAATATTTGCAAGAGTTCCTCGATGATTACTAGTAGAGATAAAATGATAAAAGATGATATTGTGATGAGATGAGTATTATGATGAAAGGATAAGGTATTTATAGGAGATAAAACATGATAAATGTGAAAAAATAGTTGGTAAAAAATTTATTGGTGTTGATAAATGCATGCTGGTACATGTTTCCCTGCATGCAGAAATGAATTAAGTCCTGTTGACTTCTGCCCTTTCAATGGGCGGCACCAGCCTACGTGTCTGACAGCCGTGCCCTGGATGGGCAGCACTGTCTGGAATATTCTCTGACTGTCGTGCCCTGAATGGGTGGCAGTCTTATTCCCGTGTCAAGCATGATGTGCCCTGAATGGGCGGCACTGTGTTATGTTTTAGTCTCTTCCGCCCTTTCAATGGGCGGCACCCTGTTAATCCAGGTTGACCTAATATTCCACGTAAACCCATCAAGCATGTGTGAGGAAAATGCCAAAAATTATATCCTTTCCTTTATAACTAGCACTTGTTTCATAATTGTTTCATCATCTTCAAACATTCCTAAATATCAAATTTACCAACCTTGTTTTAATGTCTAACATTCCTAAATATATTGTTAATGCCCATTACAATGGAAGTGTTATTGTATCTGATGAAATGGGTTTGATCTTTGAAAATACTGACATTAGTCATTTCAGTATTAATAGAAGGTCGTCATTCCAACATTCTAAAGAAAGGGTAGAGATGAAAGTCCAAGGAGGTTCGATTACTTACAGAAATGTCGTCCATTTTGGGAACAACCAATTTAAATTTGTTCCATTAAAGGTTCGCGACGACGAGGATGTTGAAACGATGTTCTCGAACCATGAATGTTCTGGGTTTTTTAGTTATACATAACATTTGAAAATGTCAACAAACCCAAAATTCTCAGGTCATCAATGCATCCGTAGAAGAAACGGCAGCCATAATTCCACACGAAGATGTTGAAGAAGAAGACGTCGAAGAAGAAAATGAGGAACATGTTGATGATTTATATACTACTTTATTTAAGGAAAGAACCAGTGTTAACGAAGTCAACAATGATGAACAACATATTCCAATTGGAAATGTTTTCTGCCCACCTGCTGTAAAATTTGCCCTCTTATCTCTCTCCAATAATTGGCTTATTTTTCACTCATTTGCATTTCATAATAGGTCATACTAAATTATACACATCATTGGTTGCAAGGCATGGGATCAGGTGTCTCAAGGCATAAACAGTTCAAAGGCAAAGGACAAGAAAAGAGCTTTTCCAAATAAGTCACAAGGGCTTTTCATATCTCAATTCATCTTATTTGAGCCCTCAAGGTATCACAAGATGAGAATTCACTAGAAGATTGAAGGAAGTCATATTCTCCTAACCAGTGGGTTTTGGAATTCTGAAGTATAATACCCCAATGGGTAGGATCTTGGAGCTTTTATCATTTCCAAGTGGCATATCTCATCTTTGTTGGAGAGGATACACATCATACTCAGAGGAATTTGGATTTGGAGGATGTGCTGATTTCTCCTAGACTGAGGGGTCAAAATTAGGGTTTGCCATCAAATTAGTTTATTTCTGATTTTATGGGCAAGACTTGATGATATGGTATTCTACATGTCCTCAAGGGTCTAAGGATGAAGAATGGTCCATCAATTTGATTTGGAGGGGTTTCAATTGACCAATTGATTGAGAATCAGGAGAATTGGGGAAAAGTCAACTGTGCAGAGGAAAAAGTTAACTCTTGACTTTTTGAGGTTAAATTCATGTTCCTCATGTCAAATATGATCATTGGTGAAGGTTTGATCAAGAAATAATGGATGATTCATCAAAAATCAAGAAATGTGCAAAGTTTCCAAAACTAGAAATTAGGGTTTTTATTTATGGCAAGTTTTAACAAGGTGAGAGGTCAACTTGAGAGCATTCTTTCTCCATACTCCAAGAACCAAATGGAAAGTCTAGGGAGGCCTATCAAAAGTTCACATTTCAAGCTTCAAATCCATACCAAGAACATCCCCATTGGATCAAAATTGAAGGAGTTATGATTGATTCAAGTTGGGGAAAATCAAGGCAAAATGGCAAGTCATGACCAGCCAATGCGCCATAATTTCCACAAACACTTGGTGTGCATGATGGGTCCAACTTCCAAGCCAAATATCTCCATGATGGAGACTTCAAATGGAAAAGAGTTCAACATGAATTTTGTTTAATTCCATGTCCTCTTCAACTTTTATGTTGAACAAATTTTCATTTGATCAACCATTGGAGAGATAGAGTAGCTCAAAGTTAGGTGTTTTCAACTGATTCACTCCCATGTACATGGCTAGACACGGGCAAGACAAGACACATATGTAACTCAGTTGCAACCAAGCATGTTCATCATCATTTTTAAGTACTTTAGAGGTGTTATTTCAATTCATTTTGAACATCAATTTTGTTATATGCCATGTCCTCTTTCCAAAGAGCCATCAAGCATGCCACTTCACTCCATGTTCATGAAGTTATCATGCTCCAAAGATCACTAATTGCTAGCTGTTTTCCTCCATACTAAGCCATCCAAAACCTGTTGCACTTTGTTCTTTACATACATCAGCCATGACATGCCTAAAACATTACCATAATTAACCAAACACACACCCTACACATACTACATATTCATGTACCATCCATCCCATTTTGGTTCAAACAAAAGAGTGAAAAGCTTGCACAAGAAGCTTGTATAGCAAGCTATACTGCTACCATCAGTCCATCATCACCTTTCATTTCACAATCCACCCTAAGCTGCCATGGTCTCTCTTCACTCTAACACAACACCATGACTCGTGTATAACAGAATTGACTCACCACTAACTCAGTTAACTTGAGTTCTAACTGTTTACCAAGGTGGTTAACAGTTAACTCACCTTATAAATTCAATCTCCAACAGAATTTGGGGGAACTTTTGCTCATTCTTCATTTTCTCTCAACATTCCACTCTCTCTTTCTCTGAGTATCTCTCTCTCACGAAGCTTGTTTCTCTTCAATCTCTAAAGATTTCTCTTGAATTCTCTTCAAAAAAAGCATCAATGGAATCAAAGGATTGAAGCTTAACATTGTACTCCAATTTTCTCCACTTCTCTGCAACTGAATTTCTCATCAACAACAAACATTTCCATAGCCTTTACTTGGCCAGCTTGAAGCAAGGAAGCTAGGAACCTCCTCTCTGGTTTTTTCTTACATCAAAGAAAGCTTCAAAACACAGGTTTCATCCCAAACTTTTGCTCTCATCTTGCTTTAATTTTGGTTTGTTATTGTTTGTTTTGAGCTTAGTATGAGCGATGTAATCATCCGGCTAGTTGATAGGCACCTTAGGTGCTTAGTTGAATTTGCTAGGGCAATTTGTTTCTCTTCGATTTGCATTATGTGTGAACTTTTTGTGGATTTTGAACTTGTATTCGTGATCTGTGTGACCTAAGGATCATTTTGGTGTATCGTTTGTCAATTTCTGGTGACCTACAAGTTGAACCATGGTGGTGAGTGGCCGGAGAAGGTGACCGGAGACTTCTCCGGCCGGTGGCGTTCATCATCTTCATGAAACCCTAACTCCATGCACAGATTAAGTCCCAGCCGTTAGATGTCTTTGATCTAACGCTCACAAGCTTGCCAGCAAATTAATGAAGATGGTGGAGGTCACGTGCCTCATTTTTCTGATTTGTTTTTATTTTTTGTGCTCGTGTGTGTGCAGTGCATCATTGGTTACTATGTGTTTGCATCATGTCCTTTTGATTTGCCTACTTTCCTGATCATCTCATGTGTGACTGATCCAATGGTTGCGATTGAGTCAATATTTTGACTAACACCCATAACATGCACCTATCTGACCCACGCGCCTTTGGGCTTTGTACTTTTTGCTATTCACACACCATGCCTTGAGCCCAATGCAATTCATAACTGAATTTTTACTAATGTCACACCTCCCTGTCCTATTTCTTATTTTTTTATTTTCTTTTGCATATTGTTTTCATTTTTATTTTTAAAATTGTTTCCAAGCATGATAAAATTACAAAAAAATTCATGAGACATCTAAACACATTTAAATATTTTTTGATTATTTCACTTTCTGATTTTATGATATTTTTCCATATTTCCATGAATTTTCTTTCATTTTCTTTTGTTTGTGCATTTCATCATGACACATGCTACATCTTGATTTTAGTTGACATAGTTGTACCTTGAATTTTTGCATAATAACTGGTATGTACATTTATGATATGATGAGACATGTTATGAATTTTTTGTGAATTTTATAAATCATTTCTTGATGACTTTTAAGTGAAGTCTTTGGGCCATTTGTGTGGAGATTTTGTATGACATTGTGAGGCATGTTTGTGTATGTTTGATAATGATTTTGAGTCATTTTTTTGGGACATGTTTACATATTGGTTGCACTTCATATGAATTGAATATCCCCAATCACCTTGAGCCTTTAACCCTACTTTTGATTCATCCTAATTGCCTCAAAGAATGTATGTTTGTTAGATGACTTACATTAGATTTTTGGGTGTGCTTTGATCATGTTCCTTTGTGATGCTTATTGAGATGTTTTAACATCATTGATGTGTGTATTATAGGTCATTCACATTTCATTATAGGTCACTTATAGTTCACATTTACATGATTTATGCACATTTGTTTAAAATTGGAATGTGGTGTGAACTTGTTCGTCTATACTTGTTATCCTTTGTTCATTTGTTTGCATCAATGCTTGCATGACCTTATACATCCACTTCAACATGGTTCCACTTCTGTTTTCCATCATTCTTGACCCTATGCCATGAATTTAAACTTCATCTTGCATGTTTCCAAACTTCATGAACATATGAGAACTTGTTTGACCTAACTTGAACTTGTTTGCTCTTAATTTTCACTATGATTTAACATGACAATTGTATGAACTTTGTGGTTACATTCTTGATCTCTAAATGTAATTTAAAATGTCCTAAGATACTGAATTGTATTCATATTTCTTGGTTATTCAATTTTCATCTTCATTCTTACTTGCATGTCTTGTATGGTACATTGTTGGAACTTTAATGATGTTTGCTCCCATCTTTTACTTGCTTGATCAATGCTTGCTTTTACAAATCATATGCAATTTGAATAAACTCTTCACACATTCTTAAGTGACATTTACTTCTGACTTGGGTGTTTACATATTCATTTATTCATGTTTACCTTCCATAAGCATTCATCCTTCATAAGTAATACATTACTTGCATTTGTGTGATTTATTTCAACATAGTTTGCTTTTGTTTGAGTGTATATGACATGTTTACATTAGTATGGTCTCTTAGCACATACCTACTGACTTGTGTGGGTTCTTAACCCTTAGGGCCTTTCCTTTTGGTTTGAATGTTTGTTTTCCTTTGAATTTGTGTTCTTGAAACAACTAAGTGTGTTTGGTTTAGTTTCTTACACTTATATTCATTAATTGTGATAATTGTGCACTAAAATTTTGTGTAGGGGCGAAGGTAAGTCACTTGAGTATGTGGATGTTAATCCATACTCATCTCTCCTTTCATCTCTCATCTCTTTCAATTCTCTTTCTCTTTTTGTGAATAGCATGACATAATGCTTGTTTGTGTAGAACTTTCTCACACCCCTTAGGGATCCTAGCTCATCCCTAATTTTTTATTAAGGCGAGGTAGGATAAGCATTAGATAGTGCTATCCCTCTCTCTTCTTTAGACTTAGGTAGTTATTATGCCTCAAATAACCATAGGATCTCCATGCATGATAACTTTAGAGTTGTTAGTCTTCCCGATTAGACTTTTTCCTTTCCTAAACCCTTTGAGTCTCTTTCTCATCTCAAAACAAAAAGCAAAAAACATCTAATAAAGGATTAACATGTATTGCACATGAGCCGTGCATGTGGGAAATGGAAGAAGGAGGGTTTCCCTCCGCCTTTCTAGAGTGTTTAGCATACGTCCTGTTAGGACGACCAAGCGATGCATTCGATCTTATGTCATAGACTTTAATGTAATACGTGTTATAAACACAAAAATAATCAAAACACTTCTTCTAAAAAATCAATCAACAAATAACAATTCTCTTCTCATCTTCCTCACTTCATTCGTAAAGGATTCATCACGTCCGTTCTACCACAAACGGGTAAATGCCTAAGACTCCGTACAACGAGCTGTGACACCTAACTGCTGGAACGCACGCTGGACGTATTCCACTTAAAAGACATAAACAAAGCAAATCCATCCCTGGTGAGGGCAACTACGTCGCTCTGATTCTCGCGTGCGAGCGGGATACGTAGGCAGGAGATCGTGCGAGATCTCTCGGAGCACCATCCTTCTTTTCTCCTCCCCCCCCCCCCAAAACCGTAGTCCGAACTATGTTGACTCTGACTTTCCCGCTCCCGAGGGAATACGTAGGCCTAGGACCCCGAGGATGTCCTACCGAGTCTCTTCTTTTCCCTTTCTTCCCCGTTTCTTCGTTCTTTCCCGTACCTGTTCCTTTTCCTTTCCAGTAGCAGCGGAGCTCCAGATGACGACACCCTTTAATCGAGACAGCAAGCATGGATCCCATCGAGTACGATGGACGCGAGGGGGTGCTAATATCTTCCCCTCGCGTAACTGACTCCCTTACCCATTTCTCTTGGTCGCGAGACCATGTTCTTTCCTTTCCCTCAGGTTTACGCAGTGTTTCCTTTCCCTCTCTTGGGATAAATACACATTGCTGGCGACTCTGTTTCCGCGCCACTTTCGCGTTTGTACTTGGATGAAAATCCCGGGAGCGACAGCTGGCGACTCTGCTGGGGACAAGTTGACCTCTTGCTGGTCTATCACTATGCCAAACAAGGGCTACGACAGCGCTTTTTTTGGCCTTTAACAGCGCTTAAAAGCGCTGCCTAAAGTGGCGCCGTCGTAGGTAAAGACAACGCTTTTTTTTTAATGAAAAAGCGCTGCTAAAGGCCTACTTTAGGCAGCGCTTTACCTTTAAAAGCGCTTTCTAAAGTAGGCCTTTAGCAGCGCTTTTTCCTTTAAAAGCGCTCTCTAAAGTGGGCCTTTAGACAGCGCTTTTGAAAGCGCTGTCTAATGTATACGTATAAAATTTTAATGAATTTTTTTATATACCTTTAGAGAGCGCTTTTACAGGAAAAAGTGCTTTCTTTTGTCCCCCTTTAGACAGCGCTTTTTAAAGCGCTCTCTAATGTATACCTATAATTTTAATGAATTTTTTTCTATACCTTTAGAGAGCGCTTTTTAGAAAAAGCGCTTTCTTTTGTGAACTATATAGGCAGCGCTTTTTCTAGAAAGCGCTGTCTTTTCTATACGTATAATTTTAATGAATTTTTTTTAAAATCCCATTTTAACCATTTTTTTATGCAAAAACCTGTATAATTCAAGCCATTTCAATAAACCTGTATAATTCACATTTCCATTAACAATTTCTAGTATGATTCATTAACCATTTCCACTAATCCCATAAATCACATAAACCACATAAACCATTTCCATTATAATTCAAGTCATTTACATTAACCATTCACAATACTATACAATTACAATCCAAAATCACATAAATAACATAAACCATTCACAAAACTATACAATCCCATAAAATAAACCATTCACAAAACTATACATTCACATAATCCCATAATCCTATACCTTATATGATTCTTTTTCCAATAAGGTATTCGCACAATTCCTCCTTAATTTCTTGCAATTTATCCTTCGTGTAATGAGAACACGCGTATTCATCAAAGTACTACATAACAAAACAAAATATGCATTATTTAGTTTAAAATAATAAATTATATGACATATCCGATAAATATTAAAATAAATCCTAAGTTATAAATCCATGCATACCATGATAGGAATCTCTAATCGATCCATTTGAAGGATTTCTCTCATAAACCTCAAAACGAAATACCCGCAGTCTATGCCATTACGCTGACGAGGACACTACACATAGATAAACAAATAAGAATTAATATATAGTTGTTTTGTGTTATCAAGTAGCATCACTAATAAGCAACATTGTGAAAATTAATATACCTCCACTTTGACCCATGTAACGCTGTTTGCTTTAGCCCGTGCTACTCGAGCTTCTCTTTGTGCTCGGTATACTAGTATTGCTCTATAAAAGAAAAACGTAAATTTAGAACAATCTCACAGAAATAATTAAATATACAAATACACACGAATATTTTGAACAATCTCACTTACGTATCAACCACATCCTTCATACTCTCATATGTTGACCAATCATGATCCAATGAATTCAGATAATAGACCACTTCTCTTGTAGGATTAATGGAAACCAACAACCAGTGTCCACTGTAAAATATAACAAAAGTTTAGATGGATAATTTCTACGCAAAAGATACAAAGATTAGAATGAAATTAGAATGAAAATCTTGCCCGTTTCCAGTATTATACGGTAAAAGAAACAAACTTTCTGTCTTGCTGGCCATAAATCTCTCAATTAAGTGGTCTCTTACTGAAAGTGGATTCATACCAATTGTCAGTGCATTGACACAGGTGCAAGACAAGAAATGAAATATGTTTGACAATTGCGTCCCGCGCATCAATTTTTCATACAAGCACCTTAAATAAAAACATAATAAACATTAGACTATTTTCATTGAAATGCGTAAATAAAATGTTCAACTAAATAAATAATAGATTGATCGGAGTACTAGATGTATGAATGCATAACACCGATGCCTAATTCAAGATGCTTGAAAATCTGCTCCACGTCATCTCTTCCGATTATCTCAGAATGAGGAAAACCAAAAACACCTTCGTCCATGTCTATTTGACGAATAGCACCATCCATCACATCTGATGTTGCCACAAGTGTTTCAAGACACGACTGAAAGCGAGGAGGAGCTCTTTTTGCCTGCACAGTCCTATTAGGAGCTTTTTCTTGCTGGCCTGTTGTGAAGCTTGAGCAGGAACCTAACAATCATATTCGTTAGGTAAAGTAGAAAATCATGAAACTTTTGAATTCAGATAATATAATAACACTTAAAATGTACCTCTCTTTGTGATGAAACAGACTCGTTTTGCCGCAAAACCCCTTTATCTTTAGCTGCGGGTTTTGTAGGAGTCTAACATTACCATGTAAAAAAATGTACGTAATGGTTCAGAATGATTTTTATAATGGTTCAGAATTGACATTTGAATACTAAGAGATTCATAATGGTTTTCAACATACCTCATCATCTATGGAAATGAGGTCTAACGGCCATGTAACAAACGAACCTATTGCATCTCGCAGCAATGTAACCTCTGAAACCGAGTTAGGCATAGGTAGTACCGCATCCGTATCTAAAGCAATATCAACTGACACTTTCAGATATCCATGAGGGAGTGGTTTATGGTGAAGTAACTCTCCCACTTTGTTATGCACTTTTCCCTTGCCAACCATGCGATAAGTCGGTAACGACAAATACAACTGACAAGATGAAATGCCCTGAAGCAATAATAAATATGTAACTGTTAATGTGTATAAAGGTCAATTAAAATAAATGTGTTAATTTAATTAAAATAAATATGTGCTAATTACCTCAGGAATTTTATTTTGACAATTGATACTAGCTTTGTCACTAGTATCTTTCAACCCGGAACCGCGCTTTTCCGCCTCATATCTCTCTTTATCCTTTTGCAATTCACGGACTTGCGCTTTTAGTTCCTCCAATGATTGCATGGCTTCTTGGTTGCTGGGATTTTTTCTCTTTGGTTGCTTATACAAGGAAGATGGAGTCACACCAAATCCTTTACCTCTCACCCGACTGGAATACTCAGGAACATTTAGTACTCGACTAAGAATGCTCCTGCAATCCTCCTCACCTGTGGTTAAGGATTTAGATAGAGTCTCCTGAAATTCATTGACATATCGAAAATTATTAGTGGGGATTAAAAATTAATTATATTTTAATAAAATTTTGATTAACTTAAAGACATGATGTTATACTTACACATTCGTCATAAACATGCTGAACATCTTCCCTAACAACTCCATCCTTACCCACACGAGCGTCCTTCCACAAAACATGATCCAGAAGTGATGATTCTTCACTTTTCGTCTCTTCTAACTACACATTTAGTTAAATAATAAGTTCATCAATTATAACACAATAATACAATTAGTAAAATCATAGCATTAATATATACTTACCAATTTTTGTTGTAACCGTGCATATCCCAAACGCCCTTTTCTGTATGGATACGCGGGTTTTGATGCTCTTTGGCGATTAATGGCACTCAAATCCTGGATAAACAAGTTTAAGTCATATCAGAACAAACTAATGCAACAAGTATATAATACAATTAATAGACATGACAAGATAACATTACATTGAATTTTTCGGTTTTCCGTTTGGCTACAAAAGTGCCCCATTCTTCCGGTGTAATCAAGTCCGCATACAACTGTGGAAGTTCTACTTCTACAAAAAAATTTTCCTTATCCTTAAGATATTTGTTTGATAATAAGGCTCGAAACCCTCTGTATATCTTTCCGGCTAATTGAAGACAATAATTTTTCCGGCTTTCATCAATATTAAAGGACCTCTACAAAAAAACATACACATATAAACATAAAGTGTGTTAGTATAAGTAAATTAAAGACTTAATCGTCAACAAAAATCTAATAACATCAATCATATTTGGTAAGTACTTGTATCTCAGTCCATATCTTATCTTTACCAGCTTGCAACAATGGATTCCTCCAATTATCACTAGTAATTGGAATGTGCTGACGGACAAGTGAACCAATGTATGAAGACAACATTGAATCGTTAGGTTCAATTAGTTGGTTCTCATCACTCCAATGTACATCAAATTTGATCCCTTTATCTCTAGCACGAATGATTGACTTCATAATAGTTATTCCTCATTTTATTTCACTTTCTACATTCGAAGCTTCATTCTGAGCTTCATTTGTATCATGTGTCTCGTGTGTGTCTTCCTGGTTACTAGCCATTTGACCTGTAAGAAAGAAAAAAACAAAAATTAAATGAAAATATAAAAATCCATAATCCATAATCCATTGAATGATATAAGCTATATATAACATGACAACTAATTAATATTATTGAATGATATAAGCTATAATTTTATAACTAGTACCTTTTTCACTAACGTCTCTTTCTTTTCTTGGTTGGAATATGTTCTACCCGTCTCTTAATAACACGGACGGTTGGATTGATCCAAATACCCTCATTATGATCATTTCTAGTATATGATTCATTCTCTATAATGTTTTCATCTTGATCATTTCTAGTAAATGATTCAATATCAACATCAATATCACCTTGATCTCTAATGTTTTCATCAATTACTTTGTTAGATAAAAGCACTATAGACCATTTTGTACTTGTCGGATCAGTGACATAGAACACTTGTTTAGCTTGAGAGGCTAGAATAAAAGGCTCATCTTTGTACCCCACCCTATTAAGATCCACTTGCAAAAATCCTGACTTATACATTTGTACACCATTATTATTTTCAACTCACTTGCAACGAAATATAGGAATCTGAAACTTCTCATAATCAAACACCCAAATGCGCTCGATAACCCCAAAATAGGACAGATTTGCAAATTTGGGGTTTAAGTCTTTCACACTTGAAATGTGCATTACTTCAGCTACCATGGTGACACCACTATTTTGCATAGTACTTTTATCATCTTGTTCTTTGGTATAAAATGTGTACCCATTAATTGCGTATGCGCTATAAGAAAACACAACCAAACTTGGACCATATGCTAAACATCTCAACCTTTCTGTTATTGAAGCGGGATCTGAATAATACTTTGAATAAATATGATCCTTAAACCAAGGTATGAAACTTCGATTGTGCTTTCGTACTATCCAATTCTCATTTCTATTCGGATTTAAACCTCGGAGAACATCCTTGTGCATTTCAACATACGGCTCAACCTCATTCTCATTGTGCAGAACATACAAATGCACTTGATCCCGTTCGACCCTTGATACTGTCACAACTTCATTTCCAATTAACTTTTTTCCTTCTTTTTTTTCGACAATATGAGATTTGGGGAGTCCAATTGATTATACATTGGACAGATATTCAGTACAAAACTCAATCGCTTCTTCAACAATGTATCGTTCGGCAATACAACCCTCTGGTCGACTTCGATTTTTCACATACCCTTTTAATATTTTCATATAACGTTCAGCATGGTACATCCATCTCATATAAGCCAGTTCACACAATTGTGTCTCTTTCACCAGATGAACAACTAGATGAACCATTATGTCAAAAAACGAGGGAGGAAAATACATTTCAAGATTACACAAAGTAATAACTATCTTTTTGCAATGTTGGTAAGATCGCAGGATCGATCACCTTACTGCAAATTGACTTGAAGAAAAAACACAATTTAGTTATTGCGCTTCTTACATTTTTTGCCAGAATAGAATGTATACCTATTGGAAGAAAATGTTCCATTATAACATGGCAGTCATGCGTCTTTAAACTCTTTAACTTGAGGTCTTTCATAGACACAAGTCTTCTAATATCTGAAGAGTATCCTTCTGGAACTTTAACTTCACTTAGAAAATTACACAATACTTTTTTCTCCTTTCTAGATAGAGGATACGCAGCAGGTGGTAGATATGTTCGTTTTCCTTTCTTCAATGGTCCTAATTCAGTTCTTATCCCCATCGCTATCAAATCCTTTCTTGCTTTAAGGCCATCCTTAGACTTTCCTTGTATATTGAGTAACGTACCAATAACACTGTCAAATACATTTTTTTCAATATGCATAACATCGAGAAAATGTCTTACATACAATGACTTCCAATATGGTAGTTCAAAAAAAATTGACCTCTTCTTCCACCCACTCTTGACAAGTGTATGTGCAAAAGGCTTTCCAAACTGAGTACTCACATCTTTCACCTTTTCAAAAATTTGATCACCTGTCAATATAGTTGGAGCTCTACCTTGTTTTGGCTCTCCATTGAATGCTTTTCTCCACCCACGATAGTGGTGATTAAAATTTAAGAATCTATGATGATCGAGAAAGACATTCTTCTGACCAAACTCCAATCGCGTCCAATCTGTTTTATCTTCACAAATAGGACACACACATTGACCTTTTATGTTGTACCCTGATAGATTTCCGTATGCTGGAAAATCATTAATTGTGCCAAACAACATCGCCCTCAATTTGAAACTTTCTTTTCTATACCCATCATAAACCTCCACACCGTTCTCCCACAAAAATTTTAAATCTTCTATTAAGGGTGCCAAGTATACGTCTATGTCATTCCCTGGTTGTCTAGGCCCAGAAATTAACATAGATAACATCATGTACTTACGCTTTATATATAGCCATGGAGGTAGGTTATAAATCATTATGATCACAGACTAAGTGTTATGTGAGATACTTTGAAGACCGTGTGGGTTCATTCCATCAGTAGATAATGCCAAGCGAAGGTTTCTTGCTTCTTTTTCAAATTCAGGATAATCATCATCAATTTTCATCCACTATGGTGAATCTTCCGGATGTCAAAACTTTCCATCAATAATTCTTTCATCTGCATGCCAAGTCAAGTGTCTTGAATCGGTCTCACTACGAAACATGCGTCTAAATCTCAAAATTATAGGAAAATACCATAAGACTTTTGCTGCAGACAACTTTTTCTTATATCGAGAGACACCGCATTTAGGACACTCATTTAACGATGCATACTCATTTCGAAACAAAACACAATCGTTTGGACAGGCATGTATCTTATCATAGCTCATGCCAATAGAGCACAACATCTTTTTGGCCTCATATGTTCGATTGGGAAGAACATTATCCTCTAGAAGCATATCTTTCATAAGGGCCAATAACTCTGTGAAACTTTTATCCGACCATCCATTGCCCGCCTTTAAGTTGTACAACTTTAATACCGCATACAATCTTGTGAATTTAGTGCAACCATTATACAACAGTTTCTCTGCATCGCTTACCAACCTCTCAAACATTTTGGGACAATCCTTAAGATCTTCTTCAAGTGCTTCTGCAATCTCTTCGACTCGATCAGAATAGTATGTATTTGTGCCATTGTCGTTTGAAGCATAGGTCGTATTATCCCCCGGTTCAGCATTCCCGTTAATCTTCTCACCATGTAAATTCCAACATGTATAACTTCTATCAATTCCACGCCTTATTAAATGCGATGCCAACTAAACCGTGTCAACCCGACTCCCAAAACAGTAACCCAAGCAAGGATATATCATTCGACTGGGGTCTTTGGCGTGCACAACAGCAAACTTGACGAATTCTGATACCCCATTCTCGTACTCTTTCGACAATCGACTTGAAGACATCCATTTCTTATCCATAGTTATACTAATTAAACTAAACAAAAACAAAAATAAAAAATATTTACCTGTACGGAAACGATCCGACTTTCACACTTTGATCATAAGTAACCCCTATATATAACAAATTCAATAAGTTAGTAACCCCATCATATCAGTTCATTCAAAGCACTACTAATTACAGTGGCGAGAGAGAACAACTAATTACCTGCAGAGATGTAAACAACTTCTAGACCCACACAGTGTCCAGATAGGTTAGAATTACCAAGATCCCCCTGTACACGTATCATAAAATGAAATATCATTAATTGACCAATTATGAGTCATAACTTGATAAGTGGCAACATGTAATCACAAACAAGCAACAATTAGAAGTAAACACCTACATATCCCAAGTACTTGACCAAATACTCAAGAGCAAGCATACTTAAACAAATAACCAAGCATACTTAAACAAGTAACCAAGCATTCGAGCAATTTGTCCTAAACCTAACAAGATTCAAATCTAAGCAATACCTAAACAAGTAAACATGCACCTTTATGAATAATTCAATCCTATATAAAAAACTAAATCAACCCTTTGCTTTAGGAGACCGCCTTTGCTGGCTTTTCTTCATTATTCACTTCATTCATTCTAACAAGAATTTAATATTTTTAAAATAATCAAAATATCTTCTTTACAAAAAATATCTTTCAACATTTAATAGCAACTTGTTTTTAATTATTCATGTTAATTTCATTTCATTTGAGGAGATATATAGGGTTGATTTAGTTTTTTATATAGAGTAATAAGAAAATTGAGAGTTTGATTCTCATTTTCAAGATAATACCAACAATACGTTTGGTAGGGCATATATCAATTCCACACAACAAATAATAAAAAACAAAATCAGCAAGAATGCAACAACAACAAGAACAACTAACAGAACCATAACACAAGTTTAGAAGCATAACACAACAGCAAGAACGCAACACAAGTTTAGAAGCATAACACAATAGCAAGAACAACTAACAGAAGCAACAACAACAGCAAGAACGACAACAACAGCAAGAATGACCTAACTATAATAGAACGACAACAACAACAACAACAACAACAACAGAACGACGGCAAGAATGTAAGAAACAAGAACAATGTAAGAAACAAGAACAATGTAAGAAGCAAGAACAACAACAACAACGTACCTCTTCTTTGTTTTCGTCTTCTTCTTCACGACGGCAATGGAAATGGCAAGGGTTTCAGAACAACAGCAATGGCAATGGCAAAGGTTTCCGAACGACGGCAATGGCAATGGTAAGGGTTTCAGAACGAAAGCAAGAATGAACGAAAGCAAGGGTTTCAGAAAGAAACGGTTGAGAGAAGAAAATGAAAAGAAGTTTTTGAAAATGATTAGAAATGTGTTTTATATTTTAATTCATAATTGACCTTAGAGAGTGCTTTTCAAAAAGCGCTTTCTTAAGTGCTACCTCTAAGAGCGTTTTCCTTAGAAAGTGCTTTCTTAAGTGGGGAGAATTTAAGACCTATAGCAGCGCTTTCTGAAAGCGCTTTCTAAGGTTAACCTATAGCAGCGCTTTTTTAAAGCACTTTCTAAGGTAATACCTATAGCAGCGCTTTTCAAAAAGCACTTTCTAAGGTGGCTTCAATTTAGGGCATTTAGCAGCGCTTTTAAAAAGTGCTTTCTAAAGGCTATTTTTTGCAGCGCTTTTTTTTAGCGAAATTTTTTAAAGACTTATAGCAGCGCTTTTTGTAAAAAGCACTGTCTTTGTGGCGATGCAAAAAGCCAATTTTGGCGTAGTGCCCAGCGCTTGTTTGTTTTCGATTGTAGGGTGTTTTATCTGTTTGCTTTACTCGCTTTATTTATGGCATTGTTGCATGTTTGATGTTTTATTGCATTTACATGCTTTTCATTTATTGTTGTCATATACTATACTGTGCTGGACTATGCTGTTGTTTTCTGTTTGGTGGGCAGGGTGTTCTGAGAGATAATCCCACTACCCAGGCTTGAGTATACACATAGGTATTAGCATGGGCAGGCGTGTCGCTCCTGTGGTGTTTTGCCACGTGTGGGTGTTCACAAGACCTACATCCAGACGAGGTTCTATCCAGAGCTATCTGCTACTGTATGCTCGATACAGGCCAGTAGATATTCTCTGGAGGAATTGTCGACTCTAGTGACCATTCCCGAGAACTCAGTAACGACACTCCTCCCGAGTTGTGATAATGGCAAACCAGAAATGGCAAACCCATTACACATTCTCGATCCTAGGACCCAATGCTAGGAACTTGCTATAGGATATCCTTTTTTAGGGGAATCAGTTGAGGCCTCCTCGATTGATGATGATGCCAAACCAAAAATGGTGAACGTGTCATCATTTCTCGACCTGAGAGTCTGTGATATTGAGGATCCTCGCCTTTTCTAGTACCCACATGTGAGAGGGGCGGGTTGTTTACAGGTTTGCAGGTAACCTTGACTTTCAGCATACCCGGTACTGTGGAGTTCTTATCAGTATGGTTTATCTGTGTGGTTACTCTGTTGTTCTGGAATTCTGGGGATTTTGAGCCTTGGAATTATTCAGTTATTTCAGTCCAGCATAGACACGTGGCACTTTGATCCCATGCTTTGCATTGCATCATGCTTTTTACTAACATTTATATTTTTCATTTACAGGTAGTATCTGATATTTTGATTCCAGTCAACAGACAGTTATAGGGATGGACACCAAAAGGGGCAAGAAGAACACCATTGTGTACAAGTTCCCGAAGCCCATTCTGAGTCAGATTTATAGCTTACAAGAGATGGCCGGTTTGGAAGTGTTAGGAATGTTCAAAGAGAAGTATGGTTGGATTCTATCTTTTGCTCGTAACCTCAGTGAATATGAATCTAATGGCTTGCGCACCTTGATGCAGTTCTATGATCCTTCCTTGAGGTGCTTCGTATTGACAGATTATGTTTTGGTTCCTACTCTGGAAGAGTATTCCAATATCCTGGGAGTTTCCATTAAAGAAGGTGCTCCTTTCTATGGGTCCAAGGCAGATCTTGATTTCCAAGCTGTGGCTGGTGCTCTTTATTTGAGCAAGTCAACTCTGGAAGACGATATTTCTGGTAAGGGAAGGGTCCGTGGCTATCACCTGACATACTTGGCGAACAAAGCTCAAGAAGCAGCTAAGGAGAAGAAGTGGACTGTTTTCAATGCAGTGTTGGCCCTCTGTATATATGGTATTGTCCTGTTCCCGAGTGAGCCTGATTTTGTTGATACGGATGCTATCAAGATATTTGTAACTCAGAATCCGGTGTCGACCTTATTAGGAGATCTTCATTATGCCTTATACAACCGGAACGAGAAGAGACGAGGTGGGATAGTTCATTGTTGTGCACCTCTTTTCTATAAGTGGTTTACCAATCATCTACCTCAGTCAGGTGCTTTCAAGGATACTAAGAATTCTCTGAAATGGAGTCAGCGTCTGATGGGCCTAGATGCTAAAGATATTGTTTGGGTGAATCATGGAGTATTGGGTGAAGACAATTTGCACAGCTGTGGTGAATACCCTAATGTACCATTGATAGGGAGAAAATGAGGTATTAATTATAATCCTTCTTTGGCTATCAGGCAGTTTGGATACGCCCTGAAAGGTCCACTGGTTGAAAAGGAGGTGGAAGAGTCTTTGTACTTTCACATGGCTGACGGGGGATTAGATATAGCGCAGAAAGCTTCTGAAGCATGGCTCAGTAAACAGAAAAGAGGAAAGGCCATGTGGGGTTTACCTAACAATCAAGCTTTCCCCCCGTATACAGACTAGGTAAAGAAGAGGGTCAGAGAGTACTATTTGCCTTTTGATTGGGCGCCTCCCTTATATCCCAAAGTGATAGAGGAGAGAATCACCGTACCAATTGAAGAATTCGATAAGCAGCGAAAATTGGTGCATGATTTAAGGGGGGGAAATGTTGGTATGAGTAGTCAGCTGCATGGTGCTTTACATGACAACTTGGAGTTGAAATGGAAGGTCCAAGATTTGATAGAGCGCCTAGGAAAAAAGGAGAAAGATCTCACTGACAGAGCTCAGCACTTCAGAAAAGTCAGTATGACGGCAGAATTATGAGGCAAAGCTCACAGGGAAGCCAAGAAGCTCTTGATTAAGACTGAAGCCAAGCTTGCCACGTATCAGGAGATGTGGGAAGAACTCAAGATTGAGAATGGGGAGTTGAAAGAAGAACTTCAAAGAATGAAGGTGGATAAAGAGCACTTCTCTAGCAAGTGGAGAGAGGCTCAGAAGGAAATTGAAGAACTTAAGTTGCAAGCCGAAGTCAAGAAATCAAAGCGCGAAGGCAAAGATATTGAAGAACGGGTTACTAGGCTGAATCAAGACGTTGAAAAGAGAAACAGATTGATCAAAGGGCTGATAGAGCGACCTACCCATCCTGACACTGTGAATCTTCTTGAGGAGATTAAAGCCAGCTTGTTTGGAGTTAATATGTAGTGATCTTGCTGTTATATTTTGTTGGGATTACCATCAGAACTGTTGATGGAATCGCCTTTGATTGTATCAGACCTGTCTGAATGAATTCTTATGACATTTATATAAAATGCTTGGTTTAATCATGTGTGTATCAACGGCTTAGTTTTGAAAGGATGTGTTTCCTTTGTGTTGATTCTACGGTATTTCTGGGTTCGGATTTATTTTCCGATTTTGGGTCCCTTCCCTTACCTGGTTTCAAAGACTGGAATCAAAGCGGATACGTCCTGGGAATGTTTAAATATGATTGTTTGCATTTTGCATTTGCATCCTCATAATCATATCATTTTTGCATAACAGGTACTCGTCCCATGGATTCTCTAACCTTTATTTGGTTACAGGCATAATAGTTGATCTCAACATTCATCGCTACGCGACTCGACAAAATCAAGCCAGAATCATGGAACATGTGCAGGCAGAACTCACTGAAATGAGGACCCGTATGGAGTAGTTCATGATCCTTATGCAGGGCATATCCCAGGGGCAGCAAGACTTGAGGACTGCAGTTCAAAGGTTGGAAGTGGAAATCCCCAATGCTAACAATCCTCTTGGCGGAGCGGCAGTTATACCTCCTGGCGGAGCGGCAGTTGATCCTCCTGGCGGGATTCCTGTTGGTACTGGCCATGTTAATAATCAGCAGATAGAGGACCATCAAGATGATCAGTTCTCCGTACTAAATACTGACATAGGAGTTCATAATGATGACAAAAGGTATGAAGCATTGGCTGAGAAGGTAAGAGCTATAGAATGTCAAAACTCCATGGGGATTGATGTTGCTGACATGGGGCTGGTGCAAGGGATGAGAATCCCTCCAAAGTTTAAGCCCCCAACTTTTGACAATTATAATGGTAGTACCTGTCCTAAGACCCACATTCAAGCGTATTTCAGGAAGATTTCTGCATATTCTGACGATGAAAAGCTGTGGATGTACTTCTTTCAGAATAGCCTGTCAGGAGCTTTGTTGGAATGGTACATGAAGCTGGAAAGAGCTTATATCAGGAACTGGAGGGACTTGGGTGATGCTTTCTTGAAACAATACCAGTACAACATTGACATGGCCCCTAATCATACCCAATTGCAGAATATGACACAGGATCCAAAATAAGGTTTCAAACAGTACGCTCAAAGGTGGCGTGAGTTAGCTGCTCGAGTACAACCCCCGTTGATGGAAAGGGAAATGGCTGATATGTTTATGAACACTTTACAGGGCCCATATGTAGAGCGCTTGGTTAGATGTCCGTCTACTGGGTTCTCTGACATTGTAATTGTTGGAGAAAGAATTGAAAATCTACTGAAATCGGGGAAAATTCAAGATGGAGGCGGGGCAGGCTCTTCCAATACAAAAAGGCTTTTGGGGAGTGGCTCGAAAAGCGTGAAGGTGAAACTAGTGCTGCCTACGGGCAGGGGGGCAAAGGTAAAGGACGTCAGGGCTCGTACCATCAAGCAGCAGCTGTAACTATTCTGGTTCCGGCTGCCGAATCTCAGACACAGTCTCAAAGACAACACCAACCGAGGCAGAGAATGAGTGATCGTCACTTTGATACTTTACCTATGACATATGCCCAGATGTTGTAGAATTTGTTCCGCTTAAAGTTGGTATAGTTGAGAGCACTGGCACCACCAGCAGGCAAGCTACCTTATGGCTATGATGCAAATGCAAAGTGTGAATTCCATTCGGGTGTGCCCGACCACCATATAGAGAACTGCAAAGCTTTTAAGCACGTAGTTCAGGACCTGGTTGATTCGAAAGCTATCAACTTCCCTCCTAATCCTAATGTGATTCAAAACCCCATGCCCCCGCATGGCGGACCAAAGGTTAATGCAATAGAGGAGGACAGAGGCTTGAATCTGGTGATAGATGTTAATCATGCCAGGACACCTTTGGCAGTGGTAAAAGGGCGTTTGTTAAAAGGGGGCGTGTTCCCTGGTTGTCAGGAAAATTGTTCAGAATGTTCGACTGCGGTGAACGGCTGTGATAAATTGAGGAATTGCCTTTAGATGATGATGGATGAGGGTCATCTACAGTTTGATCAGATGGGGAAGAAGGATTATACGGTCTCAATAATTACCATCTACTTTACTCCGGCAGAGATTCCCGTGCATGCGACAGTACAGGTCCCTGTGCCTGAGCAGTTAGCTCCTGTGACTATAACTGTTCCGGGTCCTATGCCATATGAAAGTACAAAAGCGATCCCATGGCATTATGGAGCTGATGTTTATTATCAAGGGTAGAAACAGGAAGTGGAGGTTCCCAAGGAAACTGGTTCAAGCGTGGGGAATGTAGGAGGAATGGGTGGCTTTACCCCTAGCGGAAGGCTCTTTGCTCCACAGACGTTCCGAAATAATGATGCTGAAACTTCAGCGAAAGCTAAAGGCAAGCAGGTAGTAAGTGAAGAGCCCGTGCCAATGGCGGAGCCCAGTAATTCCTTTGAAAAGACGTCGAAGAGTTTATGAGGATTATCCGAAAGAGCGATTACAAAATAGTGGATAACCTGCACCAAACTCCTTCCAAGATTTCTATATTGTCATTACTGTTATGTTCCAAGGCACATCGTAATGCTTTGCTGAAGATTTTAAATATGGCGTATGTTCCACAAGAGATATCGGTGAACCAGCTCGAGGGTGTTATTGCCCATGTCCATGCCAGTAACGGGTTAGGGTTTACTGATTTTGATCTAACACCGGAGGGAAGAAATCATAACAAAGCCCTCCACGTCTCCATGGAGTGCAAAAGGGCAGTCTTGTCCCATGTGTTGGTAGATACGGGCTCGTCCTTGAATGTACTTCCAAAGAAAGCTTTGGCAAAGTTGGATGTTGAAGGGGTTGTGCTCCGACCATGTGATTTAGTCATGCTCGCTTTTGACGGCTCCAAAAGGTCAGTTTTTGGGGAAGTAGAGTTGCCTGTGAAGATTGGACCCCAGGTGTTTAGTGCAGTTTTCTATGTGATGGATATCCAGCCAGCCTATAGCTGCTTGCTAGGGCACCCATGGATCCATGCTGCAGGGGCCATTTCATCAACACTCCATCAGAAGATAAAGTTTGTCGTGGATGGTCAGGTTGTCACAATATGCGGAGAGGAGAATATATTTGTCAGCCATCTGTCATCGTTCAAATATGTGGAAATGGACGGCGAGATTCATGAAACCCTTTGTCAGGCATTCGAAATATCAAATATTGAAAATGACCCTCTTTCCAGTGAAACAAAAGCAGGGACTTCCATGGCTTCTTACAAGCAGGCTCTTGAAGTAGTGCAGTCAAGCCATGCTGAAGGTTGGGGTTAGTTGATCGAGTTGCCTTTCAAAGAAGACAAGTGTGGAATAGGTTATCGGCCTCCTCAAACTTCTCTGTCAAAAGGTCAAGAGCGTCAGGGACCTGTCTTTTTCTCTAGTGGGGGAATCATCAACCCTGGTCAAGTCTTTGCAACAACTGAAGACGAGGGGGACAGCGATTATGACATGGACAATTGGGTGCGCCCATGTGTCCCGGGACAGAAGCTGAATAACTGGTTCTCTGAAGACCTCATCCAAGTTACCCTGCAGAAAGAGTAATTTTCCTTATTTTTTTCATGTTGCATGTAAAATCCTAGGCTCTTCCCAAGGCCTAGTGATTTCATTGTAGGGCCACATTTGTTTCATATGCAAGTTTATCATCAATAAGAGGATATTTTTTATATTCAAAAATTGTGATCTTTGTCTTTCCTTTTACACTTTTCGTTTTATTTCAAATAAAATGGCAATGTTTTCTCCATAGTTTGTTTTCTTTCTTTTCAAAAAGCTCTTTCTAAAATAAAGCATGAATCATCATTCATGCAGAAGTAATCCTCCGGATTCTATTGATAACGGTTCTGCTATGGCTTGATATGACTTTGACAATCCAATCTACCAAGCTGAAGAGGGGGATGAAGAAGATTATGAACTTCCCGAAGAATTGGCCAGATTATTGAAACAGGAGGAAAGAGCTATTCGGCCTCATCAAGAGTCACTAGAAGTCGCCAACCTTGGAACCGAGGATGCGAGAAAGGAAGTCAAAATAGGGGCAAGCTTGGCAGAGAACGTGAAGAAAGAGCTGATTGACATGCTACGTGAATATGTTGATATCTTTGCCTGGTCCTATCAAGACATGCCAGGATTAGATACAGATATTATTGTGCACAGGTTGCCTCTCAAAGAAGGATGCTCCCCCGTCAAACAGAAGCTCAGAAGAACTAAACCAGAAATGGCCATTAAGATCAAATAGGAGGTACATAAACAGTTGGATGCAGGTTTCCTGGCCGTCACCAGCTATCCACCATGGGTTGCAAATATTGTCCCGGTACCTAAGAAAGATGATAAGGTCAGAATGTGTGTTGACTACCATGATTTAAATCGAGCAAGTCCGAAAGATGATTTTCCATTACCTCACATTGATGTGTTGGTAGATAATACAGCTCAATTCTCGGTATTTTCTTTCATAGATGGCTTTTCTAGTTATAATCAGATAAAAATGACACCGGAAGACATGGAGAAAACGACGTTTATTACCCCATGGGGCGCGTTCTGCTATAAAGTGATGCCTTTTGGTCTGAAAAACACAGGGGAAACTTATTAGCGTGATATGGTGACGCTCTTTCATGACATGATTCATAAAGAGATTGAGGTTTACGTTAATGATATAATCGCTAAGTCGCAGATTGAGGAAGAACACTAGGTGAATTTGAAAAGCTTTTTGAACGGTTGAGACAATTCAGACCGAGGCGGAACTCGAATAAGTGTACTTTCGGGGTGAGATCTGGTAAGCTATTGGGCTTCATTGTCAGTGAGAGAGGAATCGAGGTTGATCCAGCAAAAGTAAAAGCAATACAAGATATGCCCGAGCCAAGAACAGAAAAGCAAGTTCGTGGTTTCCTAGGGAGATTAAACTACATTGCTAGATTCATTTCTCACCTAACAGCTACTTGCGAGCCAATATTCAAATTGTTGAGAAAAGATCAATCAATTCATTAGAATAATGATTGTCAAAGGGAATTTGATAAAATAAAATAATATTTGCAAAAGCCTCTGATTCTTGTGCCTCCAGTTCTAGGGAGACCACTGATAATGTATTTGTCGGTACGTGAAAATTCAATGGGTTGTGTTCTCGATCAACAAGACAAGACAGGTAGGAAAGAACATGCCATATACTACCTGAGCAAGAAATTCACAGATTGCGAGTCTAGATACTCAATGCTTGAGAAGACATGTTGTGTACTTGCATGGGCTGCTAAGCGTTTGAGACAATATATGCTGACTCATACAACCTTATTGATATCAAAGATGGATCCAGTCAAGTACATTTTTGAAAAGCTAGCTCTCACCGGAAGGGTTGCCCATTGGTAGATGGTGTTGACAGAGTATGACATACAATATACTTCCCAAAAAGCCATAAAGGGTAGTATTCTGTCTGACTAACTTGCTGAGCAACCAATTGATGATTATCAGCCAATGAAGTTTGAGTTCCTTGATGAAGACATCATGTACTTGAAAATGAAAGATTGCGACGAGCCACCAGTTGATGAAGGACCAGATCCTGATGACAAGTGGAAGTTGATATTTGATGGGGCTGTTAATGTGAATGGTAGTGGCGTTGGGGCAGTTCTCATAACTCTGAAAGGTTCCCATATACCTTTCACTGCCAGACTGACTTTTGATGTCACCAACAATGAAGCCGAATACGAAGCCTGAATTATGGGTATCGAAGAAGCCGTTGATTTAAGGATCAAGACTCTTGATATATTTAGGGACTCTGCTCTAGTGGTCAATCAGATCAATGGAGATTGGCACACCAATCAACCCAACTTGATCCCTTACAGAGACTACGTGAGAAGACTGTTGACTTTCTTCACAATAGTGAAACTGTATCATGTACCTCGTGATGAGAATCAAATGGCAGATGCTTTGGCAACGTTATCTTCAATGATTCAAGTGAATTGGTGGAATCATATACCCAAAATTGATGTGATGCGACTTGATAGACCTCATCATGTGTTTGCAGCCGATACAACGACCGGCGATAAACCTTGGTATTATGATATCAACCATTTCTTGAAGAGTCAAGAGTATCCGGCTGGGGCATCCACTAATGATAAGAAGACTTTGAGAAGGTTGGCGGGCAGTTTCTTCCTGAATGAAGATGGTGTGTTGTACAAGAGGAATTTTGACATGGTCTTGCTCAGATGCGTGGATAGACACGAAGCAGACATGTTAATGCAAGAAGTGCACGAAGGTTCTTTTGGTACCCATGCTGGTGGACATGCCATGGCAAAGAAATTGTTGCGAGCTGGTTATTACTGGATGACCATGGAGGCTGATTATTTCAAATATGCTCGGAAATGCCACAAGTGCCAGATTTATGCTGATAAAGTGCATGTGCCACCGAATCCTTTAAATGTGATGAGTTCCCATTGGCCCTTTGCCATGTGGGGCATTGATATGATTGGGAAGATTGAGCCCATCGCCTCTAATGGACATCGTTTTATCCTGGTGGCCATTGATTACTTCACCAAGTAGGTGGAAGCTGCTTCGTTTATGAATGTCACCAAGCAGGTGGTTGCCCGGTTTATCAAGAAAGAGATTATTTGTCGATACGGGGTGCCCGAGAGGATCATCACTGACAATGGTTCTAATCTAAATAATAAAATGATGCAAGAACTGTGCCAGAGCTTCAAGATAGAACATCACAATTCTTCTCTGTACCGCCCAAAGATGAATGGTGTCGTTGAGGCAGCCAATAAAAATATCAAGAAGATTGTGAAAAATATGGTCATGACGTATAAGGATTGGCATGAAATGTTGCCTTTCTCTTTGCATGGGTACCGTACATCAGTACGTATGTCTACTGGGGCAACCCTATTTTCTCTTGTGTATGGAATGGAAGCGGTCTTACCGGTTGAAGTTGAGATTCCTTCTCTAAGGGTCATGATGGACGTCAAGCTTGATGAGGCTGAATGGGTTCGAACGAGGTTCAATGAGTTGAGTCTCATAAAAGAGAAGAGATTGGCAGTAGTATGCCATGGGCAACTATATCAGAGACGAATAAAGAGGGCATTCGATCAGAAAGTACGTCCTCGGAATTATCAGACAGGTGACTTGGTGCTGAAAAGGATTCTTCCTCCTAATACAGATCACAGGGGCAAGTGGACGCCGAATTATGAAGGTCCATATGTTGTCAAGAAGGTTTTCTCAGGCGGAGCCTTGATGCTTACAACTATGGATGGTGAGGATTTTCCGTCGCCTGTGAACTCAGACGTAGTAAAAAAATACTCCCATAGACAGACCCGCTGGACAGTAAAAAGAGAGTCCAAGCAAAAAAGGGTATCTCGGCGAACCCAAAAAAAAAAAGAAAAAGGTTCGGGCAAAAATTAGGGATAAAGTAAAAAAAAATGAGTACACCCGGTAAGTTGAAAACCCGAAAGGGCAACTTAGGCAAAAATGGGTATCCCGGTGGATTGAAACCCACAAAGGGCGATCCAGGAAAAAGAGGGATTTAGCAAAAGGTTGCGATCTGAGTAACCTGTATCCTGTCTCATTTCAACAAGAGGCATTCCGAAGGATAGGAATCGGTCCAATCATCCCCCTCGGAAAGCGAAGCACTTGGAGAGTCTGGAAGACGTATGAACCATAGCAGGATTGAAACTCAATGGATGTCCGGTTTCCACATTGCCATTAAGATAGTTTCTTTTTCTCTTTTAAGCAGTTGCCTCTTTTAGGAACTGCCTCCTGATGTAAACGCCTAGTTTTGGGCTTTTCAATCAATAAAATTTTCTTTAGTTCCATTTCTTGTGTTTTCTTTTACAGTTTGTTTTGATTGCAAAAAAAAAAGTCCGAATTTTGAATAAACATTGCATTGGAAAACATTGAGGTTTTACAATGACATGTGTGCAAAAGAAAACAATTAAAATTGCTTTGAATACATGTGTTCTTGGATGACAGATTCAAAACCCAGGATACTCTGGGGCATGTGTACACACCCTTTTGTTTGCAGGTGTTAATGTTCGCCGGTTGGCCCATCAATATCATATGACGTCTTCAGTGTCTTTTCCAGCAGGACTCAAATAATAGTTCTCCCAAAGTAGAAGCGAGTATCTCAACAGGAATCTCCTCCTTGGGGTTGTCATCCCCAGCAGGAACATGGTTGATCTCAGTCCCTCAGCAGGTATTTCCTTCCTCAACAAGAGTTCATTTGATCTCAACTTCCCAGCAGCCAGGTCAAAAAGTTGCCATTTCCCCAGCGGAGTTCTATGGTTATAATTATTCCCCAAGCAGACTGGTTCAGATGATGCCTCCCCAGCAAGGTCATCATTGTTTATAGTAATCTCAACAGATTTGTCGGTTTAGGGCCCAGATTAGGAGATCAGGTTATTTTGTTTTCCCCAGCACGGTTTGCGAGCACGAGGATAATTTAGTGTGTTATCCCCAGCGGAGTTGCTTTCTTTTCCTCAGCATTTATTTTGCTAAGGAACCTCCTTGCATGTTGCATATAGTAATCATTACATCCTCAAAAACACGTAGCATTTCCATCGAGATGGAGCATTACACCATGGAAAAATTCAAACATCTGCATGTGAAGCATAAGCCAGTTTTGGTACCTCGTGCGAGGGCCCAAAACTCTTTCTCTTCAATCACATTGACAAAGCCAAAACGAATGCCTCGCTCATTCCCCAGCAGACACTTCAAAGCAATACCAGGGTTTCATTATCTTTCTCCCCACAGAGTCATTTTCCTCGGTTTGTAAATATTTTGATCTTACATCTTAACCGTGTTTTTCCGGAGCCATTCCTGATAGGATTCCTTTAGCCGTTCCCGACAAGAAAACCAGAACTACTCTCGATAGGATCCCCTTAGCCATTCCCGATAGGCACCTTTAGGTTTTAAACCTAGTTGTTCCCGACATGCTCATTTACCATTCCCGATAGGTATACCATAGGTTTTTAACCTTAGCCATTCCCGATAGGCACCTTTGAGTTTTAGACCTAGCCGTTCCCGACTGGCCCATTTACCATTCCCGATAGGTAACCCATAGGTTTTCAACTTTAGCCGTTCCCGACCGGTGACCTTTAAGTTTTAGACCTAGTTGTTCCTGACAGACTCATTTACCATTCCTGATAGGTAACCATAGGTTTATAACTTCAGCCGTGCCCGACAGACGCCCTTTAAACCTAGTTGTTCCCAACAGATCCATTTACCATTCCCGATAGGTAAGCCATAGGTTTTCAGCTTTAGCCGTTCCTAATAGGCAACCTGTGAGTTTAAGCTTAACCGTTCCCGACAGGTACACCTTAACTGTTCCCGACAGGCAAGCTATAAGTAAAACTTCAGTCGTTCCCGACAGGCGTCCTTTGGGTTTCATTTGGTCCAGGTTCTTTTTCACAAATACCTCTTCATCACCATTGTTTTGTTAGTCACACATATTTCTTCCTTTTACCCACAGAGCGCAAATTTTTTGGTTATTTTTTTGTATTAAATCCCTATGTACCTCGAATGTCTGACAGTCGTTGCTTTCATCCCTTCAGGTTCACAGTTGATTGAATAGGGGCAGCTGTAATACCTCAAAATTTGCCCTCTTATCTCTCTCCAATAATTGGCTTATGTTTCACTAATTTGTATTTCATAATAGGTCATACTAAATTATACACATCATTGGTTGCAAGGCATGGGATCAGGTGTCTCAAGGCATAAACAGTTCAAAGGCAAAGGACAAGAAAAGAGCTTTTCCAAATAAGTCACAAGGGCTTTTCATATCTCAATTCATCTTATTTGAGCCCTCAAGGTATCACAAGATGAGAATTCACTAGAAGATTGAAGGAAGTCATATTCTCCTAACCAGTGCAAACTAGGGTTTTGGAATTCTGAAGTATAATACCCCAATGGGTAGGATCTTGGAGCTTTTATCATTTCCAAGTGGCATATCTCATCTTTGTTGGAGAGGATACACATCATACTCAGAGGAATTTGGATTTGGAGGATGTGCTGATTTCTCCTAGACTGAGGGGTCAAAATTAGGGTTTGCCATAAAATCAGTTTATTTCTGATTTTCTGGGCAAGACTTGATGCTATGGTATTCCACATGTCCTCAAGGGTCTAAGGATGAAGAATGGTCCATCAATTTGATTTGGAGGGGTTTCAATTGACCAATTGATTGAGAATCAGGAGAATTGGGGAAAAGTCAACTGTGCAGAGGAAAAAGTCAAATCTTGACTTTTTGAGGTCAAATTCATGTTCCTCATGTCAAATATGATCATTGGTGAAGGTTTGATCAAGAAATAATGGATGATTCATCAAAAATCAAGAAATGTGCAAAGTTGCCAAAAATAGAAATTAGGGTTTCTATTTATGGCAAGTTTTGACAAGGTGAGAGGTCAACTTGAGAGCATTCTTTCTCCATGTTCCAAGAACCAAATGGAAAGGCTAGGGAGGCCTATCAAAAGTTCACATTTCGAGCTTCAAATCCATACCAAGAACATCCTCATTGGATCAAAATTGAAGGAGTTATGATTGATTCAAGTTGGGGCAAATCAAGGCAAAATGGCAAGTCATGACCAGCCAATGCGCCATAATTTCCACAAACACTTGGTGTGCATGATGGGTCTAACTTCCAAGTCAAATATCTCCATGATGGAGACTTCAAATGGAAAAGAGATCAACATGACTTTTGTTCATTTCCATGTCCTCTTCAACTTTTATGTTGAACAAACTTTCATTTGATCAACCATTGGAGAGATAGAGTAGCTCAAAGTTAGGTGTTTTCAACTAATTCACTCCCATGTACATGACTAGGCACGGGCAAGACAAGACACATATGTAACTCAGTTGAACATCAATTTTGTTCTATGTCATGCCCTCTTTCCAAAAAGCCATCAAGCATACCATTTCACTCCATGTTCATGAAGTTATCATGCTCCAAAGATCACTACTTGTTAGTTGCTTTCCTCCATACCAAGCCAACCAAAACCTGTTGTACTTTGTTCTTTTCATACATCAGCCATGACATGTCTAAAACATTGCCATAATTAACCAAACACACACCCTACACATACTACATATTCACGTACCATCCATCCCATTTTGGTTCAAACAAAAGAGTGAAAAGCTTGCACAAGAAGCTTATATAGCAAGCTATACTGCTACCATCAGTCCATCATCACCTTTTATTTCTCAATCCACCCTAAGCTGCCATGGTCTCTCTTCACACTAACACAACACCATGACTCGTGTCTAACAGAATTGACTCACCACTAACTCAGTTAACTTGAGTTCTAACTGTTAACCAAGGTGGTTAACAGTTAACTCACCTTATAAATTCAATCTCCAACAGAATTTGGGGGAACTTTTGCTCATTCTTCATTTTCTCTCAACATTCCACTCTCTCTTTCTCTGAGTATCTCTCTCTCACGAAGCTAGTTTCTCTTTAATCTCTGAAGATTTCTCTTAAATTCTCTTCAAAAAAAGCATCAATGGAATCAAAGGATTGAAGCTTAGCATTGTACTCCAATTTTCTCCACTTCTCTGCAACTGAATTTCTCATCAACAACAAACATTTCCATAGCCTTTACTTGGCCAGCTTGAAGCAAGGAAGCTAGGAACCTCCTCTCTGGTTTTTTCTTACATCAAAGAAAGCTTCAAAACACAGGTTTCATCCCAAACTTTTTCTCTCATCTTGCTTTAATTTTGGTTTGTTATTGTTTATTTTGAGCTCAGTAGGGGCGATGTAATCATCCGGATAGTTGATAGGCACCTTAGGTGCTTAGTTGAATTTGCTAGGGCAATTTGTTTCTCTTCGATTTGCATTATGTGTGAACTTTTTGTGGATTTGGAACTTGTATTCGTGATCTGTATGACCTAAGGATCATTTTGGTGTATCGTTTGTCAATTTCTGGTGACCTACAAGTTGAACCACGATGGTGAGTGGCTGGAGAAGGTGACCGGAGACTTCTCCGGCCGGTGACGTTCATCATCTTCATGAAACCCTAACTCCATGCGCAGATTAAGTCCCAGCCGTTGGATGTCTTTGATCTAACGTTCACAAGCTTGCCAGCAAATTAATGAAGATGGTGGAGGTCACGTACCTCATTTTTCTGATTTGTTTTTATTTTTTGTGCTCGTGTGTGTGCAGTGCATCATTGGTTACTATGTGTTTGCATCATGTCCTTTTGATTTGCCTACTTTCCTGATCATCTCATGTGTGACTGATCCAATGGTTGCGATTGAGTCAATATTTTGACTAACACCCATAGCATGCACCTCTCTGACCCACGCGCCTTTGGACTTTGCACTTTTTACTATTCACACACCATGACTTGAGCCCAATGTAATTCATAACTGAATTTTTACTAATGTCACGCCTCCCTGTCCTATTTCTTGTTTTTTTATTTTCTTTTGCATATTGTTTTCATTTTTATTTTTAAAATTGTTTCCAAGCATGATAAAATTACACAAAAAATCATGAGACATCTAAACATATTTAAATATTTTTTGATTATTTCACTTTCTGATTTTATGATATATTACCATATTTCCATGAATTTTCTTTCATTTTCTTTTGTTTGTGCATTTCATCATGACACATGCTACATCTTGATTTTAGTTGATAGTTGTACCTTGAATTTTTGCATAATAATTGGTATGTATATTTATGATATAATGAGGCATGTTATGAATTTTTTTTGAATTTTCTAAATCATTTCTTGATGACTTTTAAGTGAAGTCTTTGGGCCATTTGTGTGGAGATTTTGTATGACATTGTGAGGCATGTTTGTGTATGTTTGATAATGATTTTGAGTCATTTTTTTGGGACATGTTTACATACTAGTTGCAATTCATATGAATTGAATATCCCCAATCTCCTTGAGCCTTTAACCCTACTTTTGATTCATCCTAATTGCCTCAAAGAATGTGTGTTTGTTAGATGACTTACATTAGATTTTTGGGTGTGCTTTGATCATGTTCCTTTGTGATGCTTATTGAGATATTTTGACATCATTGATATGTGTATTATAGGTCATTCACATTGCATTATAGGTCACTTATAGTTCACATTTACATGATTTATGCACATTTGTTTAAAATTGGAATGTAGTGTGAACTTGTTCATCTATACTTGTTATCCTTTGTTCATTTGTTTGCATCAATGCTTGCATGACCTTATACATTCAATTTAACATGGTTCCAATTCTGTTTGCCATCATTCTTGACCCTATGCCATGAATTTAAACTTCATCTTGCATGTTTCCAAACTTCATGAACATATGAGAACTTGTTTGACCTAACTTGAACTTGTTTGCTCTTAATTTTCAATATACTTTAACATGACAATTGTATGAACTTTGTGCTTACATTCTTGATCTCTAAATGTCATTTAAAATGTACTAAGCTACTGACTTGCATTCATATTTCTTGGTTATTCAATTTTCATCTTCATTCTTACTTGCATGTCTTGTATGGTACATTGTTGGAACTTTAATGATGTTTGCTCCCATCTTTTACTTGCTTGATCAATGCTTGCTTTTACAAATCATATACCATTTGAATAACCTCTTCACACATTCTTAAGTGCCATTTACTTCTGACTTGGGTGTTTACATATGCATTTATTCATGTTTACCTTCCATAAGCATTCATCCTTCATAAGTAATACATTACTTGCATTTGTGTGATTTGTTTCAACATAGTTTGCTTTTGTTTGAGTGTATATGACATGTTTACATTAGTATGGTCTCTTAGCACATACCTACTGACTTGTGTGGGTTCTTAACCCTTAGGACATTTCCTTTTGGTTTGAATGTTTGTTTTCCTTTGAATTTGTGTTCTTGAAACAACTAAGTGTGTTTGATTTAGTTTCTTACACTTATATTCATTAATTGTGATAATTGTGCACTAACCTTTTGTGTAGGGGCAGAGGTAAGTCACTTGAGTATGTGGATGTTAATCCATACTCATCTCTCCTTTCACTCTCATCTCTTTCAATTCTCTTTCTCTTTTTGTGAATAGCATGACATAATGCTTGTTTGTGTAGAACTTTCTCACACCCCTTAGGGATCCTAGCTCATCCTTAATTTTTGATTAAGGTGAGGTAGGATAAGCATTAAATAGTGCTATCCCTCTCTTTTTTTTAGAATTAGGTAGTTCTTATGCCTCACATGACCATAGGATCTCCATGCATAATAACTTTAGAGTTGTTAGTCTTCCCGATTAGACTTTTTCCTTTCCTAAACCCTTTGAGTCTCTTTCTCATCTCAAAACAAAAAGCAAAAAACATCTAATAAAGGATTAACATGTATTGCACATGAGCCTTGCATGAGGGAAATGGAATGAGGAGGGTTTCCCTCAGCCTTTCTAGAGTGTTTAGCATACGTCCTGTTAGGACGACCATGCGATGCATTAGATCCTATGTCATAGAATTTAATGCAATACGTGTTATAAACACAAAAACAATCAAAACACTTCTTCTAAAAAATAAATCAACAAACAACAATTCTCTTCTCATCTTCCTCACTCCATTCGTAAAGGATTCGTCACGTCCGTTCTACCGCAAACGGGTAAATGCCTATGACTCCGTACAACGAGCTGCGACACCTAACTGCTGGAACGCACGCCTGGACGTATTCCACTTAAAAGACATAAACAAAGCAAATCCATCCCTGATGAGGGGAACTACGTCGCTCTGATTCTCGCGTGCGAGCGGGATACATAGGCAGGAGATCGTATGAGATCTCTCCGAGCACCATCATTCTCTTCTCCCCCAAAATCGTAGTCCGAACTACGTTGACTCTGACTTTCCCGCTCCCGAGGGAATACGTAGGCCTAGGACCCCGAGGATGTCCTACCGAGTCTCTTCTTTTCCTTTTCTTCCCCGTTTCTTCGTTCTTTCCAGTACCTGTTCCTTTTCCTTTCCAGTAGCAGCGGAGCTCCAGATGTCGACACCCTTTAATCGAGACAGCAAGCGTGGATCCCATCGAGTACGATGGACGCAAGGGGGTGCTAATACCTTCCCCTCGCGTAACTAACCTCCTTACCCATTTGTCTTGGTCGCGAGACCATGTTATTTCCTTTCCCTCAGGTTTACGCAGTGTTTCCTTTCCCTCTCTTGGGATAAATACACATTGCTGGCGACTCTGTTTCCGCACCACTTTCGCGTTTGTACTTGGATGAAAATCCCGGGAGCGACACCTGCCCATATGACAAAACTGCCCCTGAATGTAGAAGGGACATCATTTGAATGGCCACAGAACCCTCATATTCCAATGGAGGGTGACATAGAAGCCGGTAACCAATTTAAAAATAAATTCGAATGTGTGCGTGCCATAAAGCAATATCACATGAAACATTACGTGGATTTTAAGGTGGCGGATTCCGACAAGAAGAGATACATAATTTGTTACAAAAACGATTCCTGCAAGTTTTGTCTATTGGCGTCCTACAGAAAAAGAAGTGACTTGTGGGAGATAGGAATTATGAACCCACCACATAGTTGTTCAACAACTATGTTTAACCAGGATCATAAAAAACTTAGCTCTCAATTAATGTCTCAACTATTAATGCCATTTGTAGAGAAGGATCCTTCTATAAAGGTGAGCGTATGCATCAGTAAAATTGTTTCTGAATACAATTTTACTCCTTCTTACAGAAAGACATGGATTGCAAGGAACAAAGCAATCGAACAGGTATATGGTAACAGGGAGAACTCATACAATGAACTTCCACATTTCCTGTTAGCACTTAAAAAATTTGTTCCGGGTACGGTGCTGGAAATAGAAACACTACCCATGTATATAGATGACAGAATAATTGTTGAAGGGAAACACATCTTCCACCGGATATTCTGGGCATTCCAACTATGCATCAGAGGTTTTGCATATTGCAAGCCTATACTTCAAATTGATGGAACCTGGTTATACGGTAAGTACAAGGGCACACTGCTTATGGCGCTGGCACAAGATGGCAACAACAATATTTTCCCAGTTGCTTTTGCCCTTGTGGAAGGTGAGACGGCAGAAGGTTGGGGTTTTTTTCTATGGAACTTGAGGAGGCATGTTGCGCCACAACCAGACCTATGCTTGATTTCAGACCCACATGCATCGATTGAAAGTGCATACAACAATCTTGAAAATGGTTTGCATAATCCTCCATCGGTGCATGTTTATTGTATCCGACACATTACGCAGAATTTTATGAGAGAAATCAAGGACAGGAGCCTATGGGAGAAAGTCATTAACATGGGTAAGTATATTTGATAACATATATTATATCTTTGTCAATAAGTATATTTGATAAAATCTCTTTTAATGCAGGGTATGCATTAAACCAACCAACATTTCATTACTACCGGTCTGAAATTGGCATGGCGAATACTGATGCTTTAAGGTGGCTTGACAATATTCCAGTCGAAAAATGGACGAGGGAATTTGACGGGGGTCGACGTTGGGGTCACATGACTACCAACCTTATTTAGTCATTGAATGATGTCTTTAAAGGTACCTGTAATTTGCCCATTACAGCATTGGTAAGTGCAACATATTATAGAATGGGATCATTATTTGATGAAAGATGTGCAAAGTCGAGTGATGTGTTAAATTCTGGCCAGACATTTACAGAAAACTGCCTCAAGGTGATGAAAAAAGAAACAACAAAATCCAGCACACATCATGTCAGAGTTTTTGACTACGCTAACAATATTTTCAGTGTGAAGGAAATAAAGGACCATGGTGAGGGGAAGCCTATGGGACATTATAAGGTCAACCTACTAAACGGTTGGTGTGACTGCGGAAAGTTTCAAGCATACCGTGTCCCTTGCTCACATGTTATCGCTGCATGTTCTCATGTGCGCCATGACGCTTACGCTCTTTTGTCCGACGTTTACATGGTTGCAACCCTTTTTGGGGTTTACAGCACAAGCTTTCCAGTGCTGCCTTACGATGAATATTGGCCCGTTTATGAAGGAGATCAAATTTGCCATAATCTAAGAATGCGGAGGAACAAGAAAGGCTGCCCAGTGAGCACATGTATTACAACGGAAATGGATAACTTTGATAAGCTTGAGAGAAAATGTTTCGTGTGTCGTCAAATTGATCACAACCGAACCAGGTGTCCCAATGTGGGAACAAGTAATCGTTAGTGTTTTATCTTATTATCATGTATTGTTTTCATATTAATATCAAACTTCTCCCTTTTTTGGACCATTAATCATTGATTACCAAATATCAATGGCAACAAATCAAATATCACAAACCAAACAACATTATGCTTCATTAAATGACACACCACATACATAAATAACACAACATAAATCAACGAACATAAAAATACTAACAAGAAACATTTAACACAACATTTGGTACAACTTCTTTAACTACTGATTACAACTAGCAGTTTGATTTCATTCTGCCCAAACATCATTTCCCTGGCTTCCTTATCATTCTTGACTCGCACCCACCCACGTCGGGCATCGTGCCTCTCAATACTTTTGATTTTTTCCCCTTCCGGTATGTCTCCTTCTAACCAATGCTTCAACTCCCTCTGTAGTTGCTCTAAACTACAGATGTTCCAGAAAAGCATATCCATAGCCGATTTTTCTTTTGAAAGAATTACTTTTCCCTAGCGGCGAAGATACATCTTGAAAATACTAAAAGGAATTTCAAATGGATGCGAAAAATTGATCACACCACACTTCTATTTATATCAGTGTCAGCACTGTACAAAAATATTAAAATATTAAAAGGTGCCGCCCATTGCAGTGTCGGCATTGTACAAAAATATTAAAATATTAAAAGGTACTGCCCATTGTAGTGCCGGCACTGTACAGAAATAATAAAATATTAAAAGGTGCCGCCCATTGCAGTGTCGGCACCGTACAAAAATAATAAAATATTAAAAGGCGCCGCCTATTGCAGTGTCGGCAGTGTACTACAATAATAAAATAATATTATTAATTAATTTTATTATATAATATTAATTAATATATCTAAATAAAAAAATTAATTTTATTATAAATATTAATATTATTAATATATATTAATTATTATTATTATTATTATTATTATTATTATTATTATTATTATTATTATTATTCATATTATTATATATTAATTAATATTAATTAATATTAACATGTTTTAAACAAAATGAAAAATATAAAAATTAACTTGAACAAAGCCACCCTTTCAATGGACGGCAGAGTGTTTTTTTATATTGTTCCGTCTTTCCAATGGGCGGCAGTCCTTTACTTCCAATTGTTTTTGTTTGAAACTATGGAATTTTGGAATATATGTTAAAACATGTGGCAATTTGGTATATAGTTTCAAAAAGTATTGCAGGTGGGAAAATTTTTCGCAAAAAGTAATAATGGGAGAAGCTAACAATTCTACCTATGTTGGGGAAGTGGAAAATTGACCTTATCATGTTGTGTTTTTCTACTCCTTTTTTGTCTGTTTGTCCCTTCACAGTTCACACTCAATGCCAATTTCGCACTCTGTTTCTCCCGTCACATTCAGTGCTATTTTCGCACTGTACATGATGAAACTTATAATTGTGAGCTTTTTGCTCACACTCACCTTAGTCTAAGAGTGAGTGAGTTCTCTCTTAAAGAGAAGTTTTTGGTTTGTTGACTTTCATAGCTTTGTTTAAAACTTACTAGTACTAACGAAACAGTTGAATGAATATTATATATCAAAAGAGTGAAGCGTGAAACACATTTCCCACTGTCAAGCAAGATATGGAGACAGTTATCCGACAGATATTCATGGGACCTCCGCCATCGATTACCAAATGAATTTAAAAGTATCTTTGCTACCATTTCTTTTCCATAACCAGTAAAAATCCTATGGATTCTGACATGATACATACATTTTTTTACCAATATAAAAGACTCTATTGTTTTATTGAATCAATAATAAATTTACTTTTTGTTTATAAAAATATTTATATCATCAATATGTTAAATTTTCGTTATGAAAATTATATATCCAATCATATACCGCTTAATTAAAACTATCTGAATAAAAACATACATTCAAATTATGAAGAAGATGTTGGTCGGTTCAAATAGTGTATATTCAATTAAACTGTCTTGATTTCAATTTCAATTTGAAAACGATGAAATTGAATGCAATACTGTGAAGTAGAAGGAAAAAGAGTGTATACCATAACAATTTATTGATTATAAAAAAAAATTAACCCTCTTTTCAATTGATATATTATTATTATTATTATTATTATTATTATTATTATTCACGTTAAATTAATTTTAATTGGATTTAGCCATACAGTACTATAGTTGTTGGATTGAAAATTGATTATGATAATGGTTTAAAATTGGATCAAAATCCTTAATGATAAATAATTGAGTTCTAATTCATATAATCTTAAACTATGATATCAAATATAAGCGAAAATATTCAATGATCAATTATATAAAAGTATAACATCAATACTTACTTGTTAAAGTTATAATTTGGAATCACGAAAAGATGAATGATCAAATCTTTCTCTGTATCTCACACTCCCGTTCACAACTTTCAATTGTCAGTTATGTTTCTGATTCTTGTGATTACATAGGAGATCTAATCATATAATATATATAACCCTAGTCCATATCCACTATAGGTCCAAGGTTAAAGCCCACATTTTTTCCCACACCAATTAGGTTTCACCTTTAATTAAAAAAGATCATTTAACCAATAAAAAGGCTTATATATGCACCCCATCAGAATAACGATTAATCTGTTTTTATAATTTAAACAATAATTGATTGTATCCATAAAAAATTAGATAAATCTAACATTTCTTTCATGATGAGCTCATCCATAATATGTAATGGATCTCTCATTTTTGTTGGGTTTTGATCAGTTTTCTGTATTCAAAGGAACTCTGACACCAATGATATATAGTATGTGGTATCATATTATCGGAAATGAGAGAAGAGAACAATGGCAGCTTTTTGATGGGTCTGCCGACCTACCAAAGTCCAAGGGCGCAAAATCACTCAATTATCAAGATGCTCATTCACTAACACCTTTCAATTTATAAGCAGCATACTATTTAATTCTTACCTTACCTATCAGGGTGTTGATATAATTATAGCATTACTACCAAGTTGTGCAAGAGACTCGTGCAAACTTGCATAGCAAAGAACACATTATCTATTGTTTCTTATTTATGCACGTGTTTCTTTCAGGATAACAATTAGCTAATGTTTCCAAAAAAATCCGAATAGCTCAAGATTTCTAACATTAATCAAAGTTGGGAACGGAAGCTTGGGGGACAGAGTTCAAATCCTCTTCTTAACTATATTACAACAACAGTTTTTGAAGATCATATAACCTAATTCCAATTCGACTTCCATTGAAATAATTAGGTGGCTAGTAAGCACATTATGTGCGTAAGGATCGCACGTAAACAAAGCTTAAAATGCAAAGCCGCTAACATCTTATTCATTGTGGAAATAAAATTTCACGTGTTTGTAGAGAGAGAAACTCTGGCCTCTCTCTAAACTTATCGTGTACTATCCTCTCTTATCCCTTTGATTCTGAGAGCATCCCTACAACAACTCTGAGTTTGTTTCACTACCGACGACCTGTTCGTCTCTTTCCCAGCTTCTGCTGGCTTTCGTCCTTTCCTTTTGTTTGTTTGACCGGAGTTTCCAAGGTTCGGATAACAATTTGAGGCTATAGGGTTTGGAGGTTCTGAGTAATCCTTTTCCGTGTGTCATTTACAATGGAGCAATGGAGAAATATACAGCTTTCAAAGGAAGAAGAAGAAGGAATCAATGCGGATCTTGAGGAGGTGTGTGAAGGTGAGTTTTTCAAAGAACTCTTGCCGGAAAGCTATGGACGGAAAGTGGTTTCAACTCGCGAGCTTTCACCAGCACTATATTGAGTGCTTGGAGGCTAAAGAATCCAGTGGAGGTTCAAGAGTTAAGTAAGAACTTGTTCCTGTTCAGATTTGCTACAAGAAGAGATCTGGAGAACGTATTGAAGAACGGGCCATAGAGCTTTGATAGAAATTTGTTGGTGTTGAGCAGAATCTCTGGAGAGGAACAACCTTCTGATCTGAACTTGCATTACAGTACGTTTTGGGTTCGTGTCTATGAGTTACCTCTCATGCTTAGATTTGAAGCCATGGCAAAGAAACTTGGTGGTATTCTCGGGCATTTGAGGAATTAGACTCCAAGGAAGCCCATTGCAACAGACGTTTTCTAAGGATTAAAGCCTCAATCGAGATGAAGAAGCCTCTTAAAAGGGGAACAGTGGTGAGATTTAAAGATAAGAACTTGAGGGTGCATTTCGAATACGAAAGGTTACCTAACTTTTGTTTTGTTTGTGGAAGACTCGGTCACCAGCTGAAAGACTGTGAGACGGTTAGGGATCTTAGTGAGGAAGGATTTGAAGACCTAGAGGAGTAGGACCTGTCGTTTGGAACATGGTTGAGGGAATCTCCTTTACCTAGAGTCCAAGAGGAGGTTAAGAAGAAGGAGTCAACATCGAGCTCGTGTAGCAAAAAATTGTTTAATATCTCTTCGAGCCATAGCCGGTGTGAGGAGAAAGGGAAAGAGAAGGAAAGAGAGGAATGGGAGGTAGAGCAGCGAAAGGATTTTGGTTCTGTAGGCAAGGATCAACAACTTATCATAATAAAAGAAAGGGGAGTAACAGGTACTGTTTTGGAGGAAAATACGAAGCAACATGATAAGGAGCCAATAAGAGCCACCTTGGAAATAGAAGCTATGGCCGAATCTTTTGGAGTGGTTGACATCTCCAATGTGAGCAAAGGAAAAAAAGAGAATCTAACTGAAGCTAAAGGGAAGCGCAAGAAATGGACCAGGAGACAAAATTCAAGGAAGGCGAGTCAAGCAAAGGAGTTATAAAATGAGATTGAATGTGGGAAACGTAATTTGGTGGATGTGATGATTTTCGATGGCACACTGGAAAGTTGTGAAAAAGGAGAAAACAAGCTGAAAGGGCACGGAGAAGATATTGGTACTGCTTCTACGAACTTACCAGATGTGGTGTTGGAGACCCAACACCGCCTACACCAATGAAGCTCTTGAGTTGGAACTGCAGGGGATTGGGGAGTCCCCGTGCAGTTTGAGCCTTGTTAAGGCTCCTTAGACTCGAAAAACTCGACTTAGTGTTTTTAATGGAGACAAAACTCAAATACCAAGAGGTGCAGAAGTTAAAATTGAGAATGGAGTTCAATAGCTGTCTGAATGTCGATTGTACAGGATTCGGGAAAAATCGTGCAGGTGGTTTAATTTTATTGTGGAAGGAGAGTCTGCATGTGGAGATTACTTCATTTTCGCTCAATCATATAAGTGGCCATGTCAAGGATTTGCTGGAAGAAGATGGTTGGGATTTTAATGGAGTGTGTGGTTTCCCTGATGAACAATTAAAAAGAGAAACTTGGAACCTTCTACAACGGTTGGTGCGCTCTGGTGGTAAAAATTCAATTTGTTTCGAAGATTTTAACGACGTGCTTACTGCGGAGGACAAAAAAGGGGGTAATGTTAGATCATCTCAACAATTGTTTTGGGGCAGATAAGCCATTGATGCCATTGGAGTCTCGGAATTGGAATTCAAGGGTTACAGGTACACTTGGACAAATGGCAGACGTGGAAATAACAACATACAATGCAGGTTAGATAGAGTTTTTGCTTCTAACGGATTCATAAACAGGTTCACTCCGATAATGGTTATCCATCTTCCAAGGCATGGATCAGATCATGTAGTTATCAGGATGGATCTTGAGGCTGACTTGGGTGAGAAAGAGAGGCGAAGGGCTTACCAATTTAAGTTTGAGGAAAGTTGGAGTAAAGATCCTAGCTGTGAGAATTTGATTCGGGAAATCTGGTGCAGTAGCCATTCACAGACAGTGGGCAAGTTACTAGAAATGCAAAATATAAGTGATCACTTCAAAAACTTCAGGCTTAGTGAAGTGTCAAAAGAGCTAAAGCGCATTGAGGAATAGCTTAAGGATGATTCGAGATGGGACTCAAGCGAGAGCTCCATTCAAGTTTACAAAGCCTTGGAGGACCAGAGAAATAAGTTGCTGAGAATTGAGGAAATTACGTGGAGGCAAAAAAGCCGGGAAGTGTGGCTGCAACACGGGGATAAGAATACCAAATTCTTTCATAAAAAAGCTGAACAGAGAAGAAAAATCAACAATATTTCAAAACTGAAAGATGATAATGGTCGTTGGTGGAGAGGTGCCGATAATTGTGAAAGACTATTGTCCAGGTATTTTGAAAGCATCTTTGAGACTTTTAATCCTAGGCACATGTCTGAGGTCTGTGATGTAGTCAGGGGCAGGCTGATTGCTAATCAAATCAGCTGGTGTGAAGCAAGTTTTTCTATAGAGGAGGTTAAAGACTCTCTTGCACAGATGCATCCTTTGAAAGCTCCGGGTCCAGACGGTCTTCCAGCGATGTTCTACCAGAAGTATTGGAGTGTTGTGGGGGCTGAAGTTAGTGCCTTGGTGCTAGAAATTCTTAATGGTAATAGAGATCCGAGTAACATCAATACCACACACATAGCCTTAATTCCGAAGGTTAAAAATCCTTCGTCCCCGAAGGAGTTCCGGCCTATCAGCCTATGTAACGTGGTCATGAAGTTGGTGACAAAGACGATAGCTAATAGAATGAAGAAGATCCTGCCAGAGATCGTCGACGAGGAGCAAAGTGCCTTTATTCAAGGACGGTTGATAACGGATAACGCGTTAGTAGCGATGTAATGCTTCCATTGGCTCAAGAAAAAGACGAAAGGAAAAAGAGGACATATGGCGCTAAAACTGGACATGTCAAAAGCGTATGACCGACTGGAGTGAGATTTTGTGATCCATGTCCTCTCTTCAATGGGTTTCCCTCCTCATTTGGTGGAACTCATTAGGAGATGCATTTCTTCCGTGTCCTATTGTGTGCTAGTTAACGGACAACCGGGGAGGAAAATTCTGCCCTCTAAGGGTCTCCGTCAAGGAGACCCACTCTCATCTTATTTGTTTGTTCTTTGTACAGATGTGTTATCGGGTCTCATCAAGAAAGCGGTGGTGGAGAAGAAGATTCATGGTCTAAATATAGCCCTGAGTGCTCCCAGCATTTCACATCTATTTTTTGCAGATGATTCTCTGTTGTTTATTCGAGCAAACCTCTCAGAAGCGGCGTGTGTCTTGGATATTTTACACAAGTACCAACGTAGTTTAGGCCAGCTGGTGAACTTAGACAAGTCGGAGGCTTCCTTTAGTCGAAACATGTGCGATAATGAGAAAGATATTATCCAAGAAAGGATGGGAGTAAAGACAGTGGAGAGTCATTCCAAGTATCTAGGCTTACCGGTGGTGTTCGGAAGATCTAAAAAGGAGGTGTTTGCAATGATAGTGGAGAGGGTTTGGAAGAAGATAAAGGGATGGAAGGAGAAATTTTTATCTCGGGCAGGAAAAGAAGTCTTAATTAAAGCAATCGCGCAAGCTATCCCGAGTTATATTATGAGTTGCTTCAAACTTCCAGAGGATAATTGCAAAGAAATAGAAAGCTTAATCGCAAAGTTCTGGTGGGGAGCCCGGGATGGCGAACAAAAGATCCATTGGATGCGATGGGAGAGATTAGCAAAGGCGAAATGGGAGTGAGGTCTCGGCTTTAGAGGAATCTCTGAATTCAATGTCAGCCTTCTGGGCAAGCAGTATTGGAGATTATTGACCAAAGAAGGATCAATGGTTGAGAGAGTTTTGAAAGGTATATATTATCCCCGTGGTGATATCGACAAGGCTAAAGTGGGTTATTGTCTTAGCTACTCATGGAGAAGTGTACTTTTGTCCAGGAACATAGTGCAAAAGGGAGCCATATGGAGAATTGGAACTGGAAATAATATGTTGGTGCTCCAAGATATGTGGGTTCCTACTGTTAACGGTTTTAAGGTGACTGGCTGCCATGGCAGTTGGGGGGCTGATTTCAAAGTGGCGGATCTCATTGATCAGGATAACCGCAGCTGGAAACAGGATGTGATAGAAGCTAATTTTGACAATGACATGGCTTTATCCATTCTTAGCATTCTACTCTCCATGCGTGCTTCTTAAGATGATATTGTGTGGCATTGGGAAAACGATGGCATTTACTCGGTAAAATCTGCGTATCACCTTTGTATGTCGGATAAAGCCGCTATGCAACCGAGCCCTTCGCGCACTATTAAGCGGAAAGTCTGGCAGCTTATTTGGAATGTTCCTCTCAGCAACAAGGTGTGTAATTTTCTCTGGAGAGCCACCAAGAACATTCTCCCGACGCACGGGAACCTGAGGAAAAAAGGTATAATGCTGGATCCATCTTGCCCCATGTGTAATAACGTTGTAGAGTCTGTTGATCATCTTTTTATGCAGTGTGATTTTGCAAGACAAGTCCTATTCTCTTCCTTCCTAGGGCTGAGAGTGCAGGAAGGAATTGAATTTATGGATTAGGTGGAATTGATGCTGAAGGGCAGTGACAAATGGATCTCCCAGATGTTTGGATCACTGCTGTTTGGTATTTGGCATGCAAGAAATCAATTGGTGTTCCAGGCTAAGGGAGCTAGCCCTATCAATGTAGCCAGAGATACTAGCCTTCATGTTGCAGATTTCAACAGGTGGAATACGGCTATTTGCATTAAGAATAAAATCCCTGTGGTGGAAGATTATGGGAGTTTGGGTCTTCATACAATCCAAGTTGATGCCGGTGTTTATCAGGATGGTTTTGTTGCTTTTAGGTGTGCTATCTGTGACGAAAACAAGAAGATTATTCTATCAGCTAGCAAGCGAGAGAGAATGAATCCGGATCCGCTTATCGCTAAAGCTCTAGCTATAAGGTGGTGTTTGGAGCTTGCTAAGGACATCAATATTGCTAAGGTGTTGATACAGTCTGACTCTAAATATGCAATAGATTGCCTGAATTTCTGCATTGACATAGCGGATATAAAGCACTTAGCGGAAGATTGTCGTAATTTAGCTAGTAATTTTGATTTGGTTTCCTTTATGTTTATTCCTAGAACTTTGAACTCTTTGGTTCACAACCTTGTAAAGGTATGCCATTTGTTTGGAGATAGGACTTGATTTCGGGTCTATCCTATTCAGTCCGATTCTGCCTCGATTTCGGTCTTTTCTTCTCTTTAATGAAAATACCGTTTCCATAAAAAAAACATCTTATTCATTGTAGTACCTTTTTTTTGTTTAAATTGGTATCATCATTAACCAAAGCTATAAAACAGCTACAACTGGTAGATATTACACTTAGGTCACAAGTACACCTATAATTAAAAGTAAATATACAATCACATTAACTAGCTGGTTCCTCTATTGGCATTGCTCATTTTTCTGACTCATGGTTTATTTAGATTATTTCAATGTAAACTTGGAATTTAATTATTGGATCAGTTACGGAAAAATAGGCCTTGGCAATGGAATAGCACTTCCCGAATTCTCGCTTTTTCACTTAATGAAGGTATTAAAATAATAATTTTCTGAACACATACAACTACCACATTAATCCACACATTTCACTTTGCTTCCTTTACTAATCACTTAATTATATATCGCTTTAATGAATGCTAGATTATTTTATTCATGATTGATTGATGATTTTTTTTGCCAAGAGAAATTTGATTCCTATCCAAGAACTTCTATAAATTATTGTGTGTGATTATCACTAAAGTAAGATCACTCTTTTTAATTTATAAAAACCTCTTTGTAGTTTGAGGAATGGTTTTCAGTAGTTACTATGTTTGACTTCCTAAAGGAGGACAATTGTATGTAAAGAATGTAGTTAATTAAGGATATAACTATTGGAAATGCTTTGGTCTAAGGGATTTATTTGCTCAAAGGAAATAAATTTCTAAACCCAATGTATGCTCGTTGAGTGGTATATTCTTGAAATTTCTGGATGAAGTTGTTTGAGGTGCTTTGGTTTAGAGAATTTATCTACCTAAAGGAGATAGATTTTCAAACCGAATCTATGATCATTGAGTAACTCATCAGAGGTTCTGACCTTGGTTATAACCTGGGTTTTACGCATTCCATCCAAAGGGGATTGCGTGATAATGTTGGCCTCTTCATGATATCTTATGTTCATTAAAGCTATATCTTGCCTTTATTATTTGTTCTAACACATTCATGTTTTGTCTCAACTATGATCTTCTCTATGAACAACTATTCTGCTTATATTGAGATCCTGAATGAGTCTAATTTTAAGAAATGGAAAAAAATACTTAGAGTTTTCATTAGGGATGGTTAATCTTGACATGAAAGTGCGTGAAACCAAACTTGTGGTCAAGGATCAGAGTACACCTGAAGAGAAATAAAAATTAGCTAATTGGGAGAGGAGTGACTGACTTAGCTTGTGTGCTATTAAGATGGCCATTTCTGAGCATTTGATAAGTGGATTGCCTGAGAAAGAGAATGCTGAAGAATATCTTACTGTTATTGGAGAGAGGTTTCAGATGGATGTTAACACTGCTTTTCTAAATGGTGATCTTAATGAGGAGGTGTACATGCAACGACCCGAGGGTTTTGTGATAAGTGGTAATGATCATTTGGTTTGTCAATAGAGAAAATCTATTTATGGTTTGAAACAAGCTTCCAGATAATGGTACTTGAAATTTGATAAGGTGGTGACTTCATTGGGTTTTAAAGAAAATAAATTCGATCGGTGATTTTATCTTAAGGTCAGTGGGAGCAAATTCATCTTTCATGTGTTATATGTTAATGATATTTTGCTTGCCAGTAGTGATCTTGGTCTACTTCATGAGACTAAAATTATGCTAACCAAGTTCTTTGATATAAAAGATCTTGGTGAAGCATCCTTTGTGTTGGGAATTGAAATACACAGAGATAGATCACGTGGTGTACTTGGCTTGTTATAAAGGGCTTATATCGATAGAGTCTTAGAGAGATTCAATATGCAGAACTGTAAGCTAGAGGATGTTCCAATTACTAAAGGAGACAAATTCAGTAAATATCAATGTCTTAAAAATGAGATTGAGCGGGCAGAGATGAATGTAAAACCATTTGACAGTGCATTGGGCAACTTGATGTATGCTTAAGTATGCACTAGGCATGAAATTTCTTTCATAGTTGGCGTCTTGGGACGATACCACTCTAATCCTGGGAATGATCATTGGATTGATAATAACAAAGTGATGAAATGTTTACAGAGAACCAAAGAGTATATGCTTATTTTTAGGAGAGTTGGCAACTTGGAAATAGTTGGGTTTACTAACTCTGATCTTATTGGATGTGTTAATGATATAAAATCTACTTTTGGTTACATTTTTATGCTGGCCGGAGGTGCAATATCTTGGAAGAGTAAATAGAAAAATCTTGTTGCCTCCTCTACCATGCAAGCATAGTTTATAGCTTGTTATGCTGCTACCACCTATGTTGTTTGGTTAAGAAATTTAGTGATTGGACTTTGTATTGTTGATTCTATTGCTAAGCCACTAAAGCTTTTCCGTGGTAACAATACAACTGTGTTCTACTTTAAGAATAATAAAACTTCTAGCCATTCTAATCATTTGGAATTAAAGTATTTAATAGTCAGAGACCTTGTAAAGAAAAATGACATTGTTATTGAGTACATTGGTACTGATTTGATGCTAGTTAATCCCCTAACTAAGGGACTTAGGCCCATTGTGTTCAAAACCCATGTTGATAGCATGGGCATGTGAGTTTTTTTGATGTACCTGGTTATTAGGAGTTTGTGCTTTATGTCATTTTCTTATCATGATGTATTTTATTTTGGATACTTTAAGTGTTGGATTGTTAAGTACTTTCTATTTTAAGCAATTGATATTACAATAAATATTGTTATTATTATTTGTCATTGTTTATCTATGTATCAATTGTTAAAATTGGGACTCAGTGTCATTGGGACCACAGTGCCTATGGTCGACACTAGTTTGGAGTTTGAGGCATGATTATAATTTTGACCTCGACATCTTCGGGACCATTATACCGATGGTCGACGCCATATTGGAGATGAGGTATGATTTTAAGCTCTGCATTGTCAAGACCACTGTGCCGGTGGTCGACGTCATATTGGAGCCGAGGAATTATGATTTGTAAAACCTTGCAATTTCTTTTGCTTTAATGTATTTGAGAGAAATTGTTAAAGACTGACAAAGAAAATAGCAGTTGGTTGTTGGATCACATTGGCATATGTTATTTTCTTTCCACACTCCACACTGATGACTAGTTGACGAAGTCCGTAATATTTGTAACCACATAAGATTTTATGTAAATGAAGGATATAACAATCACCGTGATTCAATACTACTTGCCTTTTGTTGGATGGAGTCATATTCAAACACTGCACCTGAAATCATGCATTTTCTTAAAATGCAGTTGTATTTTAAGGAATTAGTCATTAACCCGAGAGTCGTTTTCAAAATGTATTTTAAAATAAAAATCACACAATTGATTTTGCCCAAGTGGGAAAATGTTAGATTTATCTAACTTGTTATGGGCTACAATCAATTGTTGTTTGTTTGTGAAAAACGGGTTAATCGTGATTCTGCTGGGGACCAGGGTTACTCAGACACTCAGTCTTTTAATTAAAAGGCTGAGTGTCTGAAAACTGATTGGTGTGGGTAAAAGTGTGAGTTTTAACCTTGGGCCCATAGTGGGTAGGGACTAGGGTTATATATATTATATGGCTAGGTCCCCTATGTAATCACAAGAATCATAAACATAACTGATGGATCCATAACTTGCCTCATTGAGAGTTGTGAACGGGAGTGTGAGATACAAAGGAAGATTCGATCATTCATCTTTTCGAGATTCCGAATTATGACTTTAACAAGTAAGTATTGATATTCTAATTTCATATAATTGATCATTGAATATTTTCGCTTACACAATATACTTTTTCTCGTTTATAAAATATTTGTATCAACAATACACTTTTTCCGTTTATAAAAATATTTGTATCAACAATATTTTTTTTTTGTTTATAAAAATATTTGTATTAATAGTAGATTTTTTTCATTTATAAAAATATTTGTATCAGTAATACACTTTTCACATTTATAAAAATATTTGGATTAACAATGTATTTTTTTGTTTGTTTATAAAAATATATGTATCAACAATAAATTTTTTCTCATTTATACTCAATTCCACCACCACAACCAAGTTCAAGAAGCTGAACTCCACATGCACATCAACCCAAAAGCCATTAGATCTCATGAAAGCGAGTAACAAAACTACAAAATCCACCACCACCGATAAAAACAAGCAACTAAAAACTCAAACTCACGACATAAACAAAAAACCTAAGATACAAACTCCGCCTAGCCAGACATTGGAAGAAAAAGAAGACGAAGAAGATGATGATTTCGTTTGACTCTCAGTGTTCAAAGATCTACCAAACAAATTTCACCGCACACTAAACTCAGGCCTAGAACGAATCTCAACAACCTCAAAAGCCTACATAACAAATGCTAACAATGAAATGACAAAAGGATCCATCTACGCTCTATTTAATCTATAAAACCAACCAGAAAAAAATATGACTAGAGAACGTAAAATAAGGCAGAAAATTTGTAGATAAATATGATGCTTACCTGCAATATAGTTAGATCAAGATATATGATAATGACTTGAAACAAACATAAATAAGTTATATTAGAACATTGTTTATCCCCCATTAAGCAAGAAACATATAGACCACCGATTTATATCTGAAGATCGAGACAATATAAAAATTGTTCCACCTTGATTGCAACTTTATTTTGAAGGCCATTGTTTAACCCAATAAAGAGTTCAACGACAACGGATATTCAACGGAATCAGAAATCCCAACCTATTTTATTAAAAGTTACAAAATGTTAGTGACATATATATGCTAGGATTTTGAATAAGTAAGTGCCGAAAGTGATCATTAGAAAATTACCTCTAACATTGTCGCCCAGAGCTGTGCAACTAATACTCCCAATAATTATATACTCTTATTGTCCCAAAGAACAAAACTCGAACAAAACCCACCTTGCTTAACGTCAATTTTAATCTTATACCTAGGAAAAATAGATAATACAACTTAAGACGCAATTCAGTATGGGGTACATAAATAATAATGAAGAACATAAATAAAAAAGTTTTAGACTTGAATATGTGTTTCTGTTGTATGGCCATCTCCGCAAATAAAAGGTGCATTATGCCCCTTTGCAACCTTTGGGAATCGATGGGAGGCTACCCTCTCTGGAGAAAAACATATATAGTGGAAGAATGTATGGAACTTTCCCATGGGGATGTTGGATTGGTCAGGTTTCCTTACACATTCTTCAACGATTTTTTAGCCATATCGCACTAACATTTTCAAGTGCAAGAAGACAAAGTTTCAAAGGGGAAAAGAGGTCATTTCTTAAGAATGAAGAGGAAATAAAAGTATAAAAGGAAGTGACTCTAGTTCTTCCTACTCTTATGTACTGGAAACAAAGAAAGAAATGTGTCCTATCAACAGTCACATTTCTCACATGTAATACTTAAGTGTTTCAATTTCTAATAATGATGATAATAATGTCTCCAAATAGGCATTTGATGTTCCAAATAGTAGAAGCGCAAAGGAGGGTGATCGGAGGCCGAAGGGGAAACTCTTAAAACCCTCACCTTGATATTCAAGCGCGATAGCTTAATGGGCAATTATTTTGGACCAACCACATCTCCCTCGGACCGACCACTTGGAGATAGGCCACCCCGTGCCGAAACCTATCAACTAACTACACCGTCTTTTTTCTAGAAACTTCTTCTTACCACAAAACTATTATGCAACTCACTGCAGGGGATCTACGCCTCGAGCACATCTAATGGTCCTCCACATTCTACACCTGAAAGATAGCAAAATAGTTATTCTTCTCCCTATATATAGGGAATGATACCATTTTAGGTAACAAGTTTCAAACATAATTTTGAATACTCTATACTCTTTCACATACTGACTTGTGTGTTAGAATGCTAACCTTGCAGGTACACCCTAGCTCCACCACATCGGAAGCCTTACTTCACCATAGCTGCCACGTCCATCTCTAATTTTGGTTATAAAATTAAACACAGAGGTTGGAATCTATTGCATTCCATGTAACTGTAAGTGATATTCTTGATGAGACGATATTGAGGATCGTTGGTTGATAAATATGAGTTGATTAAGGTAATTGACTCAAAGATAGGTGGTATGACATATCTTGTTTGAATGTCTTTCATGTAGGACAGAAATGTGCTAACACCTTAATGCTTCTAGATATCTGATTAATAAACATGTCGATTTAGAGGGATGCATCTCAAGGTTGACATTACCTTTCAACATCAATAACACTTATTGCTTGTTTAGCCGTAAAATCTTTGCATGTTGTTCATCAATGTTTAGGTGATCGAAACCTTCAAAAATTGCACCTTATGGTTTCAAGTCTATCAAAAGTGTCTACCTTAGAATGCAAGTCGTGTCAGTTCTAAAAATATAATAGAAGTTTCTTTCCCGACATAGTCAATAAAAGAGCCACGTCTCCTTTTGTTTTAATTTATTTTTATATTTAGATTTATAGTTGTGTGGTTTTATGTTTAGGTTATCAATATTTGGTTACCTTTATTGATGATTTTTCTAAATACACTTAAATATTTTTAATGAAAAATCGCTTAGAACTTTTATCAATCTTTCAAACTTTCTTCTCTAATACCATATAAAATTATATAAATTTTGTATGTCTTTAGTTAGATCACACTACTTGTATTTATAATAGTTTTATAATAAATATATTGGATATTAATAAATAAACACTGACCTAGGTAATTGTATAGTCTAAGAATACTAACAACCAAAGTTAGATTATCTACAATCTTAATTAATTCTAACAATGTAACAATGACTATATTAATAAAATAATGTACATCCTCTAAAATAAATTATATACAAATTAATTAATAATCATTAATATAAAATAATAACTAAAAAATATAACATAAATGTCATTTATCATTGTCATGACTAATAACAAGATAAAATGAAACTTTTATTAATTCATTAAGAATTCAAAGACAAAATTTCACAAATAAATAAATTTCACAAATAAGACTTCCTTGCTTAAACCCTTCAGTTTTAAGACTTCTCCTTAGACCCTCTGTCCAAGACTTCCCTGCCCAGATTCCACAAATCCAAGACTTTTGCTTAGAACTGCAGTCCAAGAATTCCTGCTTAAATCACACGGATTCAAGACTTCCCTGCTTAAGCCCTCCAGTCTCAAGACTTCTACTTAGACCCTCGGTCCAAGACTTTCTTGCTTAATCAACAACTAAAGAAGACTTAAATGCTCTAGAACACATCAGGTGACTTACTTGGCTCAAGCTTCACAGAAAGAGACTTTGATGCTCAAGCACATAGCAAGAGACTTTATCTAAACTACTAAGCAACATGTTTAGTAAAATAGAGAACAAGGTGTACTTGATACATAATCAGAGGTACAGGGTAATAACTATAACAAAGATCACAACACTTAAGATTTCTAAGATATTCAATATTTAAGAAATCTTAAGGCTTTGTACAATTTACAACATATAACAGAATTTTTGTATTCTCGATTGTGCTGTTATTGTTGATCTTTTTATTCTTCCATTCTGATAGAAGCATGAAACGCTTCTATCCTTTATGGCTCTTCTTCTTTATTTTCCTTATTCCTTGTTCCTTGTTAAAAATCCATCTTGAATCTCCAGCTGCTTATATAGCAATTTTAGAGGAATAGACGTTGGAAGAGATAACTTGTACAAGTGTCTTTGTTACTTCATAGTACAAGAGACGTTGAAGATAGATACACCAAATGATCTTGATCCATTGTGTAACATGTTTAACCATTGTGTCTTACTTGTGATCTTGTACTATAGATTCGTTGAGATTAGATATCCATAAAACATGTCAACTCTTCTTGAGCCTTGTGAACACAAACTCTAGTTGACAAACTGATTTAACATTGTAGCTTGCTTTCTGCAGTACGAATAACTTATCTTTATCACTGGTTCTAAATGATCACCAGAAGCTGATACATTTAATAAGTTTAGAGACAATATATTGCTCGTCTGATGCTGAGGCCTTCATCTTCAGAGTCTACGCAAACCTATATTATCAATTTTCACTTAAAGAACATTCTTCAGATTCTGAACCGCCGGAGGCCAATAACTTAGCTTCTCTCATGTGCGTCCTTATATCATATTATGAATATATTCTTGTTTAAGATTTATAACCTGCACACTTATAACACACATTAGATAACACCATTGTTCTTTCAATACTTTGTTATTATTAAAACCCAAATGATATATGTCATGAACAAATCTTGTTCTAACAATCTCCCCCTTTTTATGATAAAAAACATAAGTATTTAAAGAACAATGTTGGACTATTTTAATTTTCTTGGCAACATCAGGGTCTAAGGTTTGTAAGCTCCTCCTGAGTCTAATAGTCAAAGGTTGAGTTTTATAAGCTCCCCATAAGTTCTATATTCAAGAAAACTAAAATATGTCAATGTTGGGCTATTTTAATTTTCTTAGCAACATCAGAGTCTGACATTTGTAAGCACCCTCTAAGTTTAATAGTCTAAGGTTGAGGTTTGTAAGCTTCCCTTTAGTTCTATATAAAAGAAAATAAAAATATATTTTAATTTACTTGGCAACATCAGGGTCTGAGGTTTGTAAACTCCTCCTGAGGCTAATAGTCCAAAGGTTGAGGCTTGTAAGCTCCACCAAAGTTCTACTATCAAGAAAACTAAAATATTTTTCCCTGGTAATAACCAAAATAACAAAAATAATAGAATTTTAAATAATTAAAATAAACAACATTAAAACTAAATACCATTAAAACTGAATGGGTTCAGATTCTTTATTAATTACTTCTATATCTTTGTCCCCCTTTTGTCACATCAAAAAGAAAAAAATAAGAAGAAAGAAATGCATTCATAAATGCAAAGCAGATCATTATTACGTGATTGTATCCCAAGTAGGAGAAAATGATTCAAGTAGTAGAGAGCATTAAAATCTTATACAGTGCATCTTTAATAGTTATTGGTTGTAACATTTCCAAGGACCAAGAAAAGGATTTCCATAGTTTAGGTTACCCAGACTCCACTATAAAAGCAACTTAACCATAAGTCATTTTCATTAACATCCGTTAAAGAAATCATAGAAGCAACATCTGAGAGCACCAACATTTCTATCATAACAGAAATTTCAGAAGATACTACTAGTTTGGGGACACAAAGTCTTCAGAAATCAATAACTTCTGAAGTTTCTGAAACTGGATCCTTATCTACTCTACTGAAGTATTATGAGGAGGGTTCATCATCAGCAGTAATGAGGCCTTCTGAAGCCGGTCCATCAATTATTGTTCTGAAACCTAAGAAGAAGTCAATAAAGAGGAGAAAGAAGAAAAAGAAGAAGAACAAAGATAAGATGACGTTTCAGATAGTTATCTCTGATTGCAAGGATGAGGATGAGCTGGACATTGATTGGGGAAACTGGATGAGTCGTAGGGCTTTAGAGGAGTTAGATTAGTTTAACCTTAATATCCTCTGTCCTTTATGCAATTCTTCCTTTTTTATTAACAAAAGAGTGTTTTGACCATTATTAAATTTGCATAAGTACAATTTTTTCTTTTCCCTATGATTTTCTGATAAATACATAAACGAAGTAAAAAGGCGAACAAATGAACTAATAAAGCCAACAGATAGATGCTAAGATGACATTTATAGTTGTCTTAAGAGATTCTTTTTTAGGTTAATATACTAGACATCATTTCCCAAGAGTCAGACATTAAAAGATTGATTTGACTAATCAATATTGAAACTCTAAACACTCAAGATAACAGATGAATAGTCACTATAAAATGTTCAACAAACTATCTTTCTGAATCAATTAATCTTTATAAAACCAAAAATGTATAAGCAGAAGAAAATCTGGTTTCCAAAGAGAGATTTTAGAAAGACAACAATACTGAATGCAACAACTCAAGCAAACGAGAAGAATGTAGTAGCTGAAGCATCTTCAAGCAAGATGATTTCTTCAGAGGCACATACGTCTTCAGCAACCTTTGTTGAGACGCAAAGAAGAAAAAGAACTTCCAGGTAAAAACGCAGGAATCTTATGAGGAAGGAAGCTGTTGAATTTGCATAGAAAGATTGGGAAGATTATTTAAACAATCTAGATATGTCAAATAAGCCTAGGGAATTCCTTAGAATAGATTCAAATGTCTAGAAATTATTTGATAACATATATTAACTTCCAATTGATGAGTATGTTGCAAGTGTTTTAAGTTTTAGTCCTAATTTTTTATTCTCCAAACAACATAAAAAATGCACGTATAACATTTAAGACACACAAGAATATGAACAATAACAATGAACAAATTATTAACAACAAGATTGCTTAATACAAGATGTTTAATAATTACTAGGCATATATTTGCAGAAATCCAGCATCAGAATCTCTCATAGATAGCTTCAAGCTTTTCTCTCCATATTTTAGAAGAATCGTTCTCAGAACTTATGACAACTTCTTGTTGGATCAACAGTTCAGAAAGAACTCGTCCGTAAGGAATGAAAAATGTCTTTCCCTTGTGAAAGGATGAAAGAGTCTTCTTAAGATAGTCAAACATAATTTGAGGAAGATGAATATGCAAGTCTAAATTGAGAAGAAGTAGTAAATATTTTTCAATAGAGTCCATAAGGTCTAGATCCTTGTCCTTAGGTAGCAAGTTTGAGTTCAGAATCTGATTCCAAATAATTACATCAGAACGAAGATTTGAGACCAGAGAAAAGTTTGATGGATCTATAAAAGTTTGCCATGTAGGAAGATAGTAATCCTGAATAAAAGTACCTGTGAGTTCTCCAATCTCCTTATAGTTGATTACATTAGCAATCGTCTTAGAGGTTACTGTTATAGAAACACCAGAAACCTTGGAAAGAATATCATACTCAGAATTTAGCTCAACAATGGAAGCATTAACTAAAAACTCTTTGACAAGATTTGGATAAGTAAAACCACATAGCATATCAAAGTATTCATTCCAACATTGTTCATAAATAGTCTTCCAGAAGTTATAACCTTGTTTAAGCAGCCCTTCAAAATTAACAAATTTTTCATTGATGACAACTAGTTGATTCGGTGAAGAATTGACTAGAGAATTCATCTCAAGTTTGGTTTGATCAACATACAAAAGAAAAACAAATAACAAGAAAATATCTGAATAAGATTCTGACCACTGAGGAATAAGAATCTTGTCAAAGTGACATAAAAGGTGACACAAAATAATGTTTCACAAAGACAAGGGATAGAGACCATATACATATAAAATAAGAAAACATCATTACCCAAAGGTCTTTACTCAGCAGACTTCTTGAATACACTAAATGATTTTCAAATTTATGGAATGTTAAGTAAGACAAGGATTTTAAAATGATTCTTACTTAAACTGCTTCATCAGAAGTAAAGATTCCTTTTCTGAATCTCAGAGACTGACAATTTTTCAGCAGCTATCTGTCATCAGAGTCTAGTAGGATTAGACTTCGTGTGAGACATCTTCTGTTAATTATTAGTCTTTGATATTCTATTTAGAGTCAAGTATTTTCTCTAGAAACTAGAGTCATGCTTGATTTATGAATATTGAATTAGTTTCCTTGACCACTAACTAGCAGTAGTATTTGTACATGTCAAATATATTCTCCTAGTTGAGCTGTATAGTCGACCAAGACCGAGTATAAATCTAGTTGGTACCAGGCCCAACTATCTGGCCGAGTTGGTACCAGGCCCAGTTATCTGGCCGAGTTGGTACCAGGCCCAACTATCTGGCGAGTTGGTACCAGGCCTATCTATCTGGCCGAGTTGGTACCAGGCCCAGTTATCTGGTCGAGTTGGTAACAGGCCCAGCTATCTGGCCGAGTTGGTACCAAGCCTAATTTACTGGCCGAGTTGGTACCAGGCCTAGTTATCTGCCTGAGTTGGTGTGAGACCCAGCTATCTGGCCGAATTGGTACCAGGCCCAGTTATCTGGCCAAGTTGGTACCAGACCCAGCTATCTGGCCGAGTTGGTACCAGGCCCAGCTATCCGGTCGGGTTTGTTGGTTATCCTGTTCAGAACTCAATAGACGTCAGTTACGAACCATTGATGGGACAATTACACTTGGTTAAGTATAGCCTGTTACTAAATTAATGGTTGTCTGTTACTAACATTATGAAGTGGTTTAATGGCCATAAAACCTAGAATAACCCTATATAAAGGGTCCTAGAAGAGGAACAAAAGGGGGGCTCTGCTACATTCATAAGCAGACAATACACAATACACACTACATACTAAGGGGCTCCCGCACGAGGGATAAGCAAGATCAGCATCTTGGGACGGCATACATACGCTTGTATAGCTCCCAAATCCTCAAATATACTCAAATAGTATAGACAGCGTAGTCTTCCCTGCCCTAAGGTAGGAGACCAGCACTTTTGGTGTATCTAACCATTTTTGGCTAGAACATTTGGCGCCTACCGTGGGGCTCCGTTAAAACTTTCCCGGGCCACACAAGATATTCAGGATGAATGAGCAACGTCATTTTCCAGTTTCTATACCCATATTCATGTTATGAGCAGCGAACATTGTCACTTCCAGATCCCTAAGCCAAAGTGCCATGGCAAAGGTCATAACGTTTACGAAGTCGCCGGAGCTTCCAAATCTGATGTATCCATTACAATCCTTACGAGATCGTCCGTCAACAACCTCAGTATCGCACGTCATTCCCTCCGGTGTTTTAGCAAGATGCCTTGAATCGCCGCGACAACGCTTAGGCTAGGATCCAATTTAATTTCAGTCTACGATAACGACTTATACTCAGATAAGTTTCACACAGTCATTCTAGTTGTTTCTGTTTGTTTTGATTAATTAGAAATGTCCTTAACCTGTGGATAACTCGGATGGTTAATTTAGTATCAATCAGTTACATTTGATGGTTTTCTGTAAAAATACCTAGCCTAGCTATTTGGCCAAATTGTGTACCAGGCCTAGCTATCTGGCCGAGTTGTGTACCTAGCCTAGCTATCTGGCTGAGTTCTGTACCAGGCCTAGCAATCTGGCCGAGTTGTGTACCTGGCCTAGCTATTTGGCCGAGTTGTGTACCTGGCATAGCTATCTGGTGGTGTTGAGTACCTGGCCTAGCTATCTGGCCGAGTTGTGTACCAGGCCTAGTTATCTGGTCGTGTTGAGTACCTGGCCTAGCTATCTGGTCGAGTTGTGCATGGCCGAGTTATGTTAGACGTTAGATATAAGATGATTATAAACCAATGTCTCCCTTGCATGTGAATTCCTGTGTAGAAGTTGCTGGCGCAGCGTCTCCCTTGCATGTAATACCAACAGTAACAATTGCTGGAAGTAGTGAAAGGATAACGAGTGGCATTACTACATAATGTGTTTGTAGAAATCTCAACATGTTTTGCAAGATACTGAATGTAGGAAATCCCGGTATAAAGTATCTTCATGCAAAATGCAGCAGTTCTAGCAATTTCTTACAATCGATGAAGTGACACTAGGATATGCTCCATATAAAAACCAATAAATAATCAATTAGTATAAAATGAAAAACATATTAATTTATGGCTTATTACTCATGATTATTATGGCTTATTACTCATGATTATTATTTGTTACTCATGATTATTATGGCTTATCACTCATGATTATTATTTGTTACTCATTATTATTATTGTTTATTGCTCATGATTATTGTTGTTGATACTAACAATGAAATAACGTGCTACATGATGTGGATATACAACATTAGTAGAACAAAATGTGTTGCAAGCTGCAAGAGATATGGATCAATAAGCCAATGCAAAGGTTTTGACAATTATCATATCCGGCAATTCCTTTGTTGGTACCGAGAATAACAACTTCATCCTGGCTATTGCACGAAACAACCTTCAACGGACTGTAAGCGGTTCTAAAAGTTAACATTCAAGCGGCTAACAAAATAAGAGGCTGGATATGTATGAATCCATATTGTAATTATTTTTGAATAAGGCGAGTTATAGTCTCGGCCCGTTTGTAATTGTTGTAGAAAACTTCTAGGGACTTACTTTAAGAATAGGTGTCGTCCTTTTTTCCCCTGCGTGGGCAGGAGTCATCCTTATTTAATTTTTTAAAAATAAGATAGGACAAGCTCTAAACGTGCGGTCTTAAATTCAAGAAACTAAATTCTCAAGAGGAAGCCGGCACACATTATGCTAAGGAGAAACCAAGACGCTAGAAGTCAAAATATCATAGAATACAATATCTTAAAATTATTACTAACTCACTAAAAATTCTCAATCTGTCTTTCAGGTGCAAAGTCTAGATGAAGAGGAAACTCCTATAAAACCTGTTGACTTGCTCCGCGTACATAGGTCGCCCATAAACATGTCGACTTGTTCCGTGTAGGGTTGAATAAACTCCTATTAAACATGTTGGCTTGCTCCGCGTGCATAGGTCGCCCATAAACGTGTCGACTTGCTCCACGTATGGTTGAATAAACTCCTATAAAACGTGTTAACTTGCTCCGCGTACATAGGTCTCCCATATGTGTCGACTTGCTCCGCGTAGGGTTGAATAAACTCCTATAAAATGTGTTGACTTGCTCCGCGTACATAGGTCGCCCATAAACGTGTTGACTTGCTCCGTGTAGGGTTGAATAAACTCCTATAAAATGTGTTGACTTGCTCCACGTACATAGGTCGCCCTTAAACGTGTCGACTTGCTCCACGTAGGGTTGAATAAACTCCTATAAAATGTGTTGACCTGCTCCGCGTACACAGGCCGAGTATTTCCTATAAACGTGTCGACTTACTCCACATACACATGTCAGATAGTTAACTATAAACACGATGATATACTCTGCGTATAAAGATTGAAAAACACCGCCTACAAACGAATCAAATACTCTTAACACGAGAGTAAGGGATCAGATAGAATAAAACCCTACCGTTGGGCTCTTGAAACATTGAGGTTACAAGAGTTAAACAATATTTGGCTCTTAGCCTAACAAGACTACAAAAGCTTAGAGCTTTGTCAAAGCTATACACACGCAATGACTAGGGGCTTACCAAATTATAGGTAGTCTCATAGTTCGAAAAATTAAGGTAAAGCAAAAATAATGTCCCGTACTTTATAATCGGACACTTAAAGTCTAATTGACTTAGTGCTCGAGGGGCTAGGTTATATGCGGGATTATTTTAAGAATGAAGAAAATAAAACGATATTGTTAAAAGCAAATAAAAGCAAAATGACAATACGATTATAAAGACCACAATGAGCAGTTCAAAGTAAAACTCCTTAGGGCCTCTATCCGACACTAATGACACTTCCCATTTAAGAAACGAGTACCATTAATTAACACTCCTCATATAAGAGTCGAGTTCTACAAAACGGTTAAATACCGCGGATCCTCGGCTATGTGGTATGCGTTGGACCCGGCCAAGTTAATAAACCTTTGACCATTATCTAATAAAATCTGGGGCTTTTATTTGATCACTTGTGAAATAATACCCACCTTAAACGGTAAGGAGTATTCTAAAAACTGGACGGATAAAACCCATTGTGGTAACCTCCGGACTCAACAAAAATCACTTGGGGCTCGTTAGCTCAGAAATATGAACAAGTAGATGATCGCCCCCTCAGACGGGCTTGGGGCTCTTAAAAGAAACATCATTACTGATTCCATAAATCAGTCAAAGATGACGTAAAACTAGATATCTTATATCCGAAACTTACTCTTGTGGACTTCGTACCCGGGAGACCTAGCTCGGGAAAAGATCATGTCACAAGTATTCAGACGCTTATAACAAAGGAAAAATAAGCAAAATTCAAGAAATTAGCAGACGAACTCTCTCGTTTACGTCACAACCTGGACAAAGTACTTCACTTCAGTGAACTTTGTACCCGGAAGGCTCCGCCTATATCCTGAGATAAACACCCAAGGATAAAGATAAGCGAACTGAGTCTAAAAGCCGCTAGGGGCTCTAAATAAGGATGGCCAAGAAAAATCCCCAACAAAAGATATTAAACTCCTATGTGAGAAAACCAAGGATATTGTCGTACCAGTCGTATTCGAACAATTCTTTCCTGAGGATTTCATGCTCAGAGAGACTTAGCATATACACTCCTGGATATTTTATCTAAAACAGGATATGAAATCGGTTAAAAGCCCCAAGGGGCTCCAGACGCATATTGAAAGATCCTAAAAGTCTGACAGATTTCTAGGTTAAAACAGAGACCTTTATCCAATCGACTCAAAAGTCAAGGATAAACAAACATTAATCTCACTGCTTTGTGATACTACCAAAGATAGTCTAGTCAATGACAGTCCAATCAGAATGAAAGACCTTGGTAAGCATAAGTATAATCAGGGTAATCGGGCCCTTTACATATACAAAAGTCGGGTAAGATATATCTCCGACTTGAGCATAATGCGTATCTATAAGGTGCTAAACTCGCATGAGGCCATAAGTGAATAGCTATGGGAATACAAAGAAAATTATCGCGTAAGGGAATGAGTAGAAGACCGGGTTACAGCACGACACATTTCAAATATATCCGAAATGTCCCAATGACCGAATACTACATTCCTAGATCAGAATTCGTATTTGGGGGGCTTATGTACATGTCAAATATATTCTCCTAGTCGAGCTGTATAGTCGACCAAGACCGAGTATAAATCTAGTTGGTACCAGGCCCAGCTATCTGGCCGAGTTGGTACCAGGCCCAGTTATCTGGCCGAGTTGGTACCAGGCCCAACTATCTGGCGAGTTAGTACCAGGCCTATCTATCTGGCCGAGTTGGGACCAGGCCCAGTTATCTGGTCGAGTTGGTAACAGGCCCAGCTATCTGGCCAAGTTGGTACCAGGCCTAATTATCTGGCCGAGTTGGTACCAGGCCTAGTTATCTACCTGAGTTGGTGTCAGACCCAGCTATCTGGCCGAATTGGTACCAGGCCCAGTTATCTGCCAAGTTGGTACCAGACCCAGTTATCTGGCCGAGTTGGTACCAGGCCCAGCTATCCGGTCGGCTTTGTTGGTTATCCTGTTCAGAACTCAATAGACGTCGGTTACGAACCATTGATGGGACAATTATACTTGGTTAAGTATAACCTGTTACTAAATTAATGGTTGTCTGTTACTAACATTATGAAGTGGTTTAATGGCCATAAAACCTAGAATAACCCTATATAAAGGGTCCTAGAAGAGGAACAAAAGGGGGGCTCTGCTACATTCATAAGCAGATAATACACGATACACACTACATACTAAGGGGCTCCCGCACGAGGGATAAGCAAGATCAGCATCTTGGGATGGCATACATACGCTTGTATAGCTCCCAAATCCTCAAATATACTCAAATAGTATAGACAGCGTAGTCTTCCCTGCCCTAAGGTAGGAGACCAACACTTTTGGTGTATTTAACCATTTTTGGCTAGAACATTTGGCGCCCACCGTGGGGCTCCGTTAAAACTTTCCCGGGCCACACAAAATATTCAGGATGAATGAGCAACGTCATTTTCCAGTTTCTATACCCATATTCATGTTATGAGCAGCGAACATTGTCACTTCCAGATCCCTAAGCCAAAGTGCCATGGCAAAGGTCATAACGTTTACGAAGTCGCCGGAGCTTCCAAATCTGATGTATCCATTACAATCCTTACGAGATCGTCCGTCAACAACCTCAGTATCGCACGTCATTCCCCCCGGTGTTCTAGCAAGATGCCTTGAATCGCCGCGACAACGCTTAGGCTAGGATCCAATTTAATTTCAGTCTACGATAACGACTTTTACTCAGATAAGTTTCACACAGTCATTCTAGTTGTTTCTTTTTGTTTTGATTAATTGGAAACGTCCTTAACCTGTGGATAACTCGGATGGTTAATTTGGTATCAATCAGTTACATTTGATGGTTTTCTGTAAAAATACCTAGCCTAGCTATTTGGCCGAGTTGTGTACCAGGCCTAGCTATCTGGCCGAGTTCTGTACCTAGCCTAGCTATCTGGCCGAGTTCTGTACCAGGCCTAGCAATCTGGCCGAGTTGTGTACCTGGCCTAGCTATTTGGCCGATTTGTGTACCTGGCCTAGCTATCTGGTGGTGTTGAGTACCTGGCCTAGCTATCTGGCCGAGTTGTATACCAGGCCTAGTTATCTGGTCGTGTTGAGTACCTGGCCTAGCTATCTGGCCGAGTTGTGTACCTGGCCTAGCTATTTGCCCGAGTTGAGTACCTGACCTAGCTATCTGGTCAAGTTGTGTACCAGGCCTAGCTATCTGGCCGAGTTGTGCATGGCCGAGTTATGTTGGATGTTAGATATAAGATGATTATAAGCCAATGTCTCCCTTGCATGTGAATTCCTGTGTAGAAGTTGCTGGCGCAGCGTTAGCTCAGAAATATGAACAAGTAGATGATTGCCCAACCTCAGACGGGCTTGGGGCGCTTAAAAGAAACATCATTACTGATTCCATAAATCAGTCAAAGATGACGTAAAACCAGATATCTTATATCCGAAACTTACTCTTGTGGACTTCGTACCCGAGAGACCTAGCTCGGGAAAAGATCATGTCACAAGTATTCAGGCGCTTATAACAAGTGAGAAATAAGCAAAATTCGAGAAATTAGCAGACAAACTCTCTCGGTTACGTCACAACCCGGACAAAGTACTTCACTTCAGTGAACTTTGTACCCGAAAGGCTCCGCCTATATCCTGAGATAAACACCCAAGGATAAAGATAAGCGAACTGAGTCTAAAAGCCGCTAGGGGCTCTAAATAAGGATGGTCGAGAAAAATCCCCAACGAAAGATATTAAACTCCTATGTGAGAAAACCAAGGATATTGTCGTACCAGTCGTATTCGAACAATTCTTTCCTGAGGATTTCATGCTCAGAAAGACTTAGCATATACACTCCTGGATATTTTATCTAAACCAGGATATGAAATCGGTTAAAAGCCCCAAGGGGCTCCAGACGCATATTGAAAGATCCTAATAGTCTGACAGATTTCTGGGTTAAAATAGAGACCTTTATCCAATCGACTCAAAAGTCAAGGATAAACAAACATTAATCTCACTGCTTTGTGATACTACCAAACATAGTCTAGTCAATGACAGTCCAAACAGAATGAAAGACCTCGGTAAGCATAAGTATAATCAGGGTAATCGGGCCCTTTACATATACAAAAGTCGGGTAAGATATATCTCCGACTTGAGCATAATGCGTATCTATAAGGTGCTAAACTCGCATGAGGCCATAAGTGAATAGCTATGGGAATACAAAAAAATTATCGCGTAAGGGAATGAGTAGAAGACCGGGTTATATCACGACACATTTCAAATATATCCGAAATGTCCCGATGACCGAATACTACATTCCTAGATCAGAATTCGGATTTGGGGGGCTTATGTACATGTCAAATATATTCTCCTAGTCGAGTTGTATAGTCGACCAAGACCGAGTATAAATCTAGTTGGTACCAGGCCCAGCTATCTGGCCGAGTTATCTGGCCGAGTTGGTACCAGGCCCAACTATCTGGCCGAGTTGGTACCGTGCCCAGTTATCTGGTCGAGTTGGTAACAGGCCCAGCTATCTGGCTGAGTTGGTAGCAGGCCTAATTATCTGGCCGAGTTGGTACCAGGCCCAATTATCTAGTCGAGTTGGTACCAGACCCAGCTATCGGGCCGAGTTGGTACCAGGCCCAGTTGTTTGGCCAAGTTGGTACCAGGCCCAGTTGTTTGGCCGAGTTGGTATCAGGCCCATCTATCTGGCCGAGTTAGTACCAGGCTCAGCTATCCGGCCGGCTTTGTTGGTTATCCAGTTCAGAACTCAATAGACGTCGGTTACAAACCATTGATGGGACAGTTACACTTGGTTAAATAGAGGCTGTTACTAAATTAATGGTTGTCCGTTACGAATGTTATGAAGTGGTTTAATGGCCATAAAACCAAGAATAACCCTATATAAAGGGTCCTAGAAGAGGAACAAAAGGGGGACTCTGTTACATTCATAAGCAGACAATACACACTATATACTAAGGGGCTCCCGCACGAGGGATAAGCAAGATCAGCATCTTGAGACATAATACATACGCTTGTATAACTCCCAAATCCCCAAATATACTCAAATAGTATAGATAGCATAATCTTCCCTGCCCTAAGGTAGGAGACTAGTACTTTTGGTGTATCTAACCATTTTTGGCTAGAACAGTATTATCACAAATGGTGAGAATGTTGTTTCCATAAAGATGATAATCTTCTAGTTAATGACATACTCAGTACAGTTAAATACAACATAGTTTCTTTTCAAAGATTTATGAATATTCTTTTGTTGTTAACAAACAGAATTTCTCTAGAGATCTAAAAGAGACTATTGTATTCACTCATACTTAAATAGTTCATAGAGTCAAGAAGTTTGCAAAAGTAAAGGAACAAAGCGTACCCATTTTTTGTTTTCCTTGGTCAGGATTCAGATGAGTATTCAGATTTGACCATGGAATCTGAATTCTGTCTCTAGTGGATTCTGAGTCAATGGTAGCCAAACCAATGATTCCACTTTCTTCTCCAAACTCTATACTTTTGTATCCTTCAGCTCTTGAGTTTGGTATGTAGGCATTTCTTCCATCAAGTGTTTTAAACAACCTTTGATCAAGTATCACGGAAGATGCTTTGCTCCTTTCTTCTGTGATATCTGTAGCAAATATAATTTTGAATATTTGAACACCATAGATGGACTCCAAGGGTGTATTTAAATATCTTGAATCATGTCCCAAGGTTTGAGATCACGCCTGGATCAAAAGTCAAAGATGCAAGTTGACTTTGTTTGAAAAACCCTAATTCATGGCCAAATGAAATTGAATCTTGAAGAACTTGTAATGAGGTCATTTTGAACTTGGTTATTGATAGAGGAGGATCTCTTGACTGTACTAGAACTTGTTTGATTGATGATCCATCCAAAACCTTGACTGATCAACCCTTTGAGCCTATTAGGGCAAACCCTAGTTCACAGGTGAGCAAGAACAAATAATATCCTGATAATTGGTTAGCTATGCATGAATGATTGACATAGAATGCTATGCAAATGATAATGAAGTCTAGGGGTAAAATTTGGGGTATGACAATTTCCCCTATTTAAATAACTTTACCGGATGGCATGAGCGATGACAATCCTCATGAAATCATGGTGAAAGGTATTTAAATACAGAAAACCGAAAATTTTGTCCCTAGATGCAATGACATGCTATACTTTGGACAAAAGAAACTTCTATGCAATGCTGGGACAATGCTGACATGCAATGAACTCTAGCATGATGATTCATGTTGGGATGATAAGTGCTAGATGCATACAAGAATGCAAAGCAAAAAGGTAGAGTCAACAACAAAGAGTAACAACTCACTGGGGAAACTGAAACAAAACTGGGGATATCTAAAGTGATTGATCAACAGGTTCAGACATAACCGGGTGACACTTTAGAAGAAAAGACCCTCACTGGAGGTAGAACCAGAAAGATGGTCTCCATTGAGAAATATCTAGAGTGGTTGATCAACGGGTTTAAACATGACCGTATGACACTCTAGAACAATACACAAAATAGGATCCTCATAACAATAGGATCAAATAAAACAGGACCCTCATAACAATAGGATCAAGCAAAACAAGACAAAATCCTCATAGCAATAGGATTAAACAAGAATGTGATATTGTAGTTAGATGTTTGGAAAAGTTTTGATATGGAAATTAAATTGAACTTAAATTCAGGTATATAAAAACATCACGCAAATGCAAATGTGAATCTAAGATGACAGTTCCAAAAAATCTAGCAGCAAGATGATGACCATTAGGAAGATGAATATGCACAGTATCAATAGCAGTAATGTCAGAGAAAGATTTTATGTGAGGACAAACATGATGGGATGCACCAGAATCAAGTATCCACAAAGAAGAGAATTGAGAGGGACTACCTGTATCAAACATACCTGATATGATGCCTTGCTCAGGAGCAAAAGATTTGGCAGGCTTAGTTTGTGGATGCTCTTTCTTTGATTGTTGAAGAAGAAGCCAAAAGTGTTGATAATCATCTTTAGAGAGCACATTGTCTTTATCTAAAGGTGAAGTAGTCTTTGAGTCTGAAGCAGTCTTGGAATCTGGGGCAATCTTGGTAGATTTGTTGCAATATCCGGGTGGAAATCCATGCTTTAAGTAGCATGTATCCACGATATGGTTTGTTTTGGTGCAATTGGTGCAGTACATGGAGTTCTTGGAGGTACCTCTTGTAACATCCCAAATTCATTAGAATATTTATTTAATTTATTTAAATATAATATTTGTGAATTTTTGGTGAATTTTGGTGGTTTGTGTTGGTGTCGGTATTTTTGTGGAATTTGGTTATTTATTTAAATAATAGTACATAATATATAATATATTGTGTCATTATTAATTTAAATAATATTGGAGGAATTAGGGGTAAGAAGGACTTTTGAGGAGGATTAGTGAGGGTATTATTGGGAAAGCCCATTTTAGAAGCCCAAAGGTTTAACAAAAAGGAGAATGCGAGAGGAATAGGTTTCATTCTGTTAGACCATGAAAAGAAGGATAAAGGCGAGAGCTCTGAGGAAAAAGGGAAAAGGCGAGGATTCGAGAAGGTTTCCAAAGACTCAATAGAGAAAGCTTCGAATCGACAATCTAAGGTAAGGGGAGTATTGCCTTTCATTGTTTTCGATATAGGAATTCGATGTGTTTAAAGCTGATTTTGAGGTTTATGTGGGTTTATGGGATTTATGAGTAAACTGATGATTTGAGAGTATTTTCTGAATCGATTATTAAGGGTTGAATTGAATCGGATAAAATAGACCTTGAGGGTGATTTTCCCTATCGATGTTGTTTCGACCTTGTGGTAAAAGGGATTTAGGGGGTTTATGAGAATCTTGAGAGTTTGTGAAGGTTTAGGTGATTTGAGGTTTCGAATAGTGTAACTAATCGACCTAATAGTCGTAGGTTTTATGCCTTTGATTTCCATAATGCCTTAGAATTGTTGTAGGGATGTTTTGGGGGTAATTGGGGTTGAAATCGTAAGAGCTTTTGGGTCTGATATGCTACTGATGCGTAGCAGCAATTTCCTGAAATCGCAGGTTCGTAAAGCGAATGTTTCCTTCGCAAGGGGAAAACTCACCCCAGACTCGCAAAGCGAGCAGCGCAGCGAATGCGCGATGATTTTGTGTGATGATACTGAGATGAATTCCAATTGAGATTTTTAGTTCGCAAAGCGAACGTCCCAGCAAGTGGATTCGCAAAGCGAATGAGGGTAGCGAGGTGAGACAGAATGAGGTATCTCTGGTTTTTGTATGGGTTTTGGGGATTCGCTGGCAGCTCACAAAGCGAACGCCAGAACGAACGAGTTCGTAAAGCGAACATTCTAGCGAACGCCTGCTGTTCGCGAATTTGTTTTGTGAGTTCTGTGATGTCTTGATGCTTTGATGCTGTGATTTTTCTGATGATTTACCATGATGTTATTGATGACTATGAGATGATGATTTGAAGATATGATTAGCATGATATTTTGATGAATGATGATGCACATGATGCCTTTTATTGATGATGAGGATATTAACGTTGTGTATCATGCATTCATAGCATTTTAGGACTTCGGTCCAGTGGTGGCTCTAATCTCATTGTGTGGATTGGGGTGTATGACGTGCTCCAGTTCTTGTGTAGAATCGATCCTATTGGTGGGGATCTTTGGAGGGTGATGGCTTAGTGTCCATCGATTATGACAATTGGTACCACATGCATGAGTCTTGTTGTGCATTGCATTTATTTGGCATTGACGTAACTTATGATGTCGTGATTTTGATGTTTGCCTCTGTGATGACCCTGATGATGTTGTATATGATAATGACGTCAATTTTATGCATATCTTGTTTTTATATTGATTATAATGAATTGTGATTACTCACTCTGCCTGTTTGAATGTTGCCTCCACGTGGGTAACGTGCAGGTGATCGGGTTTAGCTGTGGATGCCTTTGAGGACTTTTGGAGTTTATTTGCTTTTGGTTGATGTAGAGGGCCTTGCTCTGATATTGTAACATCGGGTTGGGTCATTGAGTCGAACCATGTTGAGTTGTTATTCGATTGTTATGGTTTTAATTGAAAACCTTTTGATTTTTGGATTATTGTGGTTATGGTGGTTCCGCTACTATTTGATGGCTTTTGATTATTTTGAGGAAAACCCGTTGTTTACGGAGCAAATGTTTTATTTTGAGTTTATTGAGAAATGTGCAACCTTCTGAGGAGATTTTTACTCTGATAATTTGTGTATTTTGCTGTGTATATTCGTGGGGTAGAAAAGGGTGTCACATTAGTGGTATCAGAGCAGGTCGGTCCATCCGGCCAAGTTTTTACGTGATGTCAGTCCCCTGTCAGTCAACGAGTGTTGTACACTGTCGATGTTTTGGTTCTTCTAACCATGTTGGTGGTATGCAGGATGGCTGGAAGAAATGATCGTGTTATTACTGATGCGTTGGAATCAGTTGCTCAAGTGGTGGCGCAGCTCAATCCGAATGGTGGAGTTCAGGACGAGTTTCGTGTTTTGGGGAAGTTTAAGAGGAACAATCCACCGACTTTTATGGGTGCTCATGATCCAGCAAGTGTACAAAAGTGGCTGAAGACGATCGAGAAGATATTTCGAGTGATGGGGTATACTAATGAGCAACAAGTTCAGTTTGGAACGCATATGCTGGAAGAAGAAGCCGAGGATTGGTGGGATAACACCCGTCAGAGACTCACAGATGTTGGCACTGTGATAACCTGTGCTGTGTTTAAACAGGAGTTTCTGGGAAAGTATTTTCCAGAGGATGCTCGTGGCAAGAGAGAAGTGGAATTCCTTGAGCTGAAGCAAGGAGACATGACTGTGGCGGAGTATGCTGCGAAGTTTGAGACGCTGGTGAAGTTCTGTCCGCACTACAACCGTGTTGATGCTGATATGTCCAAGTGTCTCAAGTTCGAGAATGGGCTGAGACTAGAAATCAAGCAGGGTATTGGGTACCAACAGATTCACAGGTTTGCTGAGCTGGTAGACAAGAGTAGAATTTATGATGAGGATAGCCGAGCTCGATCTGCTCACTACAAGTAGTTGAGTGAGAAGAAAGGACAGTATAGTGGGAAACCTTATACGACTTCAGCTGACAAAGTGAAGCAGAAGGCTTCAGATGGTAAAAAGACAAGTAGGGGAGCAGCTCCCACTTCTGGGAAGTGTTATAAGTGTGGCGAGCAAGGCCACCGTGCTGATGTGTGTACCAATAATATGTTGAGGTGCTACAAGTGTGGTAAGAAGGGGCATAGAGCTACTGATTGCAAAGATAAAGGTCCAACCTATTTTAATTATGGGGAGAAGGGTCATATCAGTACCCAATGTTAGAAGCCGAAGAAGACTGCCACTGCTGCTCAGACCAGTGGAAGATTGTTTGCTTTGAGTGGTGCAGAAGTGCTAGAGAAGGACAATCTGATTCGAGGTACTTGTTTTATTAATAATATCGAGTTGATTTCTATTATTGATACTGGTGCTACTCATTCTTTTATCTCACTTAAATGTGCTAATAGACTGGGTTTAAAGTTGTCTGATATGAATGCGAATATGGTAATAGAAACTCCAACTAATGGTTCTGTTACTACTACTTGTGTGTATTTGCGATGTCCTGTGATGATTTTTTAGAAGAATTTTGTGATGGATTTGGTGCGCTTACCCTTGCACCAAATCGATGTAATCTTTGGAATGAACTGGTTGGAGTTCAACTGTGTTCATATTAATTGTTATAACAAGACTGTGGAGTTTCCTGAGTTTGGTGATGCTGGAGAGTTGATGTTCTTGTCTGCTAAGCAAGTGGACGAACTGGTGGAAGACGAAGCCCTGGTGTTTGCAATGTTTGCATCGTTGCAGATTGATCGTGAAGCTGCAAGTGTTGACTTACCTGTTGTATATGAATTTCCAGATGTGTTTTCGGAGGACATCAGTGATTTGCCTCCAGAACGTGAAGTAGAGTTTGCAGTGGACTTAATACCAGGTACGAGTCCAGTGTCAATGGCTCCTTATCGGATGTCACCTTCTGAGTTAAGTGAACTGAAGAAACTGATGGAAGAGTTGCTTGAGAAGAGGTTTGTTCGACCAAGTGTTTCTCCGTGAGGTGCTCCTGTGCTGTTGGTGAAGAAGAAAGACGGGAGTATGAGGTTATGTGTTGATTATCGGTAGTTGAATAAAGTGACTATCAAGAATAAATATCAACTTCCGAGAATTGAAGATTTGATGGAGCGGTTAGTAGGTGCCTGTGTGTTTAGCAAGATTGATTTGAGGTCGGGTTATCATCAGATTTGTGTTAAGCCTGATGACATTTCGAAGACAGCTTTCAGGATGAGGTATGGTCACTATGAATACACTGTGATGCCATTTGGTGTATCCAATGCACCTGGTGTGTTTATGGAGTACATGAATCGGATATTTCATGAGTATTTGGACAAGTTTGTGGTGGTGTTTATCGATGATATCTTGATATATTCTAGATCTGAAGAAGAGCATTCTGAGCATTTGAGAACTGTGTTGCAAGTATTGAAGGAGAAGAAGTTGTATGCAAAGCTGTCGAAGTGCGAGTTTTGGTTGAAGGAAGAGAGTTTTCTGGGACATGTGATTTCAAGTGGTGGGATTGCTGTTGATCCTTCCAAGATTGATGCTGTGTTACAGTGGGAGACTCCGAAGTCTGCTACCGAGATACGAAGTTTTCTGGGATTGGCAGGTTATTACCGCAAGTTTACCGAAGGCTTTTCTAAGTTGGAATTACCTTTGACTCAGTTGACTCGAAAGGGTCAAGCTTTTGTGTGGGATGTAGCTTGTGAGGAGAGTTTTGTGGAATAGAAGAAGAGGTTGACGACCGCTCCAATGTTGATATTGCCTAATCCGAGTGAATCTTTTGTGGTGTACTGTGATGCGTCGAAGATGGGTCTTGGAGGAGTATTGATGCAGAATTGACAAGTTGTTGCCTATGCTTCGAGACAATTACGAGTTCATGAGAGGAATTATCCTACACATGATTTGAAGTTGGTCGCTGTGGTGTTTGTATTGAAGATTTGGAGACATTATCTGTTTGGCTCTAAGTTTGAAGTGTTCAGTGATCATAAAAGTCTGAAGTACCTATTTGATCAAAAAGAATTGAATATGAGGCAGAGGAGGTGGTTAGAGCTGTTGAAGGATTTTGATTTTTATTTGAGTTATCATTCGGGCAAAGCAAATGTAGTGGCCGATGCATTGAGCAGAAAGTCATTGCATATGTCGATGCTCATAGTGAAAGAGTTAGAGTTACTTGAACAATTCCGAGATTTGAGTTTGGTGTGTGAAGCCACTCCCAACAGTGTGAAGTTAGGAATGTTGAAGTAGACGAGTGGCATTCTGGAAGAGATCAGAGTGGGACAACAATCTGACTTAAAGTTGGTTGACCAGTTGACATTGATCAATCAAGGTAACAGAGGAGAATTCCGGATTGACGAGAATGGTGTGATGAAGTTTCGGGATAGGGTATGTGTCCTAGATGTTCCAGAAATCAAGAAGAGTATTCTAGAAGAAGGACACCGAAGTGGGTTGAGTATTCATCCCGGTGCTACGAAGATGTACCAGGATTTGAAGAAGTTATTTTGGTGGACGTGTATGAAGAAGGATGTCGCAGAGTTCGTTTATGTGTGCTTGACATGTCAGAAGTCGAAGATTGAGCATCAGAAGCCTTTAGGTATGATGCAGCCGTTGAGTATTCCATAATGGAAATGGGATAGCATTTCTATGGACTTTGTGTCGGGGTTGCCGAGGACGGCAAAAGGGAATGATTCAATTTGGGTGATTGTGGATAGATTAACTAAATCGGCCTATTTCTTGCCGATGAAGATTAATCATTCTATGCAGAAGCTAGCCGAGATGTACATCGAGGAGATTGTGAAGTTACATGGGATACCTTCGAGTATTGTGTCGGATAGAGATCCAAGATTTACATCTAGGTTCTGGAAGAGTTTCCAAGATGCTTTGGGTACTAATTTGAGGATGAGTTCTGCCTATCATCAGCAGACGGACGGCCAGACGGAAAGGACTATCCAATCTTTAGAGGATTTGTTAAGGGTCTGTGTGTTGGATCACGGAGGATCTTGGAATAGCCATTTACCATTGATTGAGTTCACGTACAATAACAGTTTTCATGCTAGTATTGGAATTGCGCCCTATGAAGCTTTGTAGGGGAGAAGGTGTAGGACTCCTTTGTGTTGGTATGAGTCGGGCGAGAGTGCTATACTCGGACCTGAGATTGTGCAAGAGACGACTGAGAAGATTAAGATGATCCAAGAAAGGATGAGAGCGTTGCAGAGTCGACAAAAGAGCTACCATGATAAGAGAAGGAAGACACTTGAATTTCAAGAGGGAGATCACGTGTTTTTGAGGGTGACACCGGTGACTGGTGTGGGACGAGCTTTGAAGTCGAGGAAGCTTACTCCACGATTTGTTGGTCCGTATCAAATCTTGCAGAGGATAAGACAGGTACCTATCGAATCGCTTTACCGTCGTCACTTGCAAATTTGCATGACGTGTTCCATGTGTCTCAATTGAGGAAGTACATTTCGGATCCGTCGCATGTGATTCAGATGAATGACGTACAGGTGAGAGATAACTTGACTATTGAAGCATTGCCTATACGGGTCGATGGACGAGAAACGAAGCAACTGCGAGGTAAGGACATAACTTTGGTGAAGGTGTTGTTGGGTAGATCGACTGGCAAAAGTTGGACTTGGGAACGTGAAGATCAGATGAGGGAGTCGTATCCGACTCTATTTCTTTGAGGTAATTTTCGAGGGCGAAAATTCTTTAAGTGGGGGAGAGTTGTAACATCCCAAATTTGTTAGAATATTTATTTAATTTATTTAAATATAATATTTGTGAATTTTCGGTGAATTTTGGTGGTTTGTGTTGGTGTCGGTATTTTTGTGGAATTTGGTTATTTATTTAAATAATAGTATATAATATATAATATATTGTATCATTATTAATTTAAATAATATTGGAGGAATTAGGGGTAAGATGGACTTTTGAGGAGGATTAGTGAGGGTATTATTGGGAAAGCCCATTTTAGAAGCCCAAAGGTTTAACAAAAAGGAGAATGTGAGAGGAATAAGTTTCATTCTGTTAGACCGTGAAAAGAAGGAGAAAGGCGAGAGCTCTGAGGAAAAAGGGAAAAGGCGAGGATCCGAGAAGGTTTCCAAAGACTCAATAGAGAAAGCTTTGAATCGACAATCTAAGGCGAGGATCCGAGAAGGTTTCCAAACACTTGCCCCAGACTCGCAAAGCGAGCAGCGCAGCAAATGCGCGATGGTTTTGTGTGATAATACTGAGATGAATTCCAGTTGTGATTTTTAGTTCGCAAAGCGAACGTCCCAGCGAGTGGATTCGCAAAATGAATGAGGGTAGTGAGGAGAGACAGAATGGGGTCTCTCTGATTTTTGTATGGGTTTTGGGGATTCGCTAGCAGCTCACAAAGCGAACGCCAGAGCGAATGAGTTCACAAAGCGAACATTCTAGCGAACGCCTACTGTTCGCAAATTTGTTTTGTGAGTTCAGTACTGTCTTGATGTTTTGATGTTGTGATTTTTATGATGATTTACCATGATGTTATTGATGACTATGAGATGATGATTTCATGATGTTTTGACGATATGATTAGCATGATATTTTGATGAATGATGATGCATATGATGACTTTTATTGATGATGACGATATTGACGTTGTGTATCATACATTCATAGCATTTTAGGACTTCGGTCCAGTGGTGGCTCTAATCCTATTGTGTGGATTGGGGTGTATGACATGCACCGGTTCTTGTGTAGAATCGATCCTATTGTTGGGGATATTTGGAGTGTGATGACCTAGTGTCCATTGATTATGACGATTGGTACCACATGCATGAGTCTTGTTGTGCATTGCATTTATTTGGCATTGATGTAACTTATGATGTCGTGATTTTGATGTTTGCCTTTGTGATTACCCTGATGATGTTGTATATGCTGATGACGTCAATTTTATGCATATCTTGTTTTTATATTGATTATAATGAATTGTGATTACTCACCCTGCCTGTTTGAATGTTGTCTCCACGTGGGTAACATGCAGGTGACCAGGTTTAGCTGTGGATGCCTTCGAGGACTTTTGGAGTTTATTTGCTTTTGGTCGATGTAGAGGGTCTTGCTTTGATATTGTAACATCAGGTTGGGTCGTTGAGTCGAACCATGTTGAGTTGTTATTTTTGTTGTTATTTGATTGTTATGGTTTTAATTGAAAACCTTTTGATTTTTGGATTATTGTGGTTATGGTGGTTCCGCTACTATTTGATGGCTTTTGATTATTTTGAGGAAAACCCGTTGTTTACGGAGCAAATGTTTTATTTTGAGTTTATTGAGAAATGTGCACCCTTCTGAGGTGACTTTTACTCTGATAATTTGTGTATTTTGCTGTGTATATTCGTGGGGTAGAAAAGGGTGTTACACCTCTACCTTTACCACGAGAATTATTGTTGTTGGCATAGAGAATGATAGGGTTAGCTGTAGGAACGGATGGAGAAGCAATTTGTTGTTGTGAAATTAGGGAGTAGGTACGGCTAATGGTAGGAAGAAGATCAAGAAGCAAGATTTGAGTCCTAATGTTGTGATAGTTGTCATTCAAACCCTTCAAGAAACAAGTAATGTACTCCATGTGTTTGTATGTTCGCACAACTTTGGCCAAGTCACATGTACATGAGATAAAACACGAACAAGAAGGTGTTGGCCGCAAATCCTCTAATTCGTCCCATAGTATCTTAAGATCCGTGAAATAGGTGGAGAACGAATGATCACCTTGTTGTATGGAGTGGAGTTCATGAAGCAAGTTAGAGAAACAAAAGTGGTTCCCTTTGGTGAATCTTTCACGAAGGGCTTCCCACAAATCAAATGCAGATTCAAAACATATTGTGCTTTGTGCAATATGAGGTGAAAGGGTGCGATTAATCCAAGAAACTACCATACTATTTGCACGATCCCATAATTCATAATTGGGACCAGAAAAAGAGGGTTTCAGAAGTATACCATTGATGAAAGAAAGTTTGTTCTTGGAGGTCAAGGCGCGACGCATCGATTTGCTCCAATTGTAGTAGTTGTTGTCGTGAAGAGGCAGAGAAACGAGGGTGGCGTCGGGTTTCTCACCAGGGTGAAGATAATAGGGATTCCGAGGGTTGAGAATGGGATCTCGTGTATCTTTGTTGCTGTTACCGCTTTTCGTGGGAGTGTTGTTGATGGTTGCGTCGTCGTTTGGTTTGTTATCAAAAGCCATGGAAGATGATTAGCGAAGGAAGGAAAAAAGAATGAGTGAAAGGTTTATTCTGCTGATATCATATTACAGATAGAAACCAAGGTTGAAGTTGGTTCAAGCATTGCAGCGGGAAACTAAAATTGAAAATGAATGGATATGCTTTCTCATTGAATACAAAAAGATGCAGTACAATAATATATACAATGGGATGCACTACAGAGAAAAAGAACTAAGCCCAAAATACAATGAAGCCTAATAGAATTAAGAATCTAATAACACCAACAATTTGAAGCAAAAGTAACATGTATTTGTTGGTCATATATGTTGAATCAATTATCTACATAGTGAAAAATACGTTAAACAACTTGATGAATTCTAAATGCATCCAAAAATATCTTAAACATATTTTTCATCATCATACAAATGTCATAATTCAGATCTTGGACCTTTATTACCTTGTTGTTTACTTGATAAACATTATAAAATTGTCTAATGTTTGTAACAATACTAGATCTCTCTCTTTTCAAAGTTGTGAGTATGTTTTTAAGCGGGGCCTGGTTACATTGTTATCTCAGAAAAAAAATCATCACAAACTAAACGAATGACACGCTAACTTATGATCTATTTCATGATCATGTACACCACATAACATATTAAATTTTAATCATTTTTTCATTGTATAGTACATGTGCAACCTAAAAGAATATATACATTTTCTTGATCCATTGTCATCACATTTCAACTTGTGGAGAGGTTCTTTATACTTCCCACTTCTTTCACAATTTATCATAACAAATGATTATCTTCTATCAGAACAGAATCAAACATTTTGATAATTACCAAAACATAACTTAGCAGATTTCACACAGACCCATTTAAGCATATTATCACTTACGCAATATCAAGTTTAGGAACATTAGATGATATATACATTGCCAAAATAAATAAAAAATCTGACTATGAATTAGGAGAAAGAGATACACATATGGGCGGTTTTAAGGTCCGGCCAGTCTGGGCATGTGCCCAGGCTCTGGCCAAAAAAATTTCTTTCTTTACACCACAATTTTGAAAATTGCGGCGGTTAAAAAAGCTATTACGGCGGTCTAAACCGCCACAATTAACGAAAATACAGAAAAATACAAATTTCAACCAAAAATTAAATTATGAAAGTAATATTACGACAGTTTAAACCGCCACAATTAATGAAAATGCAGAAAAATACAAATATAAAAGTGCTATTACGGCTGTTTAAACCGCCATAATTAATGAAAATGCAGAAAAATACAAATTTAAACAAAAAATTAAATTATAAAAGTGTTATTATGGCGGTTTAAACCGCTAAAATTAATGAAAATGCAGAAAAATACAAATTTAAACCAAAAATTAAATTATAAATTATAAATTATGAAAAAAATACATGTATACTGTTGTAAATTATGGTTTAAACCAAAACTTTTATATTTTTATGCATAAAAATACAGGTTTATGCCAAAAAATTATAAATTATGCAAAAGAATTATATTTTTATGCAATTAAGTATACATTACATCAATTTTTTTTATATTATAATATTTAGATTCAATTACATTACAAAAAGTGCAAGAATTGAAATAAAAATTAAAGTTCCTATTTATGACTAAATTAACCAAAAATTAAAAATGAATACTTAGAAGAAATAAAAATTAACATAAATGTAGCAATTATTAAAATTAAAATTGAAACATGTACAGTGTTGTAAAAAAGAAGTAGAAAAGAATAAATTTTATCCTCAAATATATAAAAAAAAAATATTAAGACTCTATACAATTCTATAGATCAATTTCTACAATTATAAAAGAAAATATTCAATTTAAAAAAACAATAAAAACAAAATTCACGGTAAAGGAACTGACGTGTCAAAATAAAGGCGGTCAAAACAGCCATTTTTCTATTAACACTACGTCAGTTTATAAAACTGTCATATTTTAATGTAAATAGTGGCGGTTTTATTAAACGCAATTTTAAAACCGTCATATTTCATACAAATTTTTGCAGTCTTTAAATTTTTGCTCAGATTTCAAATTTTTTTTGGCTCCGCCACTGGATACACATATACATTACATGTAATTTAGAATGTATATGAAGTTTGTGATGTCGAAATACAAATTCATTATGCGACCAAATAAAATAATTAAATAAGAGACATTTTGAAGTTTTTTGTAGGGTCAATGATAAAGGGAATTATTAATCGTACCATAAGTGGTGGAAAATCACCATATGAAAATTCAAAAATACCCTTTAGATTTTGGAAATATATTTTTAGACGCACTCAAAATATACCAAATACATACATAAATGAACCACACCTTCATTTTGTAAGAAAATAGTTCGAAAATATATTTCCAGAATCCGAAAATACATTTTTGAAAAATTTCTTTCCATTACTTGTCCATGTACTGATTATCCAGCTATCTAAAACCAATAAGAGCATAATTAGTTACCAAGTCCCTTAACTTAATTTAATGTTCTGCTTTAGTCTCTTAACTAAAAAACGTTACAAGTTAGTCCATTAACTTCACTTCCGCTACCCTATTTGATCTCTTATGTCAATTTCTGACAAAATAACGTTAAGTTCTGGTGACCTGGTATGACAACAAGACCATTGGTAAAAATCTGAGTCAACATATGTAGTTAAAAACTGATACAATATTTAAACTATGGGGGGTTTTATTTTCGGGGAAATCCCGTTGTTTAAACAGTATATCAGTTTTTAACTATATACGCTGACTTAGATTTGTACCAATGACCTTATTGTCACGCCATGTCACCAGAATTTAACGTTCTTTTGCTAGAAATTGACCAAATAGGATAACATAAGTGAAGTTAGGAGACTAACTTGTAACATTTTTAAATTAAAGGAGTAAAGCGAAATATTAAATTAAATTAAGGGACTAAAACATGCATTAAGCTAACAATAAGGCTATTGGCTACACAGTGGTTAACATTGAAACACAAGACTTAGTTGAAGGAAGAGTTTTTTTTCCCAAATAATCTTCTATTGATATTTATTCGAGCTTCTTATAGTCTGTGACAATAATGTCTAGTTGTTTAAGTTGCAATCTCATCTTGTTCTAAGAGAATGATTAATTACTCGTTGTTTCTCACTTTTTTTCTCACTCTTTTGGCAACTTCAGATCCAACTTCTGACTGAACTCAATCCCAAAATATTTAACTTTTTTCTTTTATATTAAATATATTCTAATTAGATAAAATTTTGAATAAATGATTAATCTTGCTCTATATTAGTCTCAGGACATTTAAGAGTTTCATAGTTTGTCTCCTAAAAAAAGGTTCTATTAAAATGGATGAGTTTTCATCTATATAGAGAAAGTTACGAGAAAACTGTCAAAAAAAAAATTCAAAAATGTATTTCTGAATTCCGAAATATATTTCAAATTATGTTTTTTACAAAATGAAATGCAATTCACTTAGAGAAAAAATATTATACACCGACAATGTAAAATATTTTTACACCGTCAATCAATCACGGGCGTGTATCCTGCCAAATCACAAGTTTAATTTTAAAATACTGATATGACATGGTGAAATGTTATAATTCTATTGGATAATGGTGTAAAATAAATGTACACTATCACTGCACTACCTTTGCTCTCATTCACTTATATGCATAGATTTAATATATTTTAGAATGCATATGCATCTCTGAAATTTAGTATTTTTGGGTGCCTTAAGCAATCCCATGATAAATACATGGATCTCATGAGAATCTTTTGGGAATTTCAAAGCCCATTAAGTCAAATTTACAAGTGTTTTGCAATAGTGATTACTACTACCCTGCATCCTCCTCTTTACTATCTACACCACTCCCTTTTTCTTCCTTCAGTTAAGAGTTAGAATTGAAGAAACAAGAAACCGAACTCAACAACAATGAGTGGCATAGCATTGATACCCGCACCTTGTAATCTCGTAATTGCATCTTCTTCCTCATCCTCCAAATTTCAAAAATCAATCCGAACCAAAACCAGAGTCTCACTCAACAACGCGATATCCATCTCTTCGGACCCCTTCGTTCTCGAACTTGCCGAAGCCTTAGAAGACTCCGTCCCCACACCACAATCTCTTCAAAACCTCCGACAAGCTTCCTCCGAATCTCTCCTCTCATCCTCATGGCCTTCCCGCCGAGACGAGCCCTTTCGTTTCACCGACGTCTCTTTCCTCCGCTCTTCCCAAATCCTCCCCGCCCCAATTCCAACGCCAACCCCAACCATAACGCCGTTCTCCAACTCCCAATTCCCCTGCCACGTCAGCATCGTCGACGGACACTTCATAAGCTCATTGTCTGAAACCTCGGAGTTTCCCGATGGGGTTTACGTTGGTAGTTTGTCGAATTTGAATTCTACTATTGCTGAACGGGTGTTGGAATTGGTTTGTGGAATGGATGGTGGTGATTTGTTTTGGTCAATTAACGGTATGGGTGCTCCTGATTTGACGGTGGTTTATGTGCCGGAGGGTTGTCGTCTTCAAAGTCCGGTTCATTTGGGTTATTTTTCGTTGCAGGGTAGTAAGGAAGGTTCGAATGCTTTGTATCTTTCGAATCCGAGGGTTTTGGTGGTGGTGGAGAAAGGTGGAGAAGTTGATATAATTGAAGAGTTTTCCAATGATGAAGAGAATGAGAATGAGTGTTATTGGACTAATGCTGCTTTGGAAGTGGTGATTGGAGAAGGTGGTAAAGTTAGGCATTCTTATATTCAGACTCAGTCACCTCTTGCTGCACACATCAAATGGACCTCGGTTCGACAGGTTTATAGTCTTTTTCAAACTTCAATTTAGGTGCATGTTTAGTGTTTCTTTAATTTCCTTAGAGTTGTTAGATTATGAAAAATAGGATTTTCAATGAACTTGGTTTGTATGCAATAGGGCTTGAAGTCGAGTACACGGTTATTTTTTATGGAATAAAAAGATTATGTTACAAGAGTAACACTAGAAGATAGATAAATAGTACCAACAATACAAACATTGATCACAAAGTTTGGCCAATTGTGCCTACGACTATGTCTCCGACAACAAAGGAGTTGCTTAAGTTTTTAGATTATGTGATTCTAACTGTTACGGGGGTGCTTAAGTTTTTAGATTATGCACTTCTAACTTTTATGAGGTATAATATAGGGCTTGACTACTACTATTCAATTGCAAGATTGCCATGCTATGCTCGTGAGCTTTTAGCTCCACTCGCTTCGATAAACCACGTGTATGTTTGGTTTAGCTTTTGCATGAGCCAAAAGCAATTCTAGAGGTGTAGAGTTGATTTTGCAATGATTTTGAAGTGTTTGTTCATCTAAAGTAGAGTTGATTCTGCCTCCAAAATTGATTCTACTTGAAGTTACAATTTGTAGCTTGAATTTAAACGTGATTTTTACCTTGAAATTTGTTGTTCAACTCACTTTTACATAAATATATCCAAACACAAATCACTTTACATTCAACTGACTTTTAACCGGAATCAATTCTACAAAATGAATTCACTCGAAATCAATTCTCCTCACCACTGAAACAAGCATACATTAGTGAATACAAGTCAAGTCATAGTCACCTGGATCTATGGAAAAAAAAAAAAATCACTTTCAAAACAATTATTTTTTAGTAAATGATAGAAGTACTTCCATCATTTGTCATTAGGTTTATATCACACAGCAAGTACTTATACATTTCCTTTATAATCTATAACAAATATTGACTTCAAAAAAGTGATTTTCAATTGAGCTTTGCTATTTAGTGCGAAAGTTTTTATACGGGCTTTTGACTAAGATAATGGCTAGCCACAGGGGAAGGGAAATGTAAATGATTACTACTGAGGATAGAAAAGTAATTGTTTAAAATGACTTTTATTCTTGCATTTCTAGTAATTTTGTAAGAACCAGCATTTTTGTTTTCTATTTGTGAGAAGTTATGCAAGAGTGGATATGGAGAAAGAAATTCGACATGATTGGTTTGTGATTCTTTGTTAATTGTTTGCAGGAATCATCCAGTACATACGAGCTTACAGAGGTGAGCACAGGAGGCAAACTAGGAAGGCATAATCTTCATATCAAACAACTAGGTCCGGAAACGGTGACAGAGTTATCAACTTTGCACTTGTCTGCTGGTAATCAAACACAGGATCTTCACAGTAGTCTTGTATTCGATCATCCAAGGGGCTATTCTCGTCAGCTTCATAAGTGCATTGTGACTCATTCACAGGGACAAGCAGTTTTTGACGGAAACATTAAGGTTAACAGGTAATTCTTCTATTTTTTAACAACCATTTAGGAATGAATTTAGGCCAAATTTCGATTTGTTTCTAATTGTGGTTCTGTGTAAACAAGTTTTTATGATTATCTCAACAAGATCAAACATGGATCGGATATGTCTTGCATTTGTTGACGAATTATACTATCCTTGTGTAGATATGCCCAGCAGACAGACGCAGGACAGTTAACAAGAAGCCTTCTTCTTGAACCTCGTGCAACTGTAAATGTTAAACCAAATCTCCAAATCATCGCTGATGACGTCAAGTGTTCCCATGGAGCAGCAATAAGTGACCTAGAACAAAGCCAACTCTTGTATTTCCAAGCACGCGGCATTGATTCAGAAACAGCTAGAAGGGTTCTAATATTTGCATTTGGAGGTGAAGTGATCGATAAGTTTCCTTATTCTTCTATTAGAGATAAAGTACGAAGTCAGATTAAAAGTTTATTGGATCCATCTTCTAAATGATCACCATCATAGGATTGTGCTACATCTAAACATGTTGTGTCAGCTTGGTCAAAATATAAATTGAAATAAAAGTTATTTTTTCTTGTCATGGTTTTAAACCAATTTTGACAAAATGAAGTGTCTACTACTCTACTTTGGTACTTGTAACAATTGGGACAATTAGGGCTTCATTCATCGTAATTCTAGTTGTATTTATGTCTTCTGCGATTTGTAAAATACATTTGTAAGGTGAGTTAAAAAACAGAATTGTTATAGGACTTATAGTTGTGTATGATGTATATATACATATTTCTGTTTCAGGAATGTCAATAACTGTTCCTTTTCATGTAATCAAACATGTGAAGTTAAGTTCTACGTATAATAACTAGAAACTGATCTTATTAGTATGTAATATGGCATTTGTTCCCATTATGTCCAAGGCACACTACATACTAGTATTTCTTAGGGCCAGAAAAGAAATCCAATTTGCTAGAAAACATAACAATCCAAATATAAAGAAAGTAAACGGGATTTTTAATGAATCGGATAGTTCAAAATTCGACTTAATTAAATGAGATGAATTTTAGCTGAAAATTGTTGAGAAATATCGGCATAATTTTTCTCTTCTATAAACTCAAATTTGACACTAAGTGGATGCAAGAATCACATGACCTAGTTAAGTAAAAACGAAGGACACACATTGAGACAAAAGATGTTAATTAGGTGGGTGGTAACGGGTCTTCTAGTATTTAAAATGCGTTTTATAAATCTATTATATTGTTTTTTGAAATTTTTTTATAAATTTATTTTAAAGTTTTTAAGAGAATACAAAAAAATTTGTTCGATAACCTAATTTTCTAAAACTGTTTTACAAATCCAAAAATGAAAAAAATCCATTTATTCTTGTGAACAGTAATTTTTATATGAATATCTAAATGTTAGAGGTGACAAACTTCTATGAATATTTAAATATTAGAGGTGATTCTATGAATATCTAAATATTAGAGGTGACAAACGGACATGTCTGCTCTATTTAGATCCGTCCTACAAAAATTTATAAAAAGTGGAACGAGTTCTAAAACTGTTTTACAAATCCAAAAATGAAAAAAAATCCATTTATTCTTGTGAACACTAATTTTTATATTTGTATTCATATTCGTATTCTATGAATATCTAAATGTTAGAGGTGACAAACTTCTATGCATATTTAAATATTAGAGGTGATTTTATGAATATCTAATATTAGAGGTGATAAACGGACATGTCTGCTCTATTTAGATTCGTCTTACAAAAATTTATAAAAAGTGGAACGAGACCGGACCAACATTGTGTAGGATGTGGAAGTAAAACTTTAGATCCGTCCTACAAAAATTTATAAAAAGTGGAGCGAGACCGGACCAACATTGTGTAAGATGTGGAAGTAAGACTTTGGTCCACCTTACAAAATGTTGAGGACGGGCAGCTCTAGACACCTCATATTTTCAATTTAAATATTAAAAAAAATTATGTTAATAGTCACACCCGCACAAGCTTGCAAACATGACATTTTTTTAGTTTAAAAATTACAAAAAAAATTATGTTAATGTTTGCACTCATAAAAACTTGCAAAAATAGTGGTAGAGCGGGTGGGCTGGAGACACTAACCTTTTTAACCTAAAAATTACAAAAACTTATATTAATTTTCGTACATGTGAAAATCTTAGAAAAAAAAAACAGCAAAATGAGGAGGACATATTAGAGGATACAAATTTAAATTCTTGATCCATCCTACAAAAAAGTGTAGGCAAAATAAATATGCTCAATAGATCGGACTTATTTTACCACCTCTACTAATTAACCATAATTATACCCGCAATTTCAATAAAAACAAATCAATCAATTAAAAAATATCATATAATTTAGAAATTTTAACAATATTTAACAAAATATTCTATATATTAAAATGTATAATAATTTAATATTGATGTATTTTAAAAGAGATATATTTTTATATATTAATATAAATTTAAAATGTATAAATATACATTTTGTGAGTACACGGTGGTGAATACTATATTATATCTGTTTATTTTAATGGATATTGGTGTTTGTATCTATTTAAGATTTTTATCTAGGATTTTATTTCGGGCATCCATTAAATAAGAGTAAAATTGCCATCTCTATGCTAGTATAGTTAGAATTAAACAGGGTTTTGCGAACAAGAGTCCCACATCGTTTATTAACATCAAAATTCTTACATTTATAAACCAAGTGCAGTAGTCGAATGTTGTGTTCGTGAAAAGGAGAGATGGTTGGCATCTCCCCTGACAGGGATGGGAACAGCCTTCGGGCTTTCCTGTTACACGCATCCGGTTTAGGCTTTCCCCTTGCGGGATCTATAACCCAATTTTTTTCCCTTTTGCTGCCTTGAGTTGACTACCGAAAATATATGAATTTAGATGCATGTTAAGTGTTTGTTTGATTGCCTTAGAGTTAGTGTACCAAAACTATGAATTTAGATACATGTTAAGTGGTTTGAAAAAGTTATTTTTCTATTGAACGTTGCTGTTTATGGGAAACAGTCTTTAGGAGTGATTCAGAGCATGTGACATCACGGTTGAAGGAAATGGTTGGTATTACATATTCATAAAGAACTGTTCTTGTGCATATGGTATCAAGAAATATGTGTCTAACACTACTTACACTGTGAAATCCATTGAAGGGTTTGTGAATGATTTGGTTATGGATGCATATGATGGGTTTATTTTGCTTCCCTACACTGCAAGTAGGCAAGGAATGGTTCTGTTATATCACTGATGTTGTTTTGTGGCTGTTCCAGTGGACTGTAGAACTATTTTGTTGAGTTATGTGTTGAGAGATGGGGACAGTGTTAAATCTTTGTCAAGCACATCTGGGGTTAGTATGAATGGTCTTGATTGCCCTGATAATGTTTCTGTTGTTGGTTCACTTTATTATATTCCTCTTGATTCTGGTTAGTCTTTCATTCATTGCAATCTTATTCAATCATTTTTCTTAGGATTTGCCTGTGTGTATGTTTATGTATTTGTGTTCATATATTCGAAAGGGATGTATTGGCCGAGGATGTGCTAAGAGTCTCTCATTTGATGAATGTTGATGAGAAGCAGACAGACGGTGACTTCAGCAATCACACGATTACCATTTCAATTCAAAACCTTCAAGTAACCTTCTTATCACAGTGTAGCTCAAAGTAATTCTGTTTCGCATCTCTAGGGCCTGACGTATTTGACATGGATAAGCCCGTAGTATTTGCATATGAAGAGATTTTTCCCCAACTGAAGGCTTCTATGATTCCAATCTACTTGGACATGGAACATGTTGATTACGACGTCAAGGATATGGAACACGTTGAGTACTAAGTCAAAATCGAATCTTGTAGGATTCTAATTGTACACCTATTAATAGAGGTAATAATTAGGATTAAAGCTTTGGTTTTATTTCCTGATTTAAGATAGGATATCATTAATAAATTAATATTCAGCATTATTTGATGGTAGAAAATTAAATTCTCTGTTTTATATATACTCTTTATGTAATTAGTTTTAAGATATCAATTGAATAAAACAATCACTTTTTTGCATGGTATTAAAGCTAGATCTGAACCATTCCTAATCTCTCTCATCGACTTAGTCATAGAAGAAGAGAAAACAGAAGACATATCCCTGACACAATTTTTGTCAGCTCAATAGATGAGGTTGCATTTCTCGTCATTAGTCACAAGTTGAATGGCCAAAACCACCTTCAATGAGAGATGCAACAACCAGATACCTATGAAGAGGTGGAATGGAATTATCCTTTCAGCAAAGAACAAACGAACACACGATAAAAAATGCTCTAGCAAACTATTCTTACGGTAGAAAAAGTGGTATAGCTACAGGAGCACAAAAAGGTAATTTTTTACACGCTTCACACACTAGACAAGCAAAACCAAAATCATGGATCATGGATCATAGATTAAGGAGCCTCAGATCACATGACGGGAGATATAACCGTATTTAATAAGTATTTTCCCTTTTATGATAACCCCATTATTCGGATTGCTGATGACACCTTGTCAAAATGCTGTGAAACAATGTCGTCAATAATAGATCAAAGTTATGAGATAAAGATTGAGTTTCTTGAACAAACACAAGAAACTCTATTAGGTTTTTCGAAATAGAGAAAAGAAGGAAGAAGAAGGAAAAAAAATGGTTAAAACTGTTTTACTATTCACTTTCTCAATAAGGATTCAAAGATTACAAGTGAATACCAACAATTAACTTCTCTCAACAACCTGAGAGAATTAGTCTATTTATAGATTACTAAGATAACTTAGATTACAAGCTAACATAACAATTGATCTCACAAGAAATATTCAATTCAACATGCTAGCTTAAACACAAAGCTACCATATTTCGACAGCATGCTTAAGCAGACTTTAACTACAACATGCACAACTCCTGTCGAAACCATGAAGCTATCCTTGTCGACACTAGAGTTCGATTCAAATACCACACAAAGGTTACTAGTACAGGTTCAGTTATTATTTCAAAAGATAGTATTTTGGATTGTGTATTCTATGTGCCCAAACTTGATTGTAATTTGGTGTCTATTAGCAAATTGATCAAAGATTTGAGATGTGTCACTTAATTTCTCCTTAATCTGTTAGTTTCTCCAAAGAACCTAAAGCTAACTCTTGTGCAATATTTTCTCCAAGTAGTGTGGATTCTCTAAATAATGAAGAGTCTGTAATGTTGTGGCACTATCGATTAGGCCACTCAAATTTCAAGTATTTACACAAAAAGTTTCCCTCTCTTCAATAGAAATAAAAAAAAATTCAATGTGAAGTGCGTTAAGTTATCAAAGCATACTCGAAGCACATACTCACCTAAATCATATAAACCCTTTCAACCTTTCTCCTTAATTCACAGTGAGGTATGAGGGTTGTCTCGGGTCAGCAATATAAAAAATGCTAAATGGTTTGTCGCGTTCATTGATGATCACACAAGAGTCACGTGGGTATTTCTTATGAAAGAGAAACCATTATCACACCATAGTACAAACGCAATTCCAAACAAAAATTAAGGTGCTCAGAACTGACAATGGACGTGAATATTTTAATTCGGTTCTAGAGTCTTACCTTAAAACCCATGGATTTGTACACTAGAGTTCATGTGTAGATACCCCCTCCAACAAAGTGGGGTCACATAAAGGAAAAATAGACACCTATTAGAAGTAACAAGATCTCTCATGTTAGTCATAAATGTACAAAAACACTTTTGGGGAAATATTGTCCTTTCAGCCACCTATCTCATAAATAGGATGCCTTCTCGTATCCTCAACTTCGACACACCTTATTCCCCTCTACAAGCCTTTTTCCCAACCTGTAAAATTATCAACTCAATCCCATTTAAAATATTTGGGTGTTTGACATTTGTTCACAATCTCAACCCTCAACGAAGCAAACTTAACCCAAAATCCATCAAATGTGTTTTTCTTGGCTACTCATCTCACCAAAAAGGATATAAGTGTTACTTTCCAACAACGAGAAAATTTAACCACACCATGGATGTGACCTTCTTTGAAAATCAACCATTTAACTCCAAAGTTGGAATTCAGGGGGAGAACACCTTATTCCTGAACAGAACAACAGAATTCCAATTTTTAAATTTTGAGATGGTTGAACTTGCCCTTGAAATCGTACCAACATAACCTATGAATTTTGTACTAGCTGACCGATAAATTGAACACCACCTGAACCAGAAAATTCTGCACCAGTCAAACTAGAAAATTTCACACTAGCTGAACCACAAAATCCCACAAAACCATCCCAGCCTGTCCTTGAAATTGCACAAGAAGCTGGATGTAAAGTTTACACTATGAGGAAGAAAAACGAACATATGGTAGAGTTAAACACTACTTCGATTCAAAACCATGAATCTTACTAGACTCTAGAAAATAGAATCTCCTAAGGTAAAATTGCTCTTAACTCTGAATTTGTTCATACGAGTTTAAATAACAATGATGTTGTTCCTATTGCATTAAGAAAAGGGATGAGAACTTGCATTTAACATCCCATTGAAATATTTGTGTCATATGGGAAATTATCACAAAAATACAAGGCATTTGTAGCAGCACTTGACAACACAAATATTCCAAAAACTATTCAAGAAGCACTTCAACAGCTTGAGTGGGCAGCAACTATTATATAAGAGGTTAAAGCATTAATTTAAAATAACACTTGGGAAGTTATTACTTTACCAGAAGGGAAGAAACAAGTTAGATGTAATGGATATTCTCAATCAAATACAATGTAGATTAGAGTATAAACCGATATAAGACTCGATTGGTGGAAAAGGGTTTCACCCAATCATACGACATAGACTATGATAAGACATTTGCTCTAGCGGCCAAACTTAACTCAGTACGAGTCATATTATCCGTGGCTGCAAATTTGGATTAGCCACTACATCAACTAGACATTAAAAATACCTTTTAAATGATGAGTTAGAAGAGGAAGTATTCATGCAAAGCCCCCCAGGCTTGAATCATTCAGCACCTTAAACAAGGCGTGTAAGCTTAAAAAATCCTTGTATAGTCTCAAGCATTCCCCTAGAGTGTGGTTTGAAAGTCTAACTCGCGTTGTCAAAAAAAGATAGATTCATACAAGGCTAATCAGATCACACTATGTTTGTTAAACACTCAGTGGAAGGGAGGGTAACTTTATTCATTGTGCATGTTAATGATATTATTATCACAGGAGATGATCATGAGCAAACAAAACACTTAAAAGAACTCTTGGCTTGAGAGTTTAAAGTGAAAGACTTAGGGCAACTTAAGTATTTCTTAGGAATGGAAGTAGCTCGCACAAAGGAGGAAATATATGTGTCTCAATGGAAATACACCCTAGACTTTTGTTTTTTCTTTATTTTCTTCTCGATTTATTTTATTATTAAGTCAATTACTTTTGATCTTTTTTTTAGTTAATAAAAACTTAAAAAAACTATTTTCTTTAATAAATCATAAATAAAATTAACCTTTCATAAATCAAATTAAATACTCGATCAACATCAGGTAATTTTCAATAAAAACATTTCATCATTCTTTGACTCAATTTCCAAACCACCTCACCATCAAATCGTAATCTTTTTAAATCAATTTCAAAACTTACGCGAATCAAATACTTGATCAACATCAAGTCTTTTTTTTACGAAATCGAAAACGCTTCAAAAATCTTTTTCTCAATAAAATCGGTTGAAAAAGGAACGGGGGATGCACATCCTTCTGCTCCTCGAATAAGTGAGTGGTTGGCGCACACCATATTTCTCAAACATTCGTCTTTCGAATAAAACACTTTAATCAAACTTGGATGAAAAGGGAATGAGGATGCACATCCTTTTTCTCCTCGAATAAGCAAGTGGGACGTGCATAGCTCGTTGCTACGAATATTCGTCTTCCACCAATAATGTTCAAAATCTCAAACTTGGACGAAAAGGGAATGGGAGGTGAACACATTTATGCTCTGCGAATAAACGAATAGTTGGCGTACGCTTCACTTCTCGAGTATTCGTCGTCTGCCTAAAACAATCTCAACCAATCAAACTATATTTTTCTCGCCCTGTGCGACCGAAAACCTTTTCACAAACGAACAATGTCTTATCCATTCTACCGCGATACAAACAAACGCTTAAGCCACCCCCTCGCAAGCATACAAGTAACGTTTAATCTCTAGAATGCGACATAAACATTTGTTCACTAAAATTAACCAACAAACACTCATTTGCTACCAAGAACTATGTAGCTTTGAGTTCCCCATCGCACCTGGGGATACGTAGAAGTGAGATTCAACTTATCATCAAGCATTATAATAAAAAAAATCCAAAAACATCTTTTTTGTCGTGCCCATATCTACGTAGCTTTAAATTCCTCATCGCACCTGAGGATACGTAGGAGTAAGATTCACAATCTTGTCAAGCACCCTAATAAAAACTTTCTTTTTAATCATTTTCTTTTTCCTTTTCAACTTTCAATAATCAGAAGAAAGCAAATAAACTAAAGCTAACATTCTATTCGCAAATCTAACTAAATGGTTCACATTGTGTACAACGGGTATGAGAGGTGATAATACCTTCATCTTGCATAAACGACTCCCGAGCCCGAATTTGGTTGCAACGACCATTTTCTTTTTATTTTAACACTTTTATCGATATTTTCCATTTCCTTTTGGAATAAATAAACTTTGGTGACGACTCTGCTATCATCTCAAGCGTGCGAACACCCGTGGTCATTTTTCGTATTCTACTATGTTTGTCGGTTTTTTTAGTGCGCATATAATTAATATTAAATAAAATATTTCCGTTTATATTTTGACAGGTGTGCATGCATGTGTTTTTTCCACAAATAATTTAAATAAAATCAACATTAAACAAGAAATAACGTTTAAATTTTCATGCGTGCATCCATTAAAAGAGTGAACAACCGGGCATAGGAGTGTCTGTTTAGACGCTATTATATGCGTTAAATTCAAATTTCATATTTTATATTTAATGATGTTCTATAATATATCTAAATAAGAATCATAATAAAAAATAAACAATGAACTAAAATTATTAATATTTTTTATATTTTTTTTCATAAGTATTTGTCAATTTACAATAATCGAAAATACACTTAAATTATTTTTCATATAAAAATAAATAAGAAATAAAATTCTCATAAATATGAGATATATAATTTTAAATTTAATTAAATTTTGCACAAACAATAATGTAATTAAAACACATTCTTGATAGTTTTAATATTTTTTATGTTACCAATAAATCATATTTACCATAAATTGAAGTCATGATTTTTTAATCGGCTATGTTTGAATATGATCCTCCGAAAAGTCGCAATTGACGAAGATTTTAGAACACATAAAATATATAATATCAATCATAAATATCCAAACAATGTTTATAATTTCAATGCACAAATTTAAGGTTAACTCTCATTATTTTCTAGACTAATTCTCCTGATTTGATAGAAAAAAAGACATTAAACACAAAACAACACAATAATTTTAAGAAAAGATTCATTATCGAGAGCAAATCTACACAAATCATATGGCAAATATAAACTATAAATATTATATTTAAATTTCCCACAAATAAAACTCATGCATAACCCAAGTGAATGGTAGATTAAGTGTTAGAAATAGTGTTTTAGCACTCTTTTTTTCTTCTTCTTGGTTTGTTTATTTCTATCCATGCATGTAAGGTGTTAATTCCTATAAGATATAAAGATTAGTAGAGAAACATTTGGTTAATTGATTGGATACTACTTACTAAGTATAATAATACTAATAACAACATTATAAGGTGTTGTTATAAAGTAAAAGAGAATGAGAGTGTAGTACATACAATACAAAGGATGAGGCATTGGCTATCCACCATTCATCAAAGATAATATCTTTAGGGAAAAGGAAAACACACACATTCACATACATGAACACTATCTCATCATTTCATTTCATTGATATTTTTATTTGTTCTACACACTCCTCACAAACACAAGCCTAACAATGGCACTCAGGATGTGGGCTTCTTCAACTGCCAATGCACTCAAACTCTCCTCTTCCTCTAGATTACATCTCTCCCCTACCTTTTCCTTCTCCAGATGTTTCTCTAATGGTATTTTTCTTCACACTTTACCTTTTATTTTGAATGATCAAACATAAATAGATAGATTCATATATTATTCATGTTTATTTGTTGCTGAATTTTCAGTATTGGATGGACTCAAGTACGCACCTTCACATGAATGGGTCAAGCATGAAGGACCAGTAGCCACTATTGGTATCACTGACCATGCCCAGGTTTGTTGCCTGCACCTCTCTCTCTATTTCTGTATCTATGTATCTCGCGTCTGATGTGTGCCGGTGTCTGGCATGTGTCAGCGTCTGACACTAACACATATAATTACGTTCAATCTTTTAAAATTATGACCGATGTCCGTTCGTGTCTGATGTTCTGTCCGATATCCGTGTCTGTTTCGGTGTTTCATTGTTTGTTGGTTACAGGACCATCTTGGAGAGGTTGTGTTTGTGGAGCTTCCTGAACCTGGTGTTTCAGTTACAAAGGGTAAAGGTTTTGGAGCTGTTGAAAGTGTTAAGGCAACAAGTGATGTAAACTCTCCGATTTCCGGTGAGGTTATCGAGGTTAATACTGAGCTCACCGGAAAGCCTGGCCTGGTAAATTCATTCATTCACTCTCCTTTAGGACATAAAGTTTAATTACTTAGACATGGCTTAATTAGTTAAGTACTTATTGAATCGAAAAGTAGGATCTGAGTTCAAACTCTGGAGATAGCGAAAAATTAACATAACAACTAATTACTACTAGTATTTACCGTTTCGAAAACTAACTTAATTTTTCTACTTTTGTTGCTTGAAGATCAATTCAAGCCCATATGAAGATGGATGGATGATAAAAATAAAGCCAAGTAGTCCAGCTGAATTAGAATCCTTGTTGGGTCCAAAAGAGTACACAAAATTTTGTGAGGAAGAAGATGCTGCACATTGATGTTAATTTCAATATCATTGGACTGACTGTTTTCAATATTGTACTACTATACTATCTATCATCTTGTTTGTCTACTTTCTTCAAATGCAATAGAATTGCTTCAAGTTATTGTTGTTTCCATGCCGTTATTGTCGCCGACACTTCAGTGTGTCAGTCTATCTAGCTTGTCATGTACTAATTAAGAAGCAAATTTGTTTTTTCTCATCTATCCATTATTATTTTCACAATAAGTTTCAGAATAATCTCGATTCAAAAGAATAAAAATACAAAACGACAAAGAGGAAATCAAGAGAAACACATTATTTTTGATAACGAAGTTCAGTTCAGTCAACTGTGTCTACGTCTCTGCAAGACTTATGTTGCTTTAATAATTCTTGCAAGACAATTGTCAGTAGGCCTTGCAACTGGCAGGTAGGTAACTGGACAGTCTGGATTAATCCTCTCCATCCTGCGCCATAAAATCAAATTGAATAGATTATTTATTAGCATATGAATATCTAACTATAGGTTTAATAAGTCAATGGTTGGAAACGTGAAGTAAGTGCAAAAACACCTGTAGTTAAGAAGAAAATGATGGAGGAAAATAGTGATTTCAAGCTTAGCCAAATCACTTCCAGGACAAAATCTGCTTCCTAATCCAAAAGGAAGGAATGATCCTGCTCTTGCTTTGTAATTCTGCATCACATTTATATATATATAAATTCCATTGTTAAAGAATATATGAAACAAAATTTTCAATTCAAATATTTAATTATCAATACATACCTCCCATCTGGAAGGATCAAATTCATTTGGATTGATGTAATTTTCAGGATCCATGTGAACACCTCTATTCCAAACTAGGACTTTCCATCCTTTTGGTATTGTATAACCTACAATTTTTCAGTTTTAGCTTTTTTTCTTCTTTGAATTCTTGGGGACATGGTTTCAAATTGTTTGCTTGCAATCATTTTATAAAGATTTTAGAATGAAATAACTAACCATTGATGTTAACGTCAACTTTTGCCTGTCTAAAGTTCGTTAAGGAGATACTCGTTCTGCGCAACATCTCATCAATAACCTATAACATAGAATACATCAGATCAAAACATTAGTCTTTGGTCTTAAACAATTTAGTTTTGCTACATAAAAGTTTCGGCGAGTTAGGTCTTATCAGAGTATGGGAATATCTCAAAATTAGACAAAGTTAATATACCTGTGAAAGATATTCCATTTGCTTAATTTCTTTAAGGTTCAACCCTTTTTGAGTGAAAGACCTTGTCTCCATGATCTTTTCTTGCTCTTTCTGAAAATATATTTATTTTGAAAGTGCATCAATATTATTAAATGTGTATGTGGACCTTTTCCCATAAACTACTATGAAATGGATTAAGGACAAAAATAAATATATGTTCAAATTATTATTTTTATTATAAAAAAAAAAACCTTAGCCTTTTGGAAGACAAGTGGATGATCCATGAGGTGGATAATAGTCCACAAAATTCCATGAGCAGAGCTTTCATGGCCAGCTAACAAGAACACTAGAAGCAAGTCGATAATGTCTTCATCCTCTAGCATCTTACCCTCTTCATCTTTTACTTCCATTAATAAATCCATCATGTCTTTTTTTATCCTTTTCTCTCTATTATTATTGCTCCTCTTTTGGTCCACCACGGTTTGCAACACTTTCACCAACTTCTTTCTTGCCTAAACAAGCAATCATAAATTAATCAACAATATTATATATTAAGTAGTAAAATCCAAAACATCAATTTCCTTAGTCACATGAACAATATTGCTTTTTCTTCTAGTTGCATAATTTATATATTTTGCGCTGACTAAACAAGAACTTAAGCTAGGGGTTCTGAGTTTGAATATAGTCCTAAAAATACAGCGTTAAATGTCTCAAGAGATCTTTGCCGTTCATTATAGTCATTCAGGATCGATGATTAGTTTTTACGGTTACACATAAAGACTAATAAGTAATAATCTAAAAAATTAAAGTTATTACTAAATGTAATCACATGCATCATGCAGCGTCCGTGACGTAATGTCATGTCCTGTGGCTACGATCATACATATCAAGCGACAACGACTATCAGAGACACGAAATGCACATTCAATCTGAAGCATCGATCTTACTACTAAAATTTTAGCATAAATGAGTAAATATGTTTGAATAGTTAACTGACCTTGAGTGCTTTATAGAAAGCAAAACCAGGAAAATTGATGGCAAGTGACTTCATTCCTTTGCTCAAATCAGTGTACAAACTCTCAACCAACCCAAGGTCCACACGATCACAATCAGAGGATATAAAAATGGTAGTAATAACTTCAAAAGCAAACTTTCTCATCTCTTTAAGAAACTCACACGGTGCATCCATTACAGACATCTCTTCTAAATGTCTCACAGCAATATTTTCTATGAGTCCGATATAAGTAGACAATGCCTCGTGACCGTTTATCGGAGACGTGACTAAGCGTCGCAAACGTTTGTGTTCAGAATTCGAGATTCCATGAAAGGATCTTTTTCCTGTGAGAGCCATAGTTGAAGGAGGGTATCCTAGTTCGAGATTCTCCTCGTCGGTTAGAATCCTACGACATGTCTCTGGTGTGCATACTATGATGCTTGGACTCCCAAACAAATGTGTCCTATACATTCCTGTCCTGCCATATCTATATATGATATGACAGGACACAGGAATGTGTATATATAAATATAATCACAAAATTAGAGATTCTTTTTGATATTGCAATTATTTTTAGATGAATATTAGATGAATGAGTACCTGGAAACAAGGTTATTGATGAAGGAATCAGGATCAGACTTGAAGGCTTTGAGGAAGGTTGGCATGTTACCAAGGAAAGGCCAACCCATGTCACCAGGTGGGAGAGGGTAATATTGGAATTTTCCAAACCTGCTAACATAGTAGCAGTCATTCAATCTTCTAAGAAACTGAAATACAAATGCATATCCACCTAAGAAAGTTGCTACTAGGATGAACCATTGGGAATCTAGTGGCACCATTTTTTTTCTTTATGTTTTTTTGCAATGTTTCTAATAAAGAGCTATTTAATCTAGTAACACCATTGGGAATCTTGTGTCACGGATGGATAGTAGAAGAAATGAATTAATATGAAATTTAAAAACCTTTGTTTATTTATTTATTTGTATTTGAAGTGTAATTTACGTGTGTACATTGTTTGTTTTTGTTAGGAGGCTGGATTGAATTTAAATGATTGATAGATATAATATTATAGCATATTACTATATTATAGAATAATCAAAATTAATAAAAACGGTGTATTTTATAAAATTGAAGAGACTATCATTGGAGAGTGAGTATAAGAGAATTATTACTCTTATTGTCATTTAGGGTTTTTGAAATATATTAATTATCTAATGAAGAGACACTTAAACAGCTAAATGATTGAGGCCAGAGACCTCTCATTGGGCTTAACTGAATGGTTCAACCGATCACGGTCCATTCAGACACAAAACTCAATCAAACATTCATCTATTAAAGAAGAATACGAGAGTGAAAACCAAAGGAGGAGAGTGGTGTGTGATGAACTTCAAGTATGAAAATCTAAGCCTGTTTTGCTTTTTCTGTGGAATTCTGGGGCATTCGGATCAGAGGTGTGAGCTGAGGTTTGCTATGGAGAAAGATTCCGGTGCTAGAGAGTGGTCTAATGAGCTTAGAGTGAAGAATAAAAGGTTTGTTAACGGCACAACCTCCAGATGGCTGAACGAAGATGGTGACGGCGGAAATTCACGTAGTAGGACTGCTGAAGATGAATATGCTCAATCGCGTGTGTTCCAATCGCGCGATGGGGCGTCTAGTGTGCAAGTGGAATCTGAAACGAATCAACATGTGCAAGTTTCGGTTATGGAAAATTATGAGGTTTCAATGCACCTGCCAGACAAATCATTAATACCAATCATTGATAATAACTCTACTGCCCCCCACCATAATACCCAGATATCAATTGCTGAAGGTATATTCCGTGGCAAGACAACCCAATTATTACCAAACAATAGCCCTGTCCCCCTATTAAATAACCCCACTAAACCGTCAACCCCTATATGGCAGTTACCAGGTGGCACTTCTATGGGCCCCTACATCTCTTTACCAAACTTTGTTTCCCAACCAATAATGGAACGTGATAATGCCTCATTGCATGGCAACCAAAGTTTTCTTCCAAACCAGATTTTTTCATCACAACCTCCTGAAACTGTTTTCAAGTTGACTACCCCTACAAACAACCCTGCCCAGAGAAGCTTAAAAATTAATCCAAAAGCCCATAAAATGAAAACACAAAAACACCATTATCATCCAGCAACCAACAAACAGCTAACCGGAACTAGTACGACCAACCAGAATGCCCAACAACCACATATTTTAAAGCAAATCTCAAAACCCAGAAAGTTGCAGCCTATCAGCTTGGATATTAATGAGGAAGAGAACGGAGAAGGACATTTGGAACGCAAGAGAAGAAGAGAAAATAACATAGTCAGCGACGTCGAAAGTAGTGTTACGAGTCAGCCTTTTTTATCGGCAGGTCCTGGTGGTCAGGACTGCCAGGACAAATGAGGATCCTCAGCTGGAATTGCCGGGGCTTGAGCAACCCGAGAGCAGTTTCGAACTTACGAAGACTTGCTCAGCAACACCCGCCAGACATCGTGTTCCTCTCTGAAACTTTGTCGAAGACTCAAAAGCTTGAAAGTATCCGTATTATGCAGAAATTCGATTCTTGTCTTGTCGTAGATGTTGTTGGGAGGAGCAGAGGTTTGGCGGTGCTGTGGAAGAATAAAGCACAATGTAGTATTCTAAACTATTCAAGAAACTTTGTCAACCTGGTTTTTCAAGATGAGGTCAAGGGAGAATGAAGACTCACCTGTTACTACGGATTCCCAGAAAGACATCGGAGAAGAGAAACATGGAATTTGATTCGGGAACTCAGAGACATGTCAAATATTCCGTGGTGTGTTATTGGTGACTTCAACGACTTACTCTCGCAAGAAGACAAGTGTGGTAATTATCCGCATCCAAACTAATTGTGCAATGGATTTCGAGAAGTTATTAGCGAGTGTAATCTCACTGATATTCCGTTGGAGGGACACCCTTTTACTTGGATTAAAAGCAGAGGTACAAATCACGTTATTGAGGAAAGGTTAGACCGTGCTTTTGGTAATTCAGATTGGTTGGATTTATTCCCGGGAGTTAAACTTGTTAACTTGGTGGCAGCTCACTCAGACCATAGTCCCATCCTTTTGCATTGCGATCCATGTCAACGGTATCGTAACAGCTATTCTTTTAAGTTTGAAAATGTTTGGTTGAAGGAAGATGAGCTGATGGAGGTTGTTTTAAGAGGTTGGAATCATAATCCGGATAGTGAAATTCTGCATCGTATCACCAACTGTGTGTCGGAACTATCTAACTGGAATCGGAATCGCTACCGACAGAAGCGGGAAGACTTGGCTGCGAGTTTGGCTATCATGGAAAATACTCGCAGGGCTAGTGATGAGGCTGGTGTAGCCCGTTTCTTTGAAGCATAGAGGAAGTATAATGAGATCCTTATTAGTGAGGAGGTTTTTTGGAAGCAACGTGCGAAGATGCACTGACTTCAAAACGGTGATGCGAATATAAAATTTTTTCACAAATCGGCCACGATAAGGAAGAACTGCCAAAAAATTGACATGTTACTCGATGATGTAGAAGGCGAAGTCAGAAATCAGGAGGGTCTATGTGATATTGCTAGGAACTATTTTGTGAATCTTTTTGCATCCAGGCACGGGGCTTATGATCTAGTCGTGCAGCTTTTTAAGCCGGTGATTTCTTCTGATGATAATAGTTTGCTTACTGCGGGGATTACTAAGGCAGAATTGTTTGAAGCTCTTAGCCAAATGCACCCGGAAAAATCCCCGGGTCCAGATGGTTTCAACCCAGCCTTCTACCAGAACTTTTGGAAGATGTGTGGGAATGACCTTTTTGCAGCAGCTTCTAGTTGGTTGGATATGGGTTATTTTTCGGCGGGTCTGAATGACACTAATATTTGCCACATTCCAAAATGTGCGAATCTGAAAGATATGAAGAAGTTACGTCTCATCTCGCTTAGTAATGTGGTTTATAAAGTTGTCTCGAAGATGTTAGCTAACAGATTGAAGGTTGTCTTAGATAAGTGTGTCTCCGAGGAACAATCAGCTTTTGTGGAGGGCCGATCCATTCTTGACAATGCTATGATTGCCACGGAAATTATTCATGCTCTAAGGCGGAGAACCCGAGGGAATAAAGCCCACCTTGCGCTTAAAATCGATTTCAGTAAAGCATATGATAGAGTGGATTTGGGGTTTTCTTAGAAGTACTCTTCTTCGATTGGGTTTTGATGAGAAGTGGACCAATTGGATTATGATGTGTGTGACTTCAGTTCATTATTCTGTTTTAGTTAATAATGATAGAGTGGAACCAATTCAACCAGGAAGAGGTTTGAGGCAAGGAGACCCACTGTCTCCATATCTCTTTATTCTCGTTTCGGAGGGTCTTTCGGCCCTTATTAGTGGGGCAGTATCTCGCAGAGACCTTCATGGAACTCAAATCTGTAGGGGGCACCTAGTGTGTCCCACTTGCTTTTTACTGACGATTGTTTTTTGTTTTGCATGGCTAATATTTCCGAAGCATCTACTCTCATGGAGCTCCTCCATATTTTTTCAGAAGCAACGGGGCTCGAAATCAATCTTATAAAATCTGAACTGTTCTTTAGCAGCAACATTAGTCGACCAGCTCAGGAGGATCTTGCTAAAATTATGGGTGTTCGTCATGTGTTGGGTACAGGAAATTATTTGGGATTACCATCGATGATTGGTAGAAGTAAGAAAGCTGTTTTCTCTTTTATCAAGGATAGAATCTGGAAACGTATAAACTCTTGGAGGAGTCGTTCCTTATCTAGAGCTGGGAAAGAGGTTATGATCAAATCTGTCCTTCAGGCTATTCCGGCATATATTATGAGTGTTTATTTGATTCCGGATGGGGTGGTAAAAGATATCGAAAAAATGCTCAACTCTTTTTGGTGGGGGGGGGGGGGGGGGGGGGGGGGAGGAAGCAATAATAAAGGTATTAGGTGGATGTCTTGGGAAAGAATGACTTGTTCGAAAAGTGAAGGCGGCATGGGCTTTCGGGATTTCAAGGCTTTTAATTTGGAAATGGTAGCAAAGAAAGGTTGGAATATTATGTCAAAACCTCATTCACTTGTCTCTAGGATCTTCAAATCCAGGTATTTTCCGAATTCCTTTTTCCTTGATTCTAAACTTGGGAATAATCTGAGTTTTGTGTGGAGGAGTCTGTGGAAGGCCAAGGATGTGTTAATTGTGGGATGTAGATGGAGTGTTGGTAATGGGAGTAACATCAGAGTCATGTATGATCCATGGCTTCGTGAGGGTGAGAATAATTGGTTATGTGGGCCACAAAAAGAGGAGGTGTACGACCTTTACGTAAAAGACCTTTTGTTGCCAACTACTAAACAATGGGACGTTCCCAAGGTATTCCAGTGTTTTGGGGATGAGGGGGCTGAAGCTATTCTTAGAGTTCCATTGGTGGCGGAAGTGGTGAAGGATAAAATTATTTGGCAAAAAGAGCGGAATGGTGAATATAGTGTTAAGACGAGATATAGATTGTGGAGGGATATTCAAGACAATAACCGTAGTTATGGAGTGGAGGGTAATTGGAATAATCTGTGGAATATTATCGCCCCACCTTGAGCCAAACATTTGTTATGGAGGATTTGTCGTGGTTGCCTTCCGAGTAGATCTAATCTCCAGCATCATCATGTCCAATGTTCCTCTCTTTGTCCTTGGTGTGAATTAGAGGAGGAGGATGATTGGCATGTTTTTTTTGGGTGTTTTTCTACTTCTTAGAGTTGGCGGGCAGCAGGTTTGTCATCTATTATCGACTCCCATTTGCATTCCTTTTTTGATGCTAAATCCCTCATTCTTGATGTTTGTAGTAGAGAGGACCGCAAGGTTGTGGGTAGATTTGTTGTCCTTCTTGAGGTTCTATGGCGGAGTAGAAATGATGTGGTTTGGAATGAGACCCGCGAGGACACTAACAAGATTGGGTTGCAAGCTTATTATAACTGGTTTGATTGGTTTTTAATGAGAGAAGATGCTAGTGTGAATATTTCTACTATCCATCATGATGAGTGGTGTCCGCCTTTGGAAGGAAGGGTGAAGTGTAATGTGGATGCTGGGTTTAATTTATCACTAGGAACAACTAATCGTGGGTGGTGCGTGAGGAACCATTTGGGTAATTTTACCATTGCAGGTGTGGCCTGGGATCGCGGTTTGTTATCCCCCGTGGAATATGAAGCCATAGACTTGAAGGAAGTTGTCCAGCATGTTATTTCCTTACAGCTTTCCCATGTTACTTTTGAAAGTGATTGTCAATCTGTTGTCCAGTCGCTTTATTCTAAGCGCTCAGGCTGTTCTGAATTTAGTGTTACTATTAATTCTATTAAGAGTCTTTTGAATTTGTTTCCGAACTTTGAGGTCAAGTTCATTAGGCGCCAAGCGAATTCGGTTGCCCATATGTTAGTCAAGGCGGCCAATTCTTGGTCTAGGTGCTGCACCCTTAGTATGTTACCTCCTTGTATTGAACAATGTTTAATTAATGATAAAAGTTAAATTTCTTGCTGTAAAAAAAAACAATAGACCATAATATAATTAATTATGTCAATCCATATTTGATTAATTAAATAATTAATCTAATAATCTCCTACTTGGATGACAATAATTAATTATTAAAAACTATTGATTTTAATACTATCTCTGTTCCTTTATATAAAAGACAACTCATATTTTAGGTTCATCGAATAATCAATGTATTTGGCTAGTTTATAGACTAGATACATTAATTATTCAATGAACCTAAAAATTGAATTGTCTCTTATAAAAAGGAACGAAGGTAGTATTAGAATATCAATAATGGTCAAAACACTAATCAATAAAAAAGAAGTAAATTTCAACGCTGCAGAAATTGTATTCGATAGGGAAGACAAATCATACATGTTAAAACTCACAACTTAGAGTAACATATTAAAGTTAAGAGTAATTTGTTATAAAGAATGACCCAAGCATATGAGAATGCTATTGATAAACTCCCACTAACCCAAAATATCATAAGACTTACTCATGTGTATAAGTTTTTGGGTAGTGATTATACTAATGAGTTTTCAAATTAATGGTCATAGAATACCCACATATGTCTAAGAATAGTAATTACATATATGGATACCCTATTACGAGAGTAATTACATTTTTTTTCATAAGCCAGAGATTTATTCAAAACTTTCGGGTACTAGGGATACGCCAACCCTCAATACAAACAGTTGTTCAAAACCATACAACACCTACAATTACATAAAATCTAATGGTTGTTTATACCAATCATAAAAAATACAAGAGATTCTATCCTTGGATAGTGTTAATATCCACCACCAAGAGAAATACATAATTCTTACCCCTACCGACTCTGGATCACCTACGTTGTCATTGAAGATAATTTGATTTCTAGCCCACCATACACACCAACAAACCACCACGTATATGCTACAAGCCATCTTTTTAGAGCACCTTCCTCTTAGACTTTCTATCCAAGACAACAAGTGATTAGATACAAGTGTTTCATTGCTCCTCCCTATCTCCACACATTCAGAAACTTTACTCCAAACAAGCATAATCTTAGAACATGAAATGAATAGATGGCTAGCACCCTCTATTGGACCGAAGCAGAATACACATACAATATCATGAGGATTAGAAATGATGCCACGACGAAAAAGGTTAGTTCTTGTAGGCAGTCAGTCTAGAAGAAGCCTCCAGCCGAACAACATTGCTTTGGATAGAATAACTGATTTCCACAAACAAGACATTGCAGCTTTGGTAGACTCCTCAAATACACCACCACCCTCGGCAACTAGTAGACAATCATAGAACGAACTAACAGTTAAACAGTTAAGTTGACCCTTCGGTCAAAGAATCACATCGCCTTTGTCTTTAGCTGGAGTAATTTCCTGTAATATCATAGTGAGTTCCATGTATTCAACCTTAATAAGAGGGGATAATGCCTGATCTGTGAAGTCCAACTGCCACATCCACTCAATGGAGTACCAAACCCCATGCCCAGTGGCGGAGCCAGAAATTTTTTGAAGTCTGGGCAAAAATTTGTATGAAATATGACGGTTTTAAAATTGCGTTTAATAAAACTGCCACTATTTACATTTAAATATGACAGTTTTATAAATTGATGTAGTGTTAATAGAAAAATGACAGTTTTGACCGCCTTTATTTTGACACGTCAGTTCCTTTACAGTGAATTTTATTTTTATTGTTTTTTAAAATTGAATATTTTCTTTTATAATTGTAGAAATTGATCTATAGAATTGTATAGAGTCCTAATATATTTTTTACATATTTGAGGATAAAATTTATTCTTTTCTACTTCTTTTTTACAACACTGTACATGTTTTTTTTTTTAATTTTAGTAATTGCTACTTTTATGTTAATTTTTATTTCTTCTAAGTATTCATTTTTAATTTTTGGTTAATTTGGTCATAAATTGCAACTTTAATCTTTATTTCAATTCTTGCACTTTTTGTAATGTAGTTGAATCTAAATATTATAATATCAAAAAAATTGATGTAATGTATACTTAATTGCATAAAAATATAATTTTTTGCACAATTTATAATATTTTGGTTTAAACCTGTATTTTTATGCAAAAAAAATATAAAATTTTTAGTTTAAACCATAATTTACAAGATTATACATTTATTTTTTTTCATAATTTATAATTTATAATTTAATTTTTGGTTTAAATTTATATTTTTTGCATTTTCATTAATTATAGAGGTTTAAACCCCCATAATAACACTTTTATAATTTAATTTTGGTTTAAATTTGTACTTTTCTGCATTTTCATTAATTGTGGCGGTTTAAACAGCCGTAATAGCACTTTTATAATTTAATTTTTGATTTATATTTGTATTTTTCTGCATTTTCATTAATTGTGGCGGTTTAAACCGCCATAATATCACTTTCATAATTTAATTTTTGGTTGAAATTTTTATATTTTTGCATTTTCGTTAATTGTGGCGGTTTAGACCGTCGTAATAGCACTTTTTAACCGCCGCAATTTTAAAAATTGTGGTGTAAAGAAGGAAATTTTTTTCACCAGAGCCTGGGCACATGCCCAGGCTGGCCAGACCTTAAAACCGCCTATGCCCATGCCTATCACTAATCCATCTCGCCTAACAGCTATTGAAAACAAGCAAGGAAATTGCTCCTTCAATGTTGAGCTGCCCATCCATCTTGCAGACTAGAAGGGTGTTTTCGCACTGTCACCTAGCCTGATAGTAATTAAATCCATGAATTGAACAGCTCCATCATCAATATTGATTCTCATCACATCCTTCTACCATAACGAAGCATGAGGAAGCATTCAATTGTTCTTCCTAGACAGAATATTCAATGCAAAGTCATCGTATTTATCTTGCATAATATCGTTCTAAATAGCACCACTTTCGGTAAGGAAACACCACAACCACTTAGCCAACAATGCCGCAGTAAATAGTCTTAAATCTTTCAAACCAAGTCATATGTCCTCCTTAGTTTTGCATATAGAATCCCAACTTACCCATACCATACATTTCCTTTCATCTGTTCCATGCCAAAGGAAATTTCTCTGGATAAATATCAGCTCATTCAACATTTTTCTTGGGGCCTTGAAGAATGACAAATGGTGGATTGACAAATTTGTCAAAACTGAGTTGATCAATGTCACCCTTCTTCAAATGGACAAAAGTCTCCCTTTCCATGGAGATAGCCTATTCTAGAAACAATCGATTATCGAGTTCCAAAAAAAAAATCCTTGTATAATTGTCACAAACTCTAAGGCCCACAAATTTAAATGGAACCGAATCAATCTTACATGTTAGGAACTACTATGTCGCCTTCATGTAGAAATCACCAACACCAATGCCAAACAAGTAGCTCTTCCCCGTATTGAATTTCAAACAAGAGACCAATTCAAATCCCTTCAAGATTGATTTAAAAGCCCATAAATTAGACCAATCTCCATCGCTCACTAGGACTGTATCATCCGCAAACTGTAGTAAAGAATGAGATACTTCATCATTTACTTTGAGACCTCTAAGCAAACCCACGTCACCCCCTTCTCACCAATGCTGTAAATCCTTCAGCCACAATAGAAAAAAGAAATGGAGACAATGGTTTTCCTTGTCCCAAGCCACGAAACACCCAGAAATCTTCAGTGGGGGGCTTCCTTTAACAAGGACAGACATATACCTCATGAACACTCTGCCTTCTATCCATTTCAACCATCTCGAGCCAAACCCTATGGAGCACAACATTAACCTAAAAAAAGATCAATCCACACAATCATAAGCCTCGGAGAAGTCTACCTTGATCATCACACAATTTCGTTTCCTTCTTTTGGCTAAGTCAATTAACTCATTTAGAATAAACACCCCATCTAGTAGTTGCCTACCCGAAATAAACGTCATTTGTGTCCTTGAGATCAATTTCCCCATGATACTCCTCATTTTTGAAGCAAGGGTTTTATAAATAACTTTATAAACGCAACCAATTAGGCAAATAGGTCTATATTCGTCCAAAGTCTGTGGGTTATTAGATTTGGGAAGCAATGCGAGAAAAGACGAAAATATAGCTTTAGGAAATTTTGTTGAGATGTAAAACTCTTGAATGCACCTCACGAAATCCACACGGATCATTTCCCAACATTTCTTCAGAAATCCCAAGTTAAAACCATCCGGTCCTGGGCTTTTATTGCTTGCACAATTAAACACCGCCTTCCTTATTTCCTCTTCTTCAAACATCTCTTTCAACTTTAATCTCTCATCACTAGTTAGCCTTGCCACATCTTGAAAGTGAATTTCTAGACGAATATCTTGAGAAGAACGAAACATTACTGCGAAATGGTCCTTAATTGTCCTCTTGACACGACTAACCTCTTCCACTCCTCCACTACTTTGGATCCCACCCTAACTGAAGTGATAGCATTCCTCCTAAACCTCTGTTTGAGCATACAGTGAAAGAACTTTGTATTCTAATCACCTTCTTTCACCTACTTGACCCTAGACTTTTGTTGGATAATACTCTCTTTACATCGCAAGTTGTCCCACATTTCCTTCTGCGCCCTACCCCGTTTTACAAGATCATCCAACATACCTCCATCTACCCCATTAGCCATATTATTCTCCACTTTATTAATAATGTCAATGTGACCTTCGATTTTTAAATCAATCCAACCGAATACATTAGAGTTCCACCACCATAGTTTGTCCCTAAGCAATTGGAACTTCCTGTTAAGAACATGAGTTGCACTGCCAGTAACATGAAATGATTTCCATTTGCGTTCCACAAAATACATAAACTTCGAGTGTTGACACCAACAATCAAATACCTTAAAAGGTTTCGGGCCCCAATTTATGTTTCTAGCCTTTAGCTAAATTGGTATATAACCAGAAATGTCTCGATCCCCAACATATTGGGCAACGGTATTCCAAGTATTAACCAATTTGTGCAGCGTTCATAACACAATATCATACTTGATAGGAGTATTGATATTTACTTGTACTTTCATATTATGACCTAACAAATGTGGACTATTGAAGTTAGAATAACACAATATTATTGCATTCTAAAGAATTATTGCGTCTTTTCAATATCGACCTAAACATCAAGTTATGATGTTTACTGAGATTAAGAGATTAATATATATCTCAGTATAATAGAATAAGACTTCTTAGAGTTATTATACATTTTGAAGTCTTCTTAGAACATGTCATATTTTATAACACACGCAAGAATATATGACAATATGAGAATAATAATCTAATTTTTTTAGATTATATAATTAAGTGCATATGCTTTCCCACTGATCCAATAGGATAAAGATTTATTAGAGTCCATTAGTATTAAATACTCTGATTATACAATAAGATACTAATTTTATTTTAGTGCAAAACTATAGAGAGAAGTGGTTGTATGATATATTTTGCACGTAAATAAAATATATTATTTAGATAATTTCACATGAAAGAATATGATGGTCATATAAAAGATTTACCATCTTTTGAGTGAGATCAAATCCATATAATTTTAAATAGAATATAGGATTATATACAATATTTTAATAACTCACTCGAAACTCAAATGCTACAACTATAATCACACACATTTGATAGACATATTATGTTATACGCAGCCAAAAAAATGAGAATTTAATTTATTTAATATTAAGGATATAACAAAATTAGTCACAGATTTTCATCAATAACATAAAACTACAACATCCTCAATATAAGTCTCTATAAAATAATATTGTTTTAAACAAATAATATTTGTTTCTCATTTCTATATAATTGACATGATAAATTCTCCCACTAGATAGAGAATAATGGTTTAACTAAGATCAAGAGTTTTGAAACAATATTTAAAGAAATATTCAACTATTTTCTCTATCACGCAATGATCATGTCAAGTAACGTCACACCGATAGGATATTTCCATCGCTTACATAATAAGTAGAGAATTGGAATCCATTTTAAATAAAAAATATAAAAAAAATGAATTATTGGATTTCACAAAATATTACATGTCTTTAAAATAATTTCTTATTTCTCAAATAATACTTTCAACAATTTCAAATAAGAAATCTAACAATGTATAAATATTATGTCACAAAAAAAATTCTAATACCGCTCGAACTATAATTTACATAATCGTAAATCATAAGTACATTGAACAAAATAAATTATATTAATAATAACATATCAATAGGGTATAACTATTATCAATATAATATTTACTATAGTTAAAATAAATTTAATTATTTTATTAAACAGAATTTGTATAATTGTACCATCGATAGGCGAGTTACTATCATACGAATTAAGATTACTTATATTTTATTCAAAATAGGAAAATTTATATAATTGCATCCACGATGGGTGATATTACAATTATACAAATTAATTGTGATTAGTTAATTTCCAGAATAAAATTTATAAAATAATAAGATTTTTAATATATTCATAAAACCATATTTTTTATTTCTTTATTTGAGTATATAAATAGAACTCAATTTATGACATTAAATAAAGGGTTTTTAATTCAGAATATTCTAGAAAATTATTAATTTTATATAAATGCACATTTTATAATTTTTCAAAAGGAGTGGATAATATTATAATCAATTTTTTTATAATTGGTCACAAGAAATTCAAAATAAATTATAACTAATCTTAGAATGCGACATTCATTTTTGTGAGTAGAGTTGGTGAACTTTATTGACTTTTAAAGTATTAGTATTGCACCAAAATTTTATAAATAAAAAATAAATCGTTATATCAAAATATAAGATTCTATTTATGCTTTAACATACTTCAAAAATAATAAATTTTAATTGGCTTAACTGCTCAATATATCATAATAAAACAAAACTGTGGTGAATAGAAACTTTCATCAAATTTAGGTAATAATTGGTTGAATAAATAGAAAAAAATATCCGTCTATTTAAGAGAAAGTTTCACATAACAACAATTTCTAGAACCATATTCCAAATAATACTCATAACATTTATATGAATAATTCTTCGTCTATTCCTAATAAATTGGATCTAACCTCGATTTTCAGTTTTTTAAAGTTATAAATGAGATAAATTTCATAAACCAGAGACACTTATAAAGAATTCAAACCTCAATTAAATTATTCAAGCATTATAATTAATATTAATATGATAAGTTCACCTTAAATTGCAATATCAAATTAACTGCATTATCACGTTAAAGATTACAACAAAATAATGCATATTAATTGTTTAGTGCCCTTTGATAGAAGGAAAAAAATCCCAGAATCACATGAAAATGCTTTGAATGCAAGTTGTAATTTAAGAGTTGTGGCATCCCGAATCAAAATACAGTGTCTAGTGGCTGATTCCTATAATCAACATAATAATATATCATAATTTTGAAACATGTTTGTAATTGAAAATTGAAATCACTAATCAAAATTAAGTTAATAGCTATAATATATATCAATCAAGTTCAGATACCAATTGATAGAATTTAAATAATTGATGGATACAATATTATAGCATATTATTATATTATAAAATAATCAAAATTAATAAGAACGGTGTACCGTACAAGATTGAAGAGACTATCGTCGGAGAATGAGTATCAGAGAAATACTACCCTCATTTCCATTTAGAATTTTCGGAGTATACTAATTGTCTAATAGGGAAACACTTAAATATATAAACGGCTGAAGGTAGGGACTTCTCATTGAACTTAATTGAATGGTTCAACCGATCACGGTCCACTCAGACACAAAACTCAATCAAACAATTCATCTATTTAGTGTTTAATATTAATAGACCATAATATAGTTCATTAATAATTAATCATGTCAATTCATATTTAATTAATTAAATAATTAATCTAACAGGTTGTTCAGAAATAAACTTTCTATTATGACTAATTTGGGTTTCCAAGTATCATCAATTTAAATTGCACTAATTCCTTGAGCGATTATGAATTATGGATTTGAAAAAAAACATCATAAACCACCAACACCAAGTTAAGAAGAAGTTTGGTAGAGTAAATACTACCTTTAAAACTAAGAGACCAGGCAATCAAGAAAATTTTAAGGAGGTTTGTTCCAAAAGTAATTTTGATGTGAAAATATGAAGTCAGTGTTGAAAAGACAAAACATTTTTTGGTCAATAGTGACTAAAGACCGATTTAAATTTTTTTAAAGGTTTAATCAATATTAAACACACGCTACATTTCATAACTAAACCTTGATTTTTTTAAAACATGTGAACTAAATCTAAGTGGTCGAATTTGTTAAATCTTGTGTTGGGGGGTTTGCTGTAAAATATGAATAAGAAGAATATGAATAGGGTTTGATGAAAGTTGCACAAAATAAATTCCAAAATTTGGATATATTTCAATTCTTGGCAGGTGCAACTTTTGGCCATTGATTTTGTATTTCAACATATAAATCCAAAAAATGATTAAATCAAGGATTCAAACCAATGACCATTTACTTTAGAGCATTTTTTAATACACCACCCAAGTTTCTTAGGCACCACACGAAATTTCTTTTTTGCCCCCTGATTTCGGATGTGCACATCCGGACGCACTAATTTTTTAAAAAACGTTGATGCGTTCCGGATATACGCATATCCGAAAAACTACCTGATCTGCAGATCCGAAACAATGTCTTATTAATTCGCGTCAGACCTTCTTCCTCCCCCTAATTCTTCACATTTTCATATTCCAAACACCAAACTCTCTCAAACTCTCAAATTCTCAATCCCACAAATCTCGACTTTTTTCACTCGAGTTCGGCGCAGCAACTTCTACAACGATCAAGACACTCCAAATCCTCCGTATCTTAATTTAATCAGTAAGTTTTCGAATTTTAGAGTTTCGAAGTTATTTTCGAGTAATCGATTTAGAGAAGACATTTAGGTGTAGAAATTGTTAGGTAGTATGAATAACATAGGTTAGAGACAATGTAGGTACTGTTTGCTGCTTCAAACGGACGATCAGGGCATTAAAATGCCCTTTTCCATGGTACAGTAGCCATGACTGTTATTTTTGAACTTGAAAATACGTACCGGATGTGCAGATCCGGAAGGATTTTAATGTTAAATCTTTTGAGTGCTTCCTGATGTGCAAATCCGAAAACACCCAACGTTAAATATTATGCGTACTTCCGGATGTGCAAATCCGGAAGACACTTGGTTTTTTTTGTTTGTTTGTTTTTTTAATTATTTTTAAAAAAATCTAATTTATTTATTATGCTTTGCAGATTACATGGCTGGCAGAGACGATCGTATCATACATGGACGAACATCTCAGCACACATCTGTCCGACGTGAGCGGACGCAGTCTACAGCCGAGGCTTCCGGCACAGAGGGAGTTGGGGTAGTCCCTACAGCTGAGGGACATCCTACATCATATCCTACACCACAGCCTTCCACATCACAGGTTCAGACCACTTCTACATCACAGGTTCAGGCCATTCCCCCGTCAGCCGCCGATTCTACATCTCGGAGGCGTCGGGTTTCTACTGCTGGTTCATCAGGGTCCTAGCCCGCACGCAGGCGTCGTCGGGAGACTCCAGCTCCTTCAGCTGCTCCTATTTCATCCCCTGTTCCTGTTCCTGAGGGTGATCACCCAGCACATGAGGGTGGTGACGTCGATGACGATTTCGATGAGCTGGACGGTTACCCCGGGGGACCGTCTGATATGTCCCTACTCGTGGAGTACTCTGAGCATATTGCCAGATATATCTGGCTAGGACAGGTAACCTTTCTCAGTTTATTTATAGAATTGTTTTCGTTGAAAATATGTTCATTTGTAACATTATTTTATTTGGAAATTTTCAGGAGAAGGATTCCTAGAAGTTCTATAACCATGGGGGCAAGGTTATAGACATGATTGTGGCACTTACCAGGGGATGATTGGTTCACGTCTGCACTTGCTACCTCTGGTCTCGGAGGCCTTTCTAGGATTGGGTATTCCCACATCATGTACGGTATGCTGATGGCCTTTGTTGAGATATGGCACCCTGAGACATCCTCATTTCATCTACTATACGGCGAGCTTACGATCACACTCGACGACATATCGTTCCTTTTACATCTACCGATCACGGGTACCCTTCTCTGTCACAGTAAGATGTCGAAGGTGGATGCGATAGAGATGCTGACTGAGGAGCTTGGGGCTACCCTAGATGATGCACTTGCAGAGGTGACCCAGTTGAGAGGTGCATACGTCTGGTTCTCCTTTCTGACACACAAATTTTGTGAGGAGCTTGCAGAGGCAGGACGAGCAGCAGGTGATCCAGCTGAGGTGGAGATCCACAGACAGCGTGTCCTGAGATGCTACTATCTGTTTCTTCTCGGCACGCAGCTGTTTGTGGACACCAGCGCCACCTACGTTGATATCGTTTACCTCAGGTACCTTTTGGATCCCACAGAGATCCATGGGTACAACTAGGGGGCGACTACGCTGACATACACCTATGCTAGGCTCTCAGATGGTTGCCTCTAGGCAGCCAAGACTGTGGCAGGCAGCTGTACACTATACGTGGTAACAATCTTATATTCTAAGTCTTTTTTTTTCATTTTTTTCTTTCTATATTCATTATAATGTTTGACACCGATGTTATATTTTCCATTTTAGGCGTGGATATTACAACACTTTCCCAAGATTACTGGTTGGGGGAGTGTCGAGGGGTACACTGAGGATATGCTGCGTGTTGCTGCATTTCTCCTGCTCAGAGGGAACCAGGCGCCCGACCCCTACAAAGTTTATCATGATCGGATGGCTGCTGAGGACGTTTTTTATGACGCCTATGCCGATCACCGTGTGACGCGCCCGTTCGATGAGGTTTCGTTGTTCTCAGGATGGTTGGCATGCAGTTCGACCATTACTGCTCGATACCTTCCGGAGCGCGTCTTGTATCAGTTCGGTTACACGTAGACGATCCCCAGGATGCCTCATGAGTCTGCTCCTCAAGGCTTGACCCGCGTGCAGATAGATGAGTTATATGCTGACTTCCAGTCGCACTTGGTACCGGAAGAGGCTCGGGCGACCAGAGTGCCGAGAGACTGGAGCGCTGCGGCCAGGTACATCATGTGGTTCTATACCGTCTCACACCCATGCATGGTTCCCACTGCTGAGAGATCGCCACCGAGACCTACTCATCAGGAGATATTAGAGGAGCGGCAGTCTCAGCTGGACCATACTCAGGATGTCCTACCTCGCTGTCGTGAGATAGAGGAGATAGCGCGGAAGGCCATTGCAGATGGTCACCTCCCTGAGGGCTCTGGTAGCAGACTTGCCATTGATAGGATTATTGAGATTGCTTGGGGGGCACTTCAGTACTACAGACATCGAGCCAGGACGGCGGGTAGGGGCAGAGGAGCAGGGGAGCCAGGACAGATCCTTCGCCATACACAGTAGTTTTTTGTTTGATGTATTCTATTTTTATTACATTTATGTACTGTATTTTGACAAAAGTATTATTATGTATATATATTATTTTATTTTATATATGGATGTTTTCGAATATATATTAAGTTGCGACGATATATTAACATATGCGACCAACCAACAAAACTGATTTAAAAAAAAAATAAAGTTCTGCTATTTTTTCGGATCTGCAGATCATGAATTTTTTCGGATTTGTACATCCGGAACACATCAACGTGTTTTAAAAAATTGGTGCGTCCGGATGTGCACATCCGAAATCAGGGGGCAAAAACGGAAATATGTGTGGTGCCTAAGAAACATGGGTGGTGTATTAAGAAATGCTCTTTACTTTATTGCAAAAGTTACAACCACCACAACACATAGTCATTTATGATTATAAAGATTCATAAAATCAATTTAATCATTATCATTTATCAATTTAATATTTTGAAATTGTTTCCAACAATCCCCCAAAATTTTCAAAATATATCTAAATCCATTATTCAAGAAATTTCATGGTTTCAGATAAAGGTATCTTACGATTTGAACAATTACGTAGTAAGTTAAGCTTTCACTCATCCCCGAATAGATTAATAGTTAAGTTTTGAACTAATTATTCATTAGAACAAACGTGCTTAACTCACACATGAAATCTCAGTACCATTGATCAAATTATTAATATGACACATTTAATAAGGCCATGTGTCTCATATCCTTTTCATGAGAATTTAAAATTCAAGCCCTTGAACTCTATGAAGCGACACCACTTCATTCTCATATAGGTAGACTATATCAGAAATGCACCCATAATTATGCATCTCAGCAAACATATGATATATGTCTATTAAGAGGAAAATATCATCCTACCGCACTTATTATTATGGTCCAAGTACTTTTACCCCTTGGGATGTATCTATCATTAACTACTTCCATCACTCTAATAGTGTACTTTCATCATTGAACTTAAGACTTAACGTTAATCAAGTGTGAGTTTAGTTTCCACTATTGATGATTAATTAGATATGAGCTTGTTCCACATCCCTAATGATGTCTTCATTATATTCAATTATATCCAAAGACATTATATCTTTATCAATCCTTTCGTCAAAGAATTGTAAGATTTTTTTTTTCAAACTCAAGCAAATTTTTAATATTCAATTTTTCAACTAATTATGCATATGATTACTTTATGTACTTTAGATAGTATTTACCAACTATCATCAAATCATGACACTTTTTTCATATTAGTATCGTTATCATATACAACATATATTATATATTCTTGATAGTTCGATAAACTATCATCATGACACTTTTGTCATTCATTTTGTCATATTCACGTCATTAATATTTTCTATAACTTTTCTCCATAAATATTTGTCAACTTACAATAATCTAAAATATACTCAAATTACTTTTACCATCAAGGTGAACAAAAAATAATATTTCCATATTATGATACAAATATAATATGAGATAAATTATTTTAAATATTATAAATTCTGGCATAAATAAAGTATACAATTTAATCGTGTTCTTGATATTTTCAACATTTTATTTACATCATTTTATGTTACATGCATTATAAATTCAAAATGATGGTTTTTTTACCAAATAATTTCATCTTAAATAATGCATTATTAATTAAAATAAATTACTTGCATCAAAAAATAATATTTAACATATATTTTATATTCAAGTATACACCATAATCAAATATTTTCTTAATTATCCAAATTCACATACTTGAATAGTTTATAAATCATGCATATATAAACTTATTGCACATGTTAATCTTAACATAAATAAATATTATTTTCATCGTATTTTACAAAAATTTAGAACATCGTGTAACATATATTTATTTAAAATAATTATGTACCTTTCACCGTGGGTATGAATAAACAAATATGTATGTTTATTGATCAATGCATTTTGATGCACATTCTTCTTCTATTGTACTTAGGCATTTCTCTAGTTTGTTTTATTAATTTTACAATTTTATTGTGTTTTTAGATTTAAGTTTATTCGTATTTTATTTTCAGCATTAGCAGTTATTTGATACATGTTCACTGTACAGACGATAACGTGAGCTACGAGAATCGGATTGACGCGTTCTAATAGGGGTTGAAAAGCTAAGAGAAAGAGCTATAAGTTTAGTGTTGAAGCTAAGAGCTGATTCAGAGTCCAGAAGTCTCAAATAATTCGTAGAAGCTACAGACTTAATAAATATTTAGTTTTGGGCCTTTTTTTATGTTTTTCGACCTGGTTGGATTAGAACCCGAATGTTATGTTTTTCCTATACCTAGTAGCCGCTACTACTGTTCACGTATCTCTCATTCACTGTTCACGAAAATTTCCTGAAGCTTTGTACGAAAATTATGGATAACTAATTCTCTTCATTGATCTGCTGTATTCAGGTTTCGATACTTGAGATTAATATATCTTTGCAATTTAAATTCTATTCCCTTCAATTCTTCTATGTGTTTATCATTTGCTTAATCTGATTATCACATAGTAGTTTGTTTGGTTCGATTGATTTATGTTTCCTTAATTTCAATTGCGTGTTACCGTTTGCTTAGTCCGTTTATTCGCTTTATTCTTAACTGAGTGCTTAATTTGGCAAATAGGAAATATAATTCTTATAATTTCATTCGCGCTTGTTGATTGATATTGTGATCGAACAGGGATTGAATACACTTAGGGTAGTGAAGTTATAATAATCGATGATAGGTAAGAACCAAATCAGCAGATTAGCTTTTTAATCGTAATTGTAATCACTTATTTTCACTGTTTTATTGATCAAAACTTAAACCTAAACAACCCCCCAAATCAATTTTAGTAGGTTAATCATAATCCAAGAGTCCTTGAGATACGGTATTCGAGTGCCGCTTCCCTTTTACTGCATTTTGTCTTAAACTCGTTTTTGACCCGCGTGCGACAGCGGATCATTTTTCTCTCCATCAAAGATGCAACCACAAATTATAAAAAATCATAAATCAATGTTCCATAATTTTAAAAATTATATAAATTAATTGTGTACCTTTCACTATCTTTGAAAGTTGTTATCATCTTCTTTAAAGTGACATACTTTGATATTAATTATAAATAAAGTATAGATCAAAATGGAATATCGAACCTAAAGATTGTTAGATCTTGTATTGAGGGTTTGCTGTAAAATATGAACAAGAAGAAGATGAATATGGTATGATAAAAGTTGCACAAAATAAATTCCAAAGTGTGTATTTACATTAAGCTTTAGGCTCGATTTGCCCCCATCAATTTAGGAAAATTGGATGCAAATGGGTAGTCCGGTGAATCCCCTTTAGAATACTTTGGAAGCCTTAACATGAATCGCACATTCATATTAAGCATATAAATCAACGATTTTTTTACAGAATAAAGTTATCTGATTTATTCTCGTGCACTGGAAAAATAAAAAAATGACTTAGATGTAATTTTTGACACTTGAAACAAGTAATTTTTGTGTGTCTTTTTATGCCTAACAAGTATCTTTATTTATAAAAACACCTGTACCAATTGATGGGGAGAAACACTGTTTGAAGGGTTTCAACATAGATATTCGTGAACACTTATCTATCAATAACAATATATTATTTTACGAAAAGGTGTGATGGTTTGGTGGTAATAGGGCTGTATTTGGACCGGTTTATCTGAGATCCACCCGCAAACCGGCCCAATAGAACCGGACCAATGGACCGACCGAAATCTACTCGGTCCGGAAATGGATAAATTTTTTATTCTATACTGAAAATGGATACTATATTGGATACTTTTGTCGGATACCTGAAGTAACAGTCTAGTTTCGGTCCAAAAAAATTACCCATTACTGTTTCGGTCCGGTCCTGGATTACCCGATTACTATTTTGGTCCGGTTCTCGGGATAGCAAATATCCGGACCGGACCGAAAACAACCCTAGTGGTAATAGATGCAACCTGCGGGCGGCACCCTCTATCTAATAGGTCTCAAGTTCAATTCCTGGCAAGTGCAACTTTTAGCCAATTATTTTGTTATTTAAACAAATAAATCCAAAAACTATTTAAATCAAGGATTCAAACCCATGACTATTTACTTTATAGCAAAAGCCATAACCACAACAACACATAACCATTTATGATTATAAAGATTCACAAAATCAATTTAATCATTATCATTTATCAATTTAATATTTTGGAAATTTCTCCATCAAAATTCACATGGCATTTTTGAAAGGACACAAATACATTTTAGTGGTAGAGGATTATTTTTCAAAGAGGGTAGAAGTGTCCCTTAGAAAGATTTGGAACAAAAAAAATTATAGATTTAATTGAAGAACATAGTGTACGTCGTTAGGGATTTCCTAAACATTAACCGCTGAAAACCTTTATGTGCTCATAGGTATGGTAATGGTGAGGTATAATTAATCCAAGAACATAAAATTATTTGTATTGACGCCTTATTATGCTAAGGAAAATGGGCAAGTCGAAGCGATTAAAAATCATATAAGTTAAAAGCCTTGAAACATGAATGAGACACTAAACCAAATTAGGTGGGTTTATAGAAATTCATTCAAATGAGAAACAATAACTACACTCTTTAAATTGTTTTATGGTCAAGTTGTTGTGTTACCTATCGAGTTAAATTCACAATCCCTTAGATTAAAACGGCAAAATGATTTGCATGTTTAAGATTATTGGAACATGATGCATAATAAATTAAATGGTTAAATATATCAGAGGTCCCTATAAATATACCATGATTCAATTTTAGTCCCTTAAAATAATTCATTCAAATAATGGTCCTCATACTGTTTTATGTTCATAATTTTAGTCTCTCCTGTTAACTTTCATTAGAGGAAGCTGACATGGAAGACTGGGCGTCACTAAAAGCAAGAAATTGTCACTAAAACTATCTTAGAAGATAAAGATTCATTATAAAACCCAGAAATTGTCACCAGAACCCAAAAATTGTCAATAGAACAAAGAAACCATCACTAAAACTATCTTAGAAGATGAAGATTCATGACAACACGCAGAATCCTTCACTAAAACCCAAAAGCCGTCATTAAAACTATTTAAGAAGATTGAGATTCCTGACAAAATCCAGAGTCCATCACTAAAAGTGTATTAGAAGATGAAGATTCATGTCCAAAAATCATGAATTCATCACTAAAGCCTAGAAACGTGTCAATAAAAGTATCTTAGAAGATGAAGTTTCATGTAAAAAACCTATAATCCATCACTATAGCCCAGAAACCGTCACTAAAAGTATCTTAGAAGATGAAGATTCATGTTAAAAATCTAGAATCCGTCATTATAGCCCAGAAACCGTCACTAAACGTTTCTTAGAAGATGAAGATTCATGTCAAAAACCCATAATCCGTCACTATAGCCCAAAAAAGGTCACTAAAATTTTCTTAGAAGATGAAGATTCATGTCAAACACCTAGAAACCATCACTAAAAGTTTCTTAGAAGATGAAGATTCATGTCAAAAACCAGAAACCGTCACTAAAAGTATCTTAGAAGATGATGGTTTATGTCAAAACTCAGATTCCGTCACTATAGCCCAGAAATAGTCACAAAAAAGCATCTTAGACGATGAAAATTCATGCCAAAAACCCAGAATCCTTTATTATAGCCTAGAAACCGTCACTAAAAGTATCTTCCTTTAATTAAAGATTCCAACTATTGTCATGGATCTTTAAACCAATTATCATTCATATTAGAATACTAATTTAAAACCATGGTTATAAATTAATCATTTCAAGAGTTGTCATTTTAAGATTCATTATTTATACCTATCAAGTACAATCCAAGATGCACTATATAATTTTTAAGCTCTTGTAAAATAATCTATCAAATTGGAAAACCTGATGTGACTTGCGCGTCAATGGTAAAAGTGTTTAAGAAAAATCTAACATTAGTGACAATTATTTGTTGTCTATAGGTAAAACCATTTTCTAGTCATCAAAACTCTTCCATGTTACATACCACATCAGCTTTCGTTAAGGGAAGTTAACGGGAGAGACTAAAAGTGGGGACGAAAAACTTTAAAAGAACCATTATTTTAAGAAAAATTTTAAAGAGACTAAAATTGAATGGTAACTTATTTATAGTGACTAAAAACATACTTAATCTAGAGACTGTCACTAGTCTAGAAACTGTCATTAAAGTTGAATGGTAGCTTATTTATAGGAACTAAAAACATATTTAAATAACTTGAAAGAAGAAAGGCTAGTAACTCTTGACAATATTGTTTGACTAAAAAGTCAAAAGAAAAGAGTTTTAATTAAGAGATTTAGTGCAAAAATAAAATTTTATTAGGGAATACTAAATCTCAAAGATTTGGGAAGCGATAAATCCCAATTGGAAAGGACTTTAATTATTGAGAAAATGTTTCAAATCCTGCATATTTAATTTGAGATATAAGATTAAATAATCAAAATTTATCCATAAATGATTAATATTTGAAATATTTATTATCTATTATCTATTATAATATTTTAAGTCTGATGCATTAAACAATATTGTGACACATCATCAATTAAATCTTTTAATTAGTCTACATCATCTTAATTGCATATGTGTACAAATTATCTATTCAACACACAAATATTACATCTCAAAAAATGTTACATTATAGTTTCACTTTAATTTTATACACAACTTTTTATGAAAAAAAGTAACTACAAATATCTTTCTATCTCAATAGTTTTTCCTTTTACTTATGAATATACTTCTACTTATTCTTAAATTAATATATTATATTAATTTCATGTATTATAGCCTTTAAAAATTATTATATAAAATTTTATTATATATTTAAATAACACTATAAAAAATTTTATTCTTAAAAAATGACTTATGCACTACTTAAACATCCTAAAAAATGAACCATTAGGCGCTTAACAATAAAAAAGATATATATAATTTTCTAATGTTAATAAAAAATATACAATTTGAATCCTATATAAAAACATGCTTTTAAGATGAGTCAAAATTTTCTATTTTCTATTTTGGACACTAACTACTCCTGTAATTTTCTATTGCTGGGGATTGCAGGGTTTTCCTAAGTAGTTTTAATTTATCTTTTGTTGTGTTTATTAGTAGGGAGTTCAATTGTGATGCCCATAATTTGACTAAACTGGGCAAACTGTATGGGGCTAGAACCTGGCTAGGGAACTTCCCTCAGCTGGAACCTCAAATTTCTATACCTCTATTTTCTTAAATAAAATCATTTCCCCATAAAAACTACTCCTGTAATTTTCGCATGCACTTATTTTTGTTCATAGACATTCTTATAACTAATAAAACTTTATCAAATAATGACTTTTTAATTGTGTGTACATAAGATAAATAAGTTAAAAAAATGAAAAATAAAAAATAATGCACATGATAAATACTTATCAAATAATTTAAATACGAATGTGATACATTCACACATAAATTTTCAAATTACTGCAACGACATAAACTTTTAGAGATGGCTCTCTTGGATGGCAAAGGCACAAAAAAAAAGACATGAAATAATAAATAAATTGATTAGAGTTTTTAAAACTTATTTTACAAATTCATGATCCAATATTTTTACTTATCTAATTTATTTCACATTTTCATGATTGAACATTTTCACTTATATTACTTATTTCAAATCTCACATTTAAATTAAATCACAATAAAATTGAAATCTTGTGGAATTTTTCAGACTTATCTTACATTTTCACTTAAAATTTTACAATTTTTTTTTGCCTCTTCTAATTTTATTGTCTAAATTACTAAAACTTTAAACAATATCAAAATCTCTTTTATTTAATATTACTTAAATGTTGCGCGGGTCTTAATATAGTAATATATTAAATATGAAGCTGCAAATTATCTCACGACACATCCTAGCTTTTCTAATTTATTTGTACCACATCATCCCATTGTCTTATGTGACACCTCCCTAAACTCATTTTCAAAAGGTCAAATGCATTAGTTATTCTCTATTAGAGGTCACGAGTTCAACTTCTTGCAAAGACAATAAAATGCAATATTTATTCTCTATTGAAAGTCAAAAGTTCAACTCTTCACAAAGACAAAAATATTTGTGAATCTAAACACTAAATTGAAATTTTATTTTCATTAACATCATAAAAAAAAATATTAAAAGATATTAAAATTGAGTTACATATTATTTTCTTGACAACTCATTCTCTTACATGTTAGAAGATTAAAAATATGATATGACACTCTTCAAAACAAACATTTAAGAACTTCTTCATTCAATATATAATGTTGCATACTTATAAAAATTGTACATCCATAGTAGACCGAGACACTGTTGAATGCCAAACACGTCTTATTTTGATACATATTTCTTGGCATTTTTTAACTCATTTGTTATGTTTCTTTGGATTTATTCTATATTTCAATGTTATTCTTCAATTATGTTGCAAATACCTTTGGTTGCTTTGATTTGTGTGTTATTGTGCGGGATTTAGGCATAAAGCATCAAAGATTAAGACACAAGTGAATTGACAAAGAAGCCAAAGAAAAGAAGAAGATTCAGCATGTTTGCTGTGCGAACAACAACGAGGTGCCAGCGAGTGTTCGTTGTGCGAGCTCTTGGAGAAGCCCCAGCGAACCATTCAAGATTAGAGGCAGTAAGAAAAGGATCCTAAGTTCGTTGTGCAAACTTATAGCGAAGAAGTTCGCTGGGCGAAGAAGTGTTCGCACTGCGAACTTAGATATTTCCTCAGGGGTGATTTAACTATTCAGTGGCACTTCAGGTGCCATAAAGTGGTCTTCGCTGTGCGAAGAAGGTGTTCGTTGGGCGAACTTGGCAAATTTTGGAAGTACTATATATGTACTTTTCACACTTTTTTGGGATCATAACCCCATTTTTCACCTAGAAACCCTATTTTCTGCATTTCTTCACCAAAGAGTGATATTTTACAAATAGAAGCTGGATTCACATCCAAAATTGATTCTTCGACGTGGATGTTCATTTATCTTCTCTCATTACTTGTAAAGCAAGATACCATGGTTATGGGTAACTAATTTCCTTTCTATCAAAGGTAGAGGTAGTCTACCTTAGCATTATGTATTTCTTTTGATTAGCCTTGTATGTGAACAAGTAATGATTAATATCTGATAAATATTTTTGTTCTTAAAGATCCATTCTTGTTTTGTAAAACTCTAGACATATATAGATTTTATGGAACTTGACCTAAAATATTCATCTATCAATTCATAGATTGGAGAGATCGGTCTATGGTTGATATTTGCTTTGTGTTGAACTTAAAGCTTACTATATTGGTTGTTATATGGAGAGACCGTGTAGCGATGAATAAGGTATTTCTCACAACACCTCTCTAGACATATACGGTATTGAGAGAATACGTGATGATATTAATCAGATCCGACTTCGCATGAAAGATTAAGAGAATATGTATTAGTTAGGGTAGATGAAAACTACTTTTGATATACTTTGTTAATCAAACAACTTTAGAATTTAAAGCTTTGCTACTAAATCGTGACAATTTATGAAACAAACTTTAAGAACCTTTTTCTTGAAACGGTAAACTATTGAACGACAAGCATCTCATATCAGAACAATCCCTGTGGAGACGGTAACAAAACCCCCTTATATTGTAATTTTAACAAAATGGTACCGTTGCCGTGGATTGTTGTTTGATATTTCAATCATTGCAATAGTTTATTAATTTTAAGATCTTTGTATCATGATCTCTTACCTCTATTTATTTTTCTTGTGCTATTTGATTTGTTTGGTTAAGTGTGCAGATTCTGTTTATGTGAAGGAGTGTACCTGCAGACCAACTTCTTTTCTATCCTGAGATTGTAAGAACCGCACAAAATCTCAATAGCAGAACTAGGCGGATAAGGCAACTTGCCAAAGAAAGACAAGAGTGCAGAGAAACTTCTTCATCTACACCCATTGTCAAGCCAAACTGTCATACCCCAAATTTTGACCACCAAGATTTCCCATCATTGTGTAAATCATCATCACAATATGGATGAACCATCATGCCTCATCAACTCCTCAAAGATGGTTGAGCATTCACTACAATCAAAGATTAGGGTTTTGACCCCTCTCAGAGTACTTAGACAAAGAATCAATCAAGAAATGACATGATCTTCAACTTGTCTAGCCCCTCAAACACCCACAAAGGATCAAGAGGACTCCCACATCAAGAATCAAGCACAAGGTTGCAGCATTCCAAGTGAATCAAGCCTCAAGATCGCCTGTGTCACCAAATTAGGGTTTTGGTCGACTGAGGCCTCCAGATGAAAATTTTCTTCTAGGCATGAGCCAATGCCTCAATGTATGGTCCTATAAGCTCAAAAGGATCTCAAGAGTCCATCCACAATGGCAAAATCACCTTGAGGGTCCATCTATAAAAAAATCAGGAATTAAGGTTTTGACCTAATTCAGCCCTTGAGTTAACTTGTGAAGTGAGGCATGGCTTGAAGCTTCAAAATGAACTTCAAAGACCTCAAATACATCATATCGACATGTTTACAAGATTTGATTGACTCAAAGAGCTCAAATCATAAGCCACACGAACTCAAAACCAATCTAATCACAAATTAGGGTTTCTGATGGAAAAAGTCAACCCTATCCTTGACTGTTGACCTACCCTTGATCTCAAACCTTGGGGAGGGGTCCAAGACATTCCTAAATACCCTTGGAGGCCATCCATAAAGTTTAATTGAGCCCAAGGATTGATTTCTCAAAGGGATCACAAAGTCAAAATTTTATCTAATGAAAAAGTCAACTGTCCAAAAATCCAAGGTTGACTTTTTTGAATTTTTGGTCAACCAAGGTTCCTTAACCCTAAAAAAATGTTAATATGTGATTTGAATCATCATTCATCAAGAAAAATCAAAGAAAATGAGTTAACTTGTTAAAGGGGTAACCATAAAAAACTTAGAATTTTTCTAAGTTATGGAACAAAGTGGCTAGGGTACCAACTTTGCAAGGCCATATCTCCCAAACCCTAAGGCCTTTTTCTCCCATTCAAAGCTCAGATTGAAGTTCATGTTACATACTTCAAATATGTCAACTAGACCTCATTCCAATTCATCATGGATTTTGAGTTATTGTTTGAGCAAAATCACAAAAAACATGAAAATTACATTTTTTCCAACACTTAGTGAAATTTTCACTAAGTCAGAATCAGCCTTATTTTTTCCAAAATGTAGAGGCATTTTTCATCGTAATTCAAGTTGATTCAAAACCAAAGTTGGACATCATGTTGAAATAGGATATGTCAGCTTTCCAAAATGTCCAAGAACTCCATCAAACTCCACCTGAGCTAGAGGTTATGACAGCTGCAACATGCCTTGCTGCAAACTATTTTTGCAAGGCAGATTTGTGCCTTAGTGCTCGAATTGATCAATTTGGGCAAATCCAAACATGGTTATCCATCTGCACACCTCAAGGGGGAACAACCAAGGGACAAACACTGATCCATAAGCCTCCCTAGTCTTTGGAACTACATGTAGGTGTGCCACCCCTAAAAGCTAAAGATGCCTCAAGACTCCAATTTTGTTTTGAGACATTCAATGGATGCATAGAGCTGGCATGTATCAGTCCATGATCAACCAAATGAGTCAAGATAAGCTCATACAACAAATGACCTAAACCTGCAAAGTTTGGCACAAGTCAATGGCTAGAGGAGACCCTTGACCAAAGAACCAAGGCATTCAATACAATCTGATCCAAGCTGCCAAACACTATTAGTGCCAAAACAAATTTGCTCTACTATAAATAGAGCTCATCTGTGCTCAAATTAAGTACACCAAAGGTCCTAAACTGATGCCTTTCTTAGAATCACAACTTTCACTCCAAAAATACCTTCTAATGCAAGTTACTATTGGGTTTTGAGTTAGAGTGTGTTTCCAACTAAACCAATTACACACACACCTCACAAACATCATATGTGAGCTGATCAAACACTAAAACAACATCTGGAACACCAAATTCACAAAATCACCATCCATTTGCTCAAGCTTTTAGCAGAGTTACAATTAGGGTGCCACAACCAGTTCCAGCTCATTTCAAATAAATCCAAGCATTCAAACACATCCTTTGAGGTACGAGGAAGCTATCCAAATCATTGGAACTCATCTGTAACACCTCCAAACCAGAATTCAATTCTCACTTGCAGAGGTAAAACTTGAACTCTCAAACTCAATGAATCATACATCATAAACATGTTTTCTCGTTACCATTGTGTTTCCGGATGTTTGTAGATCATTTATCCTCAATCAATTGTTGTTTACAATTTGTGTATAGGATTTCATTGAGTTCATGCCAATTTTAGGGTTCTTTAGGTTTTACCATGATATGTTCTGATTCAATTAATTTCAATAAAATTGGGTATTCTCATTGTGTTCCTCATCTAAAAACGCACGATTTTCATATTTGGATCATGTGAAATGATTGAGAGATGAGGGAGATAGGAGCCTTCACGTATCTGAGCTTGAGGTTGAAGATGGCCATGGCGCCATGCTTCAGAAATCCAACTTGTTTTACTATATAATTTTCACTTGCCATATTATTCTTGAATTGGCATTGCGCCCCAATGGTTGATCAACTGGTTTGTGTGTATTATCGAACAAGAGGTCTGGGGTTCGAATCCCCCTTGCCCCATGCCTCTTTTTTATCACTTGTTTCATTTTTTTAGTATTTTTATTTTTCATATTATTTTGTTAATAACTTTGAAAATTAATTTCTCATTCAATTTTAATCATTTTTTATTGGTTCTTTTTCTGAAAAATCAAAAAAATATTAAAGTATTTTATTATACAAAAAATCAGATTTATATTATTTATTTAATATAGTTGGTATTTTTGTGAATAAATTCACTTTTATTGTTTTTAAAATATTTAAAAAGTGAATTTTTATCTTGAAAATCAAAATCAAATGAGTTCTAAATCATCTTATGATTAAAACTTCATTTTTCAAACCTTAACTAAAAATCACAAGTAGTTTATTTAAACTTATTTGGTATTTTTATCATTTTTTATTAATTTTCTTTAAAGGATTACTTTAAAAAAATGAAATTTGGGTATTCTTTGATTTTTGATCTTTATCAAACCTTTCAAAACACTTTTGGGCCTCTAATAGAATGTAAGACCCAATATCTTTTTAACCAAAACCAATTTAGGCCTCAGACATTGCATAAGTCCCACTGCATTTTCAAAAATCTCGGCGCGATCGCCATTTCAAAACGAAATCAACTGGACCTCTCCTTGAGTTGTAAGCCCCATCTCTTGTATAAAAATAAATCTTTGGGCCTCTCCTTGAGTTGTAAGCCCCATCACTTGTATATAAAATAAACTTTGGGTCTCTCCTTGAGTTGTAAGACCCAACCCATTTGTACAGAAAACCTCTTTGGACCTCAGTCATTGTATAAGTCCCAGTATAATTTATAAAACAACGGTAAGATTATTTTTTTGTTCATCCGGGCCTCTCCTTGAGTATAAGCCCCAACAATCTTTTCAAAAACAACTTCTCTTTTGATTTAGATTCAAATATACAATTGTTATCAAAACTTTCTTTAATTTCTTTGAACAACTAACAATACAGCATGGAAGCTTGCTCGCCTGTAAGTTTTTATCGGCTTTCTTTTACATGCTTTAATATATATATAACTGTATTGTGGGAAGCTGCTCCCCTGTAAGTCCTTCTTCCGTATCCTTTTAAATACTTGTCATATATCAACTGTATATATACTAGTATATCTGCTTAGAGTTTTCCCTAGAACTAGGTAAAGCCAGTTGGTCACTCTTAAATACAGTAAAATAGATCCCCATAGGATTTCCAAATACAATCTTGCCTTCTCTTGGGCTTAAACAATATGGAACAAAGAGAAAGGAAGTATTCTCGGTGAACCTTTTCTCAGACTGTCACTATTATAAATTGTCAAAGAAATTCATTTCCCCAGAGAGGATTAATTCTCGGTGAAACCTCTCTGGAATATCTTCAAACCCTAGAACTGTTCACTAAAGAAAAGATTATTCTCGGTGAAACTTTTCTTGAACTCTTCTTAAGTTTGGACCCACAGGCTTCCTAAAAGCATCCCCACCTCCTCTTGGGCTTTGTACAAGGACCCTCCGGCTTCTTAAAAGTTCTCATGCCTTCACTTGGGCTTAATACAAGGACCCTGAAGAACTCTTAAAGGTATAAGATAGAACTTAGTCATCCTTTGCTAAAGCAGTCTTTCCAGTGTCAAATCTCAGACCAATTTAGGGTTGATTCTCATCCCTTAAAACGCTTGCCTCCTCTTAGGAATCATACAAAGATAAAATCTTCCATGATAGTAGACTTGGACAGTCTAATCTTGAGTCTCAAAGACATTCTCAAGTTCCCTACAAACATAGGAGAAACCCAGGTCATTCTGAATCAATCTCCAGTAGAGTTAAAACCCATGGGTTCTAAAACCCAGTCTCTCTCCTAAAATCCCCAAGCCAGGGTCAGTTTATCCTCAGTATAACACTATCCCAAATTAGAACCTCAAGGCATCTGATACCTCAACTCTTCTGTAACCCTCAGCAAGAGTTGATTCCCCATTTGGACCTACCTCGAGATCTCAATAATCCTCAGCACAGCTATCCTCCTCTTAGGCTTTGTATAATGATCCTTCCTCAACAAAGTTAGCCTCCTCTTGGGATTTGTACAATGATTCTGCCCAGCTGAGCTAACCCTTTCAGACTCTCTTGTTGAGTCAATCACTTTTTCAGACTCTCTTGTTGAGTCAATAACCTTTTAGCACTCTCTTGTTGAGTCAACCCTTTTAGCCTCAATCTCGGGCTTTGTACGAGATAGATAAAAACACTCTCTTGTTGAGTCAATCTTTTCTAGCCTCCTTTTAGGCTTGGTATAAATATCTCCCCTAGCAAAAGTTAGCCTCCTCTTAGGCTTTGTATAATGATTTCTCTAGCTTGTTCAGCCATAATCACAGGCTTTGTACAGGACAGATAAAAGCACTCTCTTGTTGAGTCAAACCCTTTTAGCCTCAATCTTGGGATTTGTACAAGACATAAATCTTCATCACCTTCTCTTAAGCTTGGGACAAATATCTTCCCCAACGGAGTCAATTCCTCCCAGCCTTCTTTTAGGCTATGAGAAATAATACCCTAAGCAGAGTCAATCCTCTTTTCAGCCTCAATCTTGGGCTTTGTACAAGACAGATAATACTCTCCAGCAGAGTCAAACTCTTTTCAGCCTCAATCTTGGGCTTTGTACAAGACAGATAAAGATTTCTTTCCCACCGAGTCAATCTTTTTTTCAGCCTCAAATCTTGGGCTTTGTACAAGACACATACAACCCCTCCCCAGCAGAGTCAAAATCCTTTTTAGCCTCAATCTTGGTGAAATTCTGGCCTATATATCAGATGTCCTATCGAGATGTCGAGACACTGATATACAACAACAATGAACAAGTTCAAAATAAAAGTGTGCAGAAAATGTAAAGAACACCAGAAATTGTTAACCCAGTTCGGATCTAGCTATCCTACATCTGGGGGCTACCAAGCCAGGGATGAAATCAATATTCGATAGTATCAATTCACTGATAACCACACCCGGTTCAATCAGCTCACTTAATCACTACCCTTCCTATGACTTCTACCTAAGACTCCCCTAGGTATGAGGCCCTCCTCAAATCCCTCTTCAATCACAACCCGTGACTGGTTCCTTACAAGACAAGTAGCAATGGTCGAAACACAAATTCTCAATACTTCACAGCTTATGAGAATTAACACACAACTACTCAATACTTAAAAGCTTATGAGCAACCTTACACAACTTACACTACAGTCCTTATACTGTTATCATAAGATACCAGTTAGGCTCACAAAACACAAGCACACAACCCTAAAAATACATGTAAGTTCGACACCTAAAACTAGGTATACATCAGTCTATTTATAGCTTGTAATCTGGACTGAATTGGGCTTCAATAATGCAGCAATTAGGTTGCTCACAAATCTGCAAAATTAACTCCAATAAAATAGGTCTTCAATCCAAAGTTTCCTATTATGTCTCCATAATTAGAAACAGGAGCAAATCCGAAAACCAACAAATAACCCTAATCCAAAAATGCTTTGGATGCCACATAGGATAACCAAATATTCACAGAATATTCAGTTACAAATCATAGTAACAGAATCTGCAATAAAACTGACTTCACAACGCGATGTCCTATGAGCAGCCATGGAACATCTTCATACGACATATTGAGCAAAGAGTAATGAAACATATTATTAGACATCTTCATTCAACATCTGCTGCTACATGAGTTTTAGCAAAATAATGCCAACCATAAAACCAAGGAAATAACAATCTCCCCCTTTGGCTTATTTTTGGCTAAAACTCCACACACACTTAAATACCATCAGTATCAGCATCGAAAAAAAACACCATTAATAGAAGCAAAAAAAAACTCCCCCTCAGCTGCACACACAGTCCATCAATAGCAGCAACAAAAAAACTCCCCCTCAACAGCACCATCCACCTGCAGCACACACACTCTACCTACAACAGCACCATCCATCTGCAGCACACACACTCTACCTGCAACAGCACAAGCACATAACAATGCTGCTCCCCCTCACACTTACTACTCCCCATTTTTAGCCACAAATATGACAAAGAGAGGTCATAGACAAATGTAACCAAATCACATAGCAGTATATTGTTCAAAACCAAAACAGAATTAAGTTGTCCTAAAAGAAAAAAAACAAACAAAAACCAGAAAGTAAACCTGCAGATAGCCTCTAGCTATTCAGCACTGTCCTCTTCAGCCACCTCATCACTTTCACCTTCAGATTCACCTTGTCCATCATCTTCAGTCAGCTCTTGCTCTTTAGCAACATTTCTCTTTTCATTCACACACTGCACTACCAGAACCTCCTTTAGTCTTTTCAGTCTGGCAGCCAGAAAGCACATTGATTGCTATAGGTCTTCATGAATGCACACCCCAAGTCTGCTCCTCAGGTTTTCAAACTTAACTGCATCCAGAGCCTTGGTAAATATGTCAGCAAACTGATTTTCTGTGCTCACATGCTCCAGTGTTATGACTATGTCCTCCACAAATTCTCTGATGAAGTGATGTCTGATGTCAATGTGCTTTGTCCTGCTATGTTGGATGGGATTTTTGGAAATATTAATAGCACTCAGGTTGTCACAAAATAGTGTCATGACATCTTGTGTGACATTATACTCTGACAACATGTGCTTCATCCATACCAGTTGCGCACAACTACTACCAGCTGCTATGTACTCAGCTTCAGCAGTAGAGAGGGATACTGAATTCTGCTTCTTGCTAAACCATGAAATAAGATTATTTCCTAGAAAGAAGCATCCACCTGAAGTGCTTTTCCTATCATCTGCACTTCCAGCCCAATCAGCATCACAGTATCCTCTTAAATTAGTCCCAGAATCATGGCTATATAGCATCCCATAGTCACTTGTGCCATTCACATATTTCAGAATCCTCTTCACTTGATTCAAGTGACTCACCTTAGGATCAGATTGATATCTGGCACACACTCCAACAGCAAAGGAAATGTCAGGTCTGCTTGTTGTGAGATACCGTAGACTTCCAATCATACTTCTGTACAAGCTGTGGTCCACCCTTACTCCATTCTCATCCTTGGATAACTTCAAATGGGTGGGAGCAGGTGTCCTTTTGTGATTGGCATTATCCAAGCCAAATTTCTTTACTATTCTCTTAGCATATTTGCTTTGAGAAATAAAGATAGAATCCTCCATTTTTCTAACTTGTAATCCAAGAAAGTAGCTAAGTTCTCCAACCAAACTCATTTCAAATTCTGATTGCATTTGTTGAACAAACTGTTTCACCATAGCTTCTGTCATTCCCCCAAATACAATGTCATCCACATAAACTTAGGCTACCATTAATTTTCCTCCTTCTTCCTTGACAAACAAAGTTTTGTCAATCCCTCCTTTTCTATAACCATTTGCTACTAAGAATTCTGTCAGCCTCTCATACCAGGCCCTTGGAGCTTGTTTCAAGCCATACAGCGCTTTCCTCAGTTTGTACACATGATTGGGGAAGTTTGGATCAGTGAATCCTTTAGGTTGATCTACATAGACTTCTTCATTCAGATAGCCATTCAGAAAATCACTCTTCACATCCATTTGGAACAGCTTGAATTTTAGATTACAAGCCATCCCCAAGAGTAGTCTGATGGATTCTAATCTAGCCACTGGAGCAAAAGTCTCATCAAAGTTAACTCCCTCAACTTGAGTATAACCTTGTGCAACAAGTCTCGCTTTGTTTCTTGTAACCACTCCAAGCTCGTCAGACTTGTTTTTGTAGATCCACTTTGTTCCAATAACATTCACCCCTTCTGGTCTCGGTACAAGATCCCAGACATCATTTCTTCTGAACTGCTCCAGTTCTTCTTGCATAGCATTTATCCAAAACTCATCTGTCAGAGCTTCCTTGACATTCTTTGGCTCGATCTTTGACACAAAGCAAGCATTTGACACAGTCTCCCTTCTTCTGGTTCTCACGCCTTCATTCAGATCTCCAATAATTAATTCCCTAGAGTGATCCTTCTGAATCCTTATAGAGGGTCCCCTGTTAGCATCCTCTACCTCTTCATTCTCAGGTATGGTGTTGATTTCTTGAGCACTATCTTCTACAGACTCAATGTCTGGAGAGTTTTCATTGTTCATGGGCAGACATGCTCCAACATCATCTGGGACATCTTCATCGTTGCCAGAATCATCAACCACCACATTTATGGATTCCATCATCACCTGAGTTCTGGAATTGAACACCCTATATGCTTTGCTGTTTGTAGAGTAACCCAAAAATATTCCTTCCTCACTCTTAGGATCCATCTTTCGCCTTTGCTCACGACCCGCTAAGATATAGCACTTACTACCAAACACATGGAAATACTTCACATTTGGCTTTCTACCTTTCCATAGCTCATAAAGAGTGACAGAGGTACCTGATCTGATAGTCACCCTATTGTGTATATAGCAAGCAGTATTCATGGCTTCAGCCCAAAAATGATATGGAAGCTTTTTGGCATGAATCATGACTCTTGCACATTCTTGTATGGTTCTGTTCTTGCGTTCCACCACACCATTCTGCTGAGGAGTGATTGGTGATGAGAATTGATGAGTGATTCCCTCAGATAGGCAGAGCTCTTCAAACCTGCTATTTTCGAATTCTTTCCCATGGTCACTTCTGATTCGAACAACACCACAATCCTTTTCCCGTTGAATTCTTTGACACAATTCTTTAAAGGCTGCAGACACTTCAGACTTTTCTCTGATAAAACTTATCCAAGTGAATTTAGAGTAGTCATCTACGACAACATAGGCATACTTCTTCCCACCAAGACTTTCAACCTGCATAGGTCCCATTAAGTCCATGTGAAGAAGTTCCAGAACTCTAGAAGTTGTGGTAAGATGTTGAAGCTTCTTGTGTGACACCCTCGTTTGCTTCCCAACTTGACATTCACCACATATTTTGTCCTCATCAATCTTCAGCTTGGGAATCCCTCTAACAGCTTCACTTGACATAACCTTCTTCATCCCTTTCAGGTGTAAGTGACCCAATTTCTGATGCCACAGTTTGGTTTCATCTTCCTTTGACATCAAACATATAGACAGATTTTCAGGTTCTTGAGGATTCCACAGATAGCAGTTATCTTTATACCTGGTACCCTTCATAACAACTTCATCTTTCTCATTGGTTACCAGACATTCAGATTTGGTGAAATTTACCCTGAGCCCTACATCACACAATTGGCTTATACTGATTAAGTTTGCGGCCAGTCCTTTGACAAAGAGAACATGATCCAGATTTGGTTGTCCTGTGTATTCCAGCTTTCTAACACCTTTTATCTCACCCTTTGATTCATCCCAAAGGTGACATAATTGGTGGAGTGAGGCTTAATGTCAGACAGGAATTTCTTCACACCAGTTATGTGTCTTGAACAACCACTGTCAAAGTACCAATCTTCTCTTGCAGATGCTCTAAGAGAAGTATGTGTTATGAGTCTAGCCATCATTTGTCTAGGAATCCATCTTCTCTTCACTTTACCCCAACTCTGTTCTTTATTTTGTTGCTGAGCAATTTTGGGATAGCTGTGCAGCTTGTAGCAAAAGGATTTTAAGTGACTAATCTTGCCACAGTAATGGCATCTCCAAGGTTTATACTTTGATCTACAAACTCTTTTCTGATGCTTCATCTGATGTTGAAACATGTGATTTGACATCTCCACTTCTTGCTTTATTTTCTGAGGAATAAACTTCAATACAGTCTTCTTGGAAGTCTCTGTTTGATCGTTAAAACCAAGGCCTTGCACATTTCCAGCTTCTTTCCCATTCTGAAGGATCTCATCCAGCTGCATGGTACCATTGTTCAACATTCTTATAAATTTGGTCATATTGTCAAGTTTTGACTTTTGCCATTCAACCTCCTCCTTCAGATCAGCAATGGTTGATAGATGTTCTTCCTTCTCAGCTTCCAGTTGAGCTATCAAGATCTTCTGCTCCAATATAATCGGGCACCTTTCTTCATTCTTGATACACAATTCTGAAAACCCTGAGAATACTTCTTCCTTAGTGAGTTCTCCAACATAAGATTCTTTTTCAGAGTCAGATTCACAAGAAGTTTCTCCATCAGTCTTATAGACTCCAGTCAAAGCTGTCACCAATTTTGCTGATTCTTCTTCAATATCACTCTCAGACTCTCCTTCTGACCAAGACACGGATAAGCCCTTCTTCTGCCTTTTGAGATACGTGGGACACTCAGTCTTTATGTGCCCATATCCCTCACATTCATAGCATTGAACTCTCTTCCCTTGATTATAGTCTTCTTCAGTTCTGGATCTTCTGCCTCCATCCTGGTTCTTTCTGATGTCGAGTGACTTGTTCTGAGCATTTGCTCTTGACTTCCAGTCAATCCTTTTCAACACTTTGTTGAATTGTTTACCAAGTAATACCAGATCTTTAGACACATCTTCATCTTTGACCAGTTCTCCTTCATCATCTGAGTCATCAGCATTCGACACAAATGCTATACTCTTCTTCTTTTCAGCTTTTTCACTGAATCCTAACTCAAAAGTTTGGAGTGATCCCATAAGCTTATCCACCTTCATCTTGTCAATGTCCTGAGATTCCTCTATAGCAGTAACCTTCATATCAAATCTCCTAGGAAGAGACCTGAGAATCTTCCTGACCAGCTTACTGTCAGACATCTTTTCTCCTAAGGCACTAGAAGCATTAACTATCTCAATAATGTTCATATGAAAATCATGAATGCTCTCATCCTCTTTCATCTTCAAACTCTCAAACTTGCTAGTGAGAAGCTGAAGCTTTGACATTTTCACCTTTGAGGTCCCTTCATGAGAAACTTTCAAGACCTGCCAAGCCTCTTTGGCAATAGTACAATGCTCAATCAGCCTGAAGATATTTCTGTTGACACCATTGAACAATGCATTCATGGCTTTAGAATTTCCAACAGATCCTTTGTAGTCAGCATCATCCCAGTCCTCTTCTTCCTTCATAACATCAGTAAGATTTCCTTCTCCATCTCTTACCATTGGAGGCTCCCAACCTTTGAGAACAGCTTTCCATGCTTGATCATCCATGGACTTGATGAAAGCTATCATCCTAGGTTTCCAATACTCATAGTTAGAACCATCCAGCAGAGGTGGTTTGTTCAGAGCTCCTCCATCCTTGTCCATTGTACCAGAAAGTACCTTCCCTGAATCTCACCCAGAAACAACAAAGGGTGCCTGCTCTTGATGCCAATTGAAATTCTGGCCTATATATCAGATGTCCTATCGAGATGTCGAGACACTGATATACAACAACAATGAACAAGTTCAAAATAAAAGTGTGCAGAAAATGTAAAGAACACCAGAAATTGTTAACCCAGTTCGGATCTAGCTATCCTACATCTGGGGGCTACCAAGCCAGGGATGAAATCAATATTCGATAGTATCAATTCACTGATAACCACACCCGGTTCACTCAGCTCACTTAATCACTACCCTTCCTATGACTTCTACCTAAGACTCCCCTAGGTATGAGGCCCTCCTCAAATCCCTCTTCAATCACAACCCATGACTGGTTGCTTACAAGACAAGTAACAATGGTCGAAACACAAATTCTCAATACTTCACAGCTTATGAGAATTAACACACAGCTACTCAATACTTAAAAGCTTATGAGCAACCTTACACAACTTACACTACAATCCTTATACTATTATCATAAGATACCAGTTAGGCTCACAAAACACAAGCACACAACCCTAAAAATACATGTAAGTTCGACACCTAAAACTAGGTATACATCAGTCTATTTATAGCTTGTAATCTGGACTGAATTGGGCTTCAAAAACGCAGCAATTAGGCTGCTCACAAATCTGCAAAATTAACTCCAATAAAATAGGTCTTCAATCCAAAGTTTCCTATTATGTCTCCATAATTAGAAACAGCAGCAAATCCGAAAACCAACAAATAACCCTAATCTAAAAATGCTTTGGATGCCACATAAGATAACCAAATATTCACAAAATATTCAGTTACAAATCATAGTAACAGAATCTGCAATAAAACTGACTTCACAACGCGATGTCCTATGAGCAGCCATGGAACATCTTCATACGACATGTTGAGCAAAGAGTAATGAAACATATTATTAGACATCTTCATTCAACATCTGCTGCTACATGAGTTTTAGCAAAATAATGTCAACCATAAAACCAAGGAAATAACACTTGGGCTTTGTACAAGACAGATATAACATTTTCCCCGGAAAAGTCAAACTTTTAGCCTCCTCTTAGGCTTTGTATAATGATATCCCCAAAAGAGTCAGTCTCTTTTAGCCTCAATCTCGGGCTTTGTACAAGACATATATAAACACTCTCTTGTTGAGTCAGTCATTCCCAGGCTCCTCTTAGGCTTTGTATAAGGACTTCCCTAGGGGAGTCAATCAACCTCTTAGCTTCAACCTTGGGCTTTGATCAAGGCACACAAAAATTAACATCCCCTAAGAGGAAATCAAAATCCCTCTGCAGGAAGTCATTTCTCTGTTTATCACTTATCAAAACAGACATCCAAAACAAACCCTAATCCCAGATAGCTGCTGTAAGTGGTACACTTGTTGATTCAAATATCCAAGCTGTTGTCCATCTTTTATCTTGGTAAATCCTCTCTTTCATGTAATTGCTATAAGCGGCAAGCCTCTGGATTATTTACATCCACGCTACTACTGTCCATCTCTTATCATGAGAAATTCCTAAGGAAAAATGGCATTACTCTAAACTGAGTTAAAGTTTTCTCCTTCAGGATAATACCCCTATAAAGGAAATTATGGAATTACTGGATTCACATATCCCAGTTAAAGTAATCCTCCTTTATAAACAGTCACCCAACAGTTATGATAAACATACTAGATGTCTCCCTTTGGAGATAACAAATTCCCTCTCGGTCAAACCTTTAGCTTAAATCTTGGGCTTTGAACAAGACACAAATAACCTTTTAGCTTGAATCTTAGGCTTTAAACAAGACGCCAAATATCTTTTTCCTCCCTTAGAATAGGAGGAACTACGATTGCTCTGATTTCCTTGTTTCATTTAAACGGGAATACGTAGGCATAAGATTGCAAAATCTTAGCGAGCATACCAATCAAAAACTCTAGGTCCAGTATCTTCACACATCAATAAAACATTAGGTCCAGTACCTTACCAAAAAGTTCGGAAAACCCGAACATCATTAAAAAATCACTCTCTCTCTCTCTCTCTCTCTCTTTCTCTCTCTCATATTTCCCAAGAAACTTTCCCAACCTATTAACGGATAAATACCATCAAGTATAAAGCGAAACCTAAAGCTAACATCCCGTGGATAACCACATATAGGATGGGTAATTGACAACTCCCCATTGTATAACCTGACCCCGAACTCCCCGTATCTCTTTAAGCGTTTGTTCAGTTAAACATTCGCGTGCAAGGTTAGTTTTAGATAACTTCCCTTTCCGTTCCAGCTTCACGGGATAAATAAGAAATTAGAAAGTAGCAACCTCCTCCTCTTCATTGAGGAGAAAATTCCAATTTCGCGATAAGGTGGTCGCGTCACCGACAAAAATCGTGCGCTACAGTAAAATGGCGACTCTGCTGAGGATTCATTGTCTGTATAGGACTAAGATTAGCTCTTAAGAGGTCTAGGATGTTAGTTTTAGGAATGAATATATATATATATATATATATATATATATATATATATATATATCGCTTTTCCTACTTGATATCCGTGTTTATTTTTCTACTAATGGGACTGCGGGTGATGCCGCATCTGGAAAGTTTGAGTGATACCTAAGATAAGTGATGGCATAGACGGGTGGTCTTACAGGGAGTGATTCCCGAATAAGCCATCCTGGTAGACCATCGAATCACTGGTGATACCCTTTGCGGATTCAATGTCTAGTGACTTCGGTTGCAAAAGCAGATTGTTCAATTGTGGTATCCATGAAACTGAGGATTTAGTATACTGAGACCATGTGACTATTTTGTAGTTGATGCGTCCGCAAGTGCACGGAAATATCGAAGTAATATAAAAGATTGTCGAACCCACAGAGACCAATGTCAACCTACCGTTATCTATTGCTGCGATGTAAAGCTAAGGCTAATGATAATTTAAAAAAGGGAAACTAAGACTAGAACTAAAATAAAAATAAGAAAATATGATAATAAAGAGAGGCCGGAATATGGATTCCGCGTTCCTAAAGGACTTTGTAGAATTCGGGTACTAATTACAACTATAACTTAGTTCTGTAGAATATACCGACTTAAAAACTCCGCCTCACGCTCTCGCGGTATTAACTAAAGTCATGTTCCCTAATCCCAAGATTTTGCTCTCGCTCGCCCGGTAACTAGGAAATATATTTTGAAAGCCAATAATATCCTAAACGCATCTAAAGCGCTCTCGCTGTATTTAGATTTGTTGCCTAATTTCCACTATCCGGTTCGACCCCACGCTCTCGCAGTGTCGGCTCTAACCTTAATTAATTTCTCACTCTCGTGACAAAATCGTGTTAAATAACCTCTCACTCTCGTGACAAAGCTATTTAAATTAGACTTGGAAATTAAAACCAAAACAGAATTTTAATCATAAGTTCGCACCTATTATTTTCTACCGAGTCCCGTCGGTAACGACGATCCTCATACGCCGGACTCTAAACTATTTAGCTAGACATGATGACAGAAAGAAATAAGCAATTTTGGGTTTTTAGATTAAACAAAAATATGATAAGCGATTTAAAATAATTTAATATAAGACAAGACATAATTAAGCAATTAATTGAAGACAGTAAGGTAAACAATAAAATAGAACCTGTAATCGACTGGAATCGTAATACATTGGTAGCTCACATCTAAAACAGAAATTAATGCAGAAATAAATCCTAAGACTATATTGGGAATAGTCCCCCGATGTGGAGAACTATTCTGTTTACATCGTGAATAAAAATTGCCTAAGAAATTCTAAAGCAAGGAAACTCTGGCTAAAATTCATCCCCCCTCAATGGAGGGCTTCCGTTCTTTTTATAGTGAATTGGTCGTGGAATTATTTTGCAGTTGTGGCGTGAAAATCTGCATGAGAATCGGACGGAAGGAGATTCGTTTGGGTGCTGAAGAAACGGAGAAATAAAAGGGGATAGTGGGAGAATTTTTCTCCTCACATATACAGGTGGCTTGCGCCACCTCCCCACTCCCACAACAAGTGGCTTGCGCCACATTTTGCCAAGGTGGTGGGCGCCACCCCACAATGTGGCTTGCGCCACATTCTGTGAGTGGTGGTGGGCCCACCCTTTTTATTATTTTTTTTTCATTTTTCTTTTCTTCTTTTCTTTCCTTCCTTTTTCTCTCCTTCTTAATTCTTTCCATCATATTTTCTTTTTCTTCTTCAATTCTTCTTTAATTCTTCATTAAATCTTCACTTTTCGATAAATTCCTATTCGACTCGAGTACCTGAAAAACATAAATAAATGCGGGTAATATAAAGCATAAATTGGGAAAAAGCGAATAAAACATAATAGAAATTCATACAAGTCAAGTCAAATACACGATATAATTTTGAGTTATCAAATTCCCCCACACTTAAATCTTTGCTTGTCCTCAAGCAAACCATGACCCGCGAGAAAAATAGTGTATACTGATACTCATCCTAGGCTACCAAATCTACTTCGGTTAAGTTTGTATCGATAGGTACTTGCTCACACACCAAGGATATCGTAACAACATAATTCCGCTTTTGCGGTCATCAATCTCCATCCTATACAAACCAATCCGAATCATGTCATTATACCTAAGCCTAACTCATTCATCCTTTTTTTCATCCCTTTTCATTATGGCACAATCACATGAAGCCCGTTATCCTTTCACACTCATGGTAGGATAGCCTGTTAGTGACTATGATCTCATCATTTTTTTTTTCTTTTGCACATTGGTTTAAATATCAATAAAATAAAGAAGTTTGCACCGTTGGGCTAAATGATCGGGTGAGGATCACCTAACTTAAAAGGAGCATTTCTTTTCATTCATTCATTTTTTTTTCTTTTCTTAATTTACCTTTTAAGCCTGAGATCATACACTTATTTGCATCGGCTTCCTACTTAGTGCGTGCTTAGGATGGTGTTGACTACTAAATAAACTACTTAGGGACTACTAAAGGGGTGAGAACTTAAGGCTACGGCATAACAAGTACTCAAATTGATTTCCCTAATTTAGAGGCTCACGGTGTTAAAACGATACCGATCTTGCGAAATTTTCCCAAGTCTCACAATCTAACCTCAATTTTGTCTGTAACCTAAGATTTTCAAAAGAAACACTGTTTTTGACTAAAAAATTTTCAAAATATTTGGTATGGCTCAAGAGAATGGGAAAATCGATAAACAACATAAAATCACGCATAGGAACTCGACAGCACATGCACAGATGCACGAAACATTAAAACAAATTTTTTTTTTTAAAATCATGCTAGAAAATAGTAAATCTAACTAGAAAGCGGTAAAATGAAAGCGGTAAATGTTCCTCCCCTACACTTAAACCAAACATTGTCCTCAATGTTTTGATAAAAGGTGGTAGAGGAAGGATAGAACCTGTATGAGTGCCACAACCAAATTTGCTCTGATTCTTCCCATTTTGTTCCTTTCTTCGCTGGCCACTTCTACTCCGGTATCTTGTACTACGAGTTATCTGAATTTGCCGAAACTTCACTTTACTGAAGCCGCTCATCATACTATTTGTTTCCGAAGGAAGTACCTACAAAAAATGTTAGAAGAATACGGTGCGGTGTGTGCAGGTGGAACCTGACCATGCGAAAGGACAAGGAGGAGGTGAGTTATGAACGGGAGAGATATACCCTCTCCTATCATATTCATCATCGGTGTCACCACCAGCAGAGACATTCGTAGGAATGTCCATGGGCACCAGGTCATTTTAAGGGATTTTCATCTAGAGATCTTTCGCCTAAATGTAGCTGAGACGTGACAAGCGATACAATTCTTTATTTTATACAAACACAAACAATAAAAGGAAAATATTAAATTAAAAACTCGTGGGTTGCCTCCCACGCAGGGCTTTGTTTAACGTCGATAACTCGACGGTTAGGAGTGTTAATCTTTGGTTTTGTTCGATGGTAAATTTGGCGAACAACCTCTGGTTTCCTAATTTATGAAAATTAGTTTACTAACAGGACCAACCACACAAATCCTAGGACAAAGTGCTTTTGAAAATGTCTTTGATTTGAAAAGGAATGTATTCGTTTTGTATTTGCTAAGGTTTCTTTTAATGGTTTTTTCGACTAAAAGAACAAAGGTATAATAATGGCGAAAAGGTAATCGAAGATAAGTCTAACGGGAAACAAAGTAAATTGCTGAAGTAAAGGAAATGACTTGAATGTAAAGAAATGAAGAAAAACTTGGAATTTTATTAAAGTGCATAAATGTAAACTGGTGTTTTCCATACATACATTTTCCAGAACACTCGTTTCTCTCACACGGTTACTTTGAGTAATTGTGGTAGTTTGTACAAAGTTTGGAACACCCCCTAATCTAACACTAAGACCTCCTATTTATATACAAACGAAATAACTACCAATAACAGCTATTTCTCCTAATGGCGACAAATGACATTCTGCATGCATTCACCTCCTAGATGCGTTCCACGCGTCAAATTTCAAAAACGAAACTCCCTCCTGAAATTTGAATTTCAAACACCCGTCGAATGGGCCTATTTCTCTTGTGTCGAAACTATCCTTCTTACTTAGAAAAATCTGCCAATGTTTTCCCTAAGTACCATTTGTCTTCGACTTGCTTTTTTTCATAAAAAAAAACCTTCTAATTGAAATGACCAGTCGAATTGACCTGTCGAATTTTCCATTTTGCTTTTGAATAATTTCCCTGGCGTCGAAATTAGCAGTCTACAAATTGCCCCCCAAAAACTGCATTTTCGACCGAGGGAGAAAAGCATTTTTTGCCAATGCAATTCGACGCCATCAATAATTCGACCAGTGACTGCTCATATGATTAGACGCTAGAAATGTCAGAATCATCATTACGCTTTTTCCCAAACGTCTTTTCAACCCACGTTTTGAGATCTTCATCATTCCTACTCTAACCCCTAGCAGATCGTGGGTTAAAACCCTAACTGCCACCGTCTGAATCATCCACTTCACAATCTCCACGTGTCCCACAATCTTTCCATTATTTTTCCCATTAAAGTTTCTGAATACCAACCGCTTCCTTTCTTCCACCTATATATAAGTTAAAAACTCAATTTTTTCACCTTTTTATGTTTCCTCTTTACAAAACAAAATTCTCTTCAAACTTCATCCTCTCCATTTTCTTCTCTATTGATTTGTAATCAACAATGGCGTCTTCTGCTACTCCAAAAATCACAGGTAAAGATTCCTGGAAATCCAACAGCTTAGCACCAGTAGAAAGAATCTTTGGTTCCAAAGTGGTGGGAAATCAAGAATATGTCCCGGAACCTCCCAATGAAGAGGAAAAACGCTGCATCTACCAATCCCAAGTACTCATTCCTATCTTGATTTCTGGTAAATCCCATGCCATGCTAGGACCTTTGCCTGACGTAAAATTAGACCCAGTTAAGGTACGAGAATTTTTCCCAACCTATCATCGTTACAAACCCCTAGCGAACGGGGTTAGACCTAGAACGGATAAGGAAAAAATTATAGACGAAAAGTCCAAAGTAGATGGCCAAGGGACCCCCTCTGAAGAAGTCATAAACTTAGAGTATATGAATAATTTTAGAATTTTTAGATCCTGCCCTTTGTCAAAAGATCTCTCTGATTACCTAGCTTGGTTGGAAAAAATAGAAAAAGTTAAAAGTAATGATTGGAAAACTATGGGTATTTTTGATCTTATTTAGCTGTCGAAAGTAGGGCCAGGATATTGTCCTTCCATGCTTCTAGTTTCCCTCTATTTCTGGGACAACACTTATAACAACTTCCACATTCCTTGTGGGATGATTACTCCCACCCTTTTCGACATAGCTGCCATTACCGGCTTAAGCCCCTTAGGAGTCGATTATGATCCAAACTTGCTATCTGATGATTCAATAGGCTTCGACACCAACAAAGCCACTTTTAGAGCCTACATTGCCAACTATCATGATAAGGAGACTAAAGAAGTATCTGATCAAGAGCATGTATCCTTCCTGGCCCTTTGGCTGTCGAGATGCGTCTTTTGCTCCAGATCTCTCCAAGTGGCGAAGCGCTACATCACCATAGTAAATCAGCTTCACGCTGGACACTGGCTGTGTCTTAGCGAGATGATTTTGGCGAATCTCTACGAATCCCTCGGCGAAGGGGTTACCATCCTGAAGAATATTAAGGAGAAGAAAACTCTGCTGTTATCAGGACCCTTCTGGCTCTTACAATTGTGGCTCAATGCCACTTTCGAAGCCTCCCTTCCCAACAAGTCGACTGTGGACGCAGCTGCTCTAGGGGACAGAAGAGTCGAAGGCCTTCGTTTGGCGCAACTAACGCCCCATGACGAAGGTCTGAGCCTCCAACAAACCTTTACCAGCTATGTTATGATGTTTGCTAAACGTTACAATTTTACACCCAACATGGCTCCTTTTGCTGATAGGAAGGTTGGACCTGCATGGTTTACCAGAAAACTTCCCCTTGAGTCGAAATCTCTGGAAGACGAATTCCTCAATGTCTGGGAATCTTTTGTTACTCCTAGACTTTTAGTTTCCAAACTTGGTCCTTCGAAACTAAAGGTTTCCCTTGTCAATTATCAGCCCAATCTGGTTTCTCGACAGTTTGGGTTGATACAAATAATACCAAAACCTCTCTTTTCTAGAAAAGGCTCTTTGATTCACTATAATATGACTCACACTGAAGATGAATGCTCTGAGTTGTTGGCGAAGTATTCGAATCTGGTCGAAATCCAACCAGTGGTCTTTCGACCCAGCTTCTTTTGCATTCAAGAGTTTGACGAATGGTGGATGGCCTATTATGATTCTCAAATTTTTAATGTGGATTCTTTCACCATTTAACTTACCAGAGCCTTTGCCCTTGTGCAGGACAAGACAAAGAAAGGTACTTCTCGACACGTCAAAGAAATCCAAGCTTTCCAGAAATACTTTGAAACTGCCTATAGGCCTAATGAACTTAGTCGAACCATAAGCGAAGCAGCAGTTACTTTGAAACAAAAATTTACAAAAAAACTTGATGAGTTAAAACTACCTGCATATGTTCGACCAGAACAACGTTATGAGGTAGCTTTTAAACTCTATCGCCCAAAATTTCCCCCTCTACCATCTGCTGAATTTGGCGTTGCTCTTAGCCCTCCATTTCCAGATTGGTTCATTTGTGGGGATTCTATGAAAATTCTTCCCCAAGAAAACCAGAAACGTGCCAAGCGAGTGGTTTCGACTAAGTACACCATGGACAATTTCAAAGGCCACCTTCATATTGGCATAGAACACGTTCGTGTGGAAACTCCTATATATGAAGGTGTGAAAAATGGGAAGAAGTTCAATCTCACTTTTCATTTACTCAAACATATATACGTTATTTTACGCTTGACCCTTTTCTTCTTTTCTTTTCTAGCTATCAAGATTTTGACCAAAAACCCGCCACAGGCGAAGCAACAACTGCTGGAGATGCAGAGCCCCAAAAAGACACTGCCAAGACACCTTTGGCGAAGGTATTACTTTACTTTCTTTTAGGTCACCAAGTGTTTTATTTTCTGACATACTAATAAATTTTCTCTTGTTCCACAGGGCAGTCGAAGACCGCCATCGACGCCTAAGAAAAGAAAAGCGAAAGAACATGAAGTCAAAGCTGCCGACACTGATGATGGTGATGAGTCACCAGACCAAGTAAAGCCTACCAAGAAGAAAAAGAAAACAACCAAACCTCCACCACAGAAACCTCCTACTCCCAGAATTTTAGAAAAACCTTTACCCAAAAATCCTGGCGAGGAAACTACCCTTGTTCTAGCAGAAAGCGAAAGCTCTAGCCTGAAGACTAAAACTCCAAGGGTATGGTTTTTTCCTTTTTTTTCGACGCTAAAAAGGCTGTTTACTTGTGTTACCTTTCTTGATTTATTTATCTTTCAGGTACCTGTCGATACTCATGGGCATCCCATGGTCCAAGTTCTCCCAAAGACCAGCAGTGATCCTACCTACAAACCAACCAGTGCCTCCAAACCTTCTCCTAAGGATTCGACAAAGGAGTCAGCTACTGAAGTAAATCAACCTACTGTTATCTCTACACAAATTCCAGACGTAGTGGAAGAAGAAACTGGTCCTGAGACTGACGACTTAGTCGACACTGGTGGGGATACTGTGATGCCTACTGCAGCGGTTATCACAAGTAATAAACCTGAAGACCAATCTCCCCTCAACTCACCAGTCGCTGACGAAGAGAAGGATGAGGAGGTTGCAACTGATGGCGAAGAGGATGAAGGAAAAGTAAACGAAAGGCCTCCAACTCCCACAGCTGATACGGGCGAAGAGAAAGAAAGCGACAAAGAAGACCTTGGTAAAACAAATAAAACTGCTTTGACTGCAACAACTTCGAATCAACTTTCTCATGAGGAGCTTGAAAATCTAAAGGTGCAAAGACCCTTTGAGTATCTAAAGGCCATGCTTAGTTCCCGCTACAATTTTGCTGATACTACCATTAGTAGTTCGACCACCTCAGGGACTACTTCTGATGCCAAATCAGTGGACGAATCGCTGGAAAATATTCGACAAAAAATTCTCAACATTGACCTATTTCAACTTCTGGAGAATGACCTATCTGCTCAATTTGACCTAAAGAAAATCCTGAAGCAAATCAATGTCCTGGAGGCTCCCCCTGAAGTTACTGATGTGGTGTTGGACCTTACTACCCTGATAGATCTTGTGGTGACTGACTTTAATCGGCTTCGAGATTACTCCAAGAAGCTCGAAAATAAGACAGAAACCCAACTTGTTGAGTGAGATGTTGCTTCCAATTCGTCCAACAAAGTAACTGAACTAGAAAAAGTGTCTGAACAAAATAAGCAAGAAGCAACTTTGTGTGGTGAGAACATCCTCAAGTGGAAGAAGCAAATTGCTGTTCTTCAAAGAAAAATTTCCCAGGCGGAAAAGCGTCAAGAAGAACTACAACAGATCGACCAAGAGGAAATCCGTAAAGAACTTGAAGTTGGTGTGCATCATGTTGATAGGGCCCGAAAACTTGGTGAGGAAATTGAGGAGCTTTCGAAAAGCAAGGCACTTTGTGAGCGTCGTCTCCAAATTCAGAAGTCAAAATTTGAAAAGCTGAAAGCGTCTTTTCCTATCTGAATATTTGTAATGTTTTTGTTTGGCCTTTTAAGGCTTTTTTTTTGTAATGACATTGAAATCATTTTATTTGGCGAAAGATTTTCTATCCACCATATTGCTTTTTCTCTGCATAATTATTCGACTGTTATTTTAACTTCTTGTAATGTGGGCATATATTTTTTCAAACATTTCCCGTTTATTTTTAATATACGCTTATCTTTATCCAATTCTTTGACTTCATATGAGCCATTGGAAAATACTCGTATGATTTGAAAAGGTCCTTCCCACTTAGGGGACCATTTTCCCAAAAGTCTGTCTTTTCGATCCATGGGGAGAATCACCTTCCACACCAAATCACTAACCGAAAAGGCTTTATTTTCTACTTTTTTATTGTAGAATCTCTCCACTCTTTCTTTTTGCCTTTTCAGTAATTCCAACGCTGTTAATCTTTCTTCGTCCAAATCAACTAACTCATCCATCATCATACTCCAATATGTATCTGATGGAATTTCATGATGCCTCTGAATTCGAATCGACTGTAAATAAATCTCAATTGGTAAAACTGCATCATGTCCATATGTCAATCTAAATGGAGTAGTATTTGTTGCTTCTTTAGGGGACTTTCGACAAGCCCATAAAATTTGATCCAAAGTCTTATGCCAACTCTTAGGCTTTGTCCCCACGTGCTTTTTAATCAAACTTATCACAATCTTATTTGCTGCTTCGACTTGTCCATTTGCTTGAGCGTAATAAGGTGTCGAAGTGAGAAGCTTGAATCCTATCTCCTTTGCAAAGGTTTGCATATTCTTCCCAGTAAACACAAATCCTTGATCTGTCGTTATTGTCTCAGGTATCCCATATCTATAGATGATATGCTTTCGAATGAATTCTATGACTGCTTCTTGATCAACATTTACCAAAGGTATGGCTTTTATCCATTTTGTGAAATAATCTATTCCAACCAAGATGTATCTTTGGCCTTTCGAAGATGCTGGTCGAATTTCTCCAATTAAATCTAAAGCCCAACCCCTAAATGGCTAAGGCTTCACAATAGAATGTAACTCACTTGCAGGGACGTGTGGTATTCCTGCATGTACTTGACATTCCTGGCAACCCTTTGCAAATTCGACACAGTTCTTTAACATCGTTGGCCAATACATTCCTTGTCGAAATAACACCCATTTCATTTTATGACCTGCTTGATGCGCACCACATGCTCCACTGTGCACATTCGACAAAGCTATAAAAGCTTCATCTTTGCCCAAACATTTTAACAAAACTCCCTCTGAAGTCTTTTTAAACAACTCATTTCCAAAAAGCACATAACTTAACGCTCTATACTTAACTTTTCTTTCGACTTTCTGATTTGGGTCTTGTAAATAATCTTTAATGGGCTTTCTCTAATCTTCGACTCTTGAATCGTCTATATTAAATATCTCAAAACTCTCTTCGTCACCATACCCTAACTTTATTGTCTCCAAATCTAATGGGGACAACTTAGTTGATACAACTCTTCCTCTTACTTCAATGGCCTTTTCCAATTTCTGTTTCGAAACTCTATAACCAGATGCGAGTTGTGCCAAATCATTCGCCACTTGATTTTCCATTCGAGGAATATGTCTGATAGTTACACTGTCAAATTTCTTCAAGAGTCTGTTAGCTATTACGAAGTACATAATTAAATTTTCTTTAACACACTTGTACTCCTTGGTTACTTGCTTTATTACCAACTCAGAGTCACCCATTATTTCGACTCTAGTTGCCCCCAATTCCAATGAAATCTCAAGTCCAGTTATCAAAGCTTCATATTCTGCTTCATTGTTCGAACATAAGCCTTCGACTTTGTACTTGAATTTTGTTGGAATTCTATTAGGAGAAATAATCAATATCCCAATACCAGTTCCATTCTTATGATTGGACCCGTCGAAATATAGTTTCCAGGGCTCTATTTCGACATATTCAACATAATCTTCATTTATGGCGTGGTCAGCTATAAAGTCAGCCACCACTTGTCCCTTAACGGCCTTCAAAGGCAAATACATTAAGGAATATTCAGTCAATGCCAAAGCCCATTTCCCAATTCGACTATGTAAAATTGATTTTGATAACATATGCTTTATTACGTCTAAATGAGAGGAAATATATATATCGACTGGCTTTATGTAGTGTTTTAATTTCATACACGAAAAGTAAACACACAGACATAGCTTTTCTATTATATTATACCTAGTTTCGGCATCATTTAAGACTCTACTGAGGTAGTAGATGACTCTTTCGACGCCATTCTCATCCTCTTGACATAACATACTTCCTAATGTCCTATCTGATGCCGCTATATACAACCTCATACTTTTACTTCTACAAGGAGACATCAAGATTGGGGGATGGGTCAAGTATTCCTTGATTTTGTCGAACGCAGCTTGTTAATCCTGCCCCCATGCAAAATCTTCCTTCTTCAGTCGAAGTAGAGGAGAGAAGGCTTGCGTTTTTCAACTAAGGTTGGAGATGAACCTTCTGAGAAAGTTGATCTTCCCAAGCAGAGACTGCAACTCCTTCTTTGTCGATGGCGCTTTCACCTCCATTATTGCTTTGGCTTTGTTTTCATTGATTTCGATCCCCTTCTTGTGGACCACAAAGCCAAGGAAATCTCCCGCCTGCACACCAAAAGCACATTTGAGAGGGTTCATTTTTAAACCAAACTTCCTCATCCTTTCAAAGGACTGTCGAAGATGGTCAACATGATTTTCGCCTGAAACAGACTTAATTACAATGTCATCTATATAGATTTGCATGAAATTTTCAATAAAATCATGAAAAATTGAATTCATGGCTCGCTGATAAGTTGCCCCAGCATTTTTTAAACCAAAGGGCATTACCACCCATTCGTAGGTGCCTATGGCTCTAGGACAACGAAATGTCGTCTTAGGGACATCTTCTTCAGCAATAAAAATTTGATTATAGCCAGAGTATCCATCTAACATACTCAGATACTCATGGCCTGCAGCAGAATCTATCAGTATTCCCGCTACTGGCATAGGATATTCGTCCTTAGGGGTAGCTGAATTCAAATCTCGAAAGTCAATGCATACCCTTAATTTGCCATTTTTCTTTATTACAGGTACAATATTTGCAATCCATTCGGCATACCTCGTTGTGCAGATGAATTTACATTTCAGAAGTCTTTCGACCTCCTCTTTGTTCGACAAAATCTCTGGTGCGAAGCGTCTGGGAGTTTGCTTTACAAGCTTCTTTCCTGCTATTATGGGCAACTTCAATTCGACCAAACTCCTGTCGAGCCCAGGCATTTCGTCGTAGTACCACACGAAACAGTCTTTAAATTCTTTCAGCAGTTGGACTATTTCAACTTTTAACTAAGGGTCCATCTTGGCACTTATGTTGGTTGGCCTTTTTTCTGCCCCCAGTCCTAAATCGACTTCTTCCAATAGATCCTGCACCACCATCTTCATGTCTGTCGAAGCTGGATCCTTTTCGAACCCCAAGGGTTCGTCATCATAAATGGCGTCCAGCTTTTGATGTTGCCATTCGCCAACTTCTGCGTTGAACAGATCCTCTTCAACGTCCCTTTGAGGACATTTTTTGTTGAAATCATTTCCATTGGCTTTGGCAGCCATGTATTTTACTTCGGCTTCAAGAGCCGCCTTGAGTTTATTTTTGGCTATATAAGCCGTAATCCTTTCGAGCGCTGATGACTCACTCATCGTCACCAAACTCACTTCCCCAGCCCGTTGGCTCTATATGTGTAGTCCCAAAGACATAGTTTGCCTCATCGACCACTTCCATGTCCCACTGGAAACCATATGTGGGGTGGAGATACAGCGAACAGAAGGCATTATCAGTTGTCTTCAGGTCGAAAGTTGCTGGACTACATGGAGCTATATGGGCCAAGTGTTTGTCGAAGCTGTATCGATCCACATGGTTTACCTCAGCCATGAAATAACTTTGATCCGCCTCTATGTTTTCAACAATTCCATCAGATCGCCAAATAGTTATACGCTGATGCATCGACGAGGGCACAACACCCACGCCATGGATCCATTCTCTACCCAGGAGTAAGTTATAATTAGCCTTTGAGGCTATGACCATGAACATCGTTGGTCTAGTTATAGTCTCCACAGTTAAATCCACTTGGATAACACCCAAAGTGGTTCCCACTTTGCCTTCATAGTTTGATAGTACCATGTTGTGGGGTTTTGCGTCAGATTCATCTTTCCCAATTCTTTTCAACATATAATGGGGCATTAAGTTAACTGCAGCCCCTCCATCGACCAGGATTTTGTTCACTCCCACGTTCTCCACTTTCCCCTTTATGAATAGAGGCTTGAGGTGGCCACGCATGGAGTCATCTGGCCTTTCGAAAAAGGTATTTTGTTCCTTAACACAGCCGTTGTTCATGATATAGTAACATACTGGCCTGTGCCCTATAACTTCACTCTCCATAACATCCTCCTCTTCTTCGACCTCCATGATTTGGTCGTATTCTTTTGGAAGGACAGAGACCACGTTGCATACAATGTCGAGAGACGCGTCTGACTCAGACCTGAAGTCGTCAGTCATTTCGTCATCCTCTCCCACTTTTTCTTTAGATGGTACTGGTTCAATTGCATTGCAGGAATTATTGCTGTAAGATGCCTCTTTTCGATTCACTACTTCGGCATTGCTACTTGACTCTGCTTTGCTTCTTTCGACAGCGACTTTTTCAGTAACCCCTTTCTCAGCAGCTTTCTTTTCCGCCCTTTTTTGTCTTTGGAATCGCCTCCATTGGGACCTCGACATGGGATTCTTGCCTTTATAATTCTCTGAGGGATAAGGCCTTGGTTTTGGCCTTTCGCCTTCCTTGTTGCTAGCCATAAAAGAACCCCTTTGAACTTCAAAATTTTTCCATTTTCTCTGTCCCTGGGCCTCCCTTATTGGTTGAACCCGTTTGTCACTAGGAGCTTTGTTGGTGGGTTTGAAGGTGTTTGGGTACCTTCCTCCAAACTTTTGCTGGTTTTGATCGTTTCGCCTTGCTTTTCCTTTCCAGTTTCCCTTCCTTTTTGCTTTTTCCATTCCCTCCAGGTTGTCTTCTGCCTTCTTGTCGAACACAGCGCTACAGCGGGGGCACAACATAACCTCAGATTTTTTCTTCTGACACCTTTGAAGGAACTCAATCAGATTCTCTTCCTCTTTAGGATACGCCACTTTTTGATATTCCTCTCTACGACGCTCTTCGTCAGTCTGCATTGGAGCTTTCTGGGATACCTCCACCATATTAACATTGGCTGTTTGCCCATCTCCAATACTTAACTTGTTCATCTTCAGAGTGAGTCCCTCCTCAATCTCATGTTTCTTCTTTGCCAGGTCGAAATCCCCTTCTGACGATGGCTTCTTAATGTCATGTTGGCAACAAAAACCAACATATTTCTCTCTGGGATCCTCTATTGTTCTTCGTAGAATCCCATAAATAGTTGGCTTCGCAGGACCATCAACAGTCTTTGCGTTTATCTTAGAGATACCTTCGCCAATCTAAGTATTGGCTTGGTTGGCTTGGTCGACAGTAACACCAAACTCCATCTTGCCTCCATTAAGGCCCTCAGTAGCCTTACTCTTGTCTTCGACAAAGCCTTCCGTAGCTTCGTCATTCTTCATAAAGTTGAGACCCTCAGTGGCCTCCTTCTCTTTCTTGACGGAACTTTCAGTAGTTTCGTCACTCTTTGCATTGTTGGAATCCTCAGTGGTTTCATCCTTGTTCACATTGTTGAGGCCTTCAGTGGCCTCCTTGTTGATGCAATTCTTCAAGCTTCCTTCTCCAAGGTATTCAGTAACCTTGATCATCACTGGTTTATTGATGAAGTCTTCGGATATTTCCTCTATATCACTTTCATATGTAGGGATCTCAGCGATCTCTACCATGTTCACATTTGCGTCGAAACCTTCAGTGGCTTCTATCATCTCAAAGCTGCAGTCAGAACCCTCTTCGACCTCCACCATGTTCACTGTGGATGGCTCAGCATAGTGGGCTTCGACCATCTGCATCGGATTTGAGTCAACCTTCATTAGTGGCTTCGACTTGTCACCGAACTTTAATCTTCCGTCACGAATGGCATTTTGCACCAGATCCCTGAAAAGGAAACATTGAGATGTTTTATGACCTAAAAAATTATGGTACTTACAAAAACCTCTCTTTTTCTGTTATTCTATAGGAGGCACTTTAGTGCCAGGTGGCACTATCATTTGGCCATCTTTAACCAACAAGTCAAATATTTCGTCACACTTAGTGACGTCGAATGTATAAGTCCTTTTAGGAAACTTATCACTCTTCTCAGGTTCGACTGGGTTTTTTCCATTCGACGGAGCCAATACTTTACAAGAGTATGGCGGACCCTATTTCAATTCTGCTAAGTCAACTTCTTGTTCGTCGAAACTAAATGATTCGCTCTCGTCATCATCATCTTCTTGACATACCCCCACATAAGCCACTCTTTCTTTCTTGTTTTTAGTTACTCTAGCTTTTTCGGCTTTTAAACGTTCGACCTGTCTCACCCTATCTGCTAATTGTGCCATATCCCTCAGATATTGAGTGTCTAATTTCTTTCTAATTGAATAGTCAAGACCACCTGCTGCCATTTCGACTAATTCGTGCTCAGGCACTTGCGTGAAACATCTCGCCTTAAGTAATCTAAACCTATTTAAATAATCATCAACTGGCTCAGAGAATTTTCTTTTAACACTAGCCAACTCCTTCAAACTTATTTTTGTTTGTCCCATGTAAAATTGTTCATGGAACAACCTTTCTAACTGGACCCACGTATGGATCGAATTTGCAGGCAAAGACGTGAACCAAGTAAAAACATTTTTTGTTAAAGAACTTGGAAAATATTTCATTTTTAAATTTTCATTGCGTGCAATTTCTCCTGCTTCGATCAAGTAACGGGCCACATGTTCGACAGTGGATTCGCTAGTGTCCCCTGAGAATTTGGTAAACTTGGGGACTTTCCATCTTGGGGGTAATTCTTGTTGCAAGATATACTCAGACAATGGGGATGTATAACTGGGCCTTTGCAGCCCCACATTCACACCATTTCTGGCCATAATCGACTGCTAAATTGTTTTCTGCTGGCATATTATTATGACGCAACTGTTGCACAACATCATCAGCATCTTGGTCTCTATGGACTAACACCCTTCTAGGCTCTTGTTGGACAGGAATTTCGACATGTGGCTGATCTACCACTACCTCTTGGTTTCTAGGGTTTACTTGAGGAACATTCGCTGGCCTCTGGTTTATTGTGGTTTCCTCTTCGACAAATACTCTGGGATTCTGAACTATTTGTTCCCTTGGTTGGGTTTGAGGAACACCAAAGAAGTCAGCAATGCGCGTCATTTGCGCCGCTAATAACTGGTTCGTTTGGGTGGTGTTTTGTATTAAAGGATTAAACACAACCCCCATTTGTTGCGTTAGCATATGCACCATATCATGGTTGCTTTCGTCCATTTGTTGCCTAATTACTTGTGCAGAATTGTTAGTGATTCCAAGCATATAAGCTTGGTATCCCGTTGGCACAGGCTGACCCATTCTGCCTATGTGGTTCGCACCAGACCCTGATCCTTGTAGGGGCGAAGTAACATTAACCAAAGGATCAGAATATAATGACGACGCATTGTGCAAACTTGCCATCACCGTTGTTGGCCTTCCATAAGGCTGTTCTCTATTATGTGGAGGCATCGAAAAATTCGTCACAAATGGCCTATGAACACCCCCTAAAGGAGGAGGGGTCATATGAGGCATTTGGGGTCCAACTGTAGAGACACTGGGCGCGTTTTGGGATGCCGAAAACGCTGGGATCGACCCCGTTGATGATGGTATTGCCTCTGATACAGAAACTGACGCCGTATTGTCTCCTGTAGAAGGAATAGGCGTTGGGTTGTTAACATTTTGATTATTAGGCGCGCTTTGATTCGCCATTCTTCTTGTTCTTGTTCTTTTTGGTCTTTCTTCGTTGTTCACGGCTAACTTGCCACTCCTTAGAATCATACAACGAAATAAAAACTTTTTCTTCTAAGAATTTGCTATAAGAACAAAAGACAAACTAAACAAATGCACTGGGTCCCACTGGGCGTGCCAATTTGTTCGCTGGTAAATTTGGCGAACAACCTCTGGTTTCCTAATTTATGAAAATTAGTTTACTAACAGGACCAACCACACAAATCCTAGGACAAAGTGCTTTTGAAAATGTCTTTGATTTGAAAAGGAATGTATTCGTTTTGTATTTGCTAAGGTTTCTTTTAATGGTTTTTTCGACTAAAAGAACAGAGGTATACTAATGGCGAAAATGTAATTGAAGATAAGTCTAACGGGAAACAAAGTAAATTGCTGAAGTAAAGGAAATGACTTGAATGTAGAGAAGTGAAGAAAAACTTGGAATTTTATTAAAGTGCATAAATGTAAACTGGTGTTTTCCATACATACATTTTCCAGAACACTCGTTTCTCTCACACGGTTACTTTGAGTAATTATGGTAGTTTGTACAAAGTTTGGAACACCCCCTAATCTAACACTAAGACCTCCTATTTATATACAAACGAAATAACTACCAATAACAGCTATTTCTCCTAATGGCGACAAATGGCATTCTGCATGCATTCACCTCCTAGATGCGTTCCACGCGTCAAATTTCAAAAACGAAACTCCCTCCTGAAATTTGAATTTCAAACACCCGTCGAATGGGCCTATTTCTCTTGTGTCAAAACTATCCTTCTTACTTAGAAAAATCTGCCAATGTTTTCCCTAAGTACCATTTGTCTTCGACTTGCCTTTTTTCATTAAAAAAAACCTTCTAATTGAAATGACCTGTCAAATTGACCTGTCGAATTTTCCATTTTGCTTTTGAATAATTTCCCTAGCGTCGAAATTAGCAGTCTACAGGTTTCCATGGCCATTTATCAAGCTATCTCACATATCCCTCACCTTTTCTTTTCTTCCTTCTGTGGGGCGGTTCGTTCTTTTGAACTTGTGGTGGTGGTTCAGGATCTATCCTAACTATTAGTTTTTCAAGTTTGGGCTTAGTTATTTCATCCATCACCTCAAAGTTTAACCTTACCCTCTTAATAGTAATGATATCCCTAGTTTCATGGTCCTCTGATTTTCTCTTTTTGTGCAGGACCTCAAACAAAGATGCATCGGTGTGGATATTTTCCAATACCTCCGCATACGTTTTGGATTGGGATTCCACCTTAGCTTCCACAAACCTTTACGAGAAAGGAATTGGTGGGGTATAGGGATGAGGAACAACCTTAAGTGCTACTTTCTCTACCTCTTTGACGACCTCCTTTTCAGGTGGTCCCAGTGAATTTTTCTCAATCTCTACTTTTTCCTCACCAGAACTCTCCTCAACCTCATTATCACTCTCCTCAACCTCATTATCGCTCTCCTCAGCCTCATTATCACTCTCCTTAGGATTTTTGATTTTTGTTTCACTACAAGTCACTACAACATCCACATGCTCCTCAAGGGAGGGTCCTATAGGTGTCTGTGCAAGTAGGGAGATTTGGGTCTCCAATGCCTCAGTGTGAGTAACGAGGGACTCGACCATAGTGTTTATCTGCCTAAGGGTTTCATAAGTATCGAGATGTTGTCTTCTAAGCTCTTCATTCTAGAGAGTTTGTGTCTCCACAAAGTGCTCCATCATAGATTCTATCCTAGAATTAGTTATTGTTTCAATGAAATCCTCCATTAATGTTTCGAGGTTGGAATTAACGGATTCTTGTGGTTCCTCAAAATATTGGGAGTGGTAATTTGGGTGGAAATGAGTTAGTGTCGTGTTGAAATCCTCCATTAGTATTTCAAGATTGGAATTATGTGATTCTTGCGGTTCCTCGAAATTTTGGGAATGGTAATCGTAGGGAAAACTTGGGTGCGATTCCTCAAAATATTGGGAGTATTGCGGTTGGTAATTGTAGAGAAAATTTGGGTGCGGCTCCTCAAGATATTGTGAGTGGTTATCATAGAGAAAAATTGGGTGATACATAGTTTTTTTTTTTTAATTTTTTTTAAATTTTTTATTTATTTTTAGAAAGTTCCTTAGTCTATACGGTGCAACAACGGAATAACAATATTGACTGTTGGTCCCCGACAACGGCGCCAAAAACTTGATGCGTCCGCAAGTGCACAGAAATATCGAAGTAATATAAAAGATTGTCGAACCCACAGAGACCAATGTCAACCTACCGTTATCTATTGCTGCGATGTAAAGCTAAGGCTAATGATAATTGAAAAAAGGGAAACTAAGACTAGAACTAAAATAAAACTAAGAAAATATGATAATAAAGAGAGGCCGGAATATGGATTCCGCGTTCCTAAAAGACTTTGTAGAATTCGGGTACTAATTACAACTATAACTTAGTTTTGTAGAATATACCGACTTAAAAACTCCGCCTCACGCTCTCACAGTATTAACAAAAGTCATGTTCCCTAATCCCAAGATTTTGCTCTCGCTCGCCTGGTAACTAGGAAATATATTTTGAAAGCCAATAATATCCTAAACGCATCTAAAGCGCTCTCGCTGTATTTAGATTTGTTGCCTAATTTCCACTATCCGGTTCGACCCCCACGCTCTCGCAGTGCCGACTCTAACCTTAATTAATTTCTCACTTTCGTGACAAAATCGTGTTAAATAACCTCTCACTCTCGTGACAAAGCTATTTAAATTAGACTTGGAAATTAAAACCAAAACAGACTTTTAATCATAAGTTCGCACCTATTATTTTCTACCGAGTCCCGTCGGTAACGACGATCCTCATACGCCGGACTCTAAACTATTTAGCTAGACATAATGACAGAAAGAAATAAGCAATTTTGGGTTTTTAGATTAAACAAAAATATGATAAGCGATTTAAAATAATTTAATATAAGGCAAGACATAATTAAGCAATTAATTGAAGACAGTAAGGTAAACAATAAAATAGAACCTGTAATTGACTGGAATCGTAATACACTGGTAGCTTAAATCCAAAACAGAAATTAATGCAGAAATAAATCCTAAGGCTATATTGGGAATAGTCCCCCGATGTGGAGAACTATTCCGTTTACATCGTGAATGAAAATTGCCTAAGAAATTCTAAAGCAAGGAAACTCTGGCTAAAATGCATCCCCCCTCAATGGAGGGCTTCCGTTCTTTTTATAGTGAATTGGTCGTGGAATTATTTTGCAGTTGTGGCGTAAAAATCTGCATGAGAATCGGACGGAAGGAGATTCGTTTGGGGGCTGAAGAAACGGAGAAATAAAAGGGGAGAGTGGGAGAATTTTTCTCCTCACACATACAGGTGGCTTGCGCCACCTCCCCACTCCCACAACAAGTGGCTTGCGCCACATTTTGCCAAGGTGGTGGGCGCCACCGCACAATGTGGCTTGCGCCATATTCTGTGAGTGGTGGTGGGCCCACCCTTTTTATTATTTTTTTTTCATTTTTCTTTTCTTCTTTTCTTTCCTTCATTTTTCTCTCCTTCTTAATTCTTTCCATCATATTTTCTTTTTCTTCTTCAATTCTTCTTTAATTCTTCATTAAATCTTCATTTTCCGATAAATTCCGATCCGACTCGAGTACCTGAAAAACATAAATAAATGCGGGTAATATAAAGCATAAATCGGGAAAAAGCGAATAAAACATAATAGAAATTCATGCAAGTCAAGTCAAATACACGATATAATTTCGCGTTATCAGTAGTGTAGAAGCTATCGGAAATAGTTGTCACGCGATACTACCCTCATTTAAGATTGCCCTAAGATAAAACAGCTCGCTCGGGTGAACCAGCTTGTTGTTGTTATCCCAAGGGGGGTCAATGATTTTGAGGACAGGTACAAAAATTCACCATAGTACAACCTTTGGGAATGGGTAGAGCCATGACTCCATGCTCGTGACGCTGAACCTTTGAACCCATGTTTTTTCTATGTTTTTGTGTGCTGCATTCATGCATTCATTTCATTAAAAAAACTTTTAAATAAAGAAAAGTTTTCTCTTCTAGTCTCTCTCTTTTTAAAATTAAACTAAGACAATGATTGCAAATATTAGAGAGAAAGATTGCGTTATGGATTTCTGTAGAAGGAAGAAGCACAAGTACACCTTCAAGGTTCCAAAACTAGAGGATTTAAGGGGGTTGGCAAGGATGATAACCAACCCTGATGCTTTCAGAGCTAAGTACGGAGGACTGCTATCTCTGTTAAAGGTCCATGTAATTGAAGGAATCCTGTCTATGCTGATTCAGTTCTACGATCCGGTCTATCACTGTTTCACATTCCCGGATTATCAACTAGAACCAACACTGGAGGAGTACTCTCACCTGACCGATTTACCCATTACTGACTGTCGCGGTGAGAATTGGATACCAAGCTATTATATTAACTTGAATCACATTTCTTTTATTTCACCACCGTCTTTGATTTATCCAAGGGAAGGGAGAAAGATCGAATTACCCACAATGCAATGCAAATGCAAACTAAGATTCTAAAGTTCGGGGGTTTGTTATACCTAGGAAAGGTGTTAGCATCCTAAATATCTATAGTACACTACAGGAACCTCTTGTTTATTTATGTTATTTGTTTTTTTTGTTTTGCTAAGGGTTTAAGGGTAGGTGACCTAGAATTCTATTCCTAAGTGTGCTCGACAAGATATCGCATCTTGTGCCTACATATCCTATTGGGAAGGAATCAGAGTACATGTAGTTCCTCTTGAAGGATACTAAAGTTTGTTTAAGGTTTAGGAGAGAAGATGAGTCATCATCTTAAGAAACCACCACAATTTTTGAAATTTGTTTATATTTGTGGGGTATGGGATTGTATGTCCCTTCTTTGAGATGATTCACATCTAACTCTCTTGTGTGGAGAATTATGGGAGCTAAAGTTTGATTGTAAAAATCAAAATTTGGGGGGGACTAACCTAGGAAGTCTATCCTAAGTTGTCTAATAAACTTATCTTAAGGGTATCGAGACTTATAGGGAAGTATGCAATGCAAATGGTTATGCACCATGCACAATAATTTGATTATCATGCATGGGATTTTCCCTTGGATATTAATGCAATCGATTATTAATGAATTTAATGAGAGTGCTAGCAAAGTGATGCTAGTCTTGTGTATAGTGACCAAAGGTTGATAGCGATGCCCAAAGGCGATCGACTTACAAGGGTGGAAAATGGCTCGACGTTGGATCAATGATATTTACTATTTTGAAAGGGTTAAAGACATGCATACATCACATATAATGATAAACAAGCCAAAAGCATAATCAAAGCATAATATCAAACAAGACTAAACCTATTTCACACACAAGCGTGCTATTAAGCGCGAGAGATTCTAACGGGGAACGACTTATCAAGAAAAGAGTTTGATTAATTTTAAGGGAAATTAATAAAAGGTTGATTTTTATTTTAGAGACGTATTATAGATTATTTTTAAAATTTTACTGTCTTTTAGTTTTAAAGTTATATTAACAAAGTTAATAAGTAAAAAGGGTTTTCTTATTTATAAAAGGTTTAATTATTTTGAAAGAAAGGTTTTATTATTTTTTATTTCTTTTAAGTTCTAAAAGTTAATTAAAAAGAATAAAGAGTTTTCTTATTAATAAAAAAAAAATTTAATTTTATTATTTGAATAAATAAGAGTTTTTTATTTAAAAAGTTTTTACAAATTAACAAAATGTTTTTAATTTATTATTTTATTAAAAGGTGACATTTTAGAAAAGAAGTTATATATTTTTAATTAAAAAACTATAATAGAAGAAGGTTATGTTTTAATATAAAAGGTTAAATTTAATAACTTTATATAAAAAACCAATTTTAAAATGAAATAAAATTATGATTATTTGCTGAAAAAAAAGTTTAAAAAAAAAATTAAGTTAATTAAAAGACAAGTTCTGTCTATTAAAAAAAACGGGTGATCAGGTGTTTGCCAAGGAAGAGGGTCCATCGCGGACCCTCAAATCATGGCCGTTGTATCAAGACGGGTCAAAGTATGACCCTGATCAGCGTCAAAAGATGCCGGTGCACGTTAGGATTAGTGGACGTATGTGCACGTGATTACAGTTTACATAAAAATGAAGAAAGAGCAAGCAATCCTCACCATTCTCTCTCCCGTTCCTCGTCGTCTTCTCTTAAATGGGAGGGTTACAAACCCTAGCCTCGCCGCCATTTTCATCTCTCAGTCTCTCTCGATTACCTTAAATCAAACATCAACAAAGAAACCCTAACACCAGCAATCCCAATACCCCAATCCACTATATTTTTTTTTGTTACATATTACATCAAATTATGAATAATGCGAAAATAAAGGAAAGAAAGAGGAGATCGGCGAGGGTCGCCGGTGGAGATGCGAGCCTGACGCGAACGGATCCTCCTTCAGGGAAGAATATTCATCTTTTACCTTCTTGTGTGATTTTGGTTGCCTTCGTGTGGTTCATCTCCTTTCTTGTTATGACTTTCTGAGATGATGATGATGAATGATGAAGATTTTTGAATCTCTCTGCTTTTTGGTTTGGGAATGAAATTGATGATTTCTGCTGTTGCCTTTTGCTGGTTATGATTTTTGTCTTGTGGTTGGATGGTGTTTTTTTTTTGTGTCCTTCTGATGAACACTAGGGTTTTTTTATTTTAGAAATATTTGATGTTGTATTGAAAACAATATATAAATCCTTGCTGATTTGATTTATTGCTTGTTTTGGAAAGATTAAATGTCGCCTAATACGTTTTTGATTTGGAAAATATTCAACCGTTGCCTTGCTGTCTTGGATACGATCCTTTTGTGTGATTTTGTTCATTTTATTTTAGGAAAGTTCTGCTGGCGGTATCCCTTTGGGATATTGCCCATAACTTCGATTGAAAATGATGAAGACAACTTCTGATTCTCGACATTAACTCTGAGGCCTGTTGTTTTGGTTTTTGGAAAGAAATTGTTGGTTAACTCTTATTTTGGAATGAATTTGAACATTTTATGAACCTATTTTTGAATATGTTCTGCTGTCTCTTGTGTAAATGTTTTTTTCATTTCAAGATAGGCATGTTGTAGGTTATTTTTGGAAATAATTGGGTTGTGTCTGGTCATGTCATTTGAAACGAGATTTCACAATGAATGTTTTTCTTTTTCATTCCAACATGCTTGGTGAATTGTTTTTTGGAAAGAAGTGAATTTGTCTTGACAATGTTTTGTGATTTAAATTCCTGACATTACTTGCCACGTGGATAAAATTATGCACCGTATTTGCACCTACATCATCATCTTAGGTGGATGACTGATTAAACTCCTTGAAGATCACCATCGTTGCCTATGATGGATTAGAAGCCGTAACAATTGCCAGCTCAACTATGGAAATAGCTTTAACTTCGGACAAGCAGGAACCAGAAGACTCAAGACCAACGCCAGCAAACGACACTAGGCAGGGATACCTATGACACCACATACAATTGGCAAAAGAAGTTAAGTCATCACCTTGCTTATCCGTGTAATCGAAAACTGCTAACCATGTCAAGTAGTTAGATAAGTGGATAGCATGCTAAGCTTGTGCTTGAAATATATTTTGAATGTGCCGAATCTATTACTGCTATGCCGAACATGTTGAATGCTAGCTTGTTGAACCTTGTTTCAAACTGTGTTCCGTTATTGTGTTGTAAAGGTCACTGTCATATATTCGTGAGCTTATGTAGGAGGAACGGCCTCTTGTTTTTATATCTCATTAGACATTATAGGTGCTGCCACTTGAATTGCTTTCAGGTTTTGTCTGATATTTCATAGCTGATGCAGGTTTAATACATGGGCTTCTAAGGGATTCAAAGACGACACAAATGCTGATTTGCTTGTCTTATTCTAAGACAGATTAGAATGTCAACATTCTCGACGGTAGCGCAAAGAAATCCTAGAACTGCTTTGTAATTTAATCTCCTGACTTTGTATATGTGCGCTTCTAACACATTGTAGCTGACAAGACCGTCTTGGTAACAACAATAACGAGCTCCTTCAACCGACCCTCTAACGCATGAATTTTGGCGGTAAATAGAGTCCTGAGTTTTCTATGAGCTTATTGCAGTTGTCCTTTTGCACTTAGCTCTTTTGAATGAATGTCTATATTATGTTGTTCATGATTGTGCTGGGTAGATAGATGGAGTAGGATTACTGTAGTAATTAAGTTTTTTCTGAACATGCAGGAAAACTCACGGACCAACTTTGAACCGTATTTGGTTATTCAAGCTAAATGAATTGTGAGGCACACACACTGTTGGCTTTGATGTTTAGTTGTGCTGGATTGGTTAGCCTTGTAAACATTGTCAAATTACATTTATGATGTTTTGGTAAAGGATGAACTAAGGCTTGATGCAACATTTCTCTCTTTGTTCATTGCAGGCTGAGATACAGATGACGATGATTGCCTTGATTGGTGGTGACGAAACCGAAGAAACGCATTCGACGAGGTCGGGTTTAAGTCTAATGTCGTTAAGGTCCCTGAGCCGATCCATCTCGATGCGACAGAGAAACAAACAAGTGAAATTATTCAGTTGATGATTCAAATTGTCACCAACAACAGATGGCTCTAAACTCCCCCAATACGACGCTGTTACGTTTGTTTGACTTGTACTCTTCAATTAGAATCTTTGGAAATTAAAGTTGTGTAATAGTGGTTAGATATGTAGTGTGAGGTAGCTTTCGTGCGGTTTTTTGATAGTCTTGACAGGAGCTTTAGATTCCAGGCTTGGTTCAAATGTTCTTAAATTTGAGTTTTCAAAGCTCTAACTTTGTATCTGGTGTAATAGTTTGGCTTTTTCTAGTTTTATTTCCCCAGCAGGTTTTATCAGTGACATCATATTCCTCCAATGTGTCATAAGTCCCTCAGTACTATCATCTTGTGAATCCCAATATAAACCCTTATTATCATACGTTGAGTCTTTTGTAACTTGGTGTAGGCCTTTGTAACTTGGTGAATCCCAACAAAACCACACGAGTAAAGCCTTGAATCCATTATTGATGAATTATGACATTAATATCTCGAATTGAGAACTTTGCTCTTCATAAAACTTCTTTGAGATTACAACTTGAACTTGAATTTGATATTTCCGGTTTGAATTTTATGAACGTAACTTGAAGTTGGGAACCAATTTGGGTCACGAGTTTTGAAATCATTTCGCTTATTTCAATGAGAGTGCTGTCATGGCAAACCATTTCTTCGAATTTGGACTTTTGAATGGTGACTATATCATGATCCTGCTATTAAACACCGTTGCTAATCTTGAAACCATGAAGAATTTTAACAATGGTCAAACTTTGTCCAAGAGAAACATCACTTTTCAACTAAGCTTGGAATACCATGGCCCAAATCATAATACGTTAGAGTCCGACGAATTTAAGTTGGAAATCAATGCACCATATTCTTCAAGAACAAACTTAGTTTCATGAAAGAACCGGCCGAGTCAAACTTAAAAGCTTCAAACCAGTAGAAAAATACCCAGGATCCTTGAATGAGAAAGGGTATGCCCTGATATGCTTGACCGCGAGAAAGAACCTACCTCCAATATTCCTGCACAACTTGTTAGTCGTAAAAAACATACAAAGACCTAAAAAAATGCTATGCAAAGAACAAAGGATCTTAGGGTCAAAAATTAGGGTGTGACACTGACCAAGCTCCCTTTTCTGGACTGGAAGAAATTCTAAAGGATCAAACCATTGCAAACGCAATCTATTTGGATGAGTCAGAAGTCAGGACTCACATGACCATTAAGGGTGGAATCCAAGGTTTACCAGCCAAGTTTTTGGTAAAGAAAGCTCTGTACTTTGCTAGTATAGGGAACGTGACTGCTTTCGAGAGCGTCTTTGTTCTGCTCACCTACAGGTTATTTCTGTTTCCCAACATTGATAACTTCATTGATATCAATGCCATTAAGATATTTCTGATTGGAAACCCTGTACCGACCTTGCTCACAGATGCTTATCATTCTGTACACTTAAGGAATTTGTACAACGGAGGAATGATCACATGCTGTGTACCCTTACTATACAAATGGTTCACTTCCCATTTACCTAAGTCTGCTACTTTTTGGGATCATAAGAGTGCTCTAAATTGGCCACAGAGAATCGTGTCTCTTACCAACTCTGACGTAGATTGGTACAATGGGATCTATGATGGGATAAGAATCATTGACCGTTGTTGAAACTTCCCTAATGTACCCCTCATAGGAACTAAATGAGGAATCAATTATCATCCAGTTTTAGTTCGTCGTCAATTCGGATATCCGATGAGACATGTACCGCGTAATGTTCATCTAGAAGGACTTTTCTTCAAGGAAGGAGAAAATGATAGGGCACTAAAGACAGAAATAGTGCATGTCTGGAAACGTGTTCATAGGAAAGGAAGAGAGTCTTGTGTCTCCGTGGAACCTTATTTCCACTGGGTACAAGCTAGAGCTCTCAAGCTGAGGATGCCTTACCCTCGTCAAGAGGTTCTTCCGTTAAAGGAATCCGTCTTTTATTTTATGTCTGATACAGAAAAACTCCAGGTCACTCTCAACAAAGTTCAACGAGAGAAGAAATCTTGGAAGAACAAATACCGCATTCTCAATGTGGAGTGTACCAAAATACAACAACAGTTAAAAGAAAAGGACGCTCTGATCAGGATATTAAAGCAACATGCTGTAGAGAATCAAGAAGACCGAAGGAATTTACTCGCTCCTTTCACTTGGCAAAGGAATGACAACCCGACAACGGCTCAAGAGCCCCGGTCAAAGAAAAGGAAAATACCAGAACCAGCACCTGAGCTCTCCTCAGAGAGGACTCAGGATCCATAAGTCTAGACATTTCCTTTTATATCACTTTGTAAATTACTGTATTTCCATTTCCGCAATCTTTAGATTCAATAAAACGGGGTCTCCTCACTGTATGATATTTGCAATCCAATTGTCGGAGTTTCTTTTGATTAACAAAAAAATTAAATATAATTATTGCATATCATTCATCATTCTCACATAACGCATTCTTCTTTCCTACGAATCTCACGTTTGTATCTCAATTGTAGCGTCAAACTGTCTCATTCATACAATACTCGGGCCAATTGACAAAAGAAAATGGATGATATCGAGGAAGAGAACAGAGAGTTGAGAGAAGAAATCGACACTCTGAAAGAAGATCTGAGGAAACTTCACAATGACATGCAATCTCTGGCAGCAGCTCAGATACAACAACAAAGGACTGTGATCTCAGAGATCACATCTACACCCATAGTGGAAAAGTATGATCCTTGGTACAACATGCCTAAAGATCGTCCCTGGGGCATGCCACTCAACTATATCCCAGAAGGATATATTCCGCCGATCACGGAAGATTCAAAAACTGCAGCAGGAACCGCTGGGCCTGAAGGTTACAAACTTTGGGAAAGCGAAGAGGCAAGGGGCATGACAACAACTCCTGAAGGTTACAAACTTCGGGATAGGGAAACACCAAGAGTCACTGCCGTAATGACTATACCACCACCCGTGGTACACACTGTCCCGGAAGGACGGATTCCACAGATACCTTCTGGAGGAAATGAAAGTATGTACGGCATATTAGATTGAATGAGTTCCAGGAATAGTTCCTGGTGATGCAGAAGGAACTGCATGCCATTCGCGGTCAGGATCTATTCGGAAAGGACGCCGCAGACCTTTGTTTGGTCCCCGATGTGAAAATTCCGCACAAATTCAAGGTGCCCGAATTTGAAAAATACAAGGGCAACTCTTGCCCTCAAAATCATTTGGTGATGTACGCTCGAAAGATGTCAACTCAGACAGAAAACCAACAGCTACTGATCCATTATTTTTAAGATAGTTTAACCGGTGCCGCACTCAAACGGTACATGGGTTTAAACCGCACTAAGATCGTCACGTTTAGAGATCTTGGCGCTGCCTTTGTTCAGCAGTATAAGTATAACCTAGACATGGCACTGGATAGAGATCAACTCAGAGCCATGTCGCAGAAGGACAAATAAACCTTTAAGGAATATGCTCATAGATGGCGTGAAATTTCCGCCAAGATTTGTCCACCTCTTGAGAAAAAAGAGATGACAAAGATCTTCTTGAACACCTTGAGCTCATTCTACTACGACTGAATGGTCACCAGTGCGCCCAGTGACTTCACTGAAGTGGTAAATATGGGAGTTCATCTTGAAGAAGTAGTCTGAGAAAGACGCCTGGTAAAAGATGTCGGACCATCAAGCAGTACCAAAGGATACGGTAGTGCTTTCCCTAAGAAAAAAGAGCAAGATATTGGTAATATCTCTCTCGGAAAGCAAAGGCGACGGTACCAACCAGTAGCAGCTGTAACTCCTGCTATCAACCCTGCGCCTATTCCAACTGTAGCGAGCGATTTTGGACGCGGTTCTTAAGCGCTAGTCGCTCTCTGCGGTTGAGCTTAAAACTACAGGTCGATTCATTTTTTATCCTATTGTGAGCTGATGAAGGAAGGGAAATAGATGTCTCCAATTAACCCTGCTTTGCATACTGAGTTTAAACAGCGGTCTGTTAGGTTACGGATGCTATCAATGTGGGGGGGCCTTTGTACTGGTTATTTGTATTTTCGCCAATACTGTTTTCTTTCTTTTTATCTAGACAGAAGGTTTCTGGCGGGGAACAAGGATTAGGATGTTAGGACGGATGTTTTTGAATTACTGCTTTTGATTGATGGAGATATGGGATTTGGGTTTTTTTGTTTAGTGTGCTCGCTAAGATCTTTTCTTTCGATCTTATGCCTACGTATTCCCGTTTACCGAAACAGGGAAATCAGAGCATTCGTAGTTCCTCCTATTCTATGGGAGGAAATGGTTGTTTTGGTGTCTTGTTCAAAGGCCAAGACATGAAGCGAAAAGGTGGTTTGTATCTTGTTCAAAGCCCAAGATGTGAAGCTGAAGGTCTATTTGTATCTTGTTCAAAGCCCAAGATGTGAAGCTAAAAGGGTGTTAACCTTAGAGAGAATTTGTCATCTCTAAAGAGGGGGTTGTATGTCACAACTGTTGGGTGACTGGTTATAAAGGAGAATTACTTTAACCGGGATACGCGGATCCTAGCAATGCCATAATTTCCTTTATAGGGGATTTTAACCTGAAGGAGAAGACTTTAACTCAGTGTAGAGGAATGCTATCTTTCCTTAGGAATTTCTCATGCTAAAAGAGGGACATTGGCATGGATGTAGATGATCCAGAGGCTTGCCGCTTACAGCAATTAGATGAAAGGGAAGGAGTTGTTGATATTTGTGTACTGTGAACGAGGCACAGTTTTGATGCTAAAAGGTTAATTGGATCAACCAGTGGTTTTCTTATACAAAGCCTAAGAGGAGGCTAATATGTGTCTCGTACAAAGCCCGAGAGAGAGGCTAAAAGGTTTTGACTCAACGAAGGAATCTTTTGGTATCTCGTATAAAGCCCGAGATGGAGGCTATTTGACTCAACAAAAGAGTTTTTTGTATCTCATACGAAGCCCGAGATGGAGGCTGAAGATGGTGATTGACTCAATCGAGGGATTCTTTTTATGTGTCTCATACAAAGCCCGAGAGAGAGGCTAAACGTTGTTTGACTCCATTGGGGGAGAATCATTTGTACAAAGCCCAAGAGGAGGCTAGGGTAACTGTTTCAGTTAAGTGACAGGTCCAGTATGCTGATTTTAAAGAGAAAATCAGTTCTTATATGAGTAACACTGTACTCAAGGAATTGATTTGAGGATCAGGGATATTTCCTTTTCTTTGAGGAAACGGGAAATCCAAAGGGTATTGAGACTGTCCGAGTCTGTGGGTTTCCTTCCTATTTAGCGAAGGGGGTCACTTGAGAATGTCTTTGAGACTCAAGGATATTAGACTGTCCAATGTCTAGAGTTTTACCTTTTGTACTATGTTTGAAAAATAGTAGTAGACTCTATGAAAGGACTGTTCTATGAAGATGACTAAGTTCTGTTCCTATACCTCTAGGAGGTCGTCGGGACAATTGGTACGAAGCCCCAAGAGGAGGCTGGAAGCTTTTAAGAAGCCGACGGGTCCTTGTACTAAGCCCAAGAGAAGGCTATCATTCCCGGAGGAAGAGATCATTATACGAAGCCTAAGAGGAGGCTGTGAATACTTCTAAGAAGCCGTAAGGTCCTTGTACTAAGCCCAAGAGAAGGCTAGGTTGCTTTTAGGAAGCCTGTGGGTCCTTGTATGATGCCTAAGAGGAAGCCGATGCTTTTAAGAAGCCCGTGGGTCCCCAAACCCCGAGAAATTCAAGGCAAGCTATTCACAAGGAATAGATCAAGTCAGGAAAGTTCGAGAATTTGGAAGAAACTCAAAGATGCCATTCACGGAGAATACATTCATCTCTGGGAGTAAAGCTTCTTGACAATTCCTAATGAGGACAGCCGAAGAGAAGACTGTATCTGGTGATCCTATTGGGGATCTAGTTGTCTATTTCTACGAATAAACGAAACGGCGTCACCTAGTTCTAGACGTAGTTGCCGGGGAAACCCTAAATATCTATACTATTATTACACAGTTGATATGAGTTTATGAAAGAAGACTTACAGCGAAACAGCCCCACAATACAGTTATATGTATATGAAAGCGGTAAATGAAAGCAATAACCACTTACTCGGTTGTAGAGCTTCCATGCTGTTTGGTTAGTTGTTCAACAAAGAAAGATTGAAAACAACAGTATATTCAAAATCAAAGGAGAAAGTGCTTTGAAAAAGAAAGATTTGGGGCTTACAGCTCAAGGAGAGGCCCAGGGTTTTATCAGTGAGCGCACTGTTGTTTTTGTACAGAGGGACTTATACAAGTGACTGAGGCCCAAAATATTTCTGTACAAGTGGGTTGGGTCTTACACTCTAATAGAGGCCCAAAGTGTTTTTGAATGGGTTTTATAGCTCAAGGAGAAGCCCAAGGTTATTTTTCAAAAGGCAATGATCGTGCCGTTTATTTGAAAATGTACAGAGGGACTTATACAACGAATGAGGCCCAAAATATTTCTGTACAAGTGGGTTGGGTCTTACACTCTCTCAAGAGGCCCAAAGTGATTTGAAAATGATTTATGAGGGTTGAATTAATCCAAAAACCCTAATTTGTTTTCAAAAATGTATTTAATTGAATAAAAATTCAATTAAAAATGATCAAAATTGTTTAACATATGAAAAACAAATTGTGATTTTGGATTAATGCTTCAAAAATTAAGTATTGACCTACAAAATAATTAGAAAGCATTAAAAGTTGCAAAATCAATGTGGAAAAAATATTTAAAATGTCAAAAACAATTAAAATATTAACTCTTTGCAAAAATATCAATTATATGAAATAAATAATATTTTTGGGATTTTTTGATAAAATAAAATATTTTAACATTTTTGTGAATTATTAAAAAAAGAATCAACTCAAAATCATTAAAACTCAGAGAGAAATTAATTTTTGAATCAATTAAATAAAATCACAAAATTCAAATATTTGAATTTGAAAGAAATGGCGCCAAGAACAAGCTGAAGAACACGCGCATGTTCTAGGTTTGGCTGATTTGCATTTTCTATCCAATCTCCCTGAATACTTGATTATAACATGCAATCCACATATCATTATGCTCGTCTCAACCTCACGATCATGTCTATGTCCATTAATTTCATTTAAATTAAACATATAACAAGAGATCATGAAAAATCCTCAAGAACCCTAATTTCTGCATGAAGGCTAGGATTTTTGATACACGATTCAAACAATGCAATTAATTGAGGGAAAACATTCCATGCATGATTATGAACATATGGCCAAATTATTGTGCAGCAAAAATTGCATGGATCATAGAGTTAGAAGAGCTCATGCTTACCACTTGCAGCTGGTGGTCGTGATTTGTGTTGGAGGTGTTACAGCTAGGTTCCAATGATGTGTATAGCTTCCCTAGGTACCAAGTGATGTGTCTGAGTGCTTGGAATGGATTGAAATGGTTTGGAGTTGAAGATGGCACCTCAACTGCAAAACTGTCAAGAACTTGAGCAATTGGCTGGTGATTTTGTGAAATCAGTGTTCTAGATGTTATGTGAGTGTTTGGATCACTTCTATATGATGTATGTGAGGTGTGTGAGTGATTGGTTTGATTGGAAAAGCTCTCAAACTCAAAACCCGATAGCTACCTTACTAAGAAATGCATTTTTGCCAAGAGAAAGAGATTTTGAGGAAAACATCTGTTAGATGGCTTTGGTGTACTCAAACTGATCACAATTGAGCTCTATTTATAGTAGAGCAAGTTTGTTTTGCAAGGAATAGTGAATGGCAACTGGTAAGTAGGTTTGGCCAATGTTGTCCAATGGAAATCCAAGTCTCCTCTAGCCATTGACTAGAGGTTAGGGCACAGAGTTGTGGTTCCCTTGGTCTTGGATAAGTCTTGACTGATTTCAGATGAGAATGGCTCAGTCCATGCCACCTTGATGCTTCCATTGAATGCTTCAATCCAAATTTGGAGTCTTGTCCCTATTTTGGCCATTCTAGGTTCAACATGCTATTTCTTGTTCCATGGACTTTGGAGGCTTGGCTCAGTGATTGTCCCCTTTAGATTCAATCCTCAGATGTGTCCAAGTGGATAGGAGCATTTGAATTTGGCTGATTTTGGCAAATCGAGCAAAGTTGCAAATTCTGCCTTGCCTTTGACAGATTTCAGCAAGGCAACTTTCCAATGTCATATCCCATGACTCAAATGGAATTTGGCAATGTTCTTGGCCATTTTGGAAAGCCCTTACATGATATAACAACTGTTTGAACATATTTGGTTTTGATCTCTTTTGAATCCAAGTGAAAAATCCCTCTACATTTGGCAAAAAGTGAAGGCAGATTCTGACTTAGTGAAAATTTCACTAAGTGTTGGAAAAAGTGACATTTTCACTTTTCAGTCATTTTGATCACTCCATAACTCAAAATCCTTAATGAATTGGACTTAGGTCTAGTTGAAGTTTTTGTAGAGGGTAATGAGGGCTACAAATCCATCTTTGGATGAGAAAAAATGGCTTTGTGGTTTAGGAGTTATGATCCTTCAAAGTTGGTACCCTTATCACTTTATTTTTAACTTAGAAAATTTTCTAAGTTTTTATGGTTACCCCTTTTACAAGTTATCCCACTTTTCTTGATTTTTCTTGATGAATGATGATTCAAATCATACATTAACATCATTTTAGGGTTAAAAATCCATTTTGGTGAAAAATCTCAAAAAGTCAAAGTTGACTTTTGTGCACAGTTGACTTTTTATCAGATGAATTCCAAACTGTGCAATTCTTCAGGAAATCATGTCCTTGACCTAAATCAAACTTGATGGACATGTTCCATGGGTGTAATAGGGTATATTGGGGCATGTCCTAGGGCTTGGGAGCATGTCCTGGTCAAAAGTCAAAGTTACAGTTGACTTTTTCCTTAAAACCCTAATTGTGGTGCAGATGAAATTGAGACTTGTTGCTCAAGCTTCTTGGATTAATCCATTGTTACAAATGGATCAATATAGTTCATTAGAGACCCTTAAATCCTCTCTTGAGGTCTTGGTTCATGATTTGTCCCAAAAGTCAACTTAGGGGTGAATTAGGTCAAGAAACCCTAATTCTTGATTTTTGATGTATGCATCCCCTGAGGCAAAATTGACTTGATGAATGGGTCCATGAGGTTCCATGGAGTACATTAGGTTGTGTTTTGGATCTTTGGCTTGTGTCCAGATGAAATTTTTCATCTGGAGGCCCTGGTCGACCAAAACCCTAATTTGGTGATACTGGCGATCTTGAGACTTGATCCACCTAGAAGGGAGCAACCTTGTGCTTAATCCTTGAAGTGGGAGTCCTTTTGATCCATTGTGGATGTTTGAGAGGTTAGAAAAGTTGAAGATCATGTCATTCCTTGATTGATCCTTTGTCTAAGGCTCTGAGAGGACTTAAAACCCTAATTTTGATTGTAGTGAATGCTCAACAACCCATGAGGCATTTGATGAGGCATGATGGTTCATCCATATTGTGATGATGATTTGCACAATGATGGGAAATCTTAGTGGTCAAAATTTGGGGTATGACACCAACGTATCAACCTCAAGTTGCTCAGAGGCAACCGAATCAACAACAATATCAGCAAAGGACACAACCGCCTCTTCAGCAGGCTCGTCCTCAATACAATAACAACCGTACAACGGGACCACCAGGGTTCGACCCTATACCAATGTTGTACGCAGAATTGTTTCCACTACTACTGGTCAAGAGGCACATCTAAACCAGGTCTCCTCTTACAATACTGGAGAATCCGCCTTTTTGGTTCAAACCGGATCAGACTTGCCCTTACCATCAAGGAGGACCAGGGCATAACATAGAAAACTGTCTCAGCTTCAAATCCGATGTACAGAAGCTTCTCAGGAACGGGGTCTTATCCTTGAAGGATACAAATCCAAATGTTCAGATGGACCCGTTACCTCAAAACGAGAAGGCTGCGGTAAATTTGATAGAAGAAGAATCTAAACACATCTATCAAATTCATGATGTACTCTTATTGGGAACTAATCTGGTCAAAATGCATTGCAGACAGAGCGGATACGGTCATGTACCGTCTCATTATTATCACCAGTGTGATATCTGCTCTAAAAACAATCAAGGATGTTATGTCGTGCAATCAGCTCTACAGGAATAGATGGATCTCAGATGGATCCAAGATCACCGAATCCGTGAGGTCAACATGACTTATACAAATTCCAACATCGTTCAAAACCACGACATCCGTGCGATGAATGTCAACTTGGTGGCAATGCACTCAAGGCAAAGCCAGCATCATGATTTGCCACGACACGATTATGATTCCTGTCTGATCTTCTCGGTAAATAATCAGGGATGCTCTTTTATACAAGAGGCCCTCCAGCGTTAGATGGATCTCGGATGGATTCAGGATTACCGTGATAGAAGTCACTATCAAGTTAACATGATCCAAATCTTTGATGTTCACTTAATGAATACCAACTTGGTGGAATTACACGCTAAGCAAGTCCAGCTCGATTTTCTGACTTCGCATGATTATCAGAACTGTAAAGTATGTCGTGAGAGTGACCAAGGATATGCACTCGTTCAAAGAACACTGCAACACTTGTTGAACCACTGGTGGCTTCTGATCTATCTAGATGAAGACATACAACAAGTCAGCATGACTGACGGGAACCCTACTAGGCATCAAAGTCAGGATGTTTGATCAATGGAAATAGATCTAGTAAGGTTACACTACATACAAAGCGGACGTGGCCGGGTGCCACCACACAACTATGAGCGCTGTAGAGTTTGCTCAGAGGATAACCAAGGATGCTACCTCGTGCGAGCAGCCCTTCAGAGTCAGTTGGACCACAAAGAGGTTCAACAATGTTCAAGCTCTGGTCCAATTAACATAATAAAAGACTATCTTCCTAATCGAGGCAAATAAGTTGTCTTAATCCCTAAACGAGAAGTGGCCAAAGATGTATGCGCCATAATCCCTCTACTCCATGAATAAAGAGTTCCCCTTGATAGTGGAAAGATTCTCAACCTCGAACCAATTGAGGCCGGCTACGATGGTCAGAAAAATCAAAAGGCTCCTGTAGTTATCTATCTGTTGGGACTAGTACCGTACAAATCCGATAAGGTTATCCCTTACAAATACGGTGCAACAACAATTGAGAATGGAAAGGAAACTCCATTACCCTCCGTCGTGAATATTGCAGACATCAGTCGAGTGACACGGAGCGGTCGGATCTTCAACAGAGGAGTTAGAGAACCCAACAAAGAAAAGGAAACTCAAATAGAAGTTCTCGATCAACCAGTCGGTCAATTCAGTGATCCCGACCTTTTAAAGAACAATGATGAGATATTGAAGCTCATCCAAAAGAGTGAGTACAACATTATGGATCAACTGTTGCAAACTCCTTCAAAAATCTCTGTATTATCTCTTTTACTCAATTCCAAAGTCCACATAGAGGCTCTACAGAAAGTCTTAGAGCAAGCCTTTGTGGAACAAGATGTAACGATAAGACAATTCGACAGCATCATCTCCAACGTCACTTCCTGCAACAACTTGGGGTTTAGTGATGAGGAACTGCCGGAAGAAGGCAAAAATCACAACATGGCACTCAACATTATAGTCAACTGCCAGGATGATGCTTTAGCCAGCGTACTGGTAGATACCGGATCAGCTCTAAATGTTATGCCAAAATCTACTTTAATGCGACTATCATTTCAAGGATCTCCGATGAGAGGCAGTGAGGTCATCGTCAAAGCATTTGACGGATCCCGAAAAACAGTTATTCGGCCTCGTTGTTCGTACACTTGAACGTAAGTCGAGCGGTGAAAGGAATGTGGGTACCCTGAGGGGTAACAATGATTGCCCCAATTCCGTTTCCATAATGATTAACTGCTCAGTCAAAGATAAGTCCCCATTGGGAACCTGGTTCTGGCCCTTCACTGGGTAGCGGTTCATCGCAATCTTTCATTTTTAGATACGTGACATCTTCGTCTGGGAAGTCAAACCCAATTGATTCTTGATCGTCAATCAGTTGATGAGCCAAATGATCAGCTAAAATACTTCCCTTAACGGCTTTTTGAGCGTGGTACTCTATGTCATATTCTGATAACAACATCTGCCAACGGGCAATTCTTCCCGTAAGAGCAGGTTTTTCGAAGACATACTTGATTGGATCCATTTCTGAGATCAACCAAGTAGTGTGACGAATCATGTACTGGCGAAGACGTTTGGCTGCCCAAGCCAAAGCGCAACAAGTTTTCTCAAGCATCGTGTACCGAGTCTCACAGTCGGTGAATTTCTTGCTCAAATAGTAGATGGCAGACTCTTTTCTTTTAGTTTCGTCTTGTTGGCCAAGTACACATCCCATTGAGTCCTCTAGAACTGTGAGGTAAATGATCAGTGGTATTCCTTCCACTGGAGGTGATAGAATCGGAGGATTCAACAGATATTCCTTAATACTGTCGAAGGCAGTTTGGCAATCTTCTGTCCAAACGCAATCCTGGTTCTTTTTGAGTAATTTGAAAATCGGCTCACATGTCGCGGTCATAAGGAATATGAATCTGGAGATGTAGTTCAAACGTCCCAAGAATCCTCTGACTTGTTTTTCAGTTTTGGGCGAAGGCATTTCTTGAATGGCCTTGACCTTGTCAGGATCAACCTCAATTCCTTTCTGGCTGACGATGAACCCTAGTAGTTTCCCTGAACGGACACCGAAGGTGCACTTGTTGGGATTCAAGCGGAGCTTGAATTTTCTTAAACGTTCGAACAATTTTGACAGATGTTCAACGTGCTCACTCTCTGTTTTTTATTTTGCAATCATATCATCGACATATACCTCGATTTCCTTATGTATCATGTCATGAAACAGAGTAGTCATGGCCCTTTGATAGGTTGCCCCGGCGTTCTTCAAACCGAACAGCATTACCTTGTAACAAAAGGTACCCCATGGGGGTAATGAACGATGTTTTCTCCATGTCTTTCGGCGCCATTTTGATCTGGTTATAGCCCGAGAATCCATCCATGAAGGAGAAAATTTTGAACTTGGTTGTGCTGTCTACCAGCATGTCAATGTGTGGTAAAGGAAAGTCGTCCTTTGGATTAGCCTTGTTCAGATCCCTGTAATCAACACACATTCTGACCTTTCCATCCTTTTTTGGAATAGGTACGATATTGGCTAACCATTGAGGATATTCTGATGTGGCGAGGAAACCTGCGTCAATCTGTTTTTGTACCTCCTCTTTGATTTTGATGGCCATGTCCGGGTGAGTGCGTCTCAACCTTTGCTTTACTGGAGGACATTCCGATCTCAACGGTAAGTGATGTTCCACGATGCTGGTATCCAACCCTGGCATATCCTGATAGGACCAAGCGAATACATCGGGAAATTCTTTGAGAAGCTTTATCAAACCCTCTCTGGCAGTTGGACTGAGCAGTGCCCCAATCCTAATTTCTTTTCTCTCTTGCTCTGAACCCAAGTTTACCGTTTCCAACGGATCTTTGTGAGGTTCAATGGACCTTTCCTCTTGTCTGAGTAATCGGGATATCTCTTCTGGAATTTCGTTGTCATTTTCTTCTTCAGCCTCAAATACCGGGAACTCAAAGTTGGGAGAAGGCATCGGATCGTATGTTTCAACTGGGTTTAAAACAAGCAATCTGCATGACGTGATGATTCGTGTTTAGAAGAGATAGAGAAAATGCAAGTGTGTGCAGTGTATTTATTTTACTGCTTGTTTTTATTATCGAGTTGTTTTTTAGGATTACCATTTTCTGAAAAAGCAAAAAGAGAAAACAACAATTAATGCGGAAATTACATAACGATGTTATTTTATTAATGAACAAGTCGATCCTTGAAACTACAGCCCTATAAAACAAAACTCTGTCGCTTCGGACAAAGCGAAGAGGGAAATTTACAGAAAGCGAGCCCTATCAAAACATCCGTTTCACCTGGGCAGGGTGAAAGTTTAAAGATGGCAATTACTTTGACTGATGAACGGCCTTCGGAACCTCGACGACAACCCATTGGCGGCGAACTCCTCGGTGAATCACAAAGTCTGGCACCTTCCTTGATTTGTCTTCAGAAATGACGCTGATTTCTGGTGGAGCGGGATTATTGGAATCTGTCTCCCAAGCAGAATTGTCGTAGGAGGATTCCTCAGTTACATTTTGCATAGAATTTGTGCTCTCAGCTGTATCTCCCCATCCAGTTGGCTGGATGTCTTCGAGCCTGATACGAGAGCTTCTGGGAGCGGTGTACTTGACCATATAGTCGTATTTTCCACTCGGTTGTCCCAAGGTGTCCCACACTTCTTTCGAACTGGAGGAGTCATTTCTCTCGATGACGTTGATCTCGGGAAAAGCATAGTTGATGAATTCAAGTCCTGCAAACGTTGCAAATTCATCTTCATGTTGAGTAGTTTCTGAATGACTTGAGTGTTGCTCCCATGACATGGTGGGGACACAAGTATTCTGTTCAATGACGGTCAGCTGATTTTCATTGTTCGGCTGACCCTCTTGCCCCAAGTTTCCTGGGTAAGGCTGCCACATTGGCAGACCATCCATCGGGCCATAGTAATTGTAGTCAAAGTTGTCTTTCATTAGAGTGTCCTCCTCTAATGAATTTGGCGGAGCACGACATCCTTCCGGATCACAATCTCCGTATATCATTTCGACATCTGACCTTGGTATAAACCTCGGACTCTGTGCGGGATAGCAAAATGGTATAGGCACCTCTTCCTGAGACATATAACCGTCCTCGTTCAAATAGGATTTCCATTCTTCATCTGTGTCAGAGGGATCTTCCTCATTGATAGCATGGACTGCTTGAGACACTGGGTGAAGGAAACCTCCACTGTGGAAGAAGTTTTGAAGGGGATGAAGACTTTCATCGTTAGCAGCTATCTGGGTACAGGTTACAGAAAAACCAAGACCCTTCTTTGTTTTATTGTCAATAGGAATGACAAGCTGTCCCCATCCAGTTGTGTCGGTACTCTCGACCGCTTTGATAGCATCTTTGTATGAGGAAATCGAGGTTCCTCCTTGGGATTGATTATCCTTGCTCACCGACAATGCTTGGAACTGAGTTCCAATAACCTCCTCGGGTTTTATACCATATTGTGATGATGATTTGCACAATGATGGGAAATCTTAGTGGTAAAAATTTGGGGTATGACACCAACGTATCAACCTCAAGTTGCTTAGAGGCAACCGAATCAATAACAATATCAGGAAAGGATACAACCGCCTCTTCAGCAGGCTCGTCCTTAGTACAATAACAACCGTACAACGCGACCACCCGGGTTCGACCCTATACCAATGTTGTACGTAGAATTGTTTCCACTACTACTGGTCAAGAGGCACATCTAAACCAGGTCTCCTCTTACAATACTGGAGAATCTGCCTTTTTGGTTCAAACCGGATCAGACTTGCCCTTACCATCAAGGAAGACCAGGGCATAACATAGAAAACTGTCTCAGCTTCAAATCCGATGTGCAGAAGCTTCTCAGGAACGGGGTCTTATCCTTGAAGGATACAAATCCAAATGTTCAGATGGACCCGTTACCTCAAAACGAGAAGGCTGCGGTAAATTTGATAGAAGAAGAATCTAAACACATCTATCAAATTCATGATGTACTCTTATTGGGAACTAATCTGGTCAAAATGCATTGCAGACAGAGCGGATACGGTCATGTACCGTCTCATAATTATCACCAGTGTGATATCTGCTATAAAAACAATCAAGGATGTTATGTCGTGTAATCAGCTCTACATGAATAGATGGATCTCAGATGGATCCAAGATCACCGAATCTGTGAGGTCAACATGACTTATTCAAATTCCAACATCGTTCAAAACCACGGCATCCGTGCGATGAATGTCAACTTGGTGGAAATGCACTCAAGGCAAAGCCAGCATCATGATTTGCCACGACACGATTATGATTCCTGTCTGATCTTCTCGGTAAACAATCAGGGATGCTCTTTTGTACAAGAGGCCCTCCAGCGTCAGATGGATCTCGGATGGATTCAGGATTACCGTGATAGAAGTCAATATCAAGTTAACATGATCCAAATCTTTGATGTTCACTTAATGAATACCAGCTTGGTGGAATTACACGCTAAGCAAGTCCAGCTCGGTTTTCTGACTTCGCATGATTATCAGAACTGTAAAGTATGTCGTGAGAGTGACCAAGGATATGCACTCGTTCAAAGAACACTGCAACACTTGTTGAACCACTGGTGGCTTCCGATCTATCTAGATGAAGACATACAACAAGTCAGCATGACTGACGGGAACCCTACTATGCATCAAAGTCAGGATGTTCGATCAATGGAAACAGATCTAGTAAGGTTACACTGCATACAAAGCGGACGTGGTCGGGTGCCACCACACAACTATGAGCGCTGTAGAGTTTGCTCAGAGGATAACCAAGGATGCTACCTCGTGCGAGCAGCCCTTCAGAGTCAGTTGGACCACAAAGAGGTTCAACAATGTTCAAGCTCTGGTCCAATTAACATAATAAAAGACTATCTTCCCAATCGAGGCAAAGAAGTTGTCTTAATCCCTAAATGAGAAGTAGCCAAAGATGTATGCTCCATAATCCCTCTACTCCATGAATAAAGAGTTCCCCTTGATAGTGGAAAGATTCTCAACCTCGAACCAATTGAGGCCAGCTACGATGGTCAGAAAAATCAAAAGGCTCCTGTAGTTATCTATCTGTCGGGACCAGTACCGTACAAATCCGATAAGGCTATCCCTTACAAATACGGTGCAACAACAATTGAGAATGGAAAGGAAACTCCATTACCCTCCGTCGTGAATATTGCAGACATCAGTCGAGTGACACGGAGCGGTCGAATCTTCAACAGAGGAGTTAGAGAACCCAACAAAGAAAAGGAAACTCAAATAGAAGTTCTCGATCAACCAGTCGGTCAATTCAGTGATCCCGACCTTTTAAAGAACAATGATGAGATGTTGAAGCTCATCCAAAAGAGTGAGTACAACATTATGGATCAACTGTTGCAAACTCCTTCAAAAATCTTTGTACTATCTCTTTTACTCAATTCCAAAGCCCACAGAGAGGCTCTACAGAAAGTCTTAGAGCAAGCCTTTGTGGAACAAGATGTAACGATAAGACAATTCGACAACATCATCTCCAACATCACTTCCTGCAACAACTTGGGGTTTAGTGATGAGGAACTGCCGGAAGAAGGCAAAAATCACAACATGGCACTCAACATTACAGTCAACTGCCAGGATGATGCTTTAGCCAGCGTACTGGTAGATACCGGATCAGCTCTAAATGTTATGCCAAATCTACTTTAATGCGACTATCGTTTCAAGGATCTCCGATGAGAGGCAGTGAGGTCATCGTCAAAGCATTTGACGAATCCCAAAAAATAGTTATTGGCGAAGTCGACCTTCCCATAACTATCAGTCCTCACACTTTCCAAGTTACTTTCCAGGTCATGGACATCTGGGCAGCATACAACTGTTTGTTAGGAAGACTTTGGATACACGAGGCTGGGGCAGTCACTTTGACACTTCACTAGAAGCTGAAGTTCGTCAAGAATGACCAACTGGTCACAGTCTACGGAGAGCAAGCCTTGATCGTGAGCAACTTATCGTCGTCCACTTGTGTCGAACCAGAGGAGGTTGTTGGAACCCAGTTCCAAGCACTTTCGGTGATCAATGACAACCAATCAGAAAAAGGAACATCGATTTCCTCGTACAAATATGCTCTTGAAGTGATCAAAAGTAACAATGCAAAAGGATGGGGACAGCTTACCATTCCTACGGATAACAAAATAAAGAAGGGTCTTGGATTTTCCTCAACCGGTACCCAGACTGCTACTAACAATGAAAGTTTTCATCCTATTAAAGACTTCTTCCACAGTGGAGGTTTCCTTCACCCAGTGTCTCAAAAGGTACATACCATCAACGAGGGTGACTTCTCCGATACAGACAAAGAGTGGAGGTCCTATCTTAACGAGGACGGTTATATGTCGCAGGGAGACGTGCCTACGTCATTTTGCTATCCCGCACAGAGTTCGAGATATATACCAAGATCAGATGTCAAGATGATATACAGAGATTGTGATCCGGAAGGATGTCGTGCTCCACCAAACTCATTAGAAGAGGACACTTTGATGAAAGACAACTTTGACCATGACTATTATGGCCCAATGGATGGCTTGCCTATCTGGCAGCCGTACCAAGGAGACTTGGGGCAAAAGAGTCAGCCGAACGATGCTTATCAACTGAGCATCATTAAAAAGAATACCTGCGTCCCCACCGAATCATGGGATCATTACCCAGGGCATTCTGAAGATATCCAGACGACGATAAATTTGCAAAGATTGCAGGACAATAGGTCATCAACTATGCTTTTCCCGAGGTCAATGTCATCGAAAGAGATGACTCATCCAGTTCCAAAGAAGTGTGGGACACCTTAGGACAACCGAGTGGCAAGTACGACTTCCTAGTCAAATACACTGCTCCTGAAAGCTCTCGTATCAGGCTCAAAGACATCCAGCCAACTGGATGGGGAGATCCGCCTGAGAGTGCAAGCACTATGCAAGATACAACTGAAGAATCCTCCTACTACAACTCTGCATGGGAGACAGACTCCAACGATCCTGCTCCGCCAGAAATCAGCGTCATTTCTGAAGATAAGTCAAGAAAGAAGGTACCAGACTTTGTGATTCACCAAGGAGTTCGCCGCCAATGGGTTGTTGTCGATGTCCCGAAAGTCGTTCATAAGTCTAAGTAATTGTCGTCTTTGTTTTGACCTTTCACCCTGCCCAGGTGAAATGGATGTTTTGATAGGGCCCACTTTCTATAAATGTCTCTCTTTGCTTTGCCCGAAGCGACAACGTTTTGTTTTATAGGGATGTAGTTTCAAGAATCGACCAAATCATAAATAGAATAACGTCGTTCTGTAATTTCCGCATTTATTGCTGTTTTCTCTTTTCGCTTTTTCAGAAAATGGTAATCCTAAAAACAACTCAAATAATAAAAACAAGCATTTTTCAGAAACTACACTGCACAAACTTTTGCATTCTCTCTATCTCTTCTAAAAATAATCATCACGTTATGCAGATTGCTTGTTTTAAACCCCATTGAAACATATGATCCAATGCCTTCTCCCAACTTTGAATTCCTGGTATTTGAGGCTGAAGAAGAAAATGACAAAGAAATTCTAGAAGAGATCTCCCGATTACTCAGACAAGAGGAAAGGTCCATTGAACCTCACAAAGAGTCATTGGAAACAGTCAACTTGGGTTCAGAAGAAGAGAGAAAAGAAGTCAAGGTTGGGGCACTGCTTAGTTCGATTGTCAAAGAAAATTTGATAAAACTTCTCAAAGATTTTCCCGATGTATTCGCTAGGTTTTATCAGGATATGCCAGGGTTGGATACCAGCATCGTGGAACACCATTTACCGTTAAGATCAGAATGTCCGCTGGTGAAACAAAGGTTGAGAAGAACTTATTCGGACATGGCCATCAAAATCAAAGAGGAAGTACAGAAACAGATTGACACGGGTTTCCTCGCCACATCAGAATATCCTCAATGGCTAGCCAACATAGTACTAGTTCTGAAAAAGGACGGAAATGTCAGAATGTGTGTAAACTACAGGGATCTGAACAAAGCCAGTCCAAAGGATGACTTTCCCTTACCGCACATTGACATGCTGGTAGACAGTACAACAAATTTCAAAGTATTCTCCTTCATGGATGGATTCTCGGGCTATAATCAAATCAAAATGGTGCCAAAAGACATGGAGAAAACTTCATTCATCACCTCATGGGGTACTTTTTGTTACAAGGAAATGTCGTTCGGTTTGAAGAATGCCAGGGCAACCTATCAAATGGCCATGACTACTCTGTTTCACGACATGATACACAAAGAAATAGAAGTGTATGTCGATGATATGATTGCCAAATCTAAGACAGAAGAGAAGCATGTGACCCACCTGTCAAAACTATTTGAGCGTCTGAGGAAGTACAAACTCCGCTTGAATCCCAACAAATGCACATTCGGTGTCTGTTCAGGGAAACTTTCAGGGTTCATCGTCAGCCAGAAAGGAATTGAGGTTGATCCTGACAAGGTCAAGACCATTCAAGAAATGCCTTCTCCAAATACTGAAAAACAAGCCAGGGGATTCCTGGGACGTGTCGCACCCTAATTTTTGACCCTAAGATCCCCGCCTTGCTCTTTGCATAACATCTTAGGCCAATCATTCGTGCATAACTAACTGTTTTACCTAGTTGTTGTCTGTTTGTTTCTTTTTAAGGACAGGTGCTGCTGCAGAAGGCTCAAAGATCTCAAAGGCTGTCTGTGTGTATGTTTGTGAAGGTTCTCTGGTCTCTGCAAGGTTGTGTTGGACTCTTGTGTGATTGTGTCCTCTTCCTGCTGGTCCCTAAGCCACTACAAAACCTTTCTTCCTTCACATTTCTTAGAAGCCTCCCCCTACAGAAGGTCCGTAAAGACTGGCCACCGGTTGGATGGTAGTTATATTACAAGATGGCATCTTCCCCCTCCTTCAACTCCTCAAGGTTAAGAGATGTGTTTGTTTTTGCTCTTAATTATCGTTCCTCAAGGCATAATTCATGTGAAAAGATCATCATCGTCTAAAAGTTTGCTTGGAGTTTCATTAAGTCAAGATATTTATGGTTGATTAAGCTATAGAGAGCAACGTGGTTGAATTGAAGATCAAGGCTAACAGGCTCGGGGATTCAAGAATGTTTGTTTCAAGTGGCATCGGGTTTTAAGTCAAAAATGGAAGAGTGCTTGTGTGTATTTTCTTGGGGGTCAGTACAAAAATGGCAAAACTCTTGGTTGAGTTCAGGGGGGTAATTCAAGAGGTTACAAGTAATTCATATTTATAGTTGCAAAGCTGTGAAAGGATAATTATTCAATTGAAGTTCATGGAGGAGAGCATGTATTTTCTATTAATATTACCAAAGAGGTTGATTAGGTTTGAGTAATTTCTGTGATCTCATTTTGACACCCCAAAGACCTTCCAACGTGCATATGCAGTAAATGATATGGCCTTTAATGTAGCAATACACAAAGCATACTTCTTAGCCTTTTATTGCCATGGATGTTCAACAATTCGGTAATATACACTGGTCTGTCACGTTGATAAAGCTATACACTAGCATGATAAGTAGCCTAATTGTCCACCTCGTCAAAAGCCTTATCAAGGTTGATAAAGGGTAATAAGTACTACAACTATCAAGAAGTACATGTCAAGGAGGTAGCTGCTGGCTTTATGAAGAGGCAACTTCATGGTTAGATTCCTGCTGTGCATGTTAAATATAATGGAGAAAAAGTATTGCATAACAGCCATCAAATTGAGAGCATGAAATTAATAAACATCATTTTGATGGGAAGACAAACATTACGTAGCAACAAATACAATTCAGATGAATAGCTCCATTATCTAGGATAGCCATATACAAGATTGAACACTGATACAATGGCTGCAGTCGACGATACATTATCAGACGACGACGATGTTCTCGCCCTGTGTGTATCCTTATACGAAGGTGCAGTTGCAATAGGCCTTCTCTCAAATTCTTTATATTGGAGCAACTTGAGTGATAACTGCCGGTACATTGGGTCGCAAATTCTTTGAAAACCTCGCAAATGATCCTGGAAATTTAATCAAAATTAAGTACAAGTTTGTAATTTGTGAAAGAAGAGAAGGAAGGCCAAGAAGTTAAAGAGTCATCATCATCATCAAAATTCAACACATAACCAGAGACAATGCCAAGACTTTCGAACTAATTTAAAGCACAGTTTTCATCAATTAGATCCACCATTTCAATTAACACTTGAGTGGAATTGATGTATAGTCCAATTAACCATTCATAAGATAGTTCGAACAACTTCACGTAACCTACTCAATCGACCTAAGTACTACACAGTGGAATTGATCTAAGCCCTACAATTCAACTTACCTCATCTCTTACCAATCAATTTCAAAGTCAAACTCCGGCATCATTCGTTCAACAGATAACTTCCTAACTCGTCACCAAACATGTATGAAGAGAGAAAACGGTGTTAAGCACATAGCAACATTAAGATGAAGATAGGAATATAAGAGCCTACTCATTGGATTGATACGAGGAGAAATACTTGTCACAATTCGGAAAAATGGGACTGGCAAGTGCAACTTCTAGGATTCTTCGAAGCTAAGGCGACCCTGTTCTAACCTGGGGGAAAGGGACAATAGACAATATCGATGGACCATTTTCTGCACTGATACACAAAGTAGGACTAGAATTACCTCAAGCAAGTGCAGCAACTTTTTCTTCAATACTTCTGATGAGAATACGTTGAATTCCAAGCCCAAATTGTTGCTGAATATTTGACAACACCATCAGATCCACAAATCGCATCAATCATCATGATGGAAAAGGAAAATTGGAACGAGAATAACAAGGGTTATTACGATAATCAATTGTTGTGTGATAGTGATCGAGAACCAGTTATGACATTTCTTCGAAACAAGTTCAAGGATCTTGTGCTTAAGCATATAAGCATACTAAAACCTCAGAGCTTCCTCTTCAGATCCATATCATGAACCTGCAGAACACAAATTGCCCAAACATTACACCATATTAGTTACAAACCAATCATCACCAACATCCTCCCATAAAAAACCTCACCTATGTTCATATGAGTTTCTAACACACAACATCTCCATTTTTTAAAATAACATAGTCATCACAGAAAGGAAATTGTGGAAGAAAGTTTGAAGTCCAAAATAGTATCTTTCGAAACCGGCGACCGCAATTTGATTCCAAAGAGTGAGAAGGCGTTGTTGAAGTCACTCGATTTTTCAAAGGTTACGGGAAGAATTTCTCAAAGCCAAGAGGTTAAGGTTTGTGCGACCCTTAGTAAATCTTCCACGTGATCCAAAACTGTGGAAATAGAAGTAGATAATCAGTGCATAATCCCCAAAACATTTCCAAATCGGGAACAACATGTATCCTTGGCAGTTAATACGAAATCACATAATGGCCAGAAATCATGAGAGTCATAAAATCATCAATTAACCATTTCCAAAGCAAGAATCAAAAAGCGCTCATAAACTCCCAAATACGATTAAACATCTAAAACGGCAAGGATTCATGGCTTTCAATACATATTGATCATGATTTTGACAATAATTGAAAGTTAACACCCAATCAAACAAGAATCAAACGGTTACGGAAAGTTTTCAAATTAATCCACAACCAAATCAAACACTTCCAAAACACAGTCAAGCATTTAAAACCAAACATGGAAAGAAATTCAAGGGTGTCTGAACATGTTCAGATCGAATCGGAACATCATTATCATAAAAATCGTGCAGATTATGTTTTTCCAAAACAAGTGCCAAAACAACATTGATTTCTTTCCAATTCCAGAATTCAAATTTGTGACAGGTACGCTTATAAAAAGGCATCAGTACAACAGCCACAAAACCACAAATCATCAGTAAACAAAATTTCACACAAAAGTTCACATAAGAGAGCAAAGATTCACAAAACAACAAGTACACACGTATTGAGAACAATTCACAACCGAGGGAAGAGAGCACATACCGAAGGCACCATCCCTCAATCAAACACCAGAAGAAAAATCTTCATCAATATCCATACACATACAGCACACCACGTCCAGAATTTACAGAAGCATCCGCAAATCGCACAGAGAGCATCAAGGATACGCAAACCTAAAGCACACGCAGCAAGTAGAGATTACAACAACACAAAATCATTCGCATTCATCAGATTGAAAACAGAGAAGTCAGAAGAAGTGAGTGCGCACCGTGGGAGACTCGAAGCAGTCGGCGTAAGACCTCGCCATCGCTGCGTTTCTCTTCCATTTGGGCTCCATTTCCCCGTTTTTCTCCTTTTACCTATATTTGTAATATGTAATCTGACAACAGTATAGTGGATTGGGGCTGGGATCATCGGGGCAAGGGTTTTGCTTGTTTTGATTTAGGTTTTAGATTTAGGGCTTTCCATTTCTTTGCTCGTAGATAGCGTTGAGTGCAGCGAGAGAGATTGAAAAAAACGAGAATTTGGGACGGCGGAGCTAGGGTTAGTTGGGGAGTTTGGGGACGAAGGTCTCTGAGAGAAAGAGAGAACTTTTGGGGAAGTGAGGAAGAGCAAGTGAGGGCGTTTGTTTTCTGATTTTCATTGTCATCTAATCGCGTAATCACACGCACACACCCTACACGACACCTACCGTGCACCCTCTTTCTTGTGCGTTGGATCTCAGTGCATTATGCATCAAGCGGTCATGATCTGAGGGTCCACGATGGACCCTCTCCCCCTTGTGCGCGTAGGATACCCCGTTTAATTAAATCATTTTTTTTTATTTTTAACCTTTCACATTCATCTTTTTATAATAATTAAATTAAATATAACTTTTTTCAAAATATAACTTCTTTTTATTCTAAAATACCTTTTTAATAAAACATAATTAAAAAAGTTAATTAATTAAAAACTTCCGTTAAAACATTTTCTTAATTAGTAAAACCTTTTTTTACTAAGATAATATTAAACTTTTTAATAAGAAAACTTTATTAATTGTTAATATAACTTTAAACTATTTTTTTTATAATTAAAACTTTTACTAATAAAAAACCTTTAACTTTTAAAAAAAAAAAATTAATAACAATCTTTAATAATAACTCTAAAAAAAACATAATAAACTTTGAAAATAATTAAACGCTAATAAGAAAACCTTTTTTAACTTTATTAATTTGACTTTAAAACAAATCAATAATTAAAACTTAAAAAAAAATAATAATTAGAACTTTTTATTAATAGGAAAACCGTTGATTCCTTTTTTTTACTTAATAATCCTTAACTTAATCCTCAAAAATAAAATCTTAATCATAATCGCTCTTTTAGGATTCCTCCTCGTGCTTGAGAGACGCTTGCATGTTTACTTATCTTATCTATGTCTGATGTCTTGTCTTCGTATGCTTATCTCTATTTGTTTACATGTTATTGCTCTCAAACCCTTTCAAAAACATAAAAATTTCTCGATCCAACGTCGAGCCCATTTTCTACCTATATAAGTCGATCGCCTTAGGGCATCGCATTCGACCTATTGATCACTGGACACAAGTCTAGCATCACTTTGCTAGCACACTCGCCTAAATAATACAATTAATCGTTAATATCCAAGGGAAAATCCCATGCATGATAACCATGTTATTGTGCATGGTGCACATCATTTGCATTGCATAATCGACACCCTTAAGATTACTAGACAACTCTAGGATAGACTTCCTAGGTTAGTCCCCCTCAATTTTGATTTAAAATCAAACTTTAGCCCACCTAATTCTCCACACAAGAGAATTAGATGTTAATCATCTCAAAGAAAGGGACATACAATCCCATACCCCACAAATACAAACATTTTCAAAGAACTGTGGCGGTTTTCTTAAGATGATGACTCATCTTCTTTCACTTACCCTTAAACCCTTAGCAAACAAATAATAATAACGGATAATATAAAATGAATCAAGAGGTTCCTGTAGAGTACTACAGATATCTAGGATGCTAACACCTTCCCTAGGTATAACCAACCCCCGAACTTAGAATCTAAGTGCATTTGCATTGCATTGTGGGTATTCGGTCTTTCTCCCTTCCCTTGGATAAAATCAAAGACGGTGGTGACATTAAAAATATGCGATACAAGTTAACTAATAGCTTGTTATCCAATTTTCACCGCGACAGGACGTTTGAATTACATTTCCAGATTTATATTCCTCATGACCGCGACATGTGCGCCGATCTTCAAATTACTCAAAAAGGAATACTTGTTGAATCCACCGATTCTATCACCTCCAATGTAAGGAAGACCACTGATCATCTACCTAACAGTATTGGATAACTCAATGGGTCGTGTACTTGGTCAACAAGACGAAACCAAAAGGAAAGAATCTACCATCTATTATTTGAGCAAGAAATTCACCGACTGCGAGACTCGGTACATTATGCTTGAGAAAACTTGTTGTGCTCTGGCTTGGGCAGCCAAACGTCTTCGCCAGTATATAATTCGTCACACTACTTGGTTAATCTTTGAAATGGATCCAATCAAGTACGTCTTTGAAAAACCTGCTCTCACGGGAAGGATCGCCCCTTGGCAGATGTTGTTATCGGAATACAACATTGAGTACCACGCTCAAAAAGCCATCAAAGGAAGTATTTTAGCCGATCATTTGGCTCATCAACCGATTCACGATCAAGAATCAGTCGGAATTGGGGCAGTCATCATAACACCTCAGGGTACCCACATTCCTTTCACCGCCCGATTAACATTCAAGTGTACAAACAACGAGGCCGAATACGAAGCTTGTATCATGGGTCTCGAAGAAGCGATCGACTTAAGGATCAAGAACTTGGATGTGTATGGCGACTCAGCCCTGGTTATCAATCAAATCAAAGGAGATTGGAACACATACCAATCAGGGCTGATCACTTACAAAGACTATGCGAGAAGGTTGTTACCATTCTTCAACAGAATCGAGTTTCACCACATCCCTCGTGAAGAGAATCACATGGCTGATGCACTAGCCACTCTCTCTTCCATGATTAGTGTAGGTCAATGGAATGACATACCTAAGATTGACATAATGCGCCTAGAAAGGCCCGCTTACATCTTCGCGATTGAAGCAGTCATAGACGACAAACCTTGGTATCACGACATCAAATGCTTCCTTTAGAAACAAGAGTACCCACCTGGGGCATCCAGAAAAGATAGAAAGACCCTCAGGAGATTGGCAGACAATTTCTTCCTGAGCGGTGATACACTTTATAAGAGAAATTTCGACATGGTCTTGCTTCGATGTGTAGACAGACCAGAAGCAAACATGCTGATAAAAGAAATTCACGAAGGATCCTTTGGCACTCATGCCAACGGACACACGATGGCTAGAAAAATTCTGAAGGCAGGATACTATTGGTTGACCATGGAATCCGGCTGCTACAAGTACATGAGGAGATGTCATAAGTGTCAGATATTCTCAGACAAAATCCATGTACCGCCAATGCATCTCAAATTTCTTTCTTCCCCATGGCTTTTTTCCATATGAGGAATCGACATGATTGGCATTATTGAACCCAAAGCTTCAAACAGACATTGGTTCATCCTGGTAGCCATTGATTACTTCACCAAGTGGGTCGAAGCAGCATTATACACCAATGTAACCCGACAAGTGGTGGTCCGTTTCATCAAGAACAATCTCATATGCCGTTATGGTGTTCCAAGCCAGATCATTACTGATAATGGATCTAACTAGAACGACAAGATGATGAAAGAGTTGTACGTTGAGTTTAAGATGGAACACCATAACTCATTGCCCTACCGACCTAAGATGAACGGAGCGGTAGAAGCAGCTAACAAGAACATCAAGAAGATTTTTCAAAAGATGGTTGTAACCTACAAAGACTGGCACGAGATGCTACCCTTTGCCCTTCACGGTTATCGAACATCTGTCCACACTTCAACAGGGGCAACACCTTTCTCTCTAGTATATGGCATGGAGGCAGTGCTTCCCATAGAAGTAGAGATCCCATCGATCCGGGTATTGATGGAAGCTAAGCTAACAGAGGCTGAATGGTGTCAAAGTCGACACGATGAACTAAATCTGATCAATGAAAAGAGAATAACGACTCTATGCCATGGTCAGTTGAATTAGCGAAGGATGAAAAAGGCATTTGACAAAAAGGTTCGACCCCGTGTCTTCAGAAAAGGAGACCTTGTGCTCAAGAAGATACAATCATTTCTCACTGATTCCCAGGGCAAATGGACTACGAATTACGATGGCCCTTACGAGGTCAAGAAAGCTTTCTCAGGTGGCGCCTTGAGACTCGCGACTGTGGATGGAGAGGAATTTGCCTACTCCACAAATGTTGACGTAGTCAAGAAATACTTCGCCTAAATAAAAAAACGTCTCGGTGGATTGAAAACCCGAAAGGCCGGTCCAGGCAAAAATTAGAGACATAATCAAAATCATCCCGATGGATTGGAAATCTCAAAGTACAATCCAGGTAAAAGTTAGGGATAAATGGCAAGTAACTACGTCCGACGAGGTTAAATCCCCTGCAGTAATGCCATCCATCAGGAAAACTCTAGTCAAGGTCATCTTCGACGGAAGCTCAGGATGTCCAGAATTCAAAGTTGGTAGAAGGATAACGGTCGTTATGTTTCGATGTAGCCCTTTTCCCTTAAATTACCATTTTCTAACTTTGTAAATACTCAATGGGATCACGCGCTTGGCTGATTTCCATCCTATCAATAAAATTTGAGCCCTAGTGCTTTTGTTTGCAATTCCTATTTGTTTTAGCTTTATAGAATGATGTTTTTAATATGATCAATGATTCTTGAAATAAAACAAAAATGAATTTAATTGTCAAAATTTGTTTCTGCTTTTAAAATAAAGATGGCAATTCCTTTTGACTGTTGAACATCAAAAGAACATCGATCGCTTCTCCAAAGGCGATTAAGCTTCAAAGTTCAGAATCAAAGTACCCCTTCTTAACCAGTACACCTGAATGAAGGATCAACTGTGTCAGATGCGAATATTCCATCTGATATCCCCGACAGGGTTCTTACCTACTAATTCCGACCAATTTTGTCCCCCACAGAGACTATCTCTCCTAAGCAAGGCAGCATTACTATTTTGGACCAAATGGTACTTCCTCGTCCCTAGTCGTGGCTGAGTATCCAGTCATGTTCATCTATTAGTCTGTGTGTCGTGTCAGTTTTGTCAGCATAAACATACATACATCATGCATTATTGATTTGCATTCATATTCATATTGCATCACTATCACTCTAGTCAGTCTTAACTCTAAGTGGTAAGGTCCTCTTGTCAATCGAACTGTCAGTCCTTTCCTTGTCAAGAAGTGAATCATTTAAGCAATCTCTCCCCAGTTTATTTCTGGATGGAGATGGTCCTCGACCACTTTGATAACTTGAACCTCTGAAATGCAAGAAGACATTCGACAAACATCACTCTTCTCCATTGAAGATGATATCTTCGCTTTCCCAGATTAAGGAAAATCCCCAGAGAAAGCCTCACAACCAAAAATGCTCAGCAACACATTGGATTTTCTCTCTGGAAAGTCAATGTTAATGAAGTCATCAGCACCTCAAAATTGGATTACATCACATGGTATTTCTCTGAGAAGATCTCGAGGAAAAGTATGATGTAATATCGCTAAGCAGAAAGCAGTCCCTCAAGAGACTTGTTTTCCCCAGTAGAGTCAACAAATTGCGTATCCAAAACAGACAAGTTTGCACACCTCTACAGCTCAGACGAATGGGTTTCCCCAACAAGTTTGACATCAACTTTTTCCCATCAAATGGCATCTCCCCAGTAAATCCGACGAGAAGTTTGATGAAAACCACTACAAATAACGTCCCTTGTCATGGAAGTTTATTGACAAAAGAAACTTAGACCAGTTCCTTGGCTGAAGACCAGGATCAAGGGGAAGTTTATTTCAGAAACTGAGACCAATTCCTTGGCGGAAGACTAGGATCGAGGGGAGGTTTATTTTAGAAACTGAGACCAGTTCCTTGGCTGAAGACCAGGATCGAGGGGATGTTTTTTTACCTTTTCTGAGCATCATTGCTTAGCAAAAGAAGATGGACGGGCAAACTGGCATTCATAACCACCGTCAAAATTTTGGTTATTCCAATATTTAATCCTCTTGCACCCCGAATTCCGGAATACCTTCGCCATTCACACCCTCGGGTCCAAGAACATTAAATAGGGGCATCTGTCATATCCCAAATTTTGACCACCAAGATTTCCCATCATTGTGCAAATCATCATCACAATATGGATGAACCATCATGCCTCATCAATTAACTCAAAGATGGTTGAGCATTCACTACAATCAAAGATTAGGGTTTTGACCTCTCTCAGAGTACTTAGACAAAGAATCAATCAAGAAATGACATGATATTCAACTTGTCTAGCCCCTCAAACACCCACAAAGGATCAAGAGGACTCCCACATCAAGAATCAAGCACAAGGTTGCAGCATTCCAAGTGAATCAAGCCTCAAGATCGCCTGTGTCACCAAATTAGGGTTTTGGTCGACTGAGGCCTCCAGATGAAAATTTTCTTCTAGGCATGAGCCAATTCCTCAATGTATGGTCCTATAAGCTCAAAAGTATCTCAAGAGCCCATCCACAATGGCAAAATCACCTTGAGGGTCCATCTATCAAAAAATCAGGAATTAGGGTTTTGACCTAATTCAACCCTTGAGTTAACTTATGAAGTGAGGCATGGCTTGAAGCTTCAAAATGAACTTCAAAGACCTCAAATACATCATATTGATATGTTTACAAGATTTGATTGACTCAAAGAGCTCAAATCATAAGCCACAAGAACTCAAAACCATCTGATCACAAATTAGGGTTTCTGATGGAAAAAGTCAACCCTATCCTTGACTGTTGACCTACCCTTGATCTCAAACCTTGGGGAGGGGTCCAAGACATTCCTAAATACCCTTGTAGGCCATCCATGAAGTTTAATTAAGCCCAAGGATTGATTTCACAAAGGGATCACAAAGTCAAAATTTCATCTGATGAAAAAGCAACTGTGCAAATATCTAAGTTTGACTTTTTGGATTTTTGGTCAACCAAGGTTCCCTAACCCTAAAACAATGTTAATATGTGATTTGAATCATCATTCATCAAGAAAAATCAAAGAAAATGAGTTAACTTGTTAAAGGGGTAACAGAAAAAAACTTAGAATTTTTCTAAGTTATGGAACAAAGTGGCTAGGGTACCAACTTTGCAAGGCCATATCTCCCAAACCCTAAGGCCTTTTTCTCCCATTCAAAGCTCAGATTGAAGTTCATGTTACATACTTTAAATATGTCAACTAGACCTCATTACAATTCATCATGGATTTTGAGTTATTGTTTGAGCAAAATCACAAAAAACATGAAAATGACATTTTTTCCAACACTTCGTGAAATTTTCACTAAGTTAGAATCTTCCTTATTTTCTCCAAAATGTAGAGGCATTTTTCATCATAATTCAAGTTGATTCAAAACCAAAATGGGACATCATGTTGAAATAGGATATGTCAGCTTTCCAAAATGTCCAAGAACTCCATCAAACTCCACCTCAGCTAGAGGTTATGACAGATGCAACATGCCTTGCTGTAAACTATTTTTGCAAGGAAGATTTGTGCCTTAGTGCTCGAATTGATCAATTTGGGCAAATTCAAACATGGTTATCCATTTGCACACCTCAAGGGGGAACAACCAAGGGACAAACACTGATCCATAAGCCTCCCAAGTCTTTGGAACTACATGTAGGTGTGCCACCCCTAGAAGCTAAAGATGCCTCAAGACTCTAATTTTGTTTTGAGACATTCAATGGATGCATATAGCTGGCATGTATCAGTCCATGATCAACCAAATGAGTCAAGATAAGCTCATACAACACAGGACCTAAACCTGCAAAGTTTGGCACAAGTCAATAGCTAGAGGAAACCCTTGACCAAAGAACCAAGGCATTCAATACAATCTGATCCAAGCTGCCAAACATTATTGGTGCCAAAACAAATTTGCTCTACTATAAATAGTGCTCATTTGTGCTCAAATTAAGTACACCAAAGGTCCTAAACAGATGCCTTTCTCAGAATCACAACTTTCACTCCAAAAATACCTTCTAATACAAGTTACTATCGGGTTTTGAGTTAGAGTGTGTTTCCAACCAAACCAATCACACACACACCTCACAAACATCATATGTGAGATGATCAAACACTAAAACAACATCTAGAACACCAAATTCATAATATCACCATCCATTTGCTCATGCTTTTAGCAGAGTTGTAGTTAGGGTGCCACAACCAGTTCCAGCTCATTTCAAATTAATCCAAGCATTCAAACACATCCTTTGAGCTACAAGGAAGTTGTCCAAATCATTGGAACTCATCTGTAACACCTTCAAACCAGAATTCGATTCTCACTTGCAGAGGTAAAACTTGAACTCTCAAACTCAATGAATCATACATCATAAACATGTTTTCTTGTTACCATTGTGTTTCTAGATGTTTGTAGATCATTTACCCTCAATCAATTATTGTTTAAAATTCATGTATAGGATTTCATTGAGTTCATGCCAATTTTAGGGTTCTTTAGGTTATATCATGATATGTTGTGATCCAATTAATTTCAATAAAACTGGGTATTGCCATTGTGTTCCTCATCTGAAAACACACGATTTTCATATTTGGATCATGTGAAATGATTGAGAGATGAGGGAGATAGGAGCCTTCACGTATCTGAGCTTGAGGTTGAAGATGGCCATGGCGCCATGCTTCAAAAATCCAACTTGTTTTACTATATAATTTTCACTTGCCATATTATTCTTGAATTGGAATTGCGCCCCAGTGGTTGATCAACTGATTTGTGTGTATTAGTGAGCAAGAGGTCTGGGGTTCGAGTCCCCCTCGCCCTAAACCTCTTTTTTATCACTTGTTTCATTTTTTTACTATTTTTATTTTTCATATTATTTTGTTAATAACTTTGAAAATTAATTTCTCATTCAATTTTAATCATTTTTTATTGGTTCTTTTTCTGAAAAATCACAAAAATATTAAAGAATTTTATTATACAAAAAAATTAGATTTATATTATTTATTTAATATAGTTGGTATTTTTGTGAATAAATTCACTTTTATTGTTTTTTAAACATTTAAAAAGTGAATTTTTATCTTGAAAATCAAAATCAAATGAGTTCTAAATCATCTTGTGATTAAAACTTCATTTTTCAAACCTTAACAAAAAATAACAAGTAGTTAATTTAAACTTATTTGGTATTTTTTATCATTTTTTATTAATTTTCTTTAAAGGATTACTTTAAAAAAATTGAAATTAGGGTATTCTTTGATTTTTGATCCTTATCAAACCTTTCAAAACACTTTTGGGCCTCTAATAGAGTGTAAGACCCAATCCCTTTTTAACCAAAACCATTTTGGGCCTCAGACATTGCATAAGTCCCACTGCATTTTCAAAAATCTCGGCGCGATCGCAATTTCAAAACAAAATCAACTGGGTCTCTCCTTGAGTTGTAAGCCCCATCTCTTGTATAAAAATAAATCTTTGGGCCTCTTCTTGAGTTGTAAGCCCTATCACTTGTATATAAAATAAACTTTGGGCCTCTCCTTGAGTTGTAAGACCCAACCCTTTTGTACAGAAAACCTCTTTGGGCCTCAGTCATTGTATAAGTCCCAGTACAGTTTATAAAACAACGGTAAGATTACTGTTTTGTTCATCTGGGCCTCTCCTTGAGTATAAGCCCCAACAATCTTTTCAAAAACAACTTCTCTTTTGATTTAGATTCAAATATACATTTGTTATCAAAACTTTCTTTAATTTCTTTGAACAACTAACAATACAGCATTGAAGCTTGCTCGCCTGTAAGATTTTATCGGCTTTCTTTTACATGCTTTAATATATATAACTGTATTGTGGGAAGCTACTCCCCTATAAGTCCTTCTTTCATATCCTTTTAAATACTTGTCATTTATCAACTGTATATATACTAGTATATCTGCTTAGAGTTTTCCCCAGCAACTAGGTGTAGAAGTAGGTAAAGCCAGTTGGTCACTCTTAAATACAGTAAACTAGATCCCCATAGGATTTCCAGATACAATCTTGCCTTCTCTTGGGCTTAAACAATATGGAACAAAGAGAAAGGCAGCATTCTTGGTGAACCTTTTCTCAGACTGTCACTATTAGAAATTGTCAAAGAAATTCATTTCTCCAGAGATGATTAATTCTCGGTGAAACCTCTCTGGAATTTCTTCAAACCCTAGAACTGTTCATTAAAGAAAAGATTATTCTCGATGAAACTTTTCTTGAACTCTTCTTAAGTTTGGACCCATAGGCTTCCTAAAAGCATCCTCGCCTCCTCTTGGGCTTTGTACAAGGACCCTCCGGCTTCTTAGAAGTTCTCATGCCTTCTCTTGGGCTTAATACAAGGACCATGAAGACCTCCTAAAGGTATAAGACATAACTTAGTCATCCTTTGCTAAAACAGTCTTTCCAGTGTCAAATCTCAGACTAATTTAGGGTTGATTCTCATCCCTTAAAACGCTTGCCTCCTCTTGGGCATCATACAAAGATAAACTCTTCCATGCCAATAAACTTGGACAGTCTAATCTTGAGTCTCAAAGACATTCTCGAGTTCCCTACAAACATAGGAGAAACACCAGTCATTCTGAATCAATCTCCAGTAGAGTTAAAACCCATGGGTTCTAAAACCCAGTCTCTCTCCTAAAATCCCCAAGCCAGGGTCAGTTTATCCTCAGTATAACACTATCCCAAATCAGAACCTCAAGGCATCTGATACCTCAACTCTTCTGTAACCCTCAGCAAGAGTTGATTCCCCATTTGGACCTTCCTCGGGATCTCAACAATCCCCAGCAAAGTTAGCCTCCTCTTAGGCTTTTTATAATGATCATTCCTCAGCAAAGTTAGCCTCCTCTTGGGATTTGTACAATGATTCTACCCAGCTGAGCTAACCCTTTCAGACTCTCTTTTCTAGTCAATCACTTTTTCAGACTCTCTTGTTGAGTCAATGACCTTTCAACACTCTCTTGTTGAGTCAACCCTTTTAGCCTCAATCTCGGGCTTTGTACAAGACAGATAAAAACACTCTCTTGTTGAGTCAATCTTTTCCAGCCTCCTTTTAGGCTTGGTATAAAGATTTCCCCTAGCAAAAGTTAGTTTTCTCTTAGGCTTTGTATAATGATTTCTCCAGCTTGTTCAGCCACAATCCCGGGCTTTGTACAGGACAAATAAAAGCACTCTCTTGTTGAGTCAAACCCTTTTAGCCTCAATCTTGGGCTTTGTACAAGACATAAATCTTCATAACATTCTCTTAAGCTTGGGACAAATATCTTCCCCGGCGGAGTCAATTCCTCCCAACCTTCTTTTAGGCTATGAGAAATAATACCCTAAGTAGAGTCAATCCTCTTTTCAGCCTCAATCTTGGGCTTTGTACAAGACGGATAATACTCTCCAGCAGAGTCAAACTCTTTTCAGACTCAATCTTGGGCTTTGTACAAGACACTTAAAATATCCTCAGTCGAGTCAGGAAAGTCTCATTTTAGCCTCAATCTTGGGCTTTGTACAAGACAGATAAAGATTTCTTTCCCACCGAGTCAGTCTTCTCTTCAGCCTCAAATCTTGGGCTTTGTACAAGACACATACAAACCCTCCCCAACAGAGTCAAAATCCTTTTTAGCCTCAATCTTGGGCTTTGTACAAGACAGATAAAACATTTTCCCCAGAAAAGTCAAACTTTTAGCCTCCTCTTAGGCTTTGTATAATGATATCCCCAAAAGAGTCAGTCTCTTTTAGCCTCAATCTTGGGCTTTGTACAAGATATATATAAACACTCTCTTGTTGAGACAGTCATTCCCAGCCTCCTCTTAGGCTTTGTATAAGGACTTCCCTAGGGGAGTCAATCAACCTCTTAGCTTCAACCTTGGGCTTTGATCAAGGCACACAAAAATCAACATCCCCTCAGAGGAAATCAAAATCCCTCTGTAGGAAGTCATTTCTCTGTTTATCACTTATCAAAACAGACATCCAAAACAAACCCTAATCCCAGATAATTGTTGTAAGTGGCACACTTGTTGATTCAAATATCCAAGCCGTTGTCCGTCTTTTATCATGGTAAATCCTCTCTTTCATCTAATTGCTCTAAGCGGCAAGCCTCAGGATTATTTACATCCACGTTACTGTCCCTCTCTTAGCATGAGAAATTCCTAAGGAAAAATGGCATTACTCTAAACTGAGTTAAAGTTTTCTCCTTCAGGATAATTCCCCTATAAAGGAAATTATGGCATTGCTGGATTCACATATCCCAGTTAAAGTAATACTTCTTTATAAATAGTCACCCAACAATTATGATAAACAGACCAGATATCTCCCTTTGGAGATGACAAATTCCCTTTCGGTCAAACCTTTAGCTTCAATCTTGGGCTTAGAACAAGACACAAATAACCTTTTAGCTTCAATCTTGGGCTTTGAACAAGACACCAAATATCTTTTTCCTCCCTTAGAATATGAGGAACTACGATTGCTCTGATTTCCCTGTTTCATTTAAACAGGAATACGTAGGCATAAGATTGTGAAATCTTAGCGAGCATACCAATAAAAAACTCTAGGTCCAGTACCTTCACACATCAATCAAACATTAGGTCCAGTACCTTACCAAAAACTTCAGAAAACCTGAACATCATCAAAAACTCACACTCTCTCTCATATTTCCCAAGAAAATTTCCCAACCCATTAACGGATAAACACCATCAAGTACAAAGAGAAACCTAAAGCTAACATCATATGGACAACCACATATAGGATGGGTAATTGACAACTCCCTATTGTATAACCTGACCCCGAACTCCCCGAATCTCTTTAAGCGTTTGTTCAGTTAAACATTCGCGTGCAAGGTTAGTTTTAGATAGCTTCCCTTTCCCTTCCAACTTCACGGGATAAATAAGAAATCAAAAAGTAGCAACCCCTCCTCTTCATTGAGGAGAAAACCCCAATTCCGCGATAAGGTGGTCGCGTCACTGACAAAAATCGTGCGCTACACAAACATGGCAGATCCACCACCACCACCACCTATTGCTTCAACCCCATGTGTTAAAAGTCCAAGACACAATGTTCAGTTCGCACAAAATACCAACAACGGAAGGCATTCTGAGATGAAGACGGGAATCCTAGCTCTTTTATATGCAAATCCCTTTGCAGGGATGAACCATGAGGATCCGTTTACACATCTCATAAAGTTTTATGAGATAGCGGGTGCAACGGGAGCACCGAAAGTCAAAGAAGAACCTTTGTTCAAAAGACTATTGTCGCATTCCTTAATTGGGAATGCGAAGGAGTGGTATCTTGACCAATATACTCTTGTGATTATGGATTAGAACGTATTGAAGGAGAAGTTTCTTAAACGATTCTTCCCTCACAATTGGTTTATGAAGGCCAAGACGAAGATTTCGGTATTTGTGCAAGGAGGAAGCGAATCTCTCAACAAAGCGTGGGAGAGATTCAAATCTATGTTGAGAAAGTGCAAAGGCCATGGTTTTGATGACTTGACTCAAGTGCATATTTTTTGCAACGAACTTCAACCCGTTCATAAAACTCTTTTGACGGCGGGTGGGTCTCTAATGTCAAAAAGCGCGGAAGATGTTGTTGCCATCATTGATAGCATGGAACTAAATGATCGTCAAGGTCAACACAACTATGGTACTTCGCAAAGAAAGTCGGGAATTATCGAGTCGGGAACGAATGATGCAATTCTTTCTCAAAATAAATTGCTCTCACAACAAGTGGAGTTGTTGACACAAAAAGTGTCAAAGCTTCCACAATAAATCAAAGAGATGCAAGAAGTTCCCAACAAAGCTCAACAAATTGCAAGTTATGAACTTTGTAAAGGTGATCATTCTACCGACTATTGTTCACCGGTCGTTAAAGAAGTCAACTATGCGGGAAACCAAAATCAAGGCTATCAACCTAGACCATCGTATCAAAGAAATAACCAAGGATACCAACCGAGAGGTAATAGCCAAGGTTACCAACAAGGGTGGAGGCAAGAACCGAGTACTTCTAATCGTCAACCATATCAAAATTACAACCAACCTCCACAAAACCAAGGTGGTAGTTCAAAGATAGAGGAAAATTTTAACCAATTCATGCAAATGCCTATCTCCACTCAAAAAAGTACGGATGTGGCAATTCGGAACCTTGAAAGTCAAGTTGGAAAATTGTCCAAGCAATTAGCCGACCAACATAAAGAAAATTTTTTGGATAATACTCAATTGAACCCGAAGAAATCTTGCAAAGCCATCTTTACTAGGAATGGGAGAATAATATGTGTGGGAGTTGGTAAAAATGTTGAAGTTGAAAAGGAGGATGGAATTGTGGAAGAAGTTGAAAAAAATAATGATAAGGAGTTAGTTGAAAAGGAGGAAGTAGAAAAGAAGTTAAGAGAGGAGAAGAAGAAAAAAAGTAAGAAAGGAAAGGAGCATGAAAGTGAATTTCCAATGAAAAAGTTGTCATATCCAAATGCTCATACAAAAAAAGATAACGAGAAGCACTATGCTAGATTCTTGGACATATTTAGCCAGTTACAAATAATCATTCCATTTTTCGAGGCACTAGAACAAATGCCAAAGTATGTAAAATTCATGAAAGACATACTTACAAAGAAGAAAAGGTATGCAGATAAAGAAACCATTGCGCTCAATGCGAATTGTAGTGCTATCGTCCAAAGCATTCTTCTGCGGAAGGAAAGAGATCCTGGAATAGTAGCTCTACCTATAACTATAGGTAATGATTTCAAGTGTAAGGCTTTGGTTGATATGGGTGCTAGTATTAACTTGATTTCTTTGTTCGTGGTGAAAAGACTTGAGAACATGGAGATGAAATCAACCAACATGACTTTGCAACCAGCGGACAAGTCAATGACTCGTCCTCATGGTGTTGTTGAAAACGTGTTATTGAAAGTTGACAAATTCTTATTTCTGGTTGATTTTGTTGTCATGGATTTGGAAGAAGATGAGGATACGCCAATCATTCTTGGAAAACCCTTCATGAAAACCTCAAGAATGTTAATTGATGTTGATGAAGGCATAATGAAGGTGAGGACTAATGATGAAGAAGTGTGTTTTACACTTTTCAAAGGTGTGATGTATTCAAATCAAGTGGAGGATGATTATCAAGTGAGAAAGGAAGATTCAAGAGTTGCGGTGATAAAAATAAAGACGAAGACGCAAAGATTGAAGCGGTAATGAAAAAGAAGAATAAAGAGGCTAAGGAGGCTATGATGAAGTCTTGTTGGGATTTTTCATTCTTGAGAAAAAGTGGACCAAAAATTGGTTATGACAATGGTTAAGGACCTTTTGTGGTAGTGAGATTCATCCGGAAGCTAATTCGATTACTTTTAGTTCTGTGGTTTCAATCGTCGGACCGTCGATCTCAAGCATCGTTAAACAAAGCGCTTGTTGGGAGGCACCTCAACATTGTGAGTATTATTGTTTTTTACTGCATTTGTTAGTTTTGGTATTGTGAAAGAGTGTTGTGGCAAACCAAAAATTGAAGAAACCAGAATTTTTGAAGTTACTGTTATATTCGCCCTCATTTCGTAGTGCGAACCTGGGGCGAATAAGTTCGCTGGGCAAAAAATTGTTCACACTGCGAACATGACAGATTCTGGACTATTGGTGAGTTTATGCTGCATCACTTGTTTGTTGAATTGTGTAGTACTGTTGCATTTCCTTTTCTGTAGTTGACTTGAGGACAGACCTTTTTGAAAAGGAAGGGGCAGTTATAATAATCTTTAGTATTTTTATATACATGGTTGTTGGTAGCTTGTTTTTGAGATTAATGCTTCTTTTTTTGATGAATGAATGTGAGAACTTCTAGATTGGTTGCTATTTGCTAAAAGTATTCAATGAAGATTCTCCCAAGTTTGGATGGTGATGATAGTATTTAAATACCATGAATGCAAGCAAGGTACATGGTTACCTCTTTCTAGAATGCTAGAATGTGTAAGAATTTTTTCTTTGTGCAAATGTATCTTTGTTTCATTGTACAACTTGTTTAAATGCTTGTTTCACGTAGGTTCCAAAAGCCACAAATTATGAGAAACCTCCATTGTTTATTATACGCTTAGGATGACCGATAAACTTTGTTTAATACGTTTGATTCATGCTTAATCTTTTGATTATTTTGATTTTATGGAAGCATTAGAAATGATCAAGGCAATTGTTGATATTGAGCACAACCATATCCTAAAAAAGTAACTTACCTGTGAGTAGTGAGAAATTGCTAACCCCTTGAGCTTAATAGTTTAGATCCTAATTTAGTGATGAACTTGGTGTAAGTACATAAATGAAAAGATAGTTCATCATTGAATTTTGTGGGATTCTAAAAAAAATGTCTTGAACCTTTGAACATTATTCTTAAATGTTTTTCTTGCCATAAAAAGCAAGGAGCATTCACTTAAGGCTTGGTTGAATTGAAGTTGGGGAGAGTGAAAAGAAAATTGGTAGGTTACTCAAAATTTTGAAAAATTTCAAACAAGCACTGAAAAGAAAATTGTGAATATGAATGTGAAAAAGAAAAAGAAAAAAAAGTATGCTTGTTTGAAAGAAAAAAAATAGATAATGAATAATGTGCATAAAGGAAGTTTGAAAGGGTGAATAATTGAGAAAAGAAAGTTTTGGATGAAGTTGTAATGTGTACATAACCTTGCATTGTGAATGTTTCTTTTGCATTGGCAACTTTGATTCCATGGCCTTAGAAATGTCCCTTTGTTGTGAACCTAACCAAGCTACAACCTTAAAAGCCCATAGTGATCTCGTGCCTCCATGATTTCATTCTTGATTCATTAGATGAATGTATGAATTGGATTGTTATTTGCATTGTTTGTCAGGTGAGTGAAATTACCCTGCAGTTGCAAACGCGTTAATTTCTTCTTTCTTATTTGAAGAGGAGTGTTAGAGTGATTCAAGCATGAGAATTTAGTTGTTATTTGAAACATTGCATGATATTTGTTTAAGAACTAAATTATTTATCATTGTTCTATTCTAGGAAGTGGTGAACATTGCTTGTGAGCATTTGTATGTTTAATTTGAGCCATAAATCCATTCTTGGTTGAATTAAATGCTCGAGAAAATCCTCTTGTTTTCAATGAGAGACATACTTTGCTTGGGGACAAGAAAACATCTAGTTAGAGAGAGTTTGTTGAATGCCAAACATGTCTTATTTTGATCCATATTTCTTGGCATTTTTCAACTTATTTGTTATATTTCTTTGGATTTATTCCATGTTTCAATGCTATTCTTCAATTATGTTGCAAATACCTTTGGTTTCTTTAATTTGTTTGTTATTGTGCAGGATTTAGGCATAAAGCATCAAAGATTAAGACACAAGTGAATTGACAAAGAAGCCAAAAAAAAGATGAAGATTCAACATGTTTGTTGTGCGAACAACACTGAGGTGCCAGCAAGTGTTCGTTGTGCAATCTCCTGGTGAAGCCCCAGCGAACCATCACAGATTAGAGACAGTAAGAAAAGGACCCTAAGTTCGCACAGCGAACTTGTAGCGAAGAAGCTCGTTGGGCGGAGAAGTGTTCGCATTGTGAACTTAGATATTTCCTCAGCGGCAGTTTAACTATTCAGATGCACTTCAGGTGCCATAAAGTGGTCTTCCCTATGCGAAGAAGGTGTTCGCTGGGCGAACTTGACAAATTTTGGAAGTACTATATATGTACTTTTCACATTTTTTTTGGGATCATAACCCCATTTTTCACCTAGAAACCCTATTTTCTGCATTTCTTCACCAAAGAGTGATATTTTGCAAATAGAAGCTGAATTCGCATCCAAGATCGATTATTCGACGTGGATGCTAATTCAACTTCTCTCATTACTTGTAAAGCAAGCTACCATGGTTATGGGTAGCTAATTTCCTTTGTATCAAAGATAGAGGTAGTCTACCTTAGCTTTATGTATTTCTTTTGATTGACCTTGTATGTGAACAAGTGATGATTAATATATGATGAATTTCTTAATGATCCATTCTTATTTTATAAAGCTCTAGACATAGATTTTATGAAACTTGACCTAAAATATTCATCTATCAATTCATAGATTTGAGAGATCAGTTTATGATTGATATTTGCTTGTGTAGAACATAAAGCTTACTATATTGGTTGTGATATGGAGAGATCGTGTAGCGATGAATACAGTATTTCTCACGACACCGCTCTAGACATATACGGTATTGAGAGAATATGTGATGATATTAATCGGATTCGGCTTCACATGCAATATTAAGAGAATATGTATTAGTTAGGGTAGATGAAAACTACTTTTGATATACTTTGTTAATCAAACAACTTCAGAATTTAAACTAAATCATGACAATTTATGAAACAAACTTTGAAAATCCTTTTCTTGAAACGGTAAACTATTGAACCATAAGCATCTCATATCAGAACAATCCTTGTGGAGACGATAATAAAAACCCCCTTTATATTGCAATTTTATATTCAACATTCATCAAACCTCAAACTATTAAAATTTCATTTTATTTTCTATTACGAACACATATTTCAATAAAAAAATTAAATTAATCAATTTTCAAATAATTCTATAAAAAATTTTTTGAGAGGTTATTCATTTCCTAAAAAAAAAAGAAACAAATTTTAAATAATTCGATAAAAAATTATATGAACTAATTTAATTTCTATAAAAATGAAAACAATTTTTAATCTCTTAATAAAAGTGATAACGTTATTGTTGGGTCAAATAGTAAATTCATCCAAGTCTCACATCATGTAGTAGAAAAAAAATAGAATTTGAGTATTAATATAAATAGAGATAGTTAGTTTTAGTTTTCAATACAACAACAAAATGTAGTTCTTTGGGTGTTTTGGGGATTTTGATAGTTGTGTGTTTAGAGAGGGTATTTTATTTTTGGGTTAAATATGTTTTTGGTCCTTATAAATATCCAACTTTTCATTTTTAGTCCTTATAAAAAAATGACATATTTTGATCCCTACAAAATTTTTATGCATGCAGCTTTAGTCTTTGCTATTTTCTAAAATTTTGAAAACTATTTAATTACCCCTAAACTTTTAAATTTTTGAATAATTTTTTTCATACGTGTTTTTAGTTTAGATTACTATAAAATGTTTCTTTACCAAATTATGTAATTTTTTAAAATGTGAAGAATTAAATATGAATTTTTTAAAATTCAAAATATAATGATAAAAGTAATGAAAATCTCGACTTATAAATCAAATTTTGAGTTCTTTTTTTTGAGGAACTTTTTATAACGTTCTAAACATATCTGCAAAATAATAATTCAAAAATACATATTGATTTAATAGTAGAAACTAAAACTACGTGCACAATTATTTTGTAGGGACCAAAACACACCATTTTTTTAATAGGGACCAAAAACTAAATTTGATAACTTTATAGGGACCAAAAACATATTTAACCCTCTATTTTTCCGTTCAAAAATAGTTTGTTGAGAGGGTTTGCAATTTTTTTTAGTTGTTCGGAAAATAACATAAAAACAAATTTCTACGCACGCGGAAGCATACCCACAAAAAAGAAAAAGAAGTAAAAATTCCAACAAAAACTCATAAAATCAGGTTTGCAATTTTCTCCTTAAAAATTGCAATTGTATGAGAGAGTTTGTAATTTTGTCCTTGTAAAAAATTACAAGTTGAATTATGATTTTATAGTTTTTGTTGGAATTTTTACTTCTTTTTCTTTTTTGTGGGTATGCTTCCGCGTGCGTACAATTTTTTTTTTGTTATTTTCAGAACAACTTGTATCAGAGTTAAGGTTTCGATAAAGGGAGGAAGGAATATTAACAATTATTCTGATCAAGGGAGGAAGAAGACAAAAAGATTGAAGAATAATAATTTTACAAATATGTCTAATCATTATAATTATAATGATCGCTTTGAAAATGAAGTTGACGACAAAGTGAAAATATGTGAGACTTTGGATGAAGGGAGAATTTGTTGGGTCAAATAGAATATTCATCCAAGTCTCATATAGGGTAGTAGAAAAAAATAGAATTTGCGTATTAACATAAATAGGGATAGTTAGTTTTAGTTTTCAACACAACAACAAAATGTAGTCTTTTGGGTGTTTTGGGGATTTGGGTAGTTGTGTGTTTAGAGAGGGTTTTTTATTTTTCCGTCCAAAAATAGTTTGTTGAGAGGGTTTGCAATTTTTTCGTCCAAAAATTGCATTTAGGCGAGGGTTTACAATTTTTCCGTTCTAAAATTGTAATTGGTAGGGTTTGCAATTTTCTCCTTAAAAATTGCAATTGTATGAGAGAGTTTATAATTTTGTCCTTGTAAAAAATTACAAGTTGAATTATGATTTTATGAGTTTTTGTTGGAATTTTTACTTCTTTTTCTCTTTTGTGGGTATGCTTCCGCGTGCTTAGAAAATTTGTTTTTTTGTTATTTTCCGAACAATTATCAATACTTAAATCGCTCACAAAAAATAGATAATCGATTATGTAGAAACAATTATAAAAATACAACTTATTATATTTTTCATATACTAATTATTATTATTTTCGTATCTATATTTTTTTTTTGCCTATCAATATTTAAAAAAAATATATTCTTTATAAAATATAGTTTATTTATAAATGCAGTTATATGTTTCAAGATGTTAACTTCAAATCCTAAATCTCATATCAATGTTGAAAAAGTTATCAAACAATTCTTTTAAATTTAACTTATAAGTTAAATAGACAAAAAAATGCCTCAAATTGTTTATAAAATATTATTTTGAATTATAATTGCAGGTACCTATTACAAAATTAAATAGTAAATTTTATGTAAATGTATAATTCATTATATAAAAATGTCCAATAGTTTATTGTTAAATTGTAAATAATTGAAATTGATGAGCTAATGCAATTGAATTAAATCAACGGTATTTGTTGAAAATGAATGGAATAGTAAAAAACAACACTTGACATATTTAAATACAAAAATCATCTTCCAACCGATAGATACTCATTTAACAGTCATACTCACTTCCTTTCTAAACTACAAATTCAATATAAAATAGAGAATTTTGTCTAAAATTTTAATGTTGACCTTCATGAATGGTTATATAGAGTGTGAGTAGTTTGAATGTGGAATGTTTTTCGTCCACGAAATAATGAAGAACAAATATTCTTAGAGAGCTTGAAAAAAGGAAAGGAAATATTAAAATTTTTTATTGAAATTATTTACACTTATTTCACGTTTTAAAATTAAATTGTGATTTCTTTTTTGCATATCTATGATTCAAACATATTTCTTTTCATTTAAACTTTTACTATCTATTTTTATCACCTTTAGCTTATCATCTCAATTACAAATTTTTTTATAATAAACAAAATCTAAATCTAAATTTTATAATACTACTTAAAAAATTCATCTCAGTTCCGCGCATCCCGCGGGTCTCTATCTAGTTTTAAACTTAATATTCATGTTTTCTCTATACCTTATTTGACATACATTTTCCATATTTTGTAGTGAAATCACTAAAATTGTCTGGTCTCACGTTGTTTCTCATCTTGACTATATAGTGAGTGATTTAATTTATTACCATACCTGCCGCGACACTTATATGTATTTATTTGGTAGGTGTTAGACTATCACTCATTTTCACTTATCTGTAATGTTGAAAATATGGTTAGAATACTTCATGAAGTGGCACGTGACACAACCAATTAGATTCAAACAAAAAAAACAAGTTGCTCTCAATATGCAATTGAGTATAATTAAGCTGAACATAATTATTTTAACCCGTACGTATGCACGAGTATTTAACTAGTTCAATAATAGAACCTTAATTACTGAGGAATCCTTTCATATGGCTTTTGATGAAACCAAACCCCAGAGACGGGGAGAGATATTTCTTCTATTATTGATGTTTTAGGCGCTAACACGGAAGTTAAAGTCGATGACGATGTTCAAAAAGTAGATCCTCCAAAAGATGGGGACATTAATGATGATGAAGATGAAAGTGAACTAAAGGATAATAAGTAAGAGACCTCAAACCAACTTCCTCGAGATTGGATCGCCCAAAAGGTGCGTTCATTGGATAACATTTTAGGAAATATAAAAAAGGGAGTAAGCCCATGTTTACAATTAAATATTTTCTGTAATGACTTTGGTTTCATATCACAGGTTGAACCGAAAATAATTAGAGATGCTTTGACAGATGATGATTGACTTCTTTCTATGCAAGAAGTCTTAGATCCGTTCATAACCTTATGATTTCTACCGATATAGAAATCAAGAACAAAACTCTAAAATAATTCCTATAAGTCGATATAGCATTAACTTGTATCCCTTAAACCCTTATCCGAATACAATTATGAGAATGAAGGCGGAAACATACCTGAATTTGCCATTGAAATCGTTGAAGGTTCCGGGTATGTGATTTTCCGATTTGTAGAGTTCCTTAGCGTTCCTTGAATCTCCTTTGATGGGGATGAAAAGAGAAAACCTCATAAACCTTATTTTGTTCGTTCTCTACAAATGGGGACCATAACCCATTTAAACAACCCTAGGGTTATTTCTTAGTTTTCAATATTTTAATTTGACCCCTCATCAAATTAGATATTGACTTAAGGTATCTACACAATAACCTGACCTTTAATGGCATTTATACTTTTAGCCACAAACTTAATATTATATTAATTAGACCCTTTAAGTCTTGACTAATTAAAATAATGACACTAACACCTTAAATGTTACATTTGTGACCCAAAATTCTAACAATCTCCCACTGGTCATATATGTAACTTTACACATGTGTTAGACTTTATGAGCTCAAAATTTTCCATTATATTCTTTAAGCATATCCAAAGTATCCAGTCCATTAGTGTTGTACCCCAAAATCTTCCCTTAGATACGTTGATCTCTTGCATGTCATATTAGGCCAATCATATTGCACAACTAACCCTTTTATCAGGTCTTGTTTGTGTTTGTTTCTTTTTTTCAGGTATTATCTTAAGGAGATTCAAGAGGAATTTAATCAAGATCTTGGATGGAGCATTGAATCAAGCAAGTCTCTCATTTCAAAAGAGATATCTCTATAACCCTCTTCATAATCCTTTCCATAACCAAATATCTAACCAAAATTCTACCCTCAATTGTCACCTTTAATGCCAAACCAATTTCAATAATCATTTCTTAACCATTTTTCTCATCAAATTATCCAAAATCTATTCATTTATCCATTTTTTTAATCCATAAATATATATTTCTATGATCCATATTTCTAAACCACTTCATATCCAAAAATCCATTTTCCATTATCAATGCAAGTATCCAATTCCATACAATTTTATCTTTTAGGGCCATATTTAAGATCTTTTCTTTTTTAATTCAAATATCCATTAAAACCATAATTTTTATCCAATTTTCTTTTTATCCATATTCATAAAAAATCCACTTCTTTCTTTCAAATCCATTTCCAAATCCAAATTGCATCTTATCCATTTACTCACTATTAGCCAATTTCTATTCAAGTGCATTTTATCCATTCTTCTTTTTAATTATCCAAAATCTATTTATCCATATCCATTTCTCTTAACCCATTTTTAAATCTTTTTTTTCAATTATCCATTTAAATCTTTTTTGTTTATCCAATTAAATCAATTTGTCCATTCCAAATGTCATCCCATTTTCTAAATCCACATTTCCAATTATCCTTAATTATCCCTATTTTAACATTATCCTTTTTTTTTATCTATTTTAATATCCAAACAAAATTTCCTTCAAATAGAAAAACCAAATTCATTTTCATTTGCCATTTCAATTCAGATTACCAATCGTAAGCCCATTTCTTGTTTTTTTGCAAGGCCCATTATATACAATTCAAATAATAAAAATACAAGGTTTGTTGTGACAAGTTGTTGTCACCGTACAAAAACCTCTGCTCCACATGACAACCCAATGCCAAAGCTTCAAAACTTTGCTACCATGCCTGCTAGCGACATTGACTTGTCGTAACGACAACCTGCAACATGACTGAAGCAATAACGGATAGATGGGGGGGGAAGAGAGTTTTCAAAAGGTCCAACACCCTTCAAATAGCCACGACTTCAACCCAGAAAAGAAACCGAAAACTACCAAACAAAGAAAGCCAACTCACCAAAACAACAAAACCACTGAATGCCTTGAAGAAAAGGCTTGTAAGCGCACACATACAACCTTCGATAACCTATAACACAACTCTCAACACCCATCTCCATTACCTCACAAACCGATTCAAATCACAACAATAAACCATCTTCAAACACTAACCTGCAACAACTCATAAAATCCATCTACTACAAACCTGCGAAACCCAGATTCAAACAAAACCTCTCACAAAACAGACCTGCAAAAAAAATCACTCAATCTTCTCCTCAAAACATCAACCACAACCTTCGCCCCCTGTTTCAAATCATCAGCAACCTCCTCAAACCTTCTCAAAACCAAAATCCAAAATCTGCAAATCAAACAAATCGATTTCAGAGACACATAAAGAAGAAGAAGATCAAGCAAGAAATCCAAAACCCACAAACGAATCTAACCTGAAGAGACGTTTGAAGCCGATGTCGAAACCGAGAGAGAAGAGAGAGAGAGAGAGAGAGAGAGAGAGAGAGAGAGAGAGAGAGAGAGAGAGGTCGAAGCGTTGAGGGTGACGCGAGGAAAGGTCGGAACAAGCTTTTGCATTGATCTGTTGATTTGCCTTGTTTCATGAATTTGTTGTTTACCATGCCAATGTTTTGGATTTTTTGCTCTCTGGCTTTAATTTGTTGTTGGAACCATGTTTTAACTTTTCTCTTAGTGAAACATGTTCTTTGTTTTATTTATATAAGCCTGATGATGGTGGTAAACTGAAGGTTGGTAGTGTTGTTGACCATGCGTTTCTTGATGACCCATACGTGTTTTCACTTCAACGTATTCCACTTTGGGCTTTAAGGCTCACGCGTTTTTGATGACCCACCCCCTCTTTTGTTTCATTACTATCTCATGGGATGATGGGCTTAGTTTTAAGCCTGGATGATTCCCACTTTTTATTTCCTTCCATTTATGTCCACTCTTTTCTCCTTTTTGTTGTTCTTTAATCTTGTTTTTCCTTTTATTTTCTTTTAAAGAAAATCAATGTTTAATAAATCATTTCGTTTTTAACAAACTGTATCTTTTATTTGAGTTTAGTTTTACCCCATTTTCATTTCTATTTTTTCGGTCAATGAAAAGTTAAAAATCTAAGATTATCGATTTGTCGATTAAATATTGATTTAAACGAGACCAACTTGATTTTTATTCCAATTCTATTTTGGTCGATGAAAGTTAAAAATCTAAGATTATCGATTTGTCGATTAAATCTTGATTTAAACGAGACCAACTTGATTTTTATTCTGATTCTATTTTGGTCGATGAAAGTTAAAAATCTAAGATTATCAATTTGTCGATTAAATCTTGATTTAGACGAGACCAATTTTATTTTCGTTCCGATTCTATTTTGGTCGATGAAAGTCAAAAATCCAAGGTTATCGATTTATCGATTAAATCTTGATTTAGACGAGACTAGTGCTATTTTCATTCCGATTCTATTTTGGTCGATGAAAGTCAAATGTCAAGATTATCGATTTACCGATTTAAATCTTGATTAAGACGAGATCAACCTTATTTTTATTTCATAATCTTTATTTAGGCCGATGACGTTACACAAATCTTGACTTTGATCATTTCAAGTCAATAAAGTCTTGATAAATGTGAGGCCACTTTTTATTTATTTTTGTTGGTCAATGAAAGTCAAAAATATAAGATTATCGATTTCTCGATTAAATCTTGATTTAGACGAGACCGGTTTTATTTTTCATTTCGATTCCACTTTCTTTATTTTGGTCGATGACATAACAAACTTCATGGTTTGGTTGACTTCATTGAATTGACAAAACTTTGATCAATACGAGACCACTTTCTCTTTATTTCAATTTTATTCACCTATTTAGTCGATGAAAGTCAAGAATCATTGATTATCGATTTCTCGATTAAATCATGATTAAGACGAGACTATTTCTATTTTCATCTCATTATCTTGTTCATGTCTTTTACATCATCATACTTGAATTATTAACTTGTTATTTCTTAGTAATTTTACAACTGTTATCCTTCCCCCATTCCAAAGGGAGACCCTCTTAAATTGACTCTTGAAGTCACTAAACAACCATTCTCACCTTATCCTTCTAGGTTCACCCTTATTTCTTGGCTATCATGAGTCAATGAAATCATAACTTAGAAGTAGGTTAGAGTTCTTAAACTCCATGTGATTCTCATCATCATGAGAACTCACTTTCCCCTATAACGTAGATTTAGAGAGTTATCGTGAACTCTAGAATGAGCTCATACTCATTTCCCCTTGGAACTTTGGCCATAGTCAATGGTTCCTCTTCCTTCACCCTTAGATCGGTGAACTACGGATACTCTGATTCCACTCCCGTAAGGATACGTAGGCGCAAAGTGCAATGCTTTGTCGAGTATACTTAGAAACTAACCCCTAGGGTTTCAACCTTTAGCATAGAATCTTTAGCAAGCAAACATAATACAACATAAACATTAGCAAGAGGTTCCTGTAGAGTACTACAGACGTTTAGGATGCTAATACCGTCCCTAGGCGTAACCAACCCCCGAACCTTAGATCTCCCCCCTTTAGGTTTTCTCGATCTTGAACCTTTCCTTTGGATAAATCAAAGTCGGTTGTGAATTCAAAGAAATGCGATGCAAGTTAATTAATAGCTTGTTATCCGATTCTCACCGCAACAGAAATGGCGACTCCACTGGGGAAAGATTCTTATTTTTTAGGGTTAAGCCCACCTTGTTTTTGTTTGTTTTATTTATGCTTGTTTGCTATATTTATGTATATCTGTTTAATTGCCTGTATATGTGCCTTGCTTGTTCATCTTTTGTTGGTTTGGTTCTTGAGTGGTGAGATAAATCCTATACCCGGATTTGAGTGCAATTAGGATAGGACGATGGTATTCAAGGAGGCTTTGAGGGAGTCGAATCCTTAAAAGTTGAATTAAGAACACCATCACTCAGTTGAGGCCCTCTTGAGAGTCTAGTTATGTTGAACGAATCCGTTCGTGAAAGCGTGCTACTCTCGACCTAGGAGCCCGTGATATTGAGAACCGTAGTTACCAAACCCCACTAAGCCTTTTTAGGATGTAGTGCGGTGACCATGATGGAGTCTATTTCTGAATTGGTTGTCACGCGATACTATGCTCAGACGAGATCCTCTTGAGAATTTTATTGATTACCAAGTCATCTGGGAAATCCTTAAAATCCGAAAGATGGGTTGCCGACTCTGGGAACTTCTTAGAACCCTGTTCAGCAGATGAAAACCAGTAGTACATACCTATTGGGATGGGTAGACCATGGCTCCATTCATGAGACCTATAAACCTAGGGCTTGTTTTCTTTGTTGTGTGTACATATGTGTTTGCCCTTTGTTTGTGCGTTGCATACATCTCTACATTCAAGCATTCTTAGCCCTTTGGTTTCGAGGAACTCAAATGTTTGTTTCCTTTTCAAAAGATCAATAGAGCTTAGATTTTAAAAAACAAAAACTTTTTCAGTTTTTCCAAAAGAATTTTTCGCAACTCACCTTTGAGTTCCTTGAAACCATTTGGCCTGCATTAGCATCTCATTTGCATCATGTCATAGCATGTGCATTTCCTCTCTGTCTTCGTCTCATGTCGCCGTTTTCCCTTCAGAATCGTCTTTGAATCAACACTCGAACCCAAACTCTACAAAGGATGTCTAAACAATACAGTGAAATGGACAGAGTCAACAATGAATTGAGTGAGCTCCGAGGAGGAATGGGGCAGATTCTGGAAGCAATTCAAGTTATGAGGGCAAAGATGGATACACAAGCGACAGTGGTCTCCAAGATTATCACTACAACTGTAGAACCTCCCGTTACTACTGTGAACCCCACTTTGAGCATGCCTTTTAACATCATGCGTGCTCCGGCCGTCGCTTCTACTCAACAAGTTGTTCCTTTGGTTAATGAGGATTTTCAAGCTATTTCTACCTTCACTCCAGCAGCAGTGCAAGCTCAGGTGCACCCAGTTTTTCAGAACCCGCATCCGGTTTATGATTATGTCAATATGTCTGAAGGAGGAGATAATCGACATGAAAGGCTGAAAGAAAGTGTAGAGACAATTCAGAGGAAATTGAAAGCAATGGAAGAGAGCAATGTATTTAGTACTAATGCTAAGGACATGTGCTTAGTCTCAGGCTTGGTAATTCCACCCAAGTTCAAACTACCCAATTTCGACCTATACTCTGGTGCGACCTGTCCTAAGTCGCATTTGGTCATGTATTACTGACAAATGGTTGCGTTTATGGATAATGATAAGTTGATGATCCACTGCTTCCAAGATAGTTTGAAAGGAGCTGCTGCAAAGTGGTATTTGACTTTGGATCAATCTAGGATCCGATGTTTTCAAGATGTATCTGACGCTTTTGTAAAGCATTACAGATATAACATGGACCTGGCGCCCGATCGTAGACAACTACTGAGTATGTCTCAGAACGATAACGAGTCTTTTAAAGAGTATGCACAGAGATGGAGAGAATTGGCTTCACAGGTAGAGCCACCTTTATCTGAAAAAGAGTTAGCTGATTGGTTTTTCGACATGGTGAGACCAGAATTCTACGAAAGGATGATCAGTAGCGTGTCTGCTAATTTTTCCGATATTGTGGCTGTGGGGGTTAAATTAGAGCTTGGTCTGAAGAGTGGAAAAATGACCAAAAGAGCTAGTAATTTGAGCGACGACACCAAGATATCCTCCAAAAGGGAAGGAGGTACCAGTATGGTGATGACAAACAAAAAGAAGAAAAATCAGTTCTGGAAACGTCAGCAGCAGTAACAGTGTTATTCTGTTCAGCAACCTTATGTGGCCGCCATTGCGCCAACATTCAACAGCCAAGCTTCTGTTTATCAGCCGGTTCCTCAACCACCAGTGTATCAACGAGCGCCCAACGCTCCTGTTTATCACCAACGGACTCAAGTTTCCCATCAGAACATTCCAGGTAAAAGAAAGGGTGGAAGGCCTCCGATTCCTCCCATTCCTATGACGTATATAGCATTGTATCCTGCTTTGGTGTAACATGGAATAATAACTACAAGGTCATTAGGCCCACTTCCTGATCCGCTTCCACCTTCTTACAATCCCAACGCTCATTGTGCATTCCATGAAGGGGCACCAGGCCATAATTTAGAAGGTTGTTTTGCTTTGAAGCATATTGTGAAGGACTTAGTGGAGAGAAACATTTTGTCTTTCGATGGCTCCTGGCCTAATATCAAGAACAATCCTTACCCGTTCATGAGATAAGTAATGCTGTGGAGGATGTATCAAGACAAAGAGGGATTAAGTGTCTGTGATTGAGCTCCTTTTGGATTTTCTGTATTTGATTCCCTAAAGCTGGCAATCTTTTGGCTTTTTTAGCAATTTTATTGTATTTCCTTTGCACTTTGAATTTGCGTTTGCTTATAAGCTTTGTTGTATTTTCAAATTGGCAAGGTTAATGAAATGTTTGTGCATCTTTTGGATTAAGTCCATTCGTTTCACTCATCTACTTTTATGCTCATACAAAAAAAATATATATATATATATCTTCATCTTATTTCTTTCCATTTATCAAACTTATTGTTAAGCAAAGGTTGAGGAGGATGATGAAAACCTCATATTCATAATTGTTGTGGTATGTTGCCGATTAAACCCTGCCAATAATATAAGGCATTGTTTCAATTCCCAAACACTGGAGAAATAAGGAAGATAATCCCTTGATTACCCTTCGAGCCTAGAAGTAGGAGTTTTGCTTTCTTACACAAAAAACCCTTAAATCTCAACCTTGGGGTAGGGTAGTTCTCAGTTTAACTTGGTTATGCAATCGAATGTAAGCGCTTCATGCAAGACACCAGTCAACGCTATCATCAATTAATTCCTAGTCTATAGGAACGTAAATGTGTAGCTTGAGTTAACTGAGTGTAGGATTGAAGTTCATCACGAAGATTGGGTGGGACAAATAACTTTGAGCCTTTATCCTTTGTTTCATAAACCGTGAACCAGGCCACGTTACAATCCTTAAAAGACCTAATTGAGGTAAGGTTGTTTTGAAATCATACTACAACAAGGTTGATTAACCTGACTCCTAATAATATTTGTTATTTACGTGTGTTGATCACTTCATCTGTCATTCCATAAATGACTAGATCCATTTTGTTCCACCGTGTGTATTTTCATCAATAAATTTTGTTTTCAAAAAGCTTGCATGAATTTTGCATGAAATTGCCAATTTTAAAGGAACAATAGTTGTTTGCAAGACAACTCAATATCAAAGAAATTCCAACAAATACAGCCAGCTAGGGGATTCAACTTGATAGAGAAAGCTCAGTCAAGGGCAACCAAGCGTAAGGATTTGCCAATCTATTGAATCAGGGGCATAACTCTTTAAGTTCAGAACATTGGGGCGAGTTTTCCTGAGATCATCTTATGACAAGTGTGGACTCCAGTGACCCATCAGCAGGGGCAAGTTTTGTTCCCCAGTCGTTTCTACTACACTTTGAGTATTACGAATACAGTGGAACAGAGGCGGTTATGTCAAATACATGAATCTTTTCAAAAGTTTGAGGATATTGAAGCACCCGGTATGCCAATTCTTCGGTGAGGTCCTTTTGATGACTTACCCTCACATACCAGTTAATCAGAGGCAGTCCAGTCGAGATTCGATAAATATCTAAAAGTCAACGACATCTTCACAGATCAACCAAGCTGACTGGGGCAAGTTTGTTCCCCAAATCGTCAGACAATTAGTCTGAAGCAAGTTCAAGGACCTTGTATCACGAATACAGTTAATCTGGGGCAGTTACGCCGAGATCTCTCCAAGAGTTTAAAGATATTGAAATACCTTGTATGCCAATTCTTCTATAAAATCCTCTTGTTATCGTCTTCTGACAAACCATATAGCCTGGGGCAGATAAGATTTGAAGACGATCATTACGCCAGTAGGATGCAGAATCACTTTGTTCTTGTGATATCCTCTGCTAACTCCCCGATAAGCTGTTACTTCAGCTAATCTTGATAATTCTCCATGGATTCTCCTCCAACAAAGAAATCAAGCTCATGATGGCGATCCTCGTGATGTTATACCTCAAGTGGAATACTCTTTTCACCAGTGAAGTTGTTGATTCTTCTTCTTCATCCCCAGTATTGGTCCAATCTGTTGAGTTCGGCTGGGTATCCTTTATCGAGACGTTTATTTCATCTTTAGTCTCGTTTCTTCTTGTCTGTTTCATAAGCATAAGCATGGCATAAGCACTCATATGCATAAGCATTTTAGCATTTCTGCTCCCTTTTCTGGTGTTTACCTGTTTTGGTTCACTTTGGCGTTTATCTCCCCAAGTGACTGGGTTTGTCTATTCTCTCCAATAGAAAGTCAGCCCTAGGCATAAAGTGCCCATCTTTTCTGAATTCCCCACAGAGTTCAATCCTCATGGATGATGGTTGGTTCAGTTATCTTTTCCTTTTGGATAAGATAAATCCCCATTTGAGTTCTTTCCTCAATTGGAGTCTTGTTTGACCGTTTCTTTCTAGCTTGTTCCTAGATTGAACTTTGGTCCCTGGCAGGTGTGGTTTTTAACCTATCTTTGAACGTGCATTTATTTTGCACTATTTCTCGCAAGAAGAATCTTTTACAAGATCCTCATTAAAGACAAAATTATTTCTCCAACAGTGTTGTGATATCAATATATCTTTGAAGCAGCAATCTCTTGAAGAAGCTTGGCAGTCTCTTATAAGCAGCTTATCTATCTCTGGTACTATTCAACCTTTTCGCAACCATGATTGGTATTCCCCAGGAAGCCTTATCTTCAATGATGCAACCCGATACTAACCTATCAGATAATATACCTTTATTGGGGCCCATCTTTGGTTCTATCTCCAATGAGATTCTTCTTTTTCTAAAGTGCCAACCGGTCATACTTGAACTTGTTGGTCCATCACTTAGGATGTGTTTCTCCCAGTGAAGACCGTCCCTCCGGTCCAACCTTCATTGAGGATTTTTATTTCTAGAATGTCATCTAGTCATGTTTTAGCCTTGATGATCAATCATTCTAGATACCTTTATTGGGGCCCATCTTTGGTTCTATCTCCAATGAGGTTATTTTTATTTCTAAAGTGCCAACCGGTCATTCGTGAACCTGTTGTTCCATCACTTTGGATGTATTCTCCCAGTGAAGACCGTTTCTCCGGTTCAACCTTCATTGCGGATCCTTTCTAGAATGTCATCTAGTCATGTTTAGACTTGATGATCAATCATTCTAGATACCTTTATTTGAGCCCATCTCTTGGTTCTACCTCCAATAAGGTCCTCTTTTCTTCTAAAGTGCTAACCGGTCATTCGTGAACCTGTTGTTCTATCACTTTGGATGTATTCTCCCAGTGAAGACTGTCCCTTCGGTTCAACCTTCATTGCGGATCCTTTCTAAAATGTCATCTAGTCATGTTTAGACTTGATGATCAATCATTCTAGATACCTTTATTGGAGCCCATCTCTTGGTTCTACCTCCAATAAGGTCCTCTTTTCTTCTAAAGTGCCAACCGGTCATTCGTGAACCTGTTGTTCCATCACTTTGGATGTATTCTCCCAGTGAAGACCGTCTCTCCGGTTCAACCTTCATTGCGGATCCTTTCTAGAATGTCATCTAGTCATGTTTAGACTTGATGATCAATCATTCTAGATACCTTTATTGGAACCCATCTTTTGGTTCTACTTCCAATAAGGTTACCTTCTAGCTCATACCGGTTTTCCTTATAAAGCAGATTACTGGTTATCTCAACTAACTCATATGAGTACCAGAGTTCTTTCTTGAATCATTAACCTTATTCACAACTAAAGTTCTTTGATTGATCATCATCTGGAGCGCAGAGCTCGTCTCTGTCTTTTCTGGCTTTTCTTGAAGATCCCGTTTGAACTCTTCAGTATAAGAAATCCCCGAAAATCTCTTCTTCGGGTGTCTATCCTTTTGATTCAAACTGATCTCCAGTGGAGATCATGTCTTCTTTCTAGTTTCATGCCCAGTAAGATTGTGTTCTTTTCCCCAGTGTTGTCCGGTCATATTTGAACCTGTCGTCCACCTCCTTGGATCTTTCCCCAGTGGAGAACCCCTTTTGTTTTCTATCCCCGGTGTTTCCTCGGAGTCTCCCCAGTGAGTCTCTTTTGTTGGTTAGCCTGCATCCCCAAGGAGTCTCTTCCTCGTGGATACTAACCTTCTTTGCTTCCCCAGTGAAGCTTTCCTCTGTGTTTGGTAGCTTTTTGTTCTTTGGTGTCCTGTTTTGTCTGCATTTTTGCATCTTTCATGACATCATATCATCATATTAGTAGCATTGCATGTCTTTGCATCTAAGGGCAAAATTTTCGGTTTGCTATATTTAAATACCTTTCACTTGATGTCCCGAGGATCTTCGTTCCTCGTGCCATCCGGCGAAGATATTTAAATAGGGGCAACTGTTGTACCCCAAATTTTTCCCTTAGATACGTTGATCTCTTGCATGTCATATTAGGCCAATCATATTGCACAGCTAACCCTTTTATCAGGTCTTGTTTGTGTTTGTTTCTTTTTTTTTCAGGTATTATCTTAAGGAGATTCAAGAGGAGTTTAATTAAGATCTTGGATGGAGCATTGAATCAAGCAAGTCTCTCATTTCAAAAGAGATATCTCTATAACCCTCTTCATAATCCTTTCCATAACCAAATATCTAACCAAAATTCTACCCTCAATTGTCACCTTTAATGCCAAACCAATTTCAATAATCATTTCTTAACCATTTTTCTCATCAAATTATCCAAAATCTATTCATTTATCCATTTTTTAATCCATAAATATCTATTTCTATGATCCATATTTCTAAACCACTTCATATCCAAAAATCCATTTTCCATTATCAATGCAAGTATCCAATTCCATACAATTTTATCTTTTAGAGCCATATTTAAGATCTTTTCTTTTTTAATTCAAATATCCATTAAAACCATAATTTTTATCCAATTTTCTTTTTATCCATATTCATAAAAAATCCACTTCTTTCTTTCAAATCCATTTCCAAATCCAAATTGCATCTTATCCATTTACTCACTATTAGCCAATTTCTATTCAAGTGCATTTTATCCATTCTTCTTTTTAATTATCCAAAATCTATTTATCCATATCCATTTCTCTTAACCCATTTTTAAATCTTTTTTTTTCAATTATCCATTTAAATCTTTTTTGTTTATCCAATTAAATCAATTTGTCTATTCCAAATGTTATCCCATTTTCTAAATCCACATTTCCAATTATCCATAATTATCCCTATTTTAACATTATCCTTTTTTTTATCTATTTTAATATCCAAACAAAATTTCCTTCAAATAGAAAAACCAAATTCATTTCATTTGCCATTTCAATTCAGATTACCAATCGTAAGCCCATTTCTTGTTTTTTTGCAAGGCCCATTATATACAATTCAAATAATAAAAATACAAGGTTTGTTGTGACAAGTTGTTGTCACCGTACAAAAACCTCTGCTCCACATGACAACCCAATGCCAAAGCTTCAAAACTTTGCTACCATGCCTGCTAGCGACATTGACTTATCGTAACGACAGCCTGCAACACGACTGAAGCAATAACGGACAGATGGGGGGGAAGAGAGTTTTCAAAAGGTCCAACACCCTTCAAATAGCCGCGGCTTCAACCCAGAAAAGAAACCGAAAACTACCAAACAAAGAAAGCCAACTCACCAAAACAACAAACCCACTGAATGCCTTGAAGAAAAGGCTTGTAAGCGCACACATACAACCTTCGATAACCTATAACACAACTCTCAACACCCATCTCCATTACCTCACAAACCGATTCAAATCACAACAATAAACCATCTTCAAACACTAACCTGCAACAACTCATAAAAACCATCTACTACAAACCTGCGAAACCCAGATTCAAACAAAACCTCTCACAAAACAGACCTGCAAAAAAAATCACTCAATCTTCTCCTCAAAACATCAACCACAACCTTCGACCCCTGTTTCAAATCATCAGCAACCTCCTCAAACCTTCTTAAAACCAAAATCCAAAATCTGCAAATCAAACAAATCGAGATTTCAGAGACACATAAAGAAGAAGAAGATCAAGTAAGAAATCCAAAACCCACAAACGAATCTAAGTTTGAAGCCGATGTCAAAACCGAGAGAGAAAGAGAGAGAGAGAGGTCGAAACGTTGAGGGTGACGCGAGGAAAGGTCGGAACAAGCTTTTGCATTGATCTGTTGATTTGCCTTGTTTCATGAATTTGTTGTTTACCATGCCAATGTTTTGGATTTTTTGCTCTCTGGCTTTAATTTGTTGTTGGAACCATGTTTTAACTTTTCTCTTAGTGAAACACGTTCTTTGTTTTTTTTATATAAGCCTGATGATGGTGGTAAACTGAAGGTTGGTAGTGTTGCTGACCATGCGTTTCTTGATGACCCATATGTGTTTTCACTTCAACGTGTTCCACTTTGGGCTTTAAGGCCCACGCGTTTTTGATGACCCACCCACTCTTTTGTTTCATTACTATCTCATGGGATGATGGGCTTAGTTTTAAGCCTGGATGATTCCCACTTTTTATTTCCTTCCATTTATGTCCATTCTTTTCTCCTTTTTGTTGTTCTTTAATCTTGTTTTTCCTTTTATTTTCTTTTAAAGAAAATCAATGTTTAATAAATCATTTCGTTTTTAACAAACTGTATCTTTTATTTGAGTTTAGTTTTACCCCATTTTCATTTCTATTTTTTTGGTCAATGAAAAGTTAAAAATCTAAGATTATCGATTTGTCGATTAAATCTTGATTTAAACGAGACCAACTTGATTTTTATTCCAATTCTATTTTGGTCGATGAAAGTTAAAAATCTAAGATTATCGATTTGTCGATTAAATCTTGATTTAAACGAGACCAACTTGATTTTTATTCCGATTCTATTTTGGTCGATGAAAGTTAAAAATCTAAGATTATCGATTTGTCGATTAAATCTTGATTTAGACGAGACCAATTTTATTTTCGTTCCGATTCTATTTTGGTCGATGAAAGTCAAAAATCCAAGGTTATCGATTTATCGATTAAATCTTGATTTAGACGAGACTAGTGCTATTTTCATTCCGATTCTATTTTGGTCGATGAAAGTCAAATGTCAAGATTATCGATTTACCGATTTAAATCTTGATTAAGACGAGATCAACCTTATTTTTATTTCATAATTTTTATTTAGCCGATGACGTTACACAAATCTTGACTTTGATCATTTCAAGTCAATAAAGTCTTGATAAATGTGAGGCCACTTTTTATTTATTTTTGTTGGTCAATGAAAGTCAAAAATATAAGATTATCGATTTCTCGATTAAATCTTGATTTAGACGAGACCGGTTTTATTTTTCATTTCGATTCCACTTTCTTTATTTTGGTCGATGACATAACAAACTTCATGGTTTGGTTGACTTCATTGAATTGACAAAACTTTGATCAATACGAGACCACTTTCTCTTTATTTCAATTTTATTCACCTATTTAGTCGATGAAAGTCAAGAATCATTGATTATCGATTTCTCGATTAAATCATGATTAAGACGAGACTATTTCTATTTTCATCTCATTATCTTGTTCATGTCTTTTACATCATCATACTTGAATTATTAACTTGTTATTTCTTAGTAATTTTACATCTGTTATCCTTCCCCCATTCCAAAGGGAGACCTTCTTAAATTGACTCTTGAAGTCACTAAACAACCATTCTCACCTTATCCTTCTAGGTTCACCCTTATTTCTTGGCTATCATGAGCCAATGAAATCATAACTTAGAAGTAGGTTGGAGTTCTTAAACTCCATGTGATTCTCCTCATCATGAGAACTCACTTTCCCCTATAACGTAGATTTAGAGAGTTATCGTGAACTCTAGAATGAGCTCATACTCATTTCCCCTTGGAACTTTGGCCATAGTCAATGGTCCCTCTTCCTTCACCCTTAGATCGGTGAACTACGGATACTCTGATTCCACTCCCGTAAGGATACGTAGGCGCAAAGTGCGATGCTTTGTCGAGTATACTTAGAAACTAACCCCTAGGGTTTCAACCTTTAGCATAGAATCTTTAGCAAGCAAACATAATACAACATAAACATTAGCAAGAGGTTCCTGTAGAGTACTACAGACGTTTAGGATGCTAATACCTTCCCTAGGCATAACCAACCCCCGAACCTTAGATCTCCCCCCTTTAGGTTTTCTCGATCTTGAACCTTTCCTTTGGATAAATCAAAGTTGGTTGTGAATTCAAAGAAATGCGATGCAAGTTAATTAATAGCTTGTTCTCCGATTCTCACCGCAACAATTAGTCATGCCAATATACAGAATCAAGGTGATTTTCATTATATCAATCATAACTAAACTCATCAATGATCACCGATAGTTACACAACTAAATGACATAGATCCATCATGAAATGTGTAGCATGAAAATCACATGAAGTTGGTCTTTATATGTCGATTTTCAACTGGTCCTACTTTACTGTAGTGAGATCATTCAATAACTTTATTGCATAAAATGTAAAATACTGAATATCAAACTTTATTAATTTGAAAATATCCAAAATCATAGTATGCATACATAATACCAAACACAGAACATAAAATTCATAATCGACTAACTCCCACTAAACCAAATACTCCTCTAATGATAAAACACCCATGCGAGCAGTGTGCTCATGAAAGACCTTGGGGGGAAGACCTTTTGTAACACGGTCTGCTATCATGGAGTTTGTCCTTAAGTGTTCTATGGAAATCTGTCCACTTTGTACCCTTTCCTTAACAACTAGGAACTTGATGTCAATATGTTTTGACTTAGTCGAGCTCCTATTATTGTTGAAATACAGGACATCTAATTTGTTGTCACGGTATAACTTAAGTGGCCTTTCAATTCCTTCCACAATTCGTAGCCCAGTGACAAGATTCCTTAGCCAAATCCCATGGTTGGATGCCTCATAACATGCTATAAACTCTGTTCCATGGTGGATGAAGCCGTAAGAGTTTGCTTAGCACTACGCCAAGAAACTGCACCACCAGCCAACATGTAAATATAGCATGAAGTGGATCTTTTACTATATTGGCATCCAGCAAAATCTGAGTCAGAGTATCCAGTGATCTCTAACTGGTCTGACCTCCTATATGTGAGCATATAGTCTTTTGTTCTCTTTAAATACCTCATAACCTTTTTGGCTGTTTTCCAATGATCCATTCCTAGATTGCTCAAATATCTTCCTAACATCCCAACTATGAACGCAATATTCGGATGCGTGCACACTTGGGCATACATCAGACTCCCTACTGCTGTCGCATAAGGAATTTTTTTTGCATTTCTTGAATTTCTAAGTTTCCTTTTGGGCATTGACTGAGACTGAATTTGTCTCCCTTAGCAATTGGAGTATCTCTTGATTTACATTCTAGCATGCCAAACCTTTTAAGTACCTTTTCGATATAGCTCCTTTGTGATAATCCTAGAATACCACGAGATCGGTCTCTATGTATCTGAATTCCTAATGCAAAGGAGGCATCACCAAGATCTTTCATTTCAAAATTTATTGATAGAAATTTCATAGTTTTGTGCATCATTCCTATATCATTTGTGGCAAGCAGTATGTCATCTACATGCAAAACCAAGAAAATGTACTTGCTCCCACTGAATTTGTGATACACACAATCGTCAACAACATTCACCTTAAAACCAAATGGGAGAATTACTTCGTGAAACTTGTGATACCACTGACGAGACACCTGCTTTAGTCCATAAATGGATTTTGTCAATTTGCAAACCATATTCTTTGAGTTTCCTGACATAAAGTTTTCTGGTTGCATCATATAGATTGTTTCATCAACATTTCCATTGAGGAAAATTGTCTTGACATCCATTTGATGGAGTTCCAAATCATAATGTGCAATAAGAGCCATGATTATCCTAAAAGAGTCTTTTGATGAAACGGAGAGAAAGACTCTTTAAAGTCAATCCATTCCTTTTGAGTATAGCCCTTACCCACAAGACGAGCCTTATACCTCTCCATATTACCGTTAGAATCCCGTTTGGTCTTAAAAATCCATTTGCAACCATTGGGTTGCACACCTTCTGGTAATGAGATAAGTTCCCAAACTTTATTGTCTTGCATGGACATATACTCGTCCTTCAATTTTTCAATCCTCTTTTCCGAGTTGGAATTCTACATGGCTTGACGGAAGTTGATTGGATCATCTTCCAGCATACTATTATTTTCCTCATGTTCTTGGAGAAAGAGCATGTAATCATTCGGAATAACATTTCTCCTTTCTCTAGTGGATCTCCACAAAGGTATTGGTTCTTGTAACACTTGTTCTTGAGGATTTTGAGTTTGTTCTTCATGAATTACCAAATCATATTGAGTTTGAGGAATTGCAACAATGTCTTGTGTAGGTTCCGTACTTGCTTGATTAAAAGCAACTATATGAATCGGTTCTGGAATTGTTACCGATTCTTCCTCTAAGACAAAGTCTCTAACCTTATTCTTCCTCCCAAACTCAATATCCTCAAAGAATGTGGTTGTTCCCGTCTCAAAAATTGAATTTAATTTGGGATCATAAAATTTGTAACCCCTAAATCTTTCAGAATAACCAATAAAGTAGTTGCTCAGTGTTCGGGAGTTCAATTTGTTTTCATTTGGCCTATAAGGCCTTGCCTCAGCTGGACATCCCCACACATGAAAATTTTGAGACTATGCTTTCGCCCGGTCCAAAGCTCATAAGGTGTTTTGGCAGCTGCTTTTGTTGGTACTCTATTTAGAATATAAGCTGCAGTCTTTAGTGTCTCTCCCCAGAGTGACTTTGGCAAGGTAGATGACAAATCATACTCCTTACCATATCTTTAAGAGTCCGATTTCGTCTTTCAACAACACCGTTCATGCTAGGAAATCCTGGCATGGTGTACTGTGGGACAATTCCACATTCCTCTAGGTATTTAGAAAAAGGCCCTTGACGTTGTTCACCTGAACCGTCATATCTACCGTAATATTCACCGCCACGGTCAGATTTGACTTAATTCTTTTGTCAAGTTGATTCTCAACTTCAGCCTTAAACAATTTTAACACGTCCAATGTCTGAGACTTTTCAGGTATAAGAAATATGTATGCATATCTAGAATAATCATCTATGAATGATATAAAATATTGTTGACCATTCCAAGAAGGTGTCAGAAATGGTCCACAAATGTCTGTATGTATCAATTCTAAGACATCCATAGCTCTATATGCACCGAATTTCTTTGTTTTGGTCTGTTTTCCTTTAACGCGTTCAACACAAACATCAAAGTTTGTGAAGTCAATGGAATCCAAAATTCCATCTGACACTGCTCAACTCTATTTTTAGAGATGTAACCTAGGCGTTTGTGCCATAATGCTCCTGAATTGTTATCCTCAATTTTACGCTTAGTACCACGTGATTCCACAATCAAGGATTCACCATAGGTAGCTATTGTGTCAAGTAAATATAGATTATCATGACCCATAAGTGAACTTGTCCCAACAATATTTGAATTGAAAGATAGCTTGAACATATTGTTTCCAAATGAATAAAAATAACCTGATTTGTCCAAATAAGAAACCAAAATCAAATTCCATCTAAATGACAGAACCACAAAAGTTTCTTTCAAATCCAAATAAAATTCGGCACACATTAATAATCTAAAATGACCTATAGCTTCCACCTCCACCGACTTGCCATCTCCAACATAGATGTATCTTTCAACATCATTTGGCTTTCGGTAGTTCAGCCAACCCCTCATCGAAACACTGATGTTAGTAGTTGCACCAGAGTCTAACCACCATGTGTTTCCAGGTAATAAAGCTAAATTGACCTCAAAACAAACCAAACCATGACTCGTGCGATTGGAGCGATCCCACTTCTCATAATCTTTCCTCTGTTCAGAGGTACCAAATTCCATAGGAGAAGGAGGTTGCCTCATCCTTAATGTAAGGTCAAGATCCATGCAGCCAAGAAAAATTTCCATGTTCTCATTCCAATCCTTAAAATCTATCCCATTCAGAACGTGAACCTTATTCATATTAGCATATATTGAAACAATTGTAGCTGAAAAAGAACAAAAAGCAAACATTTTAAATATACTCACATAAATAAAAACTGAATCATCAATGTTGTTCAAATAAAGGCATAACCCATCTCAAGATACCCAGTGCACCACCAATATTAAGTCTTTGGACAATAATATTGACTGCGAGTGGCGCTCTTGTCGTAACGATCAAACATTGATAATAAAAACATGTCAAATAATAAACCCTCTTTGGATTGATTTATTATTCACACGTAGGACCTCATAATTATCACATGTTTACCATCACAAGCGCGTATGAAAATCGGCCAACCACCAATTGTCCTTTCGGTCAATTGATACTCGCATGGACAAACATACACTCAAACCATAAAAATATTTAACATTTTTCATAAGCAATTGTTATAAAAAAGGTCACTTTGGCGACTTTTTCATTTCAACTACTTACCTAGAAAATCTTAAATTACTATATAAAAATACATTTCGTAGCCAAATTTGAACAAAATTGAACCAAAGCAAAATTGAAATTAAATCCAAATCAAAAACACCAATGCATTTTATTGTACTGTTACGACATTATACTAAGTTTAATTTCAAAATATAAAATCACATATATTATTTATAATAAATAATAAATAATATTAAAAAAACATATAATTCTTTTAAACCCAAAAAATTTATAATGCAGTTATTAACAAGAAAATTGATCCTTATTTTTATCCTTATACACCGCATAGAAAGACTCTGAGAAAAATTCAACAAAAATATGAACAGTTTCATTACGAACTGAAGATGGAACCATATCGTCAGTTTTATTACCTTTAGCTACATAAATGTTGGTTGTTAGGTACAACAACTCTAAATATAGCATTATCCTTTGATATGCATCTAAGTGCAATTTACATAGGAAATATAAATTTGATAAAAAATATAATATTTAATAATGGTTAAAATATAAACAGAAGAAAACAGAGAGATAGGGATGAATCTAGTCGTCCATCAGAATGACTATTATTTGGAGATTATAATTGACAAAGAGTATTCTAGTCAAAACCAACAAAAGATACTATTATAATAATAACAAAAGAGTGTAAGAGAAAAAAAGTTTCCGTATAAGAGCAAATAAAATTGACGATAAATTCAACCTGTCATTTAATTTCATATTCAAGATTTTGAGTACAAAAATTTTGTAAGATCAAAATGGATCTCAATTTTAGAACCCTAATAAAAAAACCTCATAAACATAACATATATTGATTTATACAATTGGAAGATCAAAGGATCCTAAATAACCCAAAAACAAATTGAATCAGATATGGGTGGCTGTGATACCACTTGTTAGATCCGTTCACAACCTTATGATTTATGCCGATATAGAAATCAAGAACAGAACTCTAAAATAATTCCTATAAGTCGATATAGCATTAACTTGTATCCTTTAAACCCTTATCCGAATACAATTATGAGAATGAAGGCGGAAGCGTACCTAATTTTACCATTGAAATTGTTGAAGGTTCCGGGTATGTGATCTTCCGATTTGTAGAGTTCCTTAGGGTTCCTTGATTCTCCTCTGATGAAGGGTTGTGATAAGAGCAGAAGGGGCAGCATGATGAATTTGGCAGGAGAGGATCCGGGTCCTTAAGTCTTGACTAATTAAAATAATGACACTAACACCTTAAATGTTACATTTGTGACCCAAAATTCTAACAATTAGTGATGCTTTGACAGATGATGATTGACTTCTTTCTATGCAAGAGAACCCAATCAATTTAAAAGGAATGGCGTATGGGATTTAGTCTAACTTCCTAAAAACAAAATAATCATAGGCATTAAGTGGGTGTTTCGGAACAGACTAGATGATAACAATATAATTACTAGAAATAAGGCTAGACTAGTGGCAAAAATCTATAATCAAGCCGAAGGGATAGACTGTGAGGAGACCTATGCTCACGTAGCTCGTCTTGAGGCTATCAGACTAATCTTCGCATTCACTTATTACATTAATTTCAAGCTATAACAGATGGACGTTAAGGTCATTTTTTTTAATGGATTTATAAATGAAGAGGTATACGTTTCTTAACCTCTAGGTTTTGAGGATCAAGATAATCCCTACCACGTTTTAAAACTTAAGAGAGCCCTTAATGGCCTAAAACAAACTCATATAGCTTGATATGAGGGTCTTAGTGGTTTCTTACTAGGGAAGGGATTTAGTTGTGGAATTGTAGACACCACCTTATTTATAAAAAGTAAAGGAAAACATGTTTTATTGGTTTAGATATATGTAGATGACATTATTTTTTGAGCTACTAATGAATCTCTATGTAGGGAGTTTTCTAACACTATGCAAGGTGAATTTGAAATGTCATTGATGAGTGAACTTACATATTTCTAGGGACTCCAAATAAAGCAAATTAATAAGGGAACTTTTATCAATTAGACTAAATATTTCTTGAAAATTTTAAAGAGCTATGAACTGTAGATTGCAAAACTAATATTTAGACTAATGACCTCAGATTTGCTGATTAATGAAGATGAATCGGGAAAGGAGTTTAAAATTATTAAATACCGATGTATGATTAGATCCTTGCTCTATTTAACTTTAAGTAGACTTGATATTATGTTTAGTGTTTGCTTGCGTGCTAGGTTTCAAGTTTCCTCTTGAGAATCACATTTTAATATCATTAAACGTATTTTAAGGTATCTAAACGGTACTGCAAACCATGGCCTTTGGTTCCCTAAGGGAATTAACTGTAGTTTGGTAGGCTTTTCTAATTCTAATTTTGCAGGGTGAAAATCAGATTGGAAAAGTACTAGTGGAACATGTCACATTTTTAGAAATTATTTGATCTCATGGCATAGCAAGAAGCAACACCGTGTTGTACTTTCTACCAACGAGGCCGAATACGTAGCCACTGGTAATTGTTATGCACAAGTCCTTTGGCTAAAACAACAATTATTAGATTGTGACTTAAAACTAGGGTACGTTCCAATCAAATGTGGGATCACTAGCGCTTTAAGTTTAACCAAAAATATTGTGTTACATTCGCGCACTAAACATATAGAGATTAAGCATCATTTTCTTCGTGATAATGTGGAAAAAGATCATGTAATTTTTGAATATTTGGACACTAAAAATCAGCTTGATGATATTTTTACAATATCGTTGTCTGCGAAACCGTTCCATAAGATTCGAAGAAAATTAGGAATTCTTGATCCCTCTTGCTTTGAATGAGCAATGATCAATTTTTTATTTGCTACATAATTTGTGGTTTTATTAATTGTGTATCATGTAGAAACTTTTTCATAATCAATATCATATGTTATGATCTCTTTAATACTTTTCCCTTTCTTTGCTTTATGTCTGATCAATTTATATGTTTGTGTAGCTTGTCATATGTTTGCTTTTTTTTTTCTTCTATTAAATTTCATGTGATGCATGTTAAGTGTTCTTCTTCGCATTTAATCTCTCTTTAAATGCAAACGTATTTATTGGTTCTTATGTTTAATTGGCTTTACTGTTCAAGAAATTGACATGTAAATTTCTATTTAACTTCTGAATATTCTCTATTTTTGAAAGATTTTTGTTGTGCTACCGCTTAATTGGCTTAGCAATTGGCATATAAGTATTTTCTTAGTAATTGATTGCACGTGATTCTGCAGCCTGTCTCTTTATTAAATCTTGTGTATGATACACTTTCTGCTTTTGTTTCTAAAACTGATTGAGATATTTTTTTTCCTTGTGCTATTTGCTTATTGATTATCATTATGAGTTATTATTGTATGTGTATCCTTATATGTTGGTTGTGTGTTAATCTTGCATGATTCCATTGTTTCTTATTTTTTGTTCTTCTCTCCTTTTTTATTTTGTCAAATGGGGGGGGGGGGGGGGAGGTTTTTAACTTGAAATATGAATTTGATTGTGCAATGAGTGTTCAATTTAGAGGAAGCATAGCTCCATGGACCACTTAAATTAACCAGTCTTGCCAAGCATAAAAAAAGGGAGAGACTATAATTACCTTAAGCGCATTATCGATTATTTCATTGTTTTGATGATTTGCCTATTATGGTATAACATAATTTTGAGTTTCCATATTGAATTTCTCATCACACATATGAAAACATAGGTTTTCCATGCATTTTTGAAGTGTTGATCAAATTCAACTCTTTTGACTCGATTCAAAGGTTGTATGACTCAATTTAATGAACCAAAACCATTTGAATCAATTCAAATTCTTTGTGACTCGATACATTTATGTTTGGGACGTTGACTCAAACCAAATAAGGTTTAAATCGATTCACAAAAGTGTCTCTAAACTCATTTTTGTGCCTCACCTCATGGACATATAAATAAATTTTTCCTTCTAAAATTTTATTATATGATCAAATTTTCAGTGAGAAAAATGCTTTAAAAATTCATCTTCATCTCTTTCAAATCATCATCTTCATTTTGTTCATGGAAAATCAGCATATTGGTTGTGAGGAAATTTGATTTTGAAGTAATTCAAGGAAGTTAAGATCTTTGAAGGAAAAATAGAAGGTGCTCATTTCCATTGTTGTAGAGATTTTGTGTGTGTGGATTTATCAACTTGTTGAAGAGAAGGATTCAAGGCTTGAAATTCGAGATTGAGTGAAGATCAACGAATTATCAAGATTAAAGTTCATCAAAGGTTAAAGATCAAGGGTCTAGGTGAAGATCAAGGATAATAATAATGGTAACTAGTTGCAGACAAATTCAATCAAGAACTAAGGAATAAGATAGATTTGATTGTGATCATTTATCTTTATGTGTCACTAAATTGTTGTACCAATTAGGTCAAACTTAGTTCACATAAGCACCAAACATTTATGAACCAAAACATGAAGACAAATGACCTATAATCTAACATGGATGACCTATAATATCATGGATGGCCTATAAAATGATCACACAAGACCTAATGCAATGGCACAAGTGCCTCCTAATCAAACAAGATTGAAAAGTTGAGAGAACATTCATAAAGTGACTTATAATCATCAACAAGGAAAAAATAGAAAAAGACTTGGAAAAAATATGAAATTAAATCACCAAGCACCTAAGTCAGAACCTAAACATGTATCAAAAGCTCACACAAAGATTCAAAAGAAAATAGTTCAAACCAATCCACAAAGTCATATTGAAACAAACCAAAAGAATGTACAAAGATGAAGATCAAAAGGCATGATAAAATGACTTTAAAAATATGAGAAAAAATTTTTTAGATGACTTAAGATGTTTCCTAAACATGAAAAAAAGATTGAATGCAAAATAGTTTTGGAGCCATGCAAAACAATTATCTAAAGTTGAGGTATCAAAGAAGAAACACTTTGAAAAAAGAAATAAAAGAAAATTCACAAAATATGATCAAATATTCACAAAATCATAAATAAAAAAATATAAAAAATCATTTTAATGTCTAAACATGGTTCATGAATTTTTGTAGAATTTTTAGATGCATTTTGGTATTTTTAAATGAATAAAATGAAACAAGTATAAAAAAAGAAAATAAAATGTAAAGAAAATAGTCAGGGGGTGTGGCGAAAGTAAAATGATAGTTTAAAAATGATTGGGCTCAAAATATAGGTGTGCAGATAGAAATTAGAGTCCAGGTCCAAAGGCGTGTGTGTGCATGGAATTATGGTGGAGTTCAGTCAAAAGTTTGACTCAATCACAGCCACATGATGCAGTAAATCAAAATCAAACATCAAAGTAATCAGATCCAATGAATCACAATGCACGACCACCACAATTATCACGCACGCACACACATGCAACCAGTCAAATTCAATAATTCAGAGAGAGAGAGTCACGTGAGGAGCATGATGCTCATTAATGTGCTGGCAACACATCATGCGTTATATTGAAATGATCTAACGGCTGTGTTTTAAAATTACCAAAACCCTAGAAGAAACCCTCACCGGCCGGAGAAGGACCTCTGGTCATCTTCTCCGGCCACCTCCGGCAACTGTAAATGTTCACATGTTCCAGAAATCAACGAAATGCATATCAAAATGAAGCTAAGCTCATGCACATCACGAATCTTGCAGTGAAATTCACACCTCATGCATGTACAGAGAGAATCGAGCACAAACATTTTGCCCTAGCATTTGAATCTAAGCACTTAAGGTGCCTATCACTAGCCAGATTAGTCACATTGCTTCTATTAAGCTATAATCAACATAAAACAAGCTAAAAAATAATGAAATCGCGCAAGAAAAATTGAAGAAGTTCAAACCTGGATTGAAGCTTCTTGATGATTGTTGAGAAAACCAGAGGTGTAGGCTTGTTCTTGAGCTTCCAAGGAGCAAAATAAATGCTATGGAGCTTTGAATCTTGATGAAAACAGAATGAAATTCGAATTGAAATGAAGCTACACTTGAGGAGATTGATCCTGATTCTTCTTTGTTCTTGATCAGAGAGTTACAATGATGAACAATGGATGAAGATGATAATGAAATCGTGCAGAGAGAGAGAGAATTCAGAGAGAGTTTTCAGAGAGTGAGGTTTGTGAAATGTGAAAAATGAGAGTGTTCCTTACAAAGTTAGTTAGGGAATGGCTTATATATATGTGATTAACTTGTTAACCATTATAGTTAACAGTTAAAAGTTGAGTTAGGTTAACTGTGGTGTGAGTAGCAAGAATGAGTGGTGTGCTAAGCAATTTGAAGTAGAGGGAAAGAAGCATCGTGTGTTGTGTTGTTTATGATGGATGATGAAACAAAGATGATGATGGTGATGCCATGTATGTGAAACTGTTACTTGGTGACTTGTAGAATAAGTTGGTCTTTGAAAACTTTCTACATCCATGCATGGAGCCATGCATATGCATAAGTATGTAAGAGATTTTTGTGCTCAAATGAGGAAAAGGATGAGTGGTAAGATGCTTATGCGCGTGGTCATGTGATCCAAGGAACAAAAATTAAACAAAACTTATATACTGGGCAGCCAAAATGCAATGAAAAGGATGATGTTCATAGATGAAATTCTCTCAATGTAGTGCATGAAATTGAATGTTTTTGGTGGCTATGAATCAAGGACATGTAATGGAACAAGTTTGATGTTAGAATCAAAGTGAATGGAAGCTTGGAAAGTGATGGAAGCATGACTGACTCCATGGGCGTGGCAAGTTACCTGTAGGCCTCGTCATTGACCTATGGAATTTTCAGTGTGAGACCACCATATTTGGACCATCATAACTCCTCCTACATTGCTCATCTCAAAAAGTACCCAACATCAAAGTTGAAGAGAAGATAACAATGAACAACTTTGATGTTCAACAATTTTTCATTTGAAGCCTTATTGATTGAGAAAAATATCTTGACATCTGGCACACCACATGTTTGATGAAATGACGGCGTGCCAGCCCAGTTTTGCTTGGTCATGACTTGGTTTTTGCCTTGATTTTACCAAACTTTGATTGATCATATCTCCCTCAATTTTGATCCAATGGAAGAGTTCTTTATATGGATTTGAAGCTTGGAATGTGATCTTTAATTGGCTCAACTTAGGCCTGAAGTTTGAAGTTTTTATCTTGAAGAAAGAATGCCTTGAAATGGAGTGCAAAATGGTCCAAACTTGCCATTTTTAGAAACCTTAAGTTTCTATTTTGGGCAGTTTTGTGATTTCTTGATTTTTCCATGAACCTCTTGACATTTCTTGATCAAATCTTGTCCAATGAACACGTGTGACTTGAATTTCATGAATTTGACCTAAAAAAGTCAGGAGTTGACTTTTTCACTACACAGTTGACTTTTCCCCAATTTCTTGATTCTCAAGCAACTGACCAATTGAATCTCTTCTGAAATGAACCAATAGGCAATCTTCTATCCTTAGATACTTGATATCATGTAGAAAACATTCAGATCAAGTTTGAACCAAAATTTCATCAGGAGACTACTTGAATCACAAACCCTAATTTGGACTATTTTTGGTTAGGAGATGATGAACTGTCCAACTTCTTGGTGAATTCTCTTCTTCCAATGACTTGTGGCATCAATTGAGATCATATGAGACATAAGAGACTCTTGAGGCTTGCTTGAAGACCTTAGGCTTTAGCTCTCTTGCTATGAAAGATCAATGCTCTGAAATCCACTGACCACACTCCCTTTGCAACTTATATGAGAAATGAGATGAAATGAGATCTAAATGCAATGCAATGAAACATAAGCTAGGAAATAACAAGAGGGCAAATTTTGGGGGTGTTACACACGAACCTGAACAAATTAACATAGTGAAAGATACAAATTTTAATGGTTTACCATCGAACCAATATAAATTATGGTGCTCTCTCTCTCTCTCTCTCTCTCTCTCTCTCTCTCTCTCTCTCTCTCGTTTAGATTGATTGCATACTTGCGTTAGCCGTTAGATTTATCGTTTTATCTAGAATTGCATGATTCAAAAGTTTATTGCGTTCATATTCTTGATTTATGTAAGATTAGATTCTATTAAAATTTATCTTCTAAACAATCACATTATTGATTAATCTGTAAAGAATTGATATTCATATTTCTTCTAACTTGATTAATTGTAAAGTGCATCAAACACCTTGTTTGAAGCATAGACTTTTATTCAATACATTGTCTATATCTCCATTCTAAACCTTTTGTGTAGGTGTAACGCAACAATCTTTTTCCAATAGATTAAACCATTTCAAAATAAGATTTTCACCATATTTGTTTCCCCTTGTGTAATCAAGTTTTTTAAATAAAAAAATAATGAATTTTTAATTGTCTTTCAACCCTGTTGAACACGACTCATATTGTTGAGATAATTATGGGTTTTTGAGATAACTATGGGTTTTTTAGAGTATAACTCATATTATTGAGATATGTATGGGTTGTTGAGATAACTATAGATTGTTGAAAGAATAACTTATATTGTTGAGATAATTATGGGTATAGATAATTGTTTGTTGAGGGAAACTAGTGATTACAGAGCATCAGAGCAATCTTATGCCTACGTACAATTACTGATTACACGATACAATTTTCCAAACAACGGTACAATTACTGTTTTTCATCTGGGCCTCTCCTTGAGTATAAGCTCCAATCTTCTTTTCAAAAAACAACTTCCCTTTTGATTTAGGTTCAAATTCATAGTTGTTATCAAAACTTTCTTTAATTTCTTGAACAACTAACCATACACCTGTTACAATGGAAGCTTGCTCGCCTGTAAGTTTTATCGACTTTCATTTACATGCTTTCATATATATATAATTGTTTGTGCTGGAAGTTTGCTCACCTGTAAGTCCTTCTTTCATATCCTTTTAAATACTTGTCATATATCAACTGTATATATACTTGTATATCTGTTTAGAGTTTTCCCCGGCAAATAGGTCTAGAACTAGGTAAAGCCAGTTGGTCACTCTTAAATATAGTCAAAACTAGTTCCCTATAGGAATTTCCAGATATAGTCTTGCCTTCTCTTGGGCTTAAATAATATGGAACAAAGAGAAAGACATTATTCCCGGTGAAACTTTTCTCAGACTGTCACTATTAGAAAATTGTCAAAAAAATTCATTTCCCCCAGAGAGGATTAATTCCCGGTGAAACCTCTCTTGAATTTCTCCAAACCCTAGAACTGTTCACTAAAAGAAAAGATTATTCCCGGTGAAACTTTTCTTGAACTCTTCTTAGGTTTGGACCCACAGGCTTCCTAAAAGGATCCCCGCCTCCTCTTGGGCTTTGTACAAGGACCCTCCGGCTTCTTAGAAGTTCTCATGCCTTCTCTTGGGCTTAATATAAGGACCCTTAAGACCTCTTAAAGGTATAGGATAGAACTTAGTCATCCTTTGTTAGAGTAGTATTTCCGAAGAGTCAAAACCCCAGACCAATTTAGGGTTGATTCTCATCCCTTAAAACACCTGCCTCCTTTTGGGCATCATACAAAGATAAACACTTCCATACCAGTAGACTTGGACAGTCTAATCTCCTCTTGGATCTCAAAGACATTCTCAAGTTCCCTACAAACATAAGAGAAACCCTGGTCATTTTAATCAATCTCCAGTAGAGTTAAAACCCATGGGTTCTAAAACACAGTCTTTCTCCTAAAATTCCCCAGCCAGGGTCAGCTTACCATCAGTATAACACTATCCCAAATCAGAACCTCAAGGCATCTGATACCTCAACTCTTCTGGAACCCTCAGCAAGAGTTGATTACCCATTTTGGACTTGCCTCTAGATCTCAATAATCCTCAGCAGAAGCCAACCTCCTCTTAGGCTTTGTATAATGATTTTCCTCAGTAGAATTAGCCCCATCAACACCCTTTAGTTGAGTCCATATACATTCTTAAAGCACTCTCTTGTTGTGTCAATCACCTTAAGGCACTCTCTTGTTGAGTCAACCTTTTTTCAGCCTCCTCTTAGACTTTGTATAAAGATTTTTTCCAGCTGAGTCACCTTTCAAAATACTCTCTTGTTGAGTCAATCACCTTTCCATACTCTCTTGTTGAGTCAATGGTACCAAAAACCCTCTCTTGTTGAGTCAGTCATTCTTTTAGCCTCAATCTTGGGCTTTGTACAAGACATATATAAACTTTTTCCAATAAAGTCAAAATCTTCATGAACTCCTTTAAAGCTTGGGGCAAATGTCTTCCCCAGAAAAGTAAATTCCTCTCAACCTTATTTTAGGCTTTGAGAAATAATAATCCTAAGCAGAATCAATCTTCTTTTCAGCCTTCTCTTAGGCTTTGTTTAATGATTTTCCCAGTAAGGTCAGTTTCAATCTTGGGCTTTGTACAAGACACCAAATAAAACACTCTCTTGTTGAGTCTGTCTCATTTTAGCCTCAATCTTGGGCTTTGTACAAGACAGATAAAGATTTATTTCCCACAGAGTCAGTTTCTTTTCGGCCTCAATCTTGGGCTTTGTACAAGACACCGTATAAATCTCTCTACCAGAGTCAATCTTCTTTTAGCCACAATCTTGGGCTTTGTACAAGACAGACAAAATATTCCTCCGAAAAATTCAACTTCTAGCCTCCTCTTAGGCTTTGTATAATGATAACCCCCAAAGAGTCATTCTCTTTTTTTAGCCTCAATCTTGGGTTTTTTACAAGACAGATATAAACACTCTCATTTTGAGTCAGCCTTTTCCAGCCTCCTCTTAGGCTTTGTATAAGGACTTCCCCAGTGGAGTCAATCAATCTCTTAGCTTCAACCTTGGGCTTTGATCAAGGCACACAAAAATCAACATCCCCTCAGAGAAAATCAAAATTCTCTGTAGGAAGACATTTCTCTGTGTTATCACACATTAAAATAAACGTTCAAAACAAACCTTAATCCCAGATAACTGCTGTAAGTGTCACACTTATTGATTAAAATATCCAAGTTGTCATCCATCTCTTATCCTGGAAAACTTCCTCTTTCGTCTAATTGCTGTAACTGGCAAGCCTCTGGATTATTTACATCTACACCACTGTCCCTCTCTTAGCATGAAAGACTCCTAAGGAAAAATGGCATTGCTCAACACTGAGTTAAAGTTTTCTCCTTCAGGACAAATCCCCTATAAAGGAAATTATGGCATTACTGGATTCTCATATCCCAATTAAAGTAACCCTCCTTTATAAACAGTCACCCAACAGTTGTGATAAACAGATGGGATGTCTCCCTTTAGAGATGACAAGTTCTCTCTCAGTCAAACCTTTTAGCTTCAATTTTGGGCGTTGAACAAGACACAAATATTCCCTTCAGCTTCAATCTTGGGCTTTGAACAAGACACCAAAACATCATCTTTTCCTCCCATAGAATAGGAGGAACTACGATTGCTCTGATTTCCCTGTTTCTTTAAACGGGAATACGTAGGCATAAGATTGCGAAATCTTAGCGAGCATACCAATCAAAAACTCTAGGTCCAGTACCTTTATACCAATCAAAAACTGAGGTCCAGTACCTCACCAAAATCATCAAAAACTCTCTCTCTCTCTCTCTCTCTCTCTCTCTCTCAATATTCCCAAACTTTCCCAACCCACAACAGATAAACACCATCAAGTACAAAGCAGAACCTATTGCTAACAACCTGTGGATAACCACATATAGGATGGGTAATTTACAACTCTCCATTGTATAACCTGACCCGAACTCCCCGAATCTCTTTAAGCGTTTGTTCAGTTAAACATTCGCGTGCAAGGTTAGTTTTAGATAGCTTCCCTTTCCCTTCCAGCTTCACGGGATAAATAAGAAATCAGAAAGTAGCACCCCAATCCCCACCATTGCGGTGGAGAAACCCATGGCGATAAGGTGGTCGCGTCACCAACAAAAATCGCACGCTACAGATAAATGGCGACTCTGCTGGGGAGCCAATTTAAGACTAGAATTCCTAAGAGGTCTAGGATGTTAGTTTTAGGAATCATAATATATATATATACCGCTTTTCCTACTTGATATCCGTGTTTATTTTTCTGTCAATGGGAATGTGAGTGATGTCGTATGTGGAAAGTATGAGAGATACCTAAGATATGTGATGGCATAGACGGGCGGTCTTACAGGGAGTGAATCCCGAATAAGCTATCCCGGTAGATCATCAAATCAGTGGAGATACCCTTTGCGGATTCAATGCTTAAACGACTCCGTTGTGAAGGCAGATTGTCCCAATGTGGTATTCGTGAAACTGAGGATTTAGTAGACAGTAACCGTGTGGCCATTTGGTAGTGCGGTAGCTATCGGAAATAGTTGACATGCGATACTACACTCAATTGAGATTACCCTAGGATGCTACAGCTCGCTCGGGTGAACCAGCTTGTTGTTGTTATCCCTAGGGGGGTCAATGATTTTGGGAACTTTTAACCCGTTCTACAGGTACAAAAATTCACCAGAATACAACCTTTGGGGATGGGTATAGCCATGACTCCATGCTCGTGACGTTGAACCCTTGAACCCATGTTTTTTCTATGTTTTTGTGTGCTACATTCATTTAAAAAACTTTTAAACAAAGAAAAAATCTTCTTTTCTCTTCTCTCTTTTTTCAAATTAAACTGAAACAATGATTGCAAATATCAGAGAGAAAGATTGCGTTATGGATTTCGGTAGAAGGAAGACACACAAGTACACCTTCAAGGCTCCAAAACTAGAGGATTTAAGGGGGTTGACAAGGATGATCACCAACCCTGATGCTTTCAGAGCTAAGTACGGAGGACTGTTGTCTCTATTAAGGGTCCATGTAGTTTAAGGAATCTTGTCTACGCTAATTCAGTTTTACGATCCGGTTTATCACTGTTTCACATTCCCGGATTATCAACTTTCACCAACACTGGAGGATTACTCTCACCTGACAAATTTACCCATCACTGACCAAGCTCCCTTTTATGAACTGGAAGAAATTCCAAATGATCAAACCATTGCAAAAGCAATCTATTTGGACGAGTCAAAAGTCAGGACTCACATGACTACTAAGGAAGAAATCCAAGGTTTACCGGCCAAGTTTTTAGTAAAGAATATATAAGTCACGTTTTATACATTTTTTATTTAGTCAATTTCTAAGTAGATGCAAAACTAATCTTTTGCACTTGAATTTCAATGGTAGTTAGATGATAATAGACTTCCTTTACCGGCCTAATAAGCTCTATGAAACGATTCTAATCATATATACATATAAATACAAAAGTGTATTATCATCATAGATTTACGTAAGTGACCTAATTGATAATGATATGAAAGTTTGTGTCCATTAATATCCAACCATTGTTTTTCTATTAAAAAGCATAATGATTGCCAAATCTTCATGTTTGGTGTTCAACCTACAATAGTAAGCATGCACAGGTGTTTAATGCACTCACCAATTAATTATACAAATTATGCTACACATGGATGAATATAGGAATATGATCGAAGCTTCTGTAATGTACCTAAGAATCAAAAGTTAAGGAATAAAAGTCACTAATCAAATCTAATATTTGTGGTCCAGCAGATTATAATAAATTAAAGTTGCAAGATATCTTTACAAAAGGCAACACCGGTGATAAACACTATGAAACATATGAGAATCAGCTTGAACTAAAACAAACAACACGTGATTGTCGTTTTATGTCATCAACATTGTTGTTTGAAATGCATAACCCCATAATTCATGTTTTGATCTGAGGGCCTACATACTATAATTCTTGCTAACTTCTTATCCTCACCTCAACCTTCAAATTTCAATTCAATAGCCTAAAAAAGCATGAGTTGAATTTTTTTATTAAATTATCATTAGTGGAAATCATCACTTCTCATGATTCATGATAACTGTTATATGTAGAAATTTAAAATGAGGCTTAACTTTACCAACAACACTTGCAAGAAAATTCCCTTTATAGCTAAACTAGAGGTAGTAAACTCACCAAATCCACTAAATAGCTGTGAGTGGGATATCTACATGTGTGGAGTTTGATTCAAGTAAACTAATCAAATTAAAAAGTTCGTTCAATTTGATTCTACGACAAACACATCAATGCGTTCGGAATGGAACACGAGACATTTCAAGAAGTTGTTTTAAAGCATTTTAGGTGTGCATCAAACGTGAATAATTTGAAGGGTGTGTACGGGGCATTTCAAATGAGAAATGAGGCGTTTTGGAGAAGTTTGAGGTGTTTTGTTTAGAAAGTTGTAGCATATTTAAATATTTTTTCTACCGTTTTTTTTTAGTAAGAGGTGATTTTAAGGAAGATAAATTTAGACAGACAATAATATATTCTTCTGATTTATTGTTCTTCAAATTAGAAGATTTTTAGAATTGTTTAAAGGGGATTTTAATCACCTTAAGAGTCTGTGATGAATATATTGATATGAGAAGAGATTGAGGAGTGAGTGATTAATATATTGATATGAAGAGAGATTGAGATAAAAATTGGGTGGAAGAGATAATTTTATGAACATGGAGAGTTATTCTTGTGTAACTCATTTTTGTAATCTCTTGTTTAAAATTATTAATTAATAGTGGATCTGAGAACTGTTATTTCCTCTAGAGTAAATTATTTTGGATCAAATTAAGATAAACAATTGTAACAGTTTGTAGATTATTTTATGTTTGAGAATATTTAATATGGTTAACATTGCTCTTTGTCTCCTAAATCATATTTAGGGATGTGTTTTATCTTTTGTTTTCTTAACCCGTAGTGCCCACTAGGGGAAAATGGGTTAAGTTTAGTGAGCTTTAACAGTTTTGAATGAGATATCAAGACGTTTTTTAAAAATAAATATTTTAAATTAGGGAAAGTAAAAATGCAAGTCATAAGAACGAAGGATTTAATAGAAGTTTTATAGAGACAACGATTATAGAGACAAAGATTCATGGGAATGTATTATAACTTTGAAGGAGCTCTAGGAAGCTAAAAGAACCGAGGAGTAAACCAATATAAAAGTGTTGAAGGTTGACGATGTGGATCTATGCACATGCAGATACAATATATGTAGCAGTCAGATGTTCTCAACGATTTTGATGATAACAACATTATGATATGAAGTCTTCATTTGAAGTAATGATCAAGATGATCAATGTTTGACGAAGGCGACTTATCTAGAGGGGGTGATTAGATCTCAAGTTTAAAAAAATTACAAAAATTATTTTGAAAAATTTAACGGCTAGCGAATGTGACCTGGATCAAATCGTCTAAACTAAACCGCTATAAAAAAGATCGGATATGCGTATATGAAAATCAATTGATGATAATGATAGACAAATCAATCAATATGCTTTTAACAACAATCACTTGAACGCTACACAAAAAGTAAAGTCTACTTCCAATGACAAAATACACAAAAATGTAATTGAAGCAAATTATTGAACACCATGTGTGCAATCAATTTCATTTATAAGTTTGTGTGGTTTCGTTGATTTTCAAATCCAACCACAATCTAATAGATTGTGATCAACTCAATAAAACCTTTTTAAAAAGGTTATAAAAAAGTTTAACCAAAAGTATTGATCACATAATCGACGAATTCAACAATTTGCAAATGAAAAGTAAAAGAGATAGAGATAGATAGATAGATAGAGAGGGAGAGAGAGAGAGAGAGAGGGAGGGAGAGAGAGAGAGAGAAAGAGAGAGAGGTGGAGGGGAATACACAAGAATTTGTTTAGGCAGTTCCCCAATCGGCCTCGCTATGGGTATGTCTGCCCTCAATTCGAACTCGAATTAAGATAATCAATCTTACTATTCAAATGTAGTGTTACAAGAGAATTATAGCAATACAACCTCATAACCCCTATGTTTGATGTTGATTCTAACACTTTCTCTTCTCTTGGTCAGAGCTTGATCAAGTCATCCAACAATACTAATTTGATTCACCGTCTCAAGCTACTCCTTTGCAAGAAACCTCGTTATTCAAAGCTTTCTCTTGATCGAATCCAAATTGCGAATTGTTGTCAACCAAGATTTACCTATTGGATCCTTTGTCTCACGCTACTCCTTTGCAAGAAACCTTCATTCTTCAAAGCTTTTACTCGATCGAATCCAAATTGCGTAATCTTGTCAAAAACCTTCAAATCCCCAATTGATCTTGAAGGAAAACCCCAACTTGGTTTTCTTATTTGAAACCCCCAAAGATTCTCAACCCAATTTACAATTCAAAAACCTAAATTGGACGTTATCAACTTGATTTTAGATGGCACCCAAATAAATAATAATTAAGTGTAATTTGTTTGTGTGTGTACATAGAGCATAGGTTGAAGATGAAGATAACTCTTTATATATTCATGGTTTCCTATCTGGTTTTTCACACTTGGAATAATGCATGTATGAGGTATTTATATGTGTGCAAGTTGGAGGCAAAAAGGAATGCAAGAGTTTTAGAAAAAAATACAATTTTTTCAAGATTTTTAATGCATGTGCCGACCTATGTAAGTCATGTATTGACTCATTCGATGCATGTGTCGACTCGTACGAGCGGCACATCGAATAGAAGCTACATGCTTTAAAATTGACATACATGTGTCGAATCATAACTCGTATGTGTCGACTCATATAAGAATTTTTCTTCTATGTGTCGACCTGAAATACTTTACATGTCGACACATGCATCACAGAAGCTACAACCTTTAAAAATTATCCACATGTGTTGACTCATTGCATGTATGTGTTGACACATATACCTGTTTTTAAAATAAAAACCTTTTTTTTAATGCATGAAACCTTTTATAACCCATTCCTAATTTTCCTAATACTAAGATGCACATTTAGACTCAGAGAATACTGTCCAATATACATAAATGCTAAAGTGTCCTAGTTTTGACATCATACAAACAATTCTAATAGGAAGGTGCACTCACATACTCCCCCTTTTTTATGATGGCAAAACTTGCGACAATGCATTTGATGTCTTCATGAAGGCTCCCCCTGAATGTGTGCATCATAGCTTCATAGCTTGCATATGCTTCTCCCTCTTTGTCAATATCAAAAGGAGACAAAGCAAGCCATTAGAAGTATCACATATACCAAATATCAAAATCACACAGAGGCGCTTGCAAAGAAAGAGCGTGCACTCACGTACACTATATACGTGAAGTTACACAAATAGAAGTTAACACAACATAAATAGAAGGGAAATTTAAACAACATTACAATATTGTCATCTGAAAGCCAAAGCACATAACATAACTATTGCTCACTTTAAACAAGTGATAAAATTGTTAAGACATAAGCATAAAGGCAAAACAAACCACAAGAAAACACAAAATGCATGATGACTTAAAACATGAAATGCATGATAGAATTGCTCCAAAAGAGATTAGACTCAAAGACACAAAATATCATCATTTAAACGTCCTCCACGACCTCTAGTCATTAGCCTCACACCACGATGCCAACTTTGTCTATCATTTCCAAAGTGATGATCCAAGAAATTGCACATCTCTCGGTAGAATTGTGCATAGTGGTAGTGATTCTTATATTGAACAGAAATCATGTGATATATCTTGGAAATTATGGCAGCATGATTAGAATCCATCTCATTGTGCATAAAGACAAGCTTTTCAGTCATATAAGAGGCAAAATCTTCAAAGTTGGTGTCTTCTGTTGTCATGTGCTCTTGAATGAGACTAAATTTTTCCACTTGAGCTGCCTCAAAAGCATCTCTCCTCCGAAAATCCTCCTCATAGTGTTCATCTTGCTTAACCTGCATGTTTTAAAGCATAGTGATAATGGAACACTGATTTCCATATTCAGCACCAATTATGCTACCTTGACCATCATCATGATCAACATCTTGCATAACCGCATCATCTTGAGGAGCACCAATAGGTTGATCATCAACCACATGTGGCTTAACATCATCAACAAACTCAGTAGGGTTATCAAAGTTATAGATTTTCTTACCATTCTTGCTAACACATAAATAATACACCTAACAGTTTTCATCCCAAAAGTATCCCATGCTGGTCAAAGTGCGTTGGGAAAACTCTTGAGACATACTGGGAAATCTATATTGAAGATTTGGCATCCTTATGTTGAAGTAGTTTAAGATTTTGGCAATCATAGAAACATAACAAAATAAAGTTTCTTTCTTACATTCTTTGATGGAAAACAGCTGGGACAAGAAGTAGTCTGCCTAATTTATCTGAATTTTATTCATAAGAAAGTAGATCAGGTGGATTTCATCATTGTCAATCCTTAAGTAACCACCATTCTTTGGGCGCAACATGTGAGAAACAAGCAAGAGCAAACTACGAGAAACCATTTTTAACTGACCTATTGTTATGGTTTCGTAGTAGTCGTCAACTAATACATTATTCATTAATCCATCAGCTAATAAAAAATTAGTAATAAAAGATAAAGAACCATTACTAACTATTCTGGAGCCTATAATATTCCCTTTCTGGTTACTTCTGAAACCCACGAAGCCACCAGGCTTAAGTTCCAAGTCTCGGAACATATGCCTTCTTCTCATCATGTGTTGTGAGCAACCGGAGTCCATGTACCATGATTGGTATTTTAACTGTGTTGCTAAGGAGGTATGCAACATATATTATCTTATCTTTAGGTACCCACATATTTTTGGGTCCTTTCTGGTTAGTTCTCCCAGAGTTCTTAGCAAACATGGGTCTTTGTGCAAAATAATCATTTTTTTTTTGTATGTGTATAAGAGAAATAGGAATTAAAAACTTTTGGTTTTACCTTTTGTTTTAAAATAGGCTTTTATTTTGGCACATAACGAATTCTTATTCTTCAATTTATGCTAACTCCATAGATCATTGAAGCCATTTTACTTCTATCTATGTTTCTAGCCAAAAATATCTGAAAAGATTTGTCATATTTCTTTATGACATTTCCAGAATCCACAAAAGCTTCTGAAATAATTTCTTCCTCAAGTTTAGAACTCTTACTTTAAAGGGCACAATTGTCATTTTTAAGAATAAAGTTTTCTTCATTAAGAATGGATAATTCTTTCTTAAGCTTGTTGTGTGCTTCATATTCAAATACATGGTCATATTTCATATCCTTGTATTTGTTTTGAAGCTTTTAATACTTTTCCATAACTTCATATAAGCAAGATTATAATTCAGAACGAGATAGATCACTAAATACCGCTTTAGAGTCTGACTCAGACTCTGATTTTGATTCTGACTGTGTCTTATCATCAGATGCTTCTGTGTGTGCCATCAGCGCCACGTTTTCTTTCTCTTCCTCAGAGTTATCTTATGAGAATTCAGAGTTATCCCAGGTAGCCATAAGAACTTTCTTCTTCCCTTTTAAGTCTTTCTTCTTTGGTATGTCTTTTCTTAGCTTAGAACATCCATTTTTATAGTGACATGGCTCCTTGCACTCAAAACAGATAATGTCTTTGTAAGCACCTGACTTCTTCAATCTAATTGTAGACTCGAAGCGACCAATTCTCATTCTTGATCCTCTAAACTTGCATTATCTACTCTTCCAGAGTTGGTTAACTCTTATAGAAAGAAAAGACAACTCGTCTTCTTCTTCAGATTCATCTTCTTATTCAACTTGAAAGGCTTTAGTCTTTTCAAACTTTCCCATATATTTTAGAGCCACAATTTTAAGTTTTATTTGAGGCTCATCCTCTTCAAGATCTATTTCGTGACTTCTTAAATAACTTACAAGTTCTTCAAGAGTGGTGTTGTTTAGATCTTTAGACAGCTTTAGTGATGTTACCGTAGGCCTCCATCTCTTCGATAAGCTTATGATAATCTTCTTAACATGATATGTAGTAGAGTAATCTTTATCCAGAACCTTCAGTCCTGGAAATAGAGTCTGAAACCTTGAGCACGTGTTCTCAACTGTTTCATCATCCTCCATTTTGAAGGTTTCATGTTTTTGTATCAAATCAAGCGCCTCAGTTTCTTTAACTTGAGAATTTCCTTCATGAGTTATCTTTAAGGAGTCAAATATAGACTTAGTTATGTCTCTATTTGTGATCTTTTCATACTCAGAGTATGATATAACATTAAACAGAATGATTTTAGCTTTATGATGATTTTTGTAGACTTTCTTTATTGATCAGTCATCACTCTTCTTTCTAACATATTGTCACTGTTATCAACAGGATGAATGTATCCATCAACTACCATATCCTATATATCCACTTCATGACCAAGAAAGAAATTTTCAATTCTGTCTTTCCAATAGACAAATTTTTTTCCATCAAAAATTGGGGGTTTAGCACTATAGTGATCTCTGTCGTTGTTAGCTAGAGGTGCAGCTGGTGGTGAGACTTCTGCCATTGTGATTCAAAAATTTAGATATTTATCTGAAACAATAAAGTGTTTGAGAAATAATCAATACCATAACTGAAGCTCTGATACCAATTGAAGGTAATGGAAACACAAGAAAGGGGGGAGGGGTTGAATTGGGTTTCGAATGAAAATATTTTGCTACCCAAAACAACAAAGAGAGAACATAGAATAAAAATAATGAACACAAATATTTTTTATCCTTGTTCGCTATTAACGAAACTACCTCCAGTCCACTATAACCACAAAAGACAAATTGTCAATTTCTTCTTAAGAAATTCTAACTATACTATAGTCTCTTAAGGAAATACAACTCAAAAGTTTAGAAACAAAGTGTGTTACAAAGATGCTTTTATGAAAGCAAATTACACAAATGTATTACAAAGATTTTACTCACAAAAATGTTTTCTATGAAAGTGTATGAACAAAAGTTTCTTGCATGTATGTTTTTCTTTCTCTCAATAGTTTCACAGTATTGCAATGTTCATGTAGTAGTGTTACAATTGTACTATAGGTGGATTTTTGTTATTGTCTCCACAGGGATTGTCCTGGAATATGATGTTTGCCTTTCAATAGTTTACCGTTTCAAGAAAAAGGGTTTCAAAGTTTGGTTCATAAATTGTCACGTTTTTAGTAGTAAAGGTTTTAAATTCTAAAGTGTTTAATTAACAGGTATATCAAAAGTAGTTTTCATCTACCCTAACTTAAATATCATCACGTATTCTCTCAACACCGTCTATCTCTAGAGCGACATCGTGAGAAATACCGTATTCATCGATACACAATCTCTCCATATAACAACCAATATAACAAGCTTTAAGTTCAATACAAAGCAAATATCAAACATAGACCGATCTCTCCCATCTATAAATCGATAGATAAATATTTTAGGTCAAGTTCCATAAAATCTATGTCTAGAGTTTTACAAAACAAGAATGGATCATTAAGAATGTAAGTCCTGTAGTTTTTGGATTAGCTGCATTTTGGTAAAACAGCATGTTGTTGGCAAGATGTTGAACCAGATGTTCTGCCATGTCAGTCAGACATCATGTTCTACATAATGTTGTGACATGTTCCAGGACATGTTATACCAGGTAGTTAGGGCATGTCTATTTTGGTAATTTTAGTGTGAATTTTGAGTGTGTTCTGATGCACACGTGGGCGAGTGTTATAGGAGATTATTGTGGGAATTTTTGTTTTTGCAGATTTTGTTACTTTTTGTAACAAGGATCCTTGGGCCTTTTTAAGAAAGTTTGTATTTTCCTTCTATTTTGATGCAGGTTGATTTACAGCCAGTTTATACTGATTGCTGCTATTTGTGTGCCTCAAGAAGCCCAAGTCCAGTAGGTCTGAAGGCTATTTAAAGAGAAGAAAAACCCTATTGTAATAAGAGAGCATATCGTTAGAGTTTAGAGAATAAGTATTAGCCGTTGTTTTGGTTGGTCCCTAGGGTTTTTGTTTGTTAATTGTATGTCACTCATGCGTCTTCTGATTCATTGAGTTTGATTGATTGTTCACTGTTAACTTTAAGCTTTTAAGCAAAGAGTGTATTGTTCTTGGTTGAATCTTGTAAGCAAAACCAAGTATTATTTTGGAAGTGTGATCTTCTATTGTCTGTTTATATACAATCACTGGGATTGAGACTGTTTGATATCACTAACGTAATTTAGGAAGTGAGAGGGGATTCTCATATCTAGATGGTGATTTCTAGGTAGAAGTTGCACTGGGTAGGGATTAAGTGAGGAGTTGTAAACTGGGATTATTTAGCTTCGAATTAATACTACTAATAGTGGATTTCCTTCCTGGCTTGGTAGCCCCCAAATGTAGGTGAGTTGCACCAAACTGGGTTAATAACTATGGTGTTATTTGTTTTTTGCAATTTACAGTTTTTGGTTGTGTGTGTTCAAACTGTGTTTTGATCCTGATGTTGTGGCATCTGTCTTAACATCTAATATTCGTGTCCCTGAATTTCAATTGGCATCAGAGTAGGTCACCCTATTCTGTTTTTGGGTGAGCTCCAGGGAGTTTGTATTCTGGTACTATGAACCAGGAAGGAGGAGGAAATTTTAATAGGCCTCCAGTCTTGGATGTAACTAATTATGAATATTGGAAGGCACATATGGTTGCTTTCTTAAAATCTATGAACATCAAAAGGTGGAAGGCTATTTGTCATACCCCAAATTTTGACCACTAAGATTTCCCATCATTGTGTAAATCATTACCACAATATGGATGAACCATCATGCCTCATCAATCTCCCCAAAGATGGGTGAGCATTCACCACAAACAAGAATTAGGGTTTCAAGCCCTCTCTGAGCACTTAGACAAAGGATCAATCAAGAAATGAAATGATCTTCAAATTTTATAACCTCTCAAACCTCCCTAAAGGATCAAGAGGATTCCCACATCAAGGATCAAGCACAAAGTTGCAATATTCCAAGTGGATTAAGCCTCAAGATCGCCAGTGTCACCAAATTAGGGTTTTGGTTGACCAGGGCCTCCAGATGGGAATTTTCTTCTGGGCATAAGCCAATGCTTCAAAGCATAACCTAAGATACTCCATGGGACCTCATGAACCCAATCATCAAGTCAATTTAGCCTCAGGGGATGCATTCACAAAAAATCAGGAATTAGGGTTTCTTGACCTAATTCACCCCTAAGTTGACTTTTAAGGCAAAGCATGAGCCAAGTCCTCAAGACATGATTTGAGGGTATCCAATACACCATATTGATCCATTTACAATAATGGATTGATCCAAGAAGCTTGATTCACAAGTTTCAATTTCATCTAAACCACAATTAGGGTTTTTGAAGAAAAAGTCAACCGTACCTTTGACTTTTGACCAAGACATGCTCCCAAACCTTGGGAAATGATTCAATACACCCTATATCACCTATGGAACCCATCTATTAAGTTTGATTTAGGTCAAGGACATGATTTCATAGAGGATCGCGCAGTTTAGATTTCATCTGCTGATTAAGTCAACTGTACAAAAAGTCAAAGTTTAACTTTTTGATTTTTTCGTCAACCAAGGTTCCTTAACCCTAAAATGATGTTAATGTGTGATTGGAATCATCATTCGTCAAGAAAAACCAAAGAAAATGGGTTAACTTGTAAAAGGGGTAACCATAAAATACTTAGAATTTTTCTAAGTTATGAAACAAAATGGCTAGGGTACCAACTTCCAATGAACATAACTTGAGACCCAAGCAACCATTTTGGATGATCCAAATATGGATTTGTAGCTCTTATGGCATACTTTAAAAGTGTCAACTACATCTCATTCCAATTATTCATGGATTTTTAGTTATGGAGTGATCAAAATGGTTGAAAACATGAAAATCACATTTTTCCAACACTAAGTGAAATTTTCACTAAGTCAAAATCTGCATTACTTTTTCCAAAATGTAGGGACATTTTTCACCTTGATCCAAGTCAAACCAGGTCTTGGGTTGGACATCAAAGTTGAAGTATGCCATGAGGGCTTTCTAACAAGTACCAGATCATCTCCAAATTCCATTTAAGCAAGGAGATACAACCCTTGAAACATGACCTCATGAACTGATTTTTTCCAAGACAGATTTGGCAGATTTCATGCATTTTGCTCGATTAGATCAAATCTGACAAATCTAAGTCTTGTCATCATTTTGGACACATCTGAGGATCAAATCTAAGGGGGGTGATCTGATCTCCAAGCCTCCAAAGTCCAAAGAATCTACAAATAGCATGCCAAACCTAAAAGGCTACAAAGATGCCCAATATCCAATTTTGTTTTCAAGCATTCAATAGATGCACCAAGGTGGCATGAACTGAGCCTATTCCTATTGAATTTAGTCAAGACTTATCTCTGAACCAAAGCTACAAAGCTTGTGCTCTAACCTCTAATCAATGGCTAAAGGAGATTTGAGATTCCAAAGTGATCCAATTGGCCAAAGGCCTGCTGTAGTTGCCACACACTATTGCTTGCAAAATAAACTTGCTCTACTATAACTAGAGCTCATTTGTGCTCAGTTTGAGTACACCAAAGCAACCAAGCTGATGCTTTCCTCAAAATCCCTTCTCTATGCCAAAATGCCTTCGTTTACAAGGAAACTCTAAGTTTTTGAGTTAGAGAGCATTTCCACCACAACTCATGATCCAAAAACATTCAATATGTCATATCTAAGCTGTCCAAACTCTCACATGTGACCTGTAACACCAAAATCTCAAAGTCCCCTCTCTAAACCTCAAAATTTGACTTTTTTGCATTTTTAAGTCATGTCTTGATTCAGTCACTTTCAAAACTAGATAAAACCTCAAATACACTCCAAATATCATCCTTGAACTGTCCCAAATGGTTCCCCACATCTGGAACACCATTTGAGAGAGTTGCCATATTGGTCACTTTTGCCCTTTTTGCAAGAAAAAGCTTAAACTTGTTCCTGAGGATTCCAGCTGGTTCCAACCATTCTAAAAGCTTCTGAGGGATCAATTGAGAGTGTCTAAAGCATCAAATTACTTCTGGCACAAGAAACTTGACAGATAGCCCAAAAGGCTCCTAAAGAGGTAAGAATCACAACTTGAACTCTTTGAAATATGCATTGCTTTGAAATCCACTGATCATGCACATCTCATACATGTTATATATGTTGTGTTTGAACGAATTCATCATGTAATTCATGCCTGTAACAAGAGGTAGCATAGAAAATACAATTATAGACCTATTTCAAGAACACTGTCGGGTTTTGAAATATGAGCCTCATCTGAAAAAACCACCACCGCCATTGGATTCCTTGTGAAATTCTAGGCAAGATAGACCTAAATTTTGTCCCAATCCATGGAGAAATGAGAAAGTTACAAGCTTCACGTTTTTGGCCAAAACCTTGCCTTGCCTTGCCTTTGTCGGGCAAAAAATAAGGCATGCCTCATGTATTCATGGGGTGGTTTTGATACACGGATGTATCACCACTCCAGTGGTAGAAGGCGCGCGCTGAACCCTAGAGGTCTGGGGTTCAAATCCCATTCGCCCTATATCCTCTTTTTACCACTTTTTCCCTTTTTTTTTTACATTTCATATTATTTTTAAATGATTTAGAAAATTAATTCCTCCTTCAATTTTAATGATTTTTTATTGGTTCTTTTTGCAAAAAATACAAAAATGTTAAAATATTTTATTCCACAAAAAAATCAGATTTATATTAATTATTTAATATAGTTGATATTTTTGTAAATAAATTCATTTTTATTGTTTTTAAACCTTTTAAAAATGAATATTCACCTTGAAAAAACAAAACCAAATGAGTTCTAAATCATCTTGTGATTAAACTTTATTTTTCAAACATTAACCAAAAATCACAAGTAGTTTATTTAGACTTATTTGGTATTTTTGTCATTTTATTCATTTTATTAAAAGGATTACTTTTTTAAAAATGATGAAATTAGGGTTTCTTTGATTTTCACCCTAACAAACTTTTTTCAAACACTCTTGGGCCTCTAATAGAGTGTAAGACTCATTCCCTCTTTGAAACCAAAATAGTTTGGGCCTCAGTCATTGTATAAGTCCCAACACATTTTCAAAAATCTCGGCGCAATCGCCAGTTTAAAATAAAACCACTTGGGTCTCTCCTTGAGTTGTAAGCCCCATTCTTTTTCTTTAAAACATCCTTGGGCCTCTAATGGAGTGTAAGACTTATTCCTTATAAATAAGATACCTTGTTGGGCCTCAGACATTGTATAAGATCCATTGTGTTTTCAAAAACCTCGGCGCGATCGCCGTTTTCAAACAAACCATCTGGGCCTGACCTCGTGTTGTAAGTCCCATCTTTCTTTTTCAAAATAATATTTGGGTCTCTCCTTGAGTTGTAAGACCCATACCTTTGTACAGGAAACCTTTTGGGCCTTAGACGTTGTATAAATCCCAGTACAATCTTTTCAAAACAAATTCCCTTTTGATTTAGGTTCAAATATACAGTTGTTATCAAAACTTTCTTTAATTTCTTTGAACAACTTACAACGCAGCATGAAAGCTTGCTCACCTGTAAGTTTTATCCGCTTTCATTTATTCGCTGTAATATATATAACAATATTGTGGGAAGCTGCGCATGGTTAGTCTTCTTTCATTCTTTTAAATACATGTCAAATATATATAACTGTATTGTGGAAAGTTGCGCACGGTTAGTCTTCTTTCATACCCTTTTACATACTTGTTATATATCAACTGTATATATACTAGTATAGTTATTTAGAGTTTTCCCCGGTAACTAGGTCTAGAACTAGGCAAAGCCATGTTGGTCACTCTTAAATACAGTCAAAACTAGATCCCCATAGGATTTCCATATACAGTATTCCCTTCTCTTGGGATTAAACAATATGGAACAAAGAGAAAGGCAGTATTCTCAGTGAACCTTTTCTCAGTCTGTCACCCCTAGAAATTGTCAAAGAAACTCTACTCCCCGGAGTTGATCTATTCTCTGTGAATAGCATCTCCTGAGTTTCTTCAAATCACAAAACTTTCATTAAATGATCTATTCTCTGTGAATAGCATTTCTTGAACTTCTCTTGGTTTGGGACCCACAGGCTTCCTAAAAGCATCCCTGCCTCCTCTTGAGCTTTGTACAAGGACTTGTCGGCTTCTTAAAAGTTCTCATGCCTTCTCTTGGGCTTCATACAAGGACCCTCACGACCTCTTAGAGGTATAGGATAGAACTTAGTCATCCTTTGCTAGAGCTGTCTTTCTTTAAAGAGTCACAAAAGCCCTCAGACCAATTTTAGGGTTGATACTCATCCTTTAAACGAGTCGGCCTCCTCTTGGGCGTTGTACAAAGATAGACCACACTAACAGACTTGGACAGTCTAAATCCCTTTGAGTCTCAAATACATTCTCAAGTTCCCTACAAACATAGGGAGAAACCCCAGATTCTGGATTAATCTCCAGTAGAGTTAAAACTTGTGGGTTCTAAAACCTAGTCTCTCTCCTAAAATCCCCCAGCCAGGATCAGTTTATCATCATATAACATTATCTCAAATCAGAACCTCAAGGTATCTGATCCATCAATTCTTCTGCATCCTCAGCAAGAGTTGATTCCCCATTTGGACATGCCTAGGGATCTCAAGAATCCCCGGCATAAGCTAGCCTCCTCTTAGCCTTTGTATAATGATCTTTTCCTCAGGAAAGTCAACCTCCTCTTGGGCTTTGTACAATGATTCTCCCCAACGGAGCTAACCCTTTCAAACTCTCTTGTTGAGTCAACCACTTTTCAGACTCTCTTGTTGAGTCAACCACTTTTCAGACTCTCTTGTTGAATCACCCACTTTTCAGACTCTCTTGTTGAGTCAATTACTTTTTAGACTCTCTTGTTGAGTCAATTACTTTTCAGACTCTCTTGTTGAGCCGATCACCTTTTCAGACTCTCTTATTGAGTCAATCACTCTCATAGACTCTCTTGTTGAGTCAATAACCTTTTTGTACTCTCTTGTTGAGTCCAACCCTTTTAGCCTCAATCTCGGGCTTCGTACGAGACAGATAAAAGCACTCTCTTGTTGAGTCAAACCCTTTTCGCCTCAACCTTGGGCTTTATACAAGACAGATAAATACCTCCTCAGCAGAGTTAGCCTCCTCTTAGGCTTCATATAAAGATATCCCCAAAGAGTCAGTCTCTTTTAGCCTCCGTCTTGGGCTTTGTATAAGACACCAATATATCCACTCTCTCATTGAGTCAGTCTCATACAGCCTCCTCTTAGGCTTTGTATAAGGACTTCCCCAGTGGAGTCAATCAACCTCTTAGCTTCAACTTTGGGCTTTGATCAAGGCACACAAAAATCAACAATCCCTCTTTAGAGATGACAAATTCTCTTTCAGTCAACCTTTTAGCTTCAATCTTGGGCTTTGAACAAGACACAAATACTCCTTCTAGCCTCTGACTTGGGCTTTGAACAAGACACCAATACATCTTTTTCCTCCCTTAGAATAGGAGAAACTACGATTGCTCTGATTTCCCTATTTCGTTTAAACAGGAATACATAGTGTTGCGGTGAGAATTAGATACCATAGTTATTAATGAACTAGGATCACACTTCTTTAAATGTTCACCACCGTCTTTGATTTATCCAAAGGAAAGGTTCAAAAGCGAAAAAACCTAAAGATCTAAGGTTCGGGGGTTGGTTACGCCTAGGGAAGGTATTAGCATCCTAAACGTCCGTAGTACTCTACGGGAACCTCTCGTTAGTACTTATGTTATCTCTCATTCGCTTGCTAAGGGTGCTATGCTAAAGGTTGAACCCTAGGGGTTAGTATCTAAGTATACTCGATAAGGTATCGCACCTTACGCCTACGTATCCTCGGGAGTAGAATCAGAGTATGCGTAGTTCTGAAAAGAGGAACTTCTTGACGGGGTCAAGGTTCCAAGGGGAAGTAAAGTCCTGGGCAAGACCTTACATAGAGTGCGGCGACTCTAAAGTTGTAGGTTTGTTTAAGAGGGGTAGGATTGTAAATGTTCGCGGCGGAGCATTTACTTGGAGTGCGGCGACTCCGATCCTAAGGCTAAGATTCTAAGTGTCTACGGCGAGACGTGGAGTACGGCGACTCCGAATCCTATGGCCAAGGGTTCTAAGGCGTTAGTCCTATGACGGTTTAGTCAATTATTAATAACCTTTCCTTTGGAATGTCGAGGGGACCGACTAACTTAAAAGTTCATTTAGTTGTGCGCACTAGCGAGGTGGGCTAGTATTGTGTATAGTGACCGCAGGTCGAATGCAACGCCCGAAGGTAGTCGACTTACATGGGTATAAAAGTGGCTCGACGTTGGATCGAGAGTTTTTGTTATATTTTGAAAAGGATTTGACATAGCAAACATGTATCAATATAAACATATAGTAAGCAAAATATAAAACGGCATATAGCAAGCGATTCACTCACGTGCGAGGGATCTAAAGAGGGGCGATTATCTTAAGGTTCATTGAGAAAAGTTGATCTTAAGATTTAATGAAAAGGATTAAAAGTTTAAATTAATTATTAAAATTAGTGTTTAATTATTATAAGAGAAGATCTGGGTTGATTACAAAAGGATTTTTTTTTATTAATCATTATTACAAATTTTAAATATTAAAAAGATACGATTTTTTATTATTATAAAAGGTTTTTAAAATTAAAAAAACTCAAATTTACTTATTGTGATGAAAAGGAATTTGGATTACTATTAAAAATTTAATATGATTATTATTATGAAAGGGATTTAGATTAATTGTTATTATAAAAAAACTTAATTTTATGAAAGAAAAGGTTTTTAATTATCCTTTAAAAAGAAAAAACGATTATTAAAACAAGGTTTAATTATAAAAGGTTTTTCGATTAAAATAAAACTTAGTTAAAAGAAAGCTTTTTTTTTTTATTAATAAAACAAGGTCAATTGCAAAAACAGAAACGAGGGTCTCTCTCCCTCTCGGTCGTCTCTCTCAAAGGGATTAGGGTTCATGAACCCTCACGGCCGCCGCTCTCGCTCCGTGAAATTATCGCCTCTCGCATAAGCTCTCACTCACCGTCTTCTCTCGTCTTCTCCACACCCTCATCAAACCCTAATTCGCCGTAACCCTCTCGTCCTCTTCTTCTATCTCTCTCGAATCAACACAAAAATCAAGAAAAGACCTAAATCTACCCTAAATCCCATAGAATCCCAACCCCATATCATTAAGTTTTTGTTGATTACAATTACATGGCGTTGAAATTTAAAGAAAGCGAGAAAGAAAAGGGAAAAGGACGCCGGCGATTGTTGACGGAGGGTCGCGATCGAGCCTTCTGGTGATTCGCCCAAAGCTAAGTCTTTTGCGCCTTCCTCTTTGTGTTGTATTAAACTTCTTGATGCCGCGAACTGTTGTTGTTCGTTGTTGTTGATGCTCTGTTCGAATCGAGCGTGTTGTTATTGCGAATTAATGTGTGTGTGTTCTCGGACTGGTCTTGCTAAGTCCCAATCTAATGTTTGTTGGTTTGTTTCAGGATTTGTCAAGGAGAGTGGAAGAGGAATGAGGGGCTACGGTCATCACATCCACCTCACTTGAAAGATAAGTTAAACCTGGATCATATTCCTCTCTTTTCAGGTTTTTTGGATGTGTATGGTTTTGGTGAATGTATGGGTTTGATGAAATATTTTCATATGTTACGGACTGGCTTCTGGTATTAAATTGGTTTACTGATAAAGGTGAATAGCCGTATGTGTAATTGGTGTTTGGTTGAGTATATTGATGAATTGTTTATTAGGTTGGTGATGATAGGATGACTGGTTTAATAGATGGTTTTTGAATGTCTTGTTTGTGGTTTTGAGTTTGGTGAATGGTTTGGTTGCGTTGAGGGATTCTGGTATGATTATGCTTGCTGGTATATGTTCTGAGGTGAGTTCCTTGTGTGAAGTTTGCTAGTTGTTGATGCGTGTGGTTTGAAAGATTGGCAGGGTATGATTGTGAAGGATTTTTTTTCTCCCCCCTTATGCGTTTGTGAATTCTCCTTCTTATAGGCTATACTCATTAAACCTGTGATAACTGCTTCATGATTAGGTCTGAATGCTTGTTTTGGAAACAAATTATTGTTGTTTGAATCTGTGAAGAACCTGTCTGGGAAAGAAGTTAATATGTTGGGGACATGTAGGGTCCTGTACGATTGACACTTGATGATGACAGTTCCTTTTGAACTTGTCTGATGTGGCGTGTGAACATGTTGGGAGATAGTTTTAGAAACATTTTGAATTGTGTCTGAACAAAATAATGCCACTCTGAATTAGTTTCCAATTTGATTGAAATCTGCCTGAACTTACTTTAATATGTCTGAGATTCTTGTCCCCTTTGGTTTCGGAAAGTTTGCTGGTGGTATCTAATGATATTGCCCAAACTTCCAACTTTGAAAATGATGAAACTTTATTTCTGATTCTATAATCTTGACCCTTTTATGATCTGTTAATGATGATTTTAGGAAATACGATCCTTGTCTGAAACTGCTATAGAATGTTTGAAGTTGTGGGAACATCCAAAAGTGATTTGAATACATTTGATGACTTATTGAGGCATATCTTGATTTTAATATTTAATTCGAAAATTGGTTTAATGATCAAGATTGATTTGGATTGATTTGGTAGTGAATGCCTTGCTTTAATGTTGCAGGAAATGCTTTTGAATATGCAGGTACTGAAACAAATCGTACCGCCAGCTAGGATAGAAGCATTAAGTGCATTTGCTAGGTCCCATTTCATCATTGTGATCTTTTTATTTATTATTTCTGACCAATATCATTATCATTGTGGCAGGCGGTGCAGTTCAAATAGCTAGAGTGAGTATCTGGGACCTTGTTTGGGATTACGAGGAGAGTTCCAAATGAAAGCTTACTTTCATTCATTTTAGAATTTAAGTGAATTCCTTGTCTTATATGGGATTTGAAGTTCAAATAGGAATAGGCCTCTTATTTGCATTGTTTACTGTGATGTCCATACGCTTAAACCAATTGTACTTTGGAATTGATCAATGACTTAGTATCCTCCAATATCCATTCGTTTATTTACAAAATTGAACTTCTATGAAAGCAACTTCTAATTTGGTTTGTATTAGGAAACAATTCTGACACATCTTATAAATAAGCTCTTTGTGTCCTTTGTTGGGTCTGTTTCTTCTAGCCTTGGGTTTGACTTGGAAGGGCCATTGTGATGGTGACCTCTCATGCGGCAATACTGAATTTGTACCTTGGGAATTTTCAAATAGAAATTGAAACCCATTTTGAAAAACCTTTGTATGTTTTGAATCTTACTTCCAAAGGGCCAATGATTAAACAGCGAGAAACTTGCATTACTTTAAAACATGCTTGAAGCCAACATCTGGTTTTGAGTTCAGATTTGCTACCACTTCTTTTGAAATAAACATTTCTTGTAACTTGAAATGAGACCAAACAAATCTTGCCAATTTAAACTAAATCCCAAATTGAATTTTCATGAGAAATGTCATTGTAAAATATAACCAGATTTTTTTTGAATTTGGAACTCTACTTGGAATATGAGTTTTTGTAACCCAAATTTATGTATTTCCAAGAGTTTTGGAAAATATAAGTCACAGTTTTTGTAAAAGTTTAATGTAATGTTAAGGACCAAAATTTCCCAACCAAACCGGCTATAACCTTCCAATCTTCAATACCAATGATAACAAATGAACTTAAAGCTTTGTAAGACATACTCAAACCTTCTACTAATGGTCAAGATATCTTGAACATTTTAATTTCCGTTGATCTTCAAACTTACTTGAAGAGAACTTGGCAACTTCAAGGATATAAATATTCTTCTTGAAACAGAGGGCATGAGCCACAAAGTGAAATTGAATTCGATCTTGTAACTTGCGACAACAAAGAATTTGGCTTTGCACTTGGAAATCAACTTTCTACTGCCTCCTAACTTGACCTTATATGGCTAAAGAATATAGCATCACAGAACAAACACATCCATCAGATCTTGAGAAGCTGACAGAGAGGGGGGGAAACATCTTGTAACACGGCATGCTACACAACCAGCGGCCAATCTTTAGGGGTCAATTCCAATATCAGTGGGTATAAAGTTCAAGGTTTGTTTGTGAGGGAAATTCCGAGGAAATCTGTGGGCAGGGAGGCTTGGTAGTGGCTTAAGGACCAGAGGATAGAGGCATATAAACTCAAGGAATCCACACACACTTGCAAGAACAGAGAACTCCACAAACACCCACACAACACAACCTTCAAGTCTTGAATCTTCTACAGCAGCACCTGTGTTCATAAATGAAACAAACAACCAAAACTAGATGAAGCGGTTAGTCATGCACGAATGATTGACCTAAGATGTTATGCAGACGAATCAATGAATCTAAGGGAAAAATTTGGGGTACAACAGTTGCCCCTATTTAAATATCTTCACCGGATGACGGGGCAATGAAGATTGTCATTAGGCCATGGTGAAAGATATTTAAATACAGATAACCGAAAATTTTGCCCTTAGATGCAATGATCATGCAATGCTATGGACAAAACTAGACCTAATGCTGACATGCCATGAACTCTAGCATGATGAAAAATGACGGAATGATGAAAATGCAAGAAATGCAGACGAACACAAACAAACACAGAGCGACAAACGACCACTACGAGCAGCGAACTCACTGGGGACGGCCAGACGCACCGGGGAACAGGAACAACACTGGGGAAAAGAAAACGACGACCCAGCTAGTTCAAGCGTGACTAGTTGATATCCAAGATACGAAAAGATAAGATAGGACCTACACGGCGGTAGGATCATGCGAACAAAAACAAATAAAGCCTGGAAATTCCTTCAAATGAAGAGATCAAACGGGATCTTCCGGAACCTCCAAGGGAAAGAACAGGGTTCTATATAAAAAAAAAGACCCCTATATGCCAAGTAAATGGACTTCGTAGGGAGGACGCCCTGTGACTATCGTTGCACGGGACTTACACACCACCAAGAAAATAACATGGGGCTCGGCGGCTCAAAACCAAAAAGGAAAAACAAGGAGCGCGGCGACTCGAAACAGAAAAGCAAAACAAGGAGCGCGGCGGCTTGAAAAACCAAAACAAGGAGCGCGGAAGCTCGAAACAGAAAAGCAAAACAAGGAGCGTGGCGGCTCGACAAAAAAGAAAAAATAAGGAGCGCGGCGGCTCGACACCAAAAAGAAAAACAAGGAGCGCGGCGGCTCGACGCCAAAAGGAAAGCAAGGAGCACGGCGGCTCGACACCAAGGAAAACAAGGAGCACGGCGGCTCGACGCCAAAAAGAAAAACAAGGAGCGCGGCGGCTCGACACCAAAAGGAAAACAAGGAGCACGGCGGCTCGAAACCAGAAAAGAAAAACAAGGAGCGCGGCGGCTCGAAACCAGAAAAGAAAAACAAGGAGCACGGCGGCTCGAACTAGAAAAGAAAAACAAGGAGCGCGGCGGCTCGACACCAAAAAGAAAAACAAGGAGCGCGGCGGCTCGAAACCAAAAAAGAAAAATAAGGAGCGCGGCGGCTCGAAACCAAAATGAAAAACAAGGAGCGCGGCGACTCGCAACCAAAAAAGAAAACAAGGAGCGCGGAGGCTCGAAACAAAAAAGCAAGGAGCTCGGCGGCTCGAAACCAAAAAAGCAAAACAAGGAGCGCGGCGGCTCGAAACCAAAAAAGAAAAATAAGGTGAGGCAAAATAAAGTATAGAGCACAGCGACTCAGAACGTACAAAGCATAGGTGCACGCTTAAACTTTGCTAGGCGCCTGGAAGGCAAGTTGTCAAAGACCAAAGTTCAATCTAGGATCAAACTAGAATGAAACGGTCAAACAAGACCTGTCATTGAGAAATGAACTCAAACGACGATTTTATCCTGTCCAAGCAAGGAAAAGGATAACTAAAATAACCATCATCCACGAGGGTTGAACTCTGTGGGGAAACTTAGAAATGATTAGCACTTTCTGCCTAAGGCTGACGATTCTACTTGGAGAGATCGAACTAACCCAAAGACTGGCGCAAACACAACCAAAGATCAAGATGAAGCGACAAGAAACAAACAAAAGGAAACACGCACAGAGGCGGGTGCAAACGAATGCCATGCGATGCTTATGCTCATGCTGACAAAACAAGAAAGGAAAGCAAGAGGAAAACGAAACAAAGAGGAATCCCGTCCATCCTCTGCACGAAAGATACGCCTGTCCAGCTCGGTAGAAATCCAAGGTGGAACCCAATAGTTGAACTTCAAAGTCCAAACTTCTCTGGGGAAATAGCAATCCATTTGGGGATATAGTATCATGACTTCACTTAGAGGATCGTCAAGATGAATCTTCTTATCCAGATGAGAAAAGATCCACTGGGAACGGATCACACTTATATTCAGAGAGACCTTGATGGGGATAAAATAAATATCCTCAATAACTGAGATAATCCAAAGTGAGAATGTAGTGATAGATACCCCAAGGATAAAATAAATATCCACGGTAACTGAAGCAAGCTGAAGTGATGGTAGATGCCATAGATGAGGCATCACGGGGATAAAATAAATATCCACCGCTTCGTACCCTGACGTAGACTGTAGAAGCCATGAGGATAAAATAAATATCCACTAATTCATTGGGGAAGCTTGAACCCATATTGTAGTTGCAGACGTCAAGGTCTAGTCTTCAGTGGGGATGAAATAAACATCCACGATTGAGAGAAAATTGAAATCTTGAGAAAACACCGAGGAGTGAAATAAACACTCGCTTCAACGGGGAAGGTTGAGACCGAGGAGATTCACTAGGGATCCTTAGGTCACCTAACTGCTGAATTCTCGTGCTGATTCTGTCATAATTGCTTGAAATAATGATTCACTGGGGAATCGTCATGACTTCCTGCGGTAGAAACTTGCTGGGGGAATATCATGCTATAGAAATTCTTCGAGAATTTAGGTGGAGAAATGCTATGAAGTCAGTGAAGTTATGACTTGCATGGTAGTCGCCATTTTCAAATATCAACTATTGGGAAAATCTTCGATTCTCGAGTGCCCTGGATTGCAGGATTCTGAAAAGGAGTCATCTCAAAAGGATTTTACAGAAGATCCGGCGTTCAAAATAATCCAGCGTCTTCCAACTCTTGAGAGATTTGTAGAATCTCGACGTAACTGGCTCAGATTGACGGCATTCTGCATGCTGAATCTTCAAAATTGAAGCCCCTTGGGTAGGTCAGTTTGTGGAGGTTACAAACTGAAAGACATCTTGCCCCTGCTTAAATGGGTCTTCACGCAACATGCCCCAGACTGGTTATCCTTAACAATGAAGTAACCATCTTCAACAAAGCTCCAATCAGGAATTGAATTCTTGTAGCTGTTTGCAATAAGGTTTCTATGATATTAAGCAATATTTACATGCAGAAAGTGTAAATTCTGAGTTGCTAGTACAACATCACGTTTGTTTTGAAGTTTATTGAAAAAGCATATCGCGCACTTGTGATCGAATCACTAGTTAGGACATGATATTAGTTTTCCTTTTTATAAAGCCAATGTGAACTTTGAGCGTGGCTCATAGGAGTCAGGAAACAATATCTCATCGAGTACGTTTTTGAAATGAACTCTGCTTCAATAAGGTCTTTTGTGAGTAGTGATTTGATTTAAGAGGCAAAAAGGTATAAAGGTCAAAGCTTGTTTGTACCCACCCCTTTTCTGTGAGGTTATTTTGAAAGTTTGAGGGTCAAAATTTATTTGTACCCACTCATATTTTGGTAGTTTGGAAGTTCGGTCACTTGGATTGAGAGTTACCCTGCCCCAGGTTAAAAATGAGGTTTTTGATTTCGAGGCTCAGAAGGGTTAACAAGAGGTTATCTCTGGTGTTGAAACAATGCCTTATATCCTTAGCAGGGTTTTCGTTCAAAAGCATACAATAGAAGAGATTGCGTTTTAGTTCATCATCCTCCATTCAGTAGTATTGGCATTATAAAATGGTAAACAATTTTTTTGAAAAAAGAGCGAAGCGAATGGATTTCTTCAAAACAAACATTAAATTGCCTTAACGTTCGGAATAACAAGTTCTTACATGTAAACATGCTTTAATAATCAAAGAAAGCGATAAATGCAAATAAATAAACAACTGATGCTTCTGGGAATGACTTCCTCTTTACTTGCTATTTGAGCTAACCATACTCAAAATCGACTTTCGAGATCGGTCTGGGGATCATTCTCATACCCACTCTCGGTGAATTCTTCCATAATCGGGACTGATGAACCCGCGTGATTGGGTGAAGGAATATTAAGTTGAATTCCATGAGGCGTGAATGAGATCATTTTGGAGTCAAGCAGATTCTGAACCTTACTCAGAAGTACTTTACAGTCGTCAGTTGAATGCCCCGGTGCCCCAGCATGATAGTCACATCGGGCATTGGCGTCAAAGCCTGGTGGGTATGGAAAAGGTACTGGCTTCAATTCCTTCGGTACTATAAGTCCACTTTTGATTAAATCAGGTAAGAACTGACTGTATGGCATTGGTAGCGGAGCGTAACGCTTCTTCTTCTTCGGTCTTGGTCTATCATGTTGACGCGACTGGGGGTGACATGATTGTCGATACCTAGGAGGTATTCGACTTGGAGAAGAATACTGCCCCTGAAGAGATAATGGTGTCTGACGCAGAGACCCAAATGAATGCTCACTCTGAATACTTGAGTTTTGTGAGTGCCGAGACTGATATATTGGGTACTCCTCAATGGAATTATTTTCTTCTTCATGCTCTTCCTGAGAACTGACAATTGATTTACTCTCAATGGATCGGATGTTTGAGATACCTCGGATTTTTCCTTTCTTAAGGCCAACCTCGATGCGCTCTCCGGCTATTACTACATCAGAGAAATTTCTTGTCACAATGCTAAACAACTTTTCTCGGTATGGGCCTTGCAAAGTATCCAAGAAAAAGTCAACCAATTCCTTATCCAGGAGCGGCGGTTGAACGCGAGAAGCTACTTCTCTCCACCTCTGAGCATACTTTCTGAAGGATTCATTGTCTTTCTTAGATAGGTCTAGCAAATGCAGACGACTAGGAGCCAAGTCAAGATTGTAGTCATATTGCTTCACAAAAGCACTGGAAAGGTCTAACCATGATTGAATGTCGCTACTCTTCAGCTGCATATACCAATTTAGTGATGCCCCACTTAAACTGTCTTGGAAACAGTGGATCATAAGTGGTTCATTACGGACATGTGGAGTCATTTTTCTGCAAAACATCACCAGATACTGTTTTGGGCAGCTGTCCCCTTTGTATTTCTCAAACTTTGGTGTCTTGAATTCTGGAGGCATTACGAGGTCGGGTACCAAACACATATTCCAGGCATCCAGATCACCAGCGTCACGACCCTTAATGGCGTCAAGTATTCGTTCCAAAGCATGAAATCTTTCCAAAAGCTCAACATCTTGTGGATTTCAGTTTTCACCTTAGGAATCACCTCTTGGGAATGTGGTTCTGAGAAAGCGACACTACGATATTCCATAGCATCAACAGCAGAAGGTCTATCCTGGATGGTAGTATGCTCTTGTATAACTTGGTTCTCAACAGGAATCTGCACAGATTGATCTTGGGTGACATTGTTCACAATAGTCCGCTGAGTACTATCATCCCTTCTTGCCAAGGCTGTCATAGTTTCCACAAGTTGACTGAACTCAAGATCTGCTACGGTTGCAATCTGGCTCTGCTCTTCTGAATTCATGATCCTTCAAAATTTTCCCCAGGTCCATAGATTACTGAAGAGAAACCAACAGACGGTTGTGAACAGAGGATGGACGAGATCACAGGAACAAACAGAAGAAAAGGAAACAAATCAAAGAATGCAAAACGATATGAGATGCAAATGCGAAACGATGCAACTATCAAGGAACTCAAATTCTATTGCAGTCATTGTAGATGTTAAAACATTTTATTAAAATTTTTCAACAGCCAGTACACCTCCAAAGTTTTATTACATAATCACACAAAAGGAACTAGGGGTCGAAACTGCTGGATGATGCCCCTTGTCTTCCATGGAGTTCTTCCATCAGCATGTCGATCTGGTCCTGCATTCTTGCTTTATCCAGGGTCAGCTTCTCTATTTCAGCCTTCAATTTCGAAATTTCATCTGATTGGACCACGGGAGGCTTGGGATGAGGATAAGGCATCCTCAAGGTCAGAGCCCTTTCACGCGCCCATGCTAGACATTCTTCAGTAATTGAGCAATCAGGATTTGTTGTCGCCGTCATTCCTTGTCGATTGATGCGACGCCAAGCAAACACAATTCCGGTTTTCAGATTTAGATTTTCTCCTTGATAGAGGAAAAGTCTTATTAGGCTTTCTGGATCGGGTATTTCTTCCATTGGATGCCCCAGCTGACGACGGGCGAGCACAGGATTATAGTTGATACATCCCTTTGTACCAAGAAGAGGTACATTGGGAAAATCTCCACAACTATGAATCATGGGGATTCCTCCATACAACGGGTCATGCCAAACGATATTCGAATGAGTAAGAGCCATGAGCTTCGCGGGCCATTCTGAACCATCTTTCACGTCCCAAAAATCAGTAGACCTCGGTAGGTGCGAAATAAACCACCTATAGAGGATAGCGGTGCAACAGGTAATCCGACCTTCTCCTTTCAGAGCCTCTGAGTGGATAGAGTGGTAGACGTCGGCTAACAATGTCGGAACTGGATTTTTGAGCATAAAAATCCTTATGGCATGGACGTCAACAAAATCTTCGACGTTGGGAAATAAGAACAAACCGTAGGCCAGCAACGCGAAGATGTGCTCGAATGCTCCAGTGTTCCCTACACTAGCGAAATGTCGAGCTTTCTCGAACAAGAATTGGGCAGGCAAGCCATCGATTCCTTCTCTGAACGTCATATGAATTTGGATCTCTAGCAGCTTTATGCGGGTTGCTCTTGCAATGTCTTCCTGCCTGGGTCTTCCTTCTCCACCGGAGAACGGAGGTGAATCTTTGACCGGGATCCCTAACAGGGCGGAGTACTCTTCCAACGTAGGCATCAGCTGGAAATCTTGGAAGATGAAACAATGGTAAATTACGCTGTAAAGTTGAACCAGTATTTCCAATAGACCAGCGGTTACTCGAGTCTGCAGCAACGGGAGGATCTTTCCATACTTCTCAGCGAACGCCTCAGAATCTTTGATCTGCCCTCCTAGTTCCTTTAATTGTTCAACATCCGAAACTTCGAAGGTGTACGGCACAACTCCCTTCTTTCCGTAATCCATCGTACAATGCTTACGAACAAATTCTAAGTTCCTTGATAGAAAGAGAAAAGAAAATGCGAATGCTATGCAACAAGATTCATGGAAACTCAGCTATCATCATGGAATATCAAAAGGCTCGTTTTAAGAATCATAAAAAAGTCGGTTACAATCATTAGTACTGGAATACTAAAGATTGGTTTATTACAAAATTAATTATAAAACGCGTCTGTACGCCTTACAACAGTCATAACGTAAAGCTAAATAAGAGCTAAAAATGATGGATCTAAGGAGACTCTTCCAACGGTCTTGTCTCGAGTCCTTTGACTTCTTTCTTCCAACTGAGCTTCTTCTAGAATAGTGTTGACTGATGACTAGAATGGGATAAGACGTATTGAGCTTTCTATTTCTTGTAATAAGTAGTTTGTTTTTTTTTTAATAAATCCTCCTTTTAGTTAGCTTGCATACTGACCGAAGTTGAGAAATGGATATTTGTCTTGAGTTATTAACTCCATCAGTTGAGAATAGTCCTCGAGTTTAGGTATCAATTGATAATCAGAAATAATGATAGGCCATAATAGAGTGGAGATGATAGCTTTCCAGATCTTGATTTGAACCTTTCTTTATTTGTCAACAAAGTCTCTAGTCTCCTTAGATCGTCCAGGTTATGACTTTTGTAAAGGTACTTCGACGTTTTTTTTTTCTTTAATTTTTTTTTAGAGTCCATGATATCCTTATGATGTTTATAAACAAAGACTAAGTTCCATGAACCTTTATGAAATGATGCTTATGAATGCAGGGAATGCAAACACACAAAGCACAAAGCACGGATAAGCAGAAAAAGATTAAACAGACAATCAAAAGTCCTAGGTTTGAGAGATCACAGCATGGAGCCAAGGACTACCCTCCCATAAGGTATGTACTATAGTTTCAAGATGTACCTGCGGAACGGGTTCTAAAAGTTCTCAGAGTCTACAATCCATCTTTCGGATATTATCGATTTTCCAGATCACTTGGTAGTCAATAATATTCTCAAGAGAATCTCGTCCGAGTGTAGTATCGCGTAGCGACTATTGCAGAAATAGACTCCCGCATAGTCCCCGCACTACATCCTAATAGGCCAAGTTGGGTTAAAGGTAACTACGGTCCCCAGTCTCGATGGCCTTTAGTTCGAAATAATAGCGTCTTCACGAATTGACTCGTTGGACAAAATTAAATTCGAGAGGGCCTAGACTGAGTGGTGAAGTCTCAATTCAACTTTTTCAGGAATCGACTCCCTCAAAGTATCCTTGAATTCTCACCGTTCCTATCATAATTTCACTCTAGTCCGGGTGTAGGACTTTGTCTCACAATTGATAACCCAGAAAACCAGCATAACAGATAATAAGCAAATATAATAAAGAAAGATAACATAGAAAAAAAACAAGATAGGGGAAACCCTCGACATTTCCCCAGTGAAGTCGCCATTTCTGTTGCGGTGAGAATTAGATACCATAGTTATTAATGAACTAGGATCACACTTCTTTAAATGTTCACCACCGTCTTTGATTTATCCAAAGGAAAGGTTCAAAAGCGAAAAAAACCTAAAGATCTAAGGTTCGGGGGTTGGTTACGCCTAGGGAAGGTATTAGCATCCTAAACGTCCGTAGTACTCTACGGGAACCTCTCGTTAGTACTTATGTTATCTCTCATTCGCTTGCTAAGGGTGTTATGCTAAAGGTTGAACCCTAGGGGTTAGTATCTAAGTATACTCGATAAGGTATCGCACCTTACGCCTACGTATCCTCGGGAGTAGAATCAGAGTATGCGTAGTTCTGAAAAGAGGAACTTCTTGACGGGGTCAAGGTTCCAAAGGGAAGTAAAGTCCTGGGCAAGACCTTACATAGAGTGCGGCGACTCTAAAGTTGTAGGTTGGTTTAAGAGGGGTAGGATTGTAAATGTTCGCGGCGGAGCATTTACTTGGAGTGCGGCGACTCCGATCCTAAGGCTAAGATTCTAAGTGTCTACGGCGAGACGTGGAGTACGGCGACTCCGAATCCTATGGCCAAGGGTTCTAAGGCGTTAGTCCTATGACGGTTTAGTCAATTATTAATAACCTTTCCTTTGGAATGTCGAGGGGACCGACTAACTTAAAAGTTCATTTAGTTGTGCGCACTAGCGAGGTGGGCTAGTATTGTGTATAGTGACCGCAGGTCGAATGCAACGCCCGAAGGTAGTCGACTTACATGGGTATAAAAGTGGCTCGACGTTGGATCGAGAGTTTTTGTTATATTTTGAAAAGGATTTGACATAGCAAACATGTATCAATATAAACATATAATAAGCAAAATATAAAACGGCATATAGCAAGCGATTCACTCACGTGCGAGGGATCTAAAGAGGGGCGATTATCTTAAGGTTCATTGAGAAAAGTTGATCTTAAGATTTAATGAAAAGGATTAAAAGTTTAAATTAATTATTAAAATTAGTGTTTAATTATTATAAGAGAAGATCTGGGTTGATTACAAAAGGATTTTTTTTTTATTAATCATTATTACAAATTTTAAATATTAAAAAGATACGATTTTTTATTATTATAAAAGGTTTTTAAAATTAAAAAAACTCAAATTTACTTATTGTGATGAAAAGGAATTTGGATTACTATTAAAAATTTAATATGATTATTATTATGAAAGGGATTTAGATTAATTGTTATTATAAAAAAACTTAATTTTATGAAAGAAAAGGTTTTTAATTATCCTTTAAAAAGAAAAAACGATTATTAAAACAAGGTTTAATTATAAAAGGTTTTTCGATTAAAATAAAACTTAGTTAAAAGAAAGCTTTTTTTTTTTTATTAATAAAACAAGGTCAATTGCAAAAACAGAAACGAGGGTCTCTCTCCCTCTCGGTCGTCTCTCTCAAAGGGATTAGGGTTCATGAACTCTCACGGCCGCCGCTCTCGCTCCGTGAAATTATCGCCTCTCGCATAAGCTCTCACTCACCGTCTTCTCTCGTCTTCTCCACACCCTCATCAAACCCTAATTCGCCGTAACCCTCTCGTCCTCTTCTTCTTTCTCTCTCGAATCAACACAAAAATCAAGAAAAGACCTAAATCTACCCTAAATCCCATAGAATCCCAACCCCATATCATTAAGTTTTTGTTGATTACAATTACATGGCGTTGAAATTTAAAGCAAGCGAGAAAGAAAAGGGAAAAGGACGCCGGCGATTGTTGACGGAGGGTCGCGATCGAGCCTTCTGGTGATTCGCCCAAAGCTAAGTCTTTTGCGCCTTCCTCTTTGTGTTGTATTGAACTTCTTGATGCCGCGAACTGTTGTTGTTCGTTGTTGTTGATGCTCTGTTCGAATCGAGCGTGTTGTTATTGCGAATTAATGTGTGTGTGTTCTCGGACTGGTCTTGCTAAGTCCCAATCTAATGTTTGTTGGTTTGTTTCAGGATTTGTCAAGGAGAGTGGAAGAGGAATGAGGGGCTACGGTCATCACATCCACCTCACTTGAAAGATAAGTTAAACCTGGATCATATTCCTCTCTTTTCAGGTTTTTTGGATGTGTATGGTTTTGGTGAATGTATGGGTTTGATGAAATATTTTCATATGTTACGGACTGGCTTCTGGTATTAAATTGGTTTACTGATAAAGGTGAATAGCCGTATGTGTAATTGGTGTTTGGTTGAGTATATTGATGAATTGTTTATTAGGTTGGTGATGATAGGATGACTGGTTTAATGGATGGTTTTTGAATGTCTTGTTTGTGGTTTTGAGTTTGGTGAATGGTTTGGTTGCGTTGAGGGATTCTGGTATGATTATGCTTGCTGGTATATGTTCTGAGGTGAGTTCCTTGTGTGAAGTTTGCTAGTTGTTGATGCGTGTGGTTTGAAAGATTGGCAGGGTATGATTGTGAAGGATTTTTTTTCTCCCCCCTTATGCGTTTGTGAATTCTCCTTCTTATAGGCTATACTCATTAAACCTGTGATAACTGCTTCATGATTAGGTCTGAATGCTTGTTTTGGAAACAAATTATTGTTGTTTGAATCTGTGAAGAACCTGTCTGGGAAAGAAGTTAATATGTTGGGGACATGTAGGGTCCTGTACGATTGACACTTGATGATGACAGTTCCTTTTGAACTTGTCTGATGTGGCGTGTGAACATGTTGGGAGATAGTTTTAGAAACATTTTGAATTGTGTCTGAACAAAATAATGCCACTCTGAATTAGTTTCCAATTTGATTGAAATCTGCCTGAACTTACTTTAATATGTCTGAGATTCTTGTCCCCTTTGGTTTCGGAAAGTTTGCTGGTGGTATCTAATGATATTGCCCAAACTTCCAACTTTGAAAATGATGAAACTTTATTTCTGATTCTATAATCTTGACCCTTTTATGATATGTTAATGATGATTTTAGGAAATACGATCCTTGTCTGAAACTGCTATAGAATGTTTGAAGTTGTGGGAACATCCAAAAGTGATTTGAATACATTTGATGACTTATTGAGGCATATCTTGATTTTAATATTTAATTCGAAAATTGGTTTAATGATCAAGATTGAGTTGGATTGATTTGGTAGTGAATGCCTTGCTTTAATGTTGCAGGAAATGCTTTTGAATATGCAGGTACTGAAACAAATCGTACCGCCAGCGAGGATAGAAGCATTAAGTGCATTTGCTAGGTCCCATTTCATCATTGTGATCTTTTTATTTATTATTTCTGACCAATATCATTATCATTGTGGCAGGCGGTGCAGTTCAAATAGCTAGAGTGAGTATCTGGGACCTTGTTTGGGATTACGAGGAGAGTTCCAAATGAAAGCTTACTTTCATTCATTTTAGAATTTAAGTGAATTCCTTGTCTTATATGGGATTTGAAGTTCAAATAGGAATAGGCCTCTTATTTGCATTGTTTACTGTGATGTCCATACGCTTAAACTAATTGTACTTTGGAATTGATCAATGACTTAGTATCCTCCAATATCCATTCGTTTATTTACAAAATTGAACTTCTATGAAAGCAACTTCTAATTTGGTTTGTATTAGGAAACAATTCTGACACATCTTATAAATAAGCTCTTTGTGTCCTTTGTTGGGTCTGTTTCTTCTAGCCTTGGGTTTGACTTGGAAGGGCCATTGTGATGGTGACCTCTCATGCGGCAATACTGAATTTGTACCTTGGGAATTTTCAAATAGAAATTGAAACCCATTTTGAAAAACCTTTGTATGTTTTGAATCTTACTTCCAAAGGGCCAATGATTAAACAGCGAGAAACTTGCATTACTTTAAAACATGCTTGAAGCCAACATCTGGTTTTGAGTTCAGATTTGCTACCACTTCTTTTGAAATAAACATTTCTTGTAACTTGAAATGAGACCAAACAAATCTTGCCAATTTAAACTAAATCCCAAATTGAATTTTCATGAGAAATGTCATTGTAAAATATAACCAGATTTTTTTTGAATTTGGAACTCTACTTGGAATATGAGTTTTTGTAACCCAAATTTATGTATTTCCAAGAGTTTTGGAAAATATAAGTCACAGTTTTTGTAAAAGTTTAATGTAATGTTAAGGACCAAAATTTCCCAACCAAACCGGCTATAACCGTCCAATCTTCAATACCAATGATAACAAATGAACTTAAAGCTTTGTAAGACATACTCAAACCTTCTACTAATGGTCAAGATATCTTGAACATTTTAATTTCCGTTGATCTTCAAACTTACTTGAAGAGAACTTGGCAACTTCAAGGATATAAATATTCTTCTTGAAACAGAGGGCATGAGCCACAAAGTGAAATTGAATTCGATCTTGTAACTTGCGACAACAAAGAATTTGGCTTTGCACTTGGAAATCAACTTTCTACTGCCTCCTAACTTGACCTTATATGGCTAAAGAATATAGCATCACAGAACAAACACATCCATCAGATCTTGAGAAGCTGACAGAGAGGGGGGGAAACATCTTGTAACACGGCATGCTACACAACCAGCGGCCAATCTTTAGGGGTCAATTCCAATATCAGTGGGTATAAAGTTCAAGGTTTGTTTGTGAGGGAAATTCCGAGGAAATCTGTGGGCAGGGAGGCTTGGTAGTGGCTTAAGGACCAGAGGATAGAGGCATATAAACTCAAGGAATCCACACACACTTGCAAGAACAGAGAACTCCACAAACACCCACACAACACAACCTTCAAGTCTTGAATCTTCTACAGCAGCACCTGTGTTCATAAATGAAACAAACAACCAAAACTAGATGAAGCGGTTAGTCATGCACGAATGATTGACCTAAGATGTTATGCAGACGAATCAATGAATCTAAGGGAAAAATTTGGGGTACAACACATAGCCATAAGATTGTGAAATCTTAGCGAGCATACTAATCAAAAACTCTAGGTCCAGTACCTTCATACATCAATCAAAACTTAGGTCCAACACCTTCCCAAAAACATCAACAAAAAAACTCACTCTCCCACTCATATTTCCCAAGAAACTTTCCCAAACCCATTAACGGATAAACACTATCAAGTACAAAGCAAAACCTAAAGCTAATATCCTGTGGATAACCACATACAGGATGGGTAACTGATAACTGCCCATTGTATAACCTGACCCCGAACCCCTAAATCTCTTTAAGCGTTTGTCTTATTAGACATTCGCGTGCAAGGTTAGTTTTAGATACCTTCCCTTTCCCTTCCAGCTTCATGGGATAAATAAGAAATCAGAAAGTAGCACCCCCTCCTACAATTGCCATGAGGAAAACCCAGCGATAAGATGGTCGCGTCACCGACAAAAATCGCTCGCTACAGTATAAATGCCGACTTCACTGGGGACGCATTTTATTGTTTAGGATGAGGATTATTATAGCTCCTAAGTGTCGCTCCCGAAAGATTCGCATCCAACGGTACAAACGCGAGAGTGGCGCAGAAAACACAGAGTAGCCAGCAATTTGTATTTATCCCGAGAGAGGGAAAGGAAACACTGCATAAACCTGAAGAGAAGGGGGAAAGACATGGTCATCGCAACCATAGTCCGGGTTCGAGAGTCGGTTATGCAAGGGGAAGGTGTTAGCACCCCACAGCATCCATCGTACTCGATGGGATCCACGCTTGTTGTCTAAACGGAGGGTGAGTTGTCCTACTATCTATGGCTGAACAAAAGAAAACGGGGATGGGGGTGACTAAGACGGACTCGGTAGGACATATTCGATGCCCTAGGCCTACGTACTCCCTCAGTGCAATGGGAAAGTCAGTGTCAACGTAGTTTGGATGGGAACTGTGGGGGAAGGTTGCTCGCCAAGACAATCGTTGTCTTGTGCCTACATATCCTCAATCGGACGAGAGAGAGGAATCAGAGCTAATGTAGTTCGTGGGTACGACCACAAATGAGTAAGTGTTTTTTACGTGAGCGACGAGCTCTTTCCTAAAAATGAAGCTGAAACCCAACAATCCCGAAGGATAAAAAGATATGAATTGGTTTTGTACTTTTTAGACAGAAGTGTTTCTTAAGTTAGTTCATAACTTACATTGCACCAAAGTCTAGGGCACAGGGACGAATACTTAACGAATCATCCCAAGACAGGACGCCCGCTAAGCACTCTAGAAAGATGAGAGGAAGCCCCTCATTTCTCATTCCCCACGCTTAAGGCTCATGCGCAATATACTTTATCTTTATTAAGTGTTTTCAAGAAGTTTTGAGATGAGAAGAGAGAAGACACAAAAGGAAACTCTAAAGGGAAACTAAGAGTCCTAATGTTATCATGCATGGGTGACCCTAGGTTAGTGAGGCTTAGGAGGGACGACTACCTAAAACCTAATGCTAATCCTACTCCAAGCTTAATAAAAAATTAAGTTGGACTAGGTAGCTCTAAAGGGAGAGAATCCAAGACTTAAACAAGTCTTGAGATTCATGGGAGGAAGAGAGTAAAAGAGAAGGATGAGAAAGAGAATGATGAGATGAGAAACAAGAAAAGGCAGCAAGTACATTATATCAAGTATATCTAACTCACACCAACAAACAAGTCTTAAAGATCAATGCAAAACCTCTCAAGTAATCATGCAAAGACAATCATGAAAGAATGCAAGCATGCTTGTATGAAATGAACAATTAAGCACCAATGAACTTCACATCAAGATGAAATGAGAAGGATAAGATGAAGATGAAAGCAAGTCAGAAACAAAGTCACAACATCATCAACAATTCTCATGTGCAAAAGGAAGTCAAAGCATGAAACAAAATGCACCAAAGAAAGTCCACAAAAGTTCCAACACTTAAGCATATCCAAATATGATTCAAACATGATCCATAAATGGCAAAACTTGGTCACAAGGGACCTCAACTGGGTGTAAACATCATACCAAATGTACATACAAAGAATCAAGAAGAAACTCAAGCAAATAGGCATGGCAAGTCAACTTGTGCAAAGAGGTGTCAAGATATAGTCATGCATAAGTCATTTAAGCACAAATAAACAAACATATATCAAAAGACACTCAATAAATTGTGAGATTAAAACTCAAATGACCTAAGTCAGAAGCCAATCACATGTCAAAAGATCACACAAAAATTTACAAGTTAAGCACCTCAAACAAATGAGCAAAGATCACATAGGAACCATGAATCAATATGCAAAGGAGAGGGACTAAAATGCAATATGACAAAGTTTTAAAAATTAAACAAAAATGTTTTTAGGAACCACAAGATATCCTCTAACAGATGCAAAAAGAATGAGATGCAAATCATGTATAGATAATGAGAACAAAAGTCAACAAGGCAGGGTGTGCATATATGAAACAATCCAAAAAGAAAATAATTAAACAATTAATTCAGATGCACAAAATAAAATAAAAATGAAAAATAAAATTTTCCAAAATTTTATAAAACCCTAAACATGCTTCAAGAATTTTTTCATAATTTTTGGATGCATTTAACTAATTTTAGAAATTAAAAATGGAAATGCAACAATTAAGAAAATAAAAAGAAAGAAATAAACCCAGGGGGGTTCAGATAACAGCCCAAACACGTTATAAAATGAATTGGATCAAATGAGGGGGTGCAAGTAGTAAGCCCAATCCATAACAAAAAATCAGCGCAGCCAAACAAAAATAATGGACCCAGTCAAACATCTTGACTTCATACAAACCCTTGGATCAATCTCACGCGTAACAACAAGTCAACAAACCAACACAGTACGCAAGATGAAGGGCTCAGATCAAAAGTGCATGGTAACAATCATGGGGAAACACACAATAATCATGATCTTACTTAAATAGAAATCCACGTGAGAGGCACATGTCAATTTTAATGTGCTGGCATGTTAACAACCACCAGATTCATCCAACGTTCACAATCACATCATCAAATCAAAAATTAAACAACATGAGAGGCTCAAATTTGTGGTACACGTTAATTATCATGGATTAACAAACACACAATCAAATAAAATAAAAGAAGAATTTGAAAACGTGGCTCAACGTGGACCATCAGATCTGGACCACCAACGGTCCAGATTTCATCTTCTCCAATGAAAACCTCCACCGGCCTGAAACCTAACTAGACGCCGGAGCCCTAGCTCCGGTCGTCTTCTCCGGTGACCTGCATATCAAAAATCTCCAGAAATTGCAAACAAGTATACTATCTTGACCAGAATTCAACAAGGATCTCATATATGCAATTAGTTTTCACAAACAACCAACACACAAGCCAAATCGAACGGAATAAGTTTGGATCCAAAACTTTCAAACTCAAAATACACACATGTTACACGTCCAAACTCAAAACAAAATAGATCAGCATCATCAGTGAACATCATAGATCATTTTGCACACAATAAAATCAAGTTACATGATCATGAAAAGTATGCTAACCTGAGAACTGTAGAGCTCAAAATACACTAAGAACTCCTTCCAAAAGCTGCAGATCTTCCTCTTTTGACCTCTATTTGCAAAATAAATGCAAATAGAGGCTTGAAATTGGCTAGATCTAAGATTTTGAACTTGAGCAACTTGAACACGAACTTGATGAAATCCTCACTCTAAGCTCAAACCAATGGTAGATTCTTGTTCCTCTCACCACACTGATCAATAATGTGCAAAGAAAACTTCAAAAACTCTCAAGAGAAGAGAGATTCGAAGAGAGAAAAGTTTGGAGGTGAAAATGGATTCTGAGCAAATGAGGGTGCATGACCTAGCTTTGTGCGTGTGAGTAAGCTTATATACTCTCCATTAGACCTCTCATCATGATTAGCAATTGATTAAATCCCTGATTAGTGAGTTTTGAGTGGTTTTGCAATTTTGCAATTTGTGTTTAATCCCTTAATTCACACGTGCACCTTCATGCTTTTCATTATGGATACCTCACACTTGAGTTGCTGATCACTTTTCAAAAACAATTGGGCCTTGAAATGGTTTAATTTGTGAGATATGAATCAATTTGCAAATTATTCATTTGTTAAATACACCAAGAATAAGGCACGGGTAGGCATGAAGTAAGGGTCAAAAATGCTCCTCTTGACTTGTACTTTGATGGTACAATGTGACATGAACCAATTGAAGTGATTACAAGTCCTTTTGGATGAAAATGCAAATGGTGGAAAATTGGTACATGTGGAAAACCTCAAAATGCACCTTGCCTTGCCTTAGCCATAACTTGAGTTTCACAAATGATATGGAGATGTTCTAGTACTTGTTGGAAAGGGGAGAAAAAGATCTTCAACTTTCATGCTTGAGGAAAATTCATTTGAAACTTCTTTGATGATGAAAAGTCAAGTTGAATATAGTGTAAAAATTGCCAAAAATGGAAACTTCTCATTATAGGTCATTTTCCAAATTTAGTAACTTTTGTACAAACCCTTGATTCTTGATAAATGGTATGAAACTTGACCCTTGAGGACCATATGAGGATGTGAGACCTTTAAAACCATGAAAAGAACCTCAAAATTCCACAGTTGACTTCCCCTTTCACTGGTGACTTTTCTTGGTTCACAAGCAATTGAATCCTTGAACATTCTTCACCATAAACCATGAACCAAACCCTCATCTATGAGTGTTTGTGAGCATAAAGAATCCATGAGAGCATGTTTGAACACATAAAGCCCTCCAAGAACCCCTTTGAATTCACAAACCCTAATTGGTCCCTCTGGTTAGGAGGGAATGATTCACTTGCAATCTTCTGCCAATCTTGATCTTATGAAGATGTGATGAACCCCTCAAACCACCTTGAGGCTTGAGACTCCTTTGAGATGAACCAAGTACCTTGATCCCATGCTAAGAACCAATGCTATGCTCAAATGCTAATGCAAGAAATGCAAAGAAACATAAGCCAAGTAGCTAAAACAAGAAGGCAAATTTTGGGGTGTTACAGCTACCCCTATTCAATCAACTTGGTCCTGAAGGTATGATAGCAACGACTGTCATACGTTCAAAGGATTCACGGAGATTGAATACCAAAAGAAACCTGAAATTTGCAATCCTCAAAGGAGGGACGACTCCACTGGGGAACAAGCAATAAACGCTGCACTGTCACAACACAGACGAGTGTTGGAAATCAATACATACGATGTATTGAAAAGTATTAAAATAAACACGGACGAGTGTTATCTATGCTGGGAATAAACATTGACGGGTGTCAAGGAATCAAAGATATCAGATACAGATGGGTACTGAGAAGATACACGGACGGGTGTAAAGAGGTCAATACGGACGGGTATCAAAAAGATACACGGACGGGTGTAAAGAGGTCAATACGGACGGGTATCGAAAAGGTACACGGACGGGTGTAAAGAGGTTAATACGGACGGGTATCGAAAAGGTACACGGACGGGTGTAAAAAGGTTCAATACGGACGGGTATCAAGAAGGTACACAGACGGGTGTACAAAGGTTTAATATGGACGGGTATCGAGAAGGTACACTGATGGGTGTAAAGAGGTCAATACGAACGGGTATCAAAAAGGTACACGGACGGATGTACAAAGGTTCAATACGGACGGGTACTGAAGAGATACACTGACAGGTGTAAAAGGATTCAATACGGACGGGTATCGAAAAGGTACACGGACGAGTGTAAAGAGGATCAATACGGACGGGTATCGAAAAGGTACACGGACGGGTGTAAAGAGGTTCAATACGGACGGGTATCGAGAAGGTACACGGACGGGTGTAAAAAGTTTCAATATGGACGGGTACTGAAGAGATACACGGACGGGTGTAAAAAGTTTCAATTTACCGGGGATTGATCTCGCTGGGGAATGGGAGGCAACACGGACGGGTGTTATCAATAGGTCAATACGGACGGGTAGTGAAATCAAAGGTTCAAACACGGACGGGTGCCGAAGCAAACACGGACGAGTGTCTAACGGTAAAATCCTTGAGGGGATAATCCAAAGGACCACCTGGACGAAGGAATGTCAAATATTGCTTTGAATGACTAAACCCAACACTTGTGGAGTAAAGTCAAATGATATTCTCCTGAAATACGACTTTTTCTTGACGAAGGAAAACCCAAACCTGGCTTATGCTTCGGATGCATATGTTTGAATTTTTCCGTAATGCTCCACACGAAGTGGAAATGCTACGCATTTAGGAGGATGCCATGCAAAAAAATGCTTATGCAATGCAAAAAGACCGTCCCAGCGAAATAAACGCTGAGAATAAAAGCAGCTCCACCGAGGACGACAAACCATATTGTCATCAAACCAGAGAAATTCTGTTGAGGAAAACTTCACCCTGTCGGGGAAGATCACAATCACCGATTCTGCTGGAGATGGACAAATCTCCGAGAGAAAACTCACTCTGTTAAGGAGTATCAATATTAACAATTCTGCTGGAGATGGATGAAACTCCGAGAGAATACCCACTTAGCTGGGAGAGAGATGAATACTGAAGATGGAAACTCCTCTGCCGGGGATCACCAAATACTTCAGAACTTGGATTTAAAACCTGGTAGGGATACTAATCGCCAACAAACTCTGCTTGGGGATGGAAACCCAATACTGAAAATGGAAACTTCCCAGCTGGGGATCACCAAATACTTCAGAACTTAGATTTAACGCCTGCCAAAGATGATTGGACTTAAGACCTGCTAGGGATTTCAACTGCTGTTGAACAAACCACTGTGAAGATCACCACCAAACCCTGCTTGGGGATATGAGCATAATCTGCTGCTAGGGAAATAACTTTACCCTCACCCTGCTGGGAGTTTGATCAAACTGTTGTCGGTGAGACTGTACTTTCTAACCAACTGAGGAAAGTAGACACCAGGACTCTGTGGGGATAATAATATCTTTGTCCACGAATCTCCTGCTGGAGATACAACAACATCCACCTTAGAGAAATCAACTTCTAAATGCTTGCTGAGGAATAACAATCCAAACACAACTTCGGCTGGGCATACAATCCTCTGCACTCTTGCTGAGGGGGACGATCCTCTTCGACACATCTGCTTGGAAAATAGTAGTTGTCAACATCCACTCTGCCAGGGAATAAGAACATGTTTCCTGACTAGCTGAGGAAAAAACGACTGCCCCATACTCTGTGGGGAAACACCATCTTTGATCAAAGAAGATGCTCCATCAATCTCTTGTTGGAGAGGCTGCAGAAATGACAACTTCTGGCTACTTGTCGGGGAAAAATGAGCCAAATCACGACTCTGGCTGGGAGGTAAACTTCTTATATTCTGCTGAGGGGGACGATCCTCAATACTCCGCTCGGGGAATTACATCTTTATACTCTGTTGGGAAAGACGATCCTCAATACTTTGACTGGGGAGAGTAATACACTGCTGAGGACGATCAGACTTCAAAGTTGAGGAGAGCAGCTCTACTGGGGAGGTGCACCTATCATCCTGCAAAACCAACAAAAAGGCTACGTGCAAAAATGATTACTTTGATTATCATCATAGTGACTGACGCCTAAGCAATTGCTACTGCTTTCCAACTTGTTTCATAGAGCTTAACATTTTAGCATGTAATGTTTATCAAAAATATCAGACATTTTCACAAACAAAACAGGTAAAACAATAAACAAAAACTCTTTAACTGAAATGCAAACTTTATTGAATGATCAACCTGTAAATAGGCATTTACATTTGGAAGCAATTCCTGGAAAGAGGTAATTGCGCAAAAAGCAAAAGAAAATACACATGTCGGCAATGTGGGGAACAGACATCCACCATGACTCCGACTCAGCTATAACCCATATGACTTGTTTATCCGCAGATGCTTTGGCCTTCGAAGATGACTGACTGGACTGATTCCTTTCCTTCAAATTTTCCAAGAATGAATAGCGATCACAAATCGAACGCGGATCGTAGTCTTTGCTTTTAAATCCCTAACTTTTGCCTAGATCACCCTTTTCGGGTTTTCAATCCACTGGGATACCCATTTTTGCCAAAGTTGCCTTTTCAGGTTTTCAACCTTGCGGGTTTATTTCTTTTTTTTTCTTTTTATCCCTAACTTTTGCCCGAACCTTTTCTTTTTATGATTCGCCAGGATGCCCCATTTTTGCCTGAACCTTCTTTTTATGTCCAGCGGGTCTTTTTTACGCAAAGTATTTTTTGACTACATCCGCATTCACAGGGGACGTAAAATCTTCGCCATCCATAGTTGAGAGTAATAAGGCTCCACCAGAGAAAACCTGTCTTACTACATATGGCCCTTCGTAATTCGGAGTCCATTTGCCCCTGTGATCTGTTTGAGGAGAAGTGATCCTTTTCAGCACTAATTCACCAGTTTGGAAACATTGAGGACGCACTTTCTGATCAAATGCCTTTTTCATCCTGCTCTGATACAACCGGCCATGCGCAATGGCTTTCAATATCTTCTCTTCAATGAGGTTCAGTTCATACAGCCGGGAATGCACCCACTCAGCTTCATCAAGCTTCACATCTGTCAGAATTCTCAAAGAAGGAATCTCAACTTCTAATGGCAGAACTGCTTCCATGCCATACACCAGTGAGAAAGGGGTTGCCCCAGTTGATGTGCGTACCGAAGTACGATATCCATGCAAAGTGTAAGGAAACATCTCATGCCAGTCCTTGTAGGTTACTACCATCTTCTGCACAATCTTCTTTATGTTCTTATTAGCTGCTTCAACAGCCCCATTCATCTTCGGGCGATAGGGAGAAGAATTGTGATGTTCGATTTTAAAGCTCTGGCACAGCTCCTTCGTTATCTTATTGTTCAAATTCGAACCATTATCAGTAATGATTCTCTTCGGGACTCCATACCGGCAGATGATGTCCTTCTTAATGAACCGGGCTACCACTTGTTTGGTGACGTTGGCATACGATGCTGCTTCTACCCACTTTGTGAAATAATCAATGGCTACCAGGATAAAACGATGTCCATTCGAAGTAGTCGCCTCGATCTTCCCAATCATGTCAATGCCCCACATGGCAAAAGGCCAAGGTGACGACAAACCATTCAGAGGAGTAGGCGGTACGTGCACCTTATCAGCATAAATCTAACATTTATGGCATTTCCGGGCGTATTTAAAATAGTCAGACTCCATAGTCATCCAATAATACCACGCTCTTAACAATTTTCTTGCCATAGCATGCCCATTGGCATGAGTACCGAAGGAACCTTCGTGAACTTCTTCCATTAACAGGCATGCCTCGTGTTCATCAACACAACGTAGCAAGACCATGTCAAAGTTCCTCTTGTATAACACATCGTCTTTGTTCAAAAAGAAGTTTCCTGATAACCTCCTCAATGTCTTCTGATCCTTGGAAGATGCCCCAGCTGGGTATTCCTGACTTTTCAAAAAGACTTTGATATCATGGTACCAAGGTTTGCCATCTGATACCCCTTAAACCGCAAATACAAAAGCAGGTATGTCCAAGCGTATGATTCTGATTGAAGGAGTTTCATTCCAACGATTCACCTGATACATAGATGACAACATTGCCAACGCATCAGCCATCTGATTCTCTACCCGGGGACTGTGATGGAAGTCCACTCTGTCAAAGAAAGGTAACAACCTTTTGGCATAGTTGTTATATGGAACAAGATTCGCTTGACGAGTCTCTCATTCACTCGTAATCTGATTAACCACCAACGCAGAATCACCATAGACATCGAGGTTCTTGATTCTCAAATCAATTGCTTCTTCTAACCCCATGATGCATGCTTCATACTCTGCCTCATTGTTGGTGCATACGAACGCCAATCGGGCAGTGAAGGGTATATGAGAACCCTTTGGAGTCGTAATGATTGCCCCGATTCTGTTACCATATGAATTAACAGCCTCATCAAAAACCATCTTCCACTGAGATCCAATCTCCGGTCCTTCATCAGGCAAAGGTTCTTCACAATCCTTCATCTTCAGATACATGATGTGCTCATCCGGAAATTCAAACTTCATCGATTGATAATCCTCAATTGGTTGTTCGGCAAGATATTCTGACAAGACACTTCCCTTAATGGCCTTTTGGGAAACATACTGAATATCATATTCCATCAGAACCATCTGCCAACGGGCTATTCTGCCAGAAAGTGCTTGCTTCTCAAACACATACTTGATCGGATCCATCTTCGAAATCAAAAGGGTTGTATGGTTTAACATATATTACCTCAAACGCTTAGCGGCCTAAGCGAGTGCACAACATGTTTTCTCCAGCATCGAGTACCTCGACTCGCAATCAGTAAACTTCTTACTCAGGTAGTAGATGGCGTGCTCTGTTCTACCTGACTCGTCCTACTGACCGAGCACACAACCCATTGAATTCTCAAGAACCGTGAGATACATAATCAAAGGTCGTCCTGGCACCGGTGGCATAAGGACCGGAGGTTCCTGCAAGTATTCTTTAATCCTTTCAAACGCCTTTTGACAATTTTCATTCCACCTGACCGCTTGATCTTTTCTTAACAACTTGAATATTATTGGTTCACACGTGGCTGTGAGATGCGAGATGAACCTAGAAATGTAATTCAATCTCCCCAAGAAACCACGAACCTCTTTTTCTATTCTCGGCACAGGCATTTCTTGTATGGCTTTTACCTTTGTAGGATCAACCTCAATACCTTTTTCACTAACAATAAACCCCAATAATTTTCCTGATCTCACCCCAAAGGTGCATTTGTTTGGATTCAACCTCAGTCCGAATTTCCTCAACCTTTCAAATAGCTTCTGAAGATTCACCAGATGTTCTTCTTCCATCTGTGACTTCACAATCATGTCATCAACATAGACCTCAATCTCCTTATGAATCATATCATGAAAGAAAGTCACCATCGCCCGCTGATAAGTTGCCCCTGCATTTTTCAATCCAAAGGGCATCACTTTGTAGCAAAAAGTTCCCCACGGAGTTATGAATGTTGTTTTCTCCATGTCCTCTGGGGCCATCTTGATTTGGTTATACCCAGAGAAACCATTCATGAAGGAAAACACCGAATACTGAGCAGTATTGTCAACTAACACGTCAATGTGAGGGAGCGGGAAATCGTCCTTTGGGCTTGCTCTGTTCAAATCCCTGTAATCAACACACATCCTAACCTTCCCATCCTTCTTAGGTACAGGCACGATGTTAGCAACCCATGGAGGATAATTTGTCACGGCAAGAAATCCAGCATCTAGATGTTTCTGAACCTCTTCCTTGATTTTGACAGACATCTCCGGTTTAGTTCTTCTCAACTTTTGTTTGACCGGAGCACAACCTTCTTTAAGTGGTAGCCGCTGTACAACAATATTTGTATCGAGCCCAGGCATGTCTTGGTAAGACCAGGCGAAGATGTCCATATACTCACGGAGCATTTCAATCAATCTTCCCTTGATGCTGTCTTCCAATGCAGCCCCTATCCTTACTTCCTTTCTGGCGTCATCGGTTCCCAGATTCACAATCTCAATTTCCTCCTGATGAGGTAGGATGACTTTCTCCTCTTCCTTTAATAGTCTGGCCAACTCTTCGGGCAATTCACAATCTTCGTCAGTCTCTTCTTCAGCCTGATAGATTGGATTGTCAAAGTCATATCGAGCTATAGCCGAGTCATGATCAGTGTCATCTGAACAAAGAGACCTGCATGATTGATGAGGTATGTTTTATTATGTATGCAACAAAAGAAACACATTGCCATTTTGATGTGGGTTTTTAATGCATAAAAAATATAAAATAGAAAGACAGAGATCAAAATATTTGAGAGTGAAAAGTCCTTTATTGATGATAAAGCAAAACATGCAATAGTTAAAAGCCCTACAAATAAAATCACTACGTCTTGGGCAGAACGCAGGATTAGCATAATAGGAAAACAAAGCAATTACTCGAAGCTAGTCATTTGAATGACTTTTTCAAAAGACCAGTTGCACAGACTTTCCGCTGGGACGCAAGGGCGGATCCAGCTATCCATGTCACAATCACTGTCCCCTTTTCCTCAATGGCATTAACTCTGTTGAAGAAAACTCTGGCGCTGGTGAAACGGACAGGGCCATAGAATTTGGGAGGATCCCCGACTCTTCTGGGTGGCTTGTATCCCAGTCCATAAGTGTCCCTCTTCTCCTGAACCTAAACCATTTGGCCCCACCTCTGTGAGCTACCAGCTTCAACCACCGCTTTGGCGTCTTTAAAAGAAGACATGGAAACCTCAGGTTGATCTGCCACTGCAGGCTACTCTATAGCTTCAGATTGAATAACCTCTTCGGAAACCTTCACTTTTTCAAACCCCTGACACAGCGTCTCATGGATTTCACCATCTACTTCCACGTATTTGAAGGTTGACAGCTGACTAATCATTATGTCTTCTTCTCCGCACACTATCACTAAGTGACCATCTACCATGTATTTTAGCTTTTGATGCAAAGTGGAGGTTACAGCGCCTGCACCATGGATCCAAGGACGACCCAATAAATAGCTGTATGCTGGCTGAATATCCATTATATAAAATGTTGCATCAAAGACTTCCGGCCCAACCTTGATCGAAAGCACAATCTCACCAAAGACGGATCTCTTCGAGCCATCAAAAGCTCGCACCACCAAGTCGCTTGGTGTACAAATAAGTCCCCTGGTATCTAACTTCATTAGTGTTTTCTTTGGTAATACATTCAACGATGATTCAGTATCAACCAACACATGTGACATCAATGAACCACGGAACTCAATCGAAATATGCAGGGCATTGTTATGATTCCTCCCAGCGGGAGTCAAGTCCAGATCTATGAAACCCAAGCCATTGCCCGCATTCACGTGCGCCACAACCCCTTCCAACTGGTTAACAGAAATCTCCTGGGGCACATATGCCGCATTCAAAATTTTTTAGAAGAGCATTCCTGTGAGCTTCAGAACAAAATAGCAACAACAGAATGGAAATCTTTGACGGGGTTTGATGTAACTGGTCCACAATTTTGTAATCACTTTTACGGATGAGTCTCATAAACTCTTCGACGTCTTCAGAAAAAACATCACCAATCGGCTTCACCGTAGAATCAATAATCACTGGAGTCTGGACAGAACCATCCATTACCTGTTTTCCCTTATCTTGTCTAGAAGTACCGGGTTGATCATTAACAGGAGTAAGCACTCTGCCACTTCTCGTTATAGCATCAGTCTCAACTTTAGCTTCTGAACTAGTACTCACTGGTGAAGTAGTCATTAATTCCTGCTTTTACCCATTGACAAACACCTCTGCGCCGTAATTCCACGGAATAGCCTTAGAGCTCTCATACGGAATAGGTCCAGCCCTTGTAATGACGACGGAAGGTGGCCTTGCCGGGCCAGAAATAGTAATTGTTTTGAACGGAATGGTGATAGTAGCAACCTTCTCACTAACAACCTCTTCTTGTTGATTACCTCTATCAAACTGTAAACAACCTTCATTAATCAGATTCTGGATACCTATCTTCAATAAATCACAACCATTATCCTTCGTCAGACAATCTGGACAGTTTTCATCACAACCCGGATAGACGCCACCCTTCAATAACCTATTTTTTACCACAACCAGCGGAGTTTTCAGCTCCTCAACATCCATGATCAAATTCACAGCTTCACAGTCCTCAATTATCGCATTCACCCTCGGCCCATTGTGATTAGGCATCGGGTTTTGAATAACATTGGGCCCGTCATTCGAGAAATTGATAGCCTTGGAGTCCACAAGGTCTTGCACCTTGTGATGAAATGCCCTACACTTCTCCACAGTATGCCCCGGAGCACCAGAGTGGAAATCGCAGTGTGTGTTAGCATCGTAGCCTCGTGGGAGTTCCCCTGTTAGTGGAGCCAGGGTACGGAGCTCAACTAGACGCAACTGTAGCAAATGTTGCAACAACTGTGCATACGACATCGGTGGTTGCTCAAAATGCCTCTCTGTATTTCTTTGTCTGTTCTGATACTGGCCCTGCTACTTGTTCTGATTAGCATTACTCCTTTGTTGCTGTGGTGGAGGTAACGTTGTTGGGATAGTTACCGATGCTACCTGTTAATTATTGTTCTGGCGTTGTTTCCCTTTTCCCTTGTGGGATGATACAGCATTGGCATCTCCTTTCTTTTTATAACCATCAAACAGCTTCTTTCCATGCCCGGAGGACGATTCGTCACCACTAGAAACTTTTCCAGCCTTAATTCCAACCTCTACCTTCTGTCTGATCGCGATCACATCTGCAAACTTGCCTAGTGAACAAGGCAACAACTTTTCATAATAGTGCTTAGGCAGTGTGTCCATAAACATATCCAACATTTCCTTCTCCAGCATTGGTGGCTGTACCCTAGCTGCCAATTCACGCCACCTTTGCGCGTACTCTTTGAAACTCTCATCATTTTTCTGGGACATGCTCAACAGCCAAGTTCTATTGGGAGCCATGTTTGTGTTGTACTGGTAATGCTTGATAAAATCTACAGCTAGCTCTCTCTAAGTACGAACGTCTCTACTTTCCAGCGCCATATACCATTCCAAAGACGCGCCGGACAGGCTGTCTTGGAAAAACTGCATCATTAGCTTTTCGTCCTTGGCATGGGCATCCATCTTCCTGGTATACGCCTTCACATGAGTTCTCGGGCAGGTAGAACCATTATACTTCTCCAATGTAGGAATCTGAATCTTGTGTGGAATGACAATATCAGGGACCAACCCCAGGTCGTCCAAATCTATTCCCAGATCATCCTGTTTCACAACCCCTTTCAGTTGTGCCTCAATTAAACGGATCCTCTCATCACTGACCACAGGAAGGCCAGTGTCCAAGCTTCTGACTGAAAAAACATCATCCTGTTGATCCTCAAAACGAGGGCCATGGATACCTCAAATAGTGCTTCCTTCACCAACCACTGAAGGAATCCCACCCTGTCCACCAGCACCAGCTCCGCCCGGAGGGATATTACGGTTAAGAAGACCACTGTGTAAGATACCATTTTCATCAACCTGCACCACCAAAGGATGAACAAGAGTTCTGAATTCATTCTGGCTCTATACCACACCTTGTATCATCTCCATGAACTGATCGATGCGAGCTTGCATAGCTGCCATGTCTGCCTGAACTTTGTCCATCACTCTACTTTGATTAACCCTGGTAGAATACCGATGAGTTGGTTGATCAATCCTGACTACCAAAAAGAAAGAGCATAAGAAAACCAGAGAATCCAAGATAACCTACAATGCAAAAATGAGATGATTATGCAAATGCAAACATGTATGAACATTATCAAGGCGATCTATCCCTTGATTCCAGTTTTAACAACAGAATAGAACTGAATTCCTGATCATATAAAGAGAATGAGCATCTGTTACAACACAAGTCTGAATAAGCATAAGCAAAGACCCCGACCAACAAGCCTGGCGGTGATCCCGGAAATACAAAGAAAACAACAGCAAGGAAACTAAGGCATATCATCAAGACTCATTCGTGCAAGAATTCCCCATTCGTCATTCTTTTTGCACCAATTCTGCACTTCCTTGAGAAGCTTCTTGGTATTAGGATGCTCTGGTCTCTGAATTAACTCCTGAATCAAAAGATCCCTCCTTTGTAAGATCCCTGTTAAATAACAGCTATGCAATTCCCAATCATCTTCTCCAGAAGCTCCACCTGAACTTGGACCTTCGCTTTTGGCTCTTCACTTCGGCTTTGATCTTCAGTTGTTCCATATCTGCCATGGTTTCCTTGAGCTTCTCCACAATTGCTCTCCTCTCAAAGATCCCTGATAAAATCTCCTTATCCTTTTCCCAAAGCTTTGTCTTCAAACCTTCAATCTGCACCAGATATTTGTCTTCCTTCAACCTGTTGGCAGTAATTGCTGTATTTCGACGGTCACGGAACTTGTGAATTCTTGACATAGCATAAGCTAACTCTTTCTTTTTGGACGAAAGAACCTTGCTGACACCTTTCAACGCTTGAGCCATTTTCTCTCTGGCCATGACTTCTTTAGAAAATTCTTTCTCCTTCACAACCAAAAGTTCTGACTTCAACTTGGCAACATGGATAGCTTCGCCTTTTTCGTGCTTCAACTGACCAATCTCTCTGCCCAGCTCACGATTCTCCTCTCGGAGTTTCTCATTCTCAGCCCATAACTTATCATACTTCTCTATATCAACAGTCATGGGAGCCTCGATCATCAAAGGATACAAAGGTGGTTCCACCGGGAAGGGAAGAAGCTCATCTTCTGCTCTTTTCTTAATCCACTCTTCATAGGAAGGAAAAGCCCGGTTATTACATTTCCCGAATGAAGTTTTGCCCTTCTTGGTCACCTGCTTCCAAGCATTCACAATCTTCCTTATTATCTCTTGATTCCCATTACCATTGAAGAATAAGGACTCTCTGATATCTCGCTCTTCGGGTGGACCTCTCAAAGGATAACCAAACTGCCTGATAACAAGGGAAGGATTATAGTTAATTCCACCTCTTCTCCCTATCAAGGGTACGTTAGGGAATTCTTCGCACTTGCAAATAATCTTCAACCCTAGCAAGTCATGGTTGAACCAAAAACTGTTGTCAGCAGTCAAGCCCATTAACCTCTTTGACCACTTCAGAGAATCTCTCGTATCAACGAAAGCGCCAGCTTCGGGGAGATGACTCAGAAACCAAGTAGATAAGAGTGGTGCACAGCAACTCACCATTTTTCCACGCCTATTCTCATTCTTGTAGTGGACTGAGTGATACACATCACCTAGCATGGTAGGTATAGGATTCTTTGAAATAAAGATTCTGACAGCATGCATATCCACCAGATCAGGAATATTGGGAAACAAGACAATCCCATAGATGCACATAGCCAGAATAGCTTGGAAAGCAATCAAAATCTTCTCCTTAACATGTACGCAAGCCTGATCAAACAAGAACTTCAATAAGAAACCCTTAGCTCCTTGTTTCTCCACAATATTACTGCTCAGAGTGGATGCACCAATATGAAGAGTTGTTGCCATTTCTTCTATCCCAGGACGTTCTTCAGAAAAGAATACTATGTCATGCCTGATGGGGATTCCCAAAATAAATGAGAACTCCTCCAACGTTGGAGCCAAGATATAGTCTGGGAAAGTGAAGCAACGCAAAGACGGATTATAAAACTGAAGAAGTGTATGAATGGCATCCTTCTCATACTTGGAGATATTGTAGACAAACTTCAGAAGTCTTCCATACTCCCCATTGAACTCTGTACGAACTCCAGGACCAGCCATACTAATCAGCTTGTGAATCAATGTTAGATGCCATTCATGATATATTTTTGTATGAATTATTTGGCATTTTTCATGACTTTTCCATGAGGAATATGTTGATTTTAGTGTGGAATGATGTTGTTGTGCATTATTTGAAATATACTTGTGGTGCTTGTAATGTGTGTGCTAATGTGCAGGAATAGGCATAAAAAGATCAAGATTGTGTTACACAAATGTTGGAGGCAAGTTGCCATGAAAGGAAGAAATCAACAACAGCATTCGCTAGGCGAGTGTTGGCGAAGATGCCAGCGAAGGTTCGCCTAGCGAACGTTAGCGAGGGTGCCAGCGAGGAGAGGCAGAAAGTATGCAAAAACCTACAGTAGGAAAACTGGGTAATTTCGCTGGGCGAGTAAGCCAGCGAATGCTCGCTGATGTGTTCGCGGGGCGAAGGAGCCAGCGAAGGGTGGCAGAAACTTTTACTTTTGAAAACACCCAAACTTCGCTGGGCGAGTGTGGCAGCGAAGGTTCGTTTCGCGAGTGAATTGGTTCGCCTAGCGAACCCGCGATAATTCTTTTGGGCGGTTTAAGTCTGAAGCACTTAAAAGTGCCATGTTTTTAGTCATTCGCTAGGCGAATGAATCCTTCGCTAGGCGAAGGGTGCTGTGAGTAAAGTGTATAAATAGATTTTTTTTACTTTATGTTAGGGATCTTCTTGTTCATTTTAAATAGGGAATTCATTGTTTACAGTAGTTTTATCAGAAAAGAGTGTATTTTCGATTGGAGAAGCTGAAGTCGCATCCATTCTCGATTATTCATCGTGGATGCTCATTCATCTTCTCTCTTTACTTGTCACCCAAGCTACCATGAGAAGTGGTAGCTAAACACTCAATGTTGAGGTCAGATGTAGTTGATTCTATTTTTATGTATTGCTTTTGATCTATTGTGTATGAACAAAGTCTTTAATCAATATAGATGATGTTGTTTTCTCTTAATGATCCATGTTTGATTTGTTTTACTCTAGACATAGATTCCACAAATCTTGACCTAACAATTTCATCTCTTAAAAACCAAACTCTAGACATAGATTTGGGATTTGTTATTCGCATTGTATTGATCTTAATGATCGTTGCTTAGATTGTTAGCGTGAGATATCATCTAACGGTTTAAACAACGGTACTCACGATTTCGCTTTAGACATAAACTTAGTCGGGAGGATACGCGGTTATATTGATCGGAAACCGAGTTCATATGCTTGATTAATCGTTTAAACATGGAAAGGATTAGCGAAACCTAACCTTAACATGATTTTATAAAACCTTTTACAAAAATCTTTGTCATAACTTAATCTTTGCTACAAATGAATGATAACACCAATTGAAACTTGTGAAACCATTAACTTAGAATATCGCAACTATTGAACGGCAAGCATCAAATATCCGACATTCCCTGTGGATACGATAACAAAAACCCACACTAATAACTCTCCTAACAAAATGGCGCCGTTGCCGGGGAATGTTAAGTGATATTGCAAGCATTGCGATAGTTGAGTTATTTTAAGCTGTTACCACTTTATCTTGAGCTTGTTAATCTGTTTGTTTAGTGTGCAGACTTAGTTTATGCGGGGGAAATTACCGGCGGACCAACTTCTTTTCGATCCTGAGATTGAGAGAATCGCTCGTAGAATCAACAGCAAAACTAGACGAAGGAGGCAGCTAGCAAGACAGAGGCTAGAACAAGAGGAAAGTACTTCTACACCACCACCTGTTCCATAAATACTTCCAATTATGGAGGAAGATCCACCACCACCACCACCACCACCTGCTTCTAGGCCATGTACAAATAGTCCGAGACACAATGCTCAGTTCGCTCGCCATGCAAACAACGGTCGTCATGCTGAAATGAAGACCGGTATTCTCCAGCTGTTATACCAAAGTCCATTCACGGGTATGGATCATGAAGATCCTTTTACCCATTTGACGAAATTCTTTGAAATAGCGGGAGCGACTGGTGCACCGGAAGTAGAAGAGGAATCTCTGTTCAAGAGACTATTCCCGCATTCTCTCATTAGGAAGGCAAGGAATGGTACCTTGATCAGTTAACTGCCATCATGACTGATTGGAACCAATTGGAAGAGAAATTTCTGGAGAGATTTTTCCCACACACTCGGTTCATGGAAGCAAAGACCGCCATCGCGGTATTCACACAAGGAGCAAATGAATCTCTCAATGAAGCTTGGGAGAGGTTCAAATCAATGTTACGAAAGTGCAAAGGCCATGGTTTTGATGAATTGTCACAAATTCATATATTTAGAAATGGGCTGCAACTTGTACACAAAACCTTGTTGGATGCCACCGCTGGTGGATCCTTGTTAAGTAAAACTGCAGCGGAAGCCACAACTATCATTGATAAAATGGCCTTGAACGATCATCAAGGTAGTCAGAATCGTGGTCCTTCTCACCGAACTCCGGGAGTGTTGGAATTAGGAACAAGCGATGCTATTCTTGCGCAGAACAAATTGTTATCACAACAGGTTGAGTTGTTAACGAAGCAAATGTCTAAGCTGCCGCAATAATTCAAAGAGATGCATGAATCTTCAAGTAAAAATGTGCAAGTGTTAGTGTGTGAATTATGTCAAGGTGACCATCCGACCGGTTATTATCCGCCCGTTGTAGAGGAAGCAAATTACGCGGGAAATCAAGGTTACCAACCCCGACCTCCGTATCAACAAGGCAACCAAGGTTACCAACAAAGGGCTAACCAAGGTTACCAACAACAATGGAGACCGCAAGAAGCTGGGCCGTCCAACCGTCAACAATATCAAAACTACACTCAACCTCCGCAAGCTCCCGTTGGAAATACAAAGATGGAGGATACTCTCACACAATTTATGCAAATGGCAATTTCCAACCAAAAGAACACCGATGCCGCAATAAGAAATCTTGAAACTCAAGTGGGGCAATTGTCAAAACAATTGGCCGACCAACAAAAAGGGCCCTTTACGGCAAATACGCTTCCGAATCCTAAGGATTGTAAAGCAATTCTCACAAGAAGTGGAAGAGAAATTGACATGGGTGTAGGTCAAAGAGTAGTGGAGGAGGAAGTTGAGGTTGAAAAAGAAAAAAATAGGGAAGAGAAAGAAGTAGAAAAAAATGTTGAGGGTGTGTTAGTTGAAAATGAGATAGAAAAGAATGAGAAAGAAAAAAATGAGAATGAGAAAAAAATAGAGAGTGAAGAAAGAGTGAAAAGAAACAAGAAGGGAAAGGAGCCGATGAACAATATTCCGATTCAAAATCTACCATATCCTCATGCTCCTACAAAGAAAGATAGTGCGCGGCACTATTCTCGGTTTATGGATATTTTCAAGCAATTACAAATAAATATTCCATTTTCCGAGGCTTTGGAGCAAATGCCGAAATATGCAAAATTCATGAAGGATATCCTCACCAAAAAAAAGGAGGTATACAGATCATGAGACGATTATGGTAGATGCAAGTTGTAGTGCCATCATTCAACGTACTCTCCCGAGGAAAGAATGTGATCCGGGACGAGTTACATTGCCGGTTACGATAGGAAACATGTATGTGGGCAATGGGTTGATTGATTTGGGTTCTAGCATCAACTTGATACCTTTATCAATTGTGAAACGGTTAGGCCATATGGAATTGAGATCCACGCAAATGACGTTGCAACTCGCCGATAAATCCACTACCCGTCCTCACGGTGTAGCGGAAGACGTATTGGTCAAAGTGGACAAATTTTTGTTTCCAATTGATTTTGTTGTCATTGAAATGGAAGAAGATGATGATGCACCTTTGATTCTTGGAAGGCCTTTCATGAAAACTGCCCGAATGGCAATTGACATGGACGATGGTCTCATGAAAGTGAGAGTCCAAGATGAAGAGGTGTGTTTCAATCTTTATGATGCCATGAAGCACAAGAAAGATAAGGGGGATTGTTTTCGGATCGATGCAACGGAGGAAGCAAGTTTGGAAGTTACAAATCAAATTCATGTCATTGATCCGTTACAAAGAGCTTTGGATGACTCCTTGGAAGTATTCTCGGTTGAAGAAGAGCAAGCTCTGGAAGATTGTTTGTTAGAGCTTGAAGCTTTGGACGAATTGCAACCTTGGGAGTATGAAAAGAAAATTTTAAAAAAATTGGTTAATGATGAGCCTTCCAACCTTGAGCTGAAAGTGTTACCGCCAACCTTGAAGTATGCTTTTCTCGATGATGGTGGTAATAAACCGGTGATCATAAGCAGTGTTTTATCTGAAGTGGAGGAAAGCCGCTTAATTCAAGTGTTAAAAAAAATCAAGATGCAATGGGATGGACTTTGTCCGATCTAAAAGGCATAAGCCCTTCGTATTGCATGCATAAGATATTCATGGAGGAGGACTTTAAACCGGTTGCTCAACCTCAACGCCGCTTAAATCCTGTCATGAAAGAAGTGGTTAGGAAGGAAGTGGTGAAAATGTTGGATGCCGGGATGATTTATCCTATTTCTGACAGCCCGTGGGTTAGTCCCGTGCATGTGGTACAAAAAAAAGGCGGATTAACGGTGGTCCGAAACGAGAACAATGAGCTTATACCAACAAAGACCGTAACCGGGTGGAGAATGTGCATCGACTACCGTAGGTTGAACAAAGCTACGGGAAAAGATCATTTTCCTCTACCTTTTATGGATTAAATGCTCGAAAGGCTTTCCGGTCAACAATACTACTGTTTTTTGGATGGTTATTTGGGTTACAATCAAATCATTGTGAACCCGGATGATCATGAAAAAATAGCTTTTACATGTCCGTTTGGAATCTTCGCTTATGGGAGGATGCCTTTTGGATTATGTAATGCACCGGCTACTTTTCAGCGGTGTATGCAAGCTATCTTCTCGGATTTGATCGAAAAGACTATCGAGGTTTTTATGGACGACTTCTCCATTTTTGGACAATCGTTTGATTTGTGCTTGAAAAATTTGGACACGGTGTTAGAACGGTGTGTAGAAACTAATTTGGTGCTTAACTGGGAAAAATGCAACTTTATGGTTAACGAGGGAATTGTGCTCGGTCACAAAGTGTCTTCGAAAGGCCTTGAAGTTGATAAAGCCAAAGTGGATGTTATCGAGAAATTACCACCGCCGATGAATGTCAAAGGTATAAGAAGCTTTCTTGGACACGCCGGGTTCTACCGGAGATTTATCAAGGACTTCGCAAAGGTCGCGAAGCCATTGAGCAACTTGCTTGTCCAAGGTAAGGTTTTTGACTTTGACGAGTCTTGTCTTTTTGCTTTTAATTTGTTGAAAAAGAGTTTAACCACCTCACCGATAATCGTCGTACCAAACTGGAAAATAGATTTTGAATTAATGTGCGATGCAAGCGATTATGCGGTTGGGGCTGTTTTGGGTCAAAGGAGAACAAAAGTTTTCCACGCTATACATTATGCGAGCAAAGTTTTAAACGATGCTCAAATTAATTATGCCACAACTGAAAAAGAGTTGCTCGCCATAGTGTATGCGCTGGAGAAATTTCGTGCCTATTTGATTGGTTCACGTGTCATCATTTACACGGATCATTCGGCTATAAGGTATCTGCTCACCAAGCCTGATTCTAAACAGAGGCTGATTCGGTGGATCCTTTTGTTACAAGAATTTGATCTTGAAATTCGTGACAAGAGGGGTTCCGAGAATTTGGTGGCGGATCACTTATCCCGCCTGATCAACGTTGACGTAACCAAAAATGAATTTGAGGTAAAGGAGGAGTTCCCGGATGAAAAACTATTTAGAGTGCAGGTTAGACCGTGGTTCGCCGACATGGCTAACCACAAAGCCACCAGATTGATACCGGACGGTCTAACGCACCACCAAAAACAGAAATTTTTGTCTGATACCAAGTCATTTGTATGGGATGAACCCCATTTATTTAAACTTGGTGTCGACAACCTCCTCAGAAGGTGTATGTCAGTGGAGGAAGCCACCAATATTCTGTGGCATTGTCATAACTCTCCTTACGGAGGTCACTACAATGGGTTAAGAACGGCCACTAAAGTCCTTCAATCGGGCTTTTATTGGCCGTCCTTATTTAAAGATGCGCATGCGCATGCCCTTAGTTGTGACAAATGCCAGAGAAATGGAGGTATTTCACGGAGGCAAGAAATGCCATTACAAAATATGTTAGAAATCGAAGTTTTTGACTGTTGGGGGATCGACTTTGTCGGTCCATTCCCATCTTCATTTTCTAATGAATATATTTTGGTCGCTGTGGATTACGTTTCCAAGTGGGTTGAGGCGATAGCATGTGCTAAAGCCGACGGAAAAACAGTGGTGAAGTTTTTGAAAAGAAATATTTTTGCGCGTTTTGGTACACCTCGAGTGTTAATAAGTGATGGAGGATCTCACTTCTGTAACACTCAGCTTGACAAGGCTCTTGAGCAATATGGTGTGAAGCACAAGGTTGCTACACCATATCATCCTCAAGCTAACAGTCAAGCAGAGGTATCCAATCGCGAGATAAAGCGTATTTTAGAAAAAACTGTTTCGGCCTCAAGAAAGGATTGGGCCAACAAATTGGATGACGCGTTGTGGGCGTATCGGACCGCTTTCAAGGCTCCGATCGGTCTCACCCCTTTTAAAATGGTTTATGGTAAAAATTGTCACTTACCGGTAGAGTTGGAGCACAAGGCGTTTTGGGCCTTAAAATTTTTGAATTTTGATCCAACTCTAAGCGGCGAAAAAAGAATAGTGCAATTACACGAGTTGGATGAATTGCGCCTTCAGGCATACGATTCCAATAAATTGTATAAGGAACGTGTAAAATCTTACCATGACAGAAAAATTGTCATCAAACAGTTTGAGGTCGGACAGCTGGTCCTATTGTTCAATTCTCGATTAAAATTGTTTCCCAGAAAATTAAGATCTAAATGGTCCGGTCCGTTTCGGATTGTGGAAATCAAGCCCTATGGAGCAATCGTAATTAAGGACACAACGTCAAAGGAAAATTGGACAGTTAGTGGTCAGAGGCTGAAAGTGTATCTCGGAGGAGGTTTTGAGCGGAATCCCGCAGTTGTGCCTTTCCACGATCCATGAGGTCGCGATGGTCCGTCGAGCTTAGCCGACGTTAAACAAGCGCTTGTTGGGAGGCACCCCAACATTGTAAGTAATACTGCTTATTTCTGTTTTAAGTCTGTTTGGTTATCATTTTGGTGCCTTAAAAGATGTGGTAAATTTTGAAAATTTTTGAAATTCTGGTGTGGTTTGCTGGAGTTCGCCTAGCGAGCTTGGGCGAGCATTCGCTGGCCTTCGCTCCGCGAATCCAGCGAGACAGACCAACCCAAATGTTGCCACATCAGATAAATGAATTGTGGGTGGGCCTTCAAATTGGGCCCATGACCCATTTTGAAATCAGAATAGAGGGGGAAAAACCCAAATTCATTTGCCACCATTTTCTTTCCACCGTTTGCAATTGTCTTCTCATTTCCTCTCTTGGACTAAGCAACACTCATCTCTTGCAATTTTCCATTTGCCCTAATCCACCACTAACTTTGCGAAATTCAGGTTTGCGTACTCTTTATTGTTTATTTCGTTATGCATTGTTTATGTTCTTGATTGATCAAGTAGGATTTTGAGAAAAATATGGAACCTCTGTCATGATTTTGTATTGCATGTTAAAAATTACATAAGCATTATGACTAGAGTGATATTTGAAAATAGGAGATGGTTGTTGGACTGCTTGTGCTATGGTTTTTCTGAGATTTCGCGTATTTGCTGGTTTGTTCGCTTCACGAGTCTGCGCGAGCATTCGCCAGCATTCGCCTCGCGAATCTGGGGCGAGTGTTCGCCAGACTTCGCCGAGCGAACCTGGCGCGAACAGAAGCAAATTTTCATTTTTTTTATTATGCAATGCAGGTCTCTGGCTGGTTGTTTTTAGTCGCTAATGCGTTTGTTTGTCTTTGTTTGGTTTTATTGTTTGTTATGTGCAGATGGCACCAAAAACTGCAATTCACGCGGCTAAGAAGCGAAAGGCTTCAACCTCGAGACAAGCGGCCGTGCATTTTGATGAAGACAGATTTAGGGGTGCGAAGCAAGCAGTCAGATATGAAACCCTTGAGAGAAAGACCATTTTGGCCGAGAAGCGATTTTTACTTAGTGATCGTGGAGATTACCGGACAATAGATGCTCTTTTTGTGGCGAAGAAGTGGGATCGTCTAATGATGCCGCTGGATGGGTACAACATTGACATTGTTCGGGAATTTTATGCAAATGCATTGCCGGATGATGGAGAAAGATTTAGCTGGACCTCTTGGGTGAGAGGCACTGTTGTGAGATTTAATCGTAGGACGATCAACACTATTTTGGGAGACCCTTTGCCGTTGATTGGTACTGAGCTGGATGCATATCATCGAGACTTGCATCTCCACAGTGAGATTGAAAAGATGACCCAGGATTTACTTCTTGAAGGTAAGGAAGTTGAGCGGAATTCCTCCGGGGTGCCGATTAGATTCAGAAGGGTGGACATGCAGCCTTTAGTTCAGCTTATTCTTTTGTTTGTGCTCACTAACATTTGTCCCAGGTCGCATCATAGTACAGTTCCTATTGCTCTGGCTCATCTTATTCACAGCATTCAGATGGATGTGCAAATTGACGTGGCCCGCATCATTGCGGATGAAATAAAGGCAATTGTTTTAAGTGGTTTGGGAGGTACTGCAGCACGCAAGAATGCCCCGCTTGCTTTTCCATGTCTTATCATGACCTTGTGTGCTCACTCTGGTGTGGATATTCCAGCCCGTAGGCAGGTCACTATTCCATCTGCTATTGATGATCGGTATGTGGATAAGTTCTGTAAAGCTAGAGGGGTTGGTGGAGAGTCTTCTAGGGCTGCTGCTGATGAAGCTGCCGAAGCTGGTGGAGGTTCTGAACCGGCGCCGCCGGCCTTTTATCCATTTCAGCAGGAGATCTGCCAATATAATTGGGATTGGATGGCTGCCCAGCAGCGTGCTATGTCTGACATCCATGATTATTTGCAGGTTCTTCAATTACAGATCCGGGACCCTTCTTCTGAGCACATGATGATGTCTAGGGAGCAGTTCCTAGCGCATGCTGGTTGGCCTGAGGCCAGGCCAATTTTAGGAGGGGGTGAGGACGATGCTGATGATGAGGAGGCTGGAGTTGAGACTGTTGGTGACGATGATGATGAGGAGGAGGCTACTTCTGCTGGCGGTGATGAGGATATTGAGTTGTCAGATGAGGATTGATGTTGTTTTTTTTGTGGTTCTTAGACTTGTGTACTTCCTTTGGACTCCAAAGTGAAGTTTTCTTATTATTTGTATTTTTTCAGCTTTTACTAGTCTTATGTATCCACATTAGTGGAATATTTTGATATTGGTGTACTTGTACCCTAGTGGTACCATTTTGAATATTGTAGGTGTTCTTACACCAAGCACTTTATTTATTATGAGTAATGTTAAGTGTTTTATTAAAAAATTTTGGTTTGCTTTTACTAATAACTAGGTAGTTTTTAATTGTTAATATGTTTTCATGTAATTGTTTTTTCTTGTATGATGGAAGTTTGGAAGTAGGTTGGACTCTTGATTTTAAAGAAAAATTCCTCCAAGATGTGAGGGCTATGATAGTGCCTTAAGCATTGTGTTGCGACAAGGTACATCGTTACCTAGTTCAAGAATTTTGTATGTTTTAGAACTTTGTGTCTTGGGCGATTGTTAATGTTGTTTCATGTTACAACTTCTTTTGAATGCATATGTCATTTTAGGAAGAAAAAAAACTATTAAAGTAAGAAGCCTTCAAAGTGTATTATATGTCAAGGAGTGTTGATGAATGTTGTTTTTACTTTTAATTCATGCCTTATCTTGTGACCATGTGATTTTGTGGAAGTAGGAGAAGTGATCAAGGCACCTTTTTGAAAGTGAGCACAACCATGTCCATATATTAATTCACCCGTGAGTAGTGAGCATTTGGTAACCCCTTTGAGCCTAAACAGTTTAGAACTCGGTTTAGTGATGAACTTGTTTTATGTACACATTTTGCAAGTTTGGTTCATCACTAAATTTGGTGAGTTTCTAACATTTTCTTCTTTAACCTTTGAAATTATATACTTTTACTTCCTTGCCTTAAAAAGCAAGGAACATTCACTTTAGGTTGAGTTGAAAATGAGTTGGGGAGAATAAAAAGAAGATGGGTGCATTACTCCAAAATTTGAAAAATATTCAAGTAAGCATGTAAAGAGAAGAGTGTGAAAATGTTGTACAAATAAGAAAATGCTTGCTTGAATGAAAAAAAATATATAGAAGTAATAAGTGTGCACGGTAGTTTGTGATGGTGGAATGAAAAGTTGGTGAAATGAAGTGTGTTGTGTGAATATGTATATAGTGAATGTTCTTTTGCTTCGGCAATTTCGTTTCAAAGACAGTTAGAAATGTCCCTTTTTTGTTTACCCGACCAAGCTACAGCCTAGAAGTCCTTTGTGATCTTGTACTTCCATGAATTCTTTTGTGTTCATTGAGATGTGATATGAATTGCTTAGTATTGCATCATTTGTCATTTGAGTGTAATTGTCCCGTGCTTGTATGCACGTTTGCCTTCAATCCTATTTCGAAGAGGAGTGTAGAATGACATGTGTATGATGAGTTAGTTGTCTCTTGAAACATTGTTGACATTGTTTAAGAGTCGAGTTCTTTTACATTATGGGTTCTCGAATTGTGTAATTGTTGCATTGTTGTGATCGTTGTTTAGTTGAGCCGTTTTTCGTGTCTTGGTTGAATTGGATCCTCGAGCAAATCCTCGTGAGAGGCATACTTTGCTTGAGGACAAGCAATGAGTTAGTTGGGGAGAGTTTGTTAGATGCCATTCATGATATATTTTTGTATGAATTATTTGGCATTTTTCATGACTTTTCCATGAGGAATATGTTGATTTTAGTGTGGAATGATGTTGTTGTGCATTATTTGAAATATACTTGTGGTGCTTGTAATGTGTGTGCTAATGTGCAGGAATAGGCATAAAAAGATCAAGATTGTGTTACACAAATGTTGGAGGCAAGTTGCCATGAAAGGAAGAAATCAACAACAGCATTCGCTAGGTGAGTGTTGGCGAAGATGCCAGCGAAGGTTCGCCTAGCGAACGTTAGCGAGGGTGCCAGCGAGGAGAGGCAGAAAGTATGCAAAAACCTACAGTAGGAAAACTGGGTAACTTCGCTGGGCGAGTAAGCCAGCGAATGCTCGCTGATGTGTTCGCGGGGCGAAGGAGCCAGCGAAGGGTGGCAGAAACTTTTACTTTTGAAAACACCCAAACTTCGCTGGGCGAGTGTGGCAGCGAAGGTTCGCTTCGCGAGTGAATTGGTTCGCCTAGCGAAACCGCGATAATTCTTTTGGGCGGTTTAAGTTTGAAGCACTTAAAAGTGCCATGTTTTTAGTCATTCGCTAGGCGAATGAATCCTTCGCCTAGCGAAGGGTGCTGTGAGTAAAGTGTATAAATAGATTTTTTTTACTTTATGTTAGGGATCTTCTTGTTCATTTTAAAGAGGGAATTCATAGTTTACAGTAGTTTTATCAGAAAAGAGTGTATTTTCGATTGGAAAAGCTGAAGTCGCATCCATTCTCGATTATTCGTCGTGGATGCTCATTCATCTTCTCTCTTTACTTGTCACCCAAGCTACCATGAGAAGTGGTAGCTAAACACTCAATGTTGAGGTCAGATGTAGTTGATTCTGTTTTTATGTATTGCTTTTGATCTATTGTGTATGAACAAAGTCTTTGATCAATATAGATGATGTTGTTTTCTCTTAATGATCCATGTTTGATTTGTTTTACTCTAGACATAGATTCCACAAATCTTGACCTAACAATTTCATCTCCTAAAAACCAGACTCTAGACATAGATTTGGGATTTGCTATTCGCATTGTATTGATCTTAATGATCGTTGCTTAGATTGTTAGCGTGAGACATCATCTAACGGTTTAAACAACGGTACTCACGATTTCGCTTTAGACATAAACTTAGTCGGGAGGATACGCGGTTATATTGATCGGAAACCGAGTTCATATGCTTGATTAATCGTTTAAACATGGAAAGGATTAGCGAAACCTAACCTTAACATGCTTTTATAAAACCTTTTACAAAAATCTTTGTCATAACTTAATCTTTGCTACAAATGAATGCTAACACCAATTGAAACTTGTGAAACCATTAACTTAGAATATCGCAACTATTGAACGGCAAGCATCAAATATCCGACATTCCCTATGGATACGATAACAAAAACCCACACTAATAACTCTCCTAACTATCAACGTCAAGGTCGGGTCTGGGAACGAATAAGCAACAGTCTTCTTTCTCTGGATATCCATGCTAAGGCAACCTTAGAAAACCTGAATCAAGAGTAAGATGCAAGCCCTGAAAAATGTCAAACATGTTAGAATGCAAGAAAAATGATATGCACATGCAAGCATGGGATCAAGGCATCAGTGTTGGATGTGCTGTGCTGTTAACTGGACGAGAATCACAACCCAGAAAACCAGAATTCCAGATTACCAAACCACTGAGATAACCAGAAACCCAGATAATCAAACACTGATGAGAAATCCAGAAAACCGGGTAGGTTGAAGGTTTCGGTTACCTGCAAACCTGCAAACACCCATCCCTTCTCACATGTGGGTTCTAGAAAGGCGAGGATCCTCAATTTCACGGGCTCTCAGGTCGAGAAATGATGATACGTTCACCATTTCTGGTTTAGCATCATCATCAATCGAGAAGGCCTCAACTGATTCCCCTAAAAAATAAGGTCATCATATGCGAGTCCCTCAGCATTGGGTCCTCGGATCGACAAGTGCAATGGGTTTGCCACAAAACGTGGTCTGCCACTGTCACATCTCGGGAGGAGAGGCGCAACTGAGGTATCGGGGAAACGGTCACCAGAGTCGGCAGCTCTCTAGATCAACACCCTAACATGCGTAAGACACACACGTCAGAATGCGTCCCAAGATAGCCTCGTCTGGTTGTGAATTTCGTGAACACACAAACGTACCAAGCTGGCACGTAGGTCCCACTACTTTCCACTCTAGTCCTAGGGTGTACTCAAGCCTGGGTATTGGGCTTATCTCTCAGAACAACCCAACCTGCCAAACAGAAACCAGCCAGCACAGCAATATCCAGTATGATAGTAATAAAATGCAATGCAATAAAAGCTGTAAAACAGTAATATACAACATAATAAAGCATAACAAATAAACACCCAATGAAAACAACAAACAAGCGCTAGGATCGACTCGCTAAAGGGGATGGACCAGCAAGAGGTCAACCAGAGTCCCCAGCAGAGTTGCCAGCTGTCGCTCCCGAAAGATTTGCATCCAACGGTACAAACGCGAGAGTGGCGCAGAAAACACAGAGTCACCAGCAATGTGTATTTATCCCGAGAGAGGGAAAGGAAACAGTGCATAAACCTAAAGAGAAGGGGGAAAGACATGGTCATCGCAACCATAGTCTGGGTTCGGGAGTCGGTTATGCGAGGGGAAGGTGTTAGCACCCCACACATCCATCGTACTCGATGGGATCCACACTTGTTGTCTAAACGGAGGGTGAGTCGTCCTACTATCTATGGTTGAACAAAAGAAAACGGGGATGGGGGTGACTAAGATGGACTCGGTAGGACATATTTGATGCCCTAGGCCTACGTACTCCTTCAGTGCAATGGGAAAGTCAGAGTCAACATAGTTCGGACGGGAACTGTGGGGGAAGGTTGCTCGCCAAGACAATCGCTGTCTTGTGCCTACATATCCTCAATCGGACGAGAGAGAGAGGAATCAGAGCTAATGTAGTTCGTGGGTACGACCACGAATGAGTAAGTGTTTTTTACGTGAGCGACGAGCTCTTTTCTGAAAATGAAGTTGAAACCCAACAATCCCGAAGGATAAAAAGATTTGAATTGGTTTTGTACTTTTTAGACAGAAGTGTTTTTTAAGTTAGTTCATAACTTGCATTGCATCAAAGTCTAGGGCACAGGGACGAATACTTAACGAATCGTCCCAAGACAGGACGCCCGCTAAGCACTCTAGAAAGATGAGAAGAAGCCCCTCATTTCTCATTCCCCACGCTTAAGGCTCGTGCGCAATACACTTTATCTTTATTAAGTGTTTTCAAGAAGTTTTGAGATGAGATGAGATAAGACACAAAAGGAAACTCTAAAAGGAAACTAAGAGTCCTAATGTTATCATGCATGGGTGACCCTAGGTTAGTAAGGCTTAGAAGGGACAACTACCTAAAACCTAATGCTAATCCTACTCCAAGCTTAATCAAAAATTAAGTTGGACTAGGTAGCTCTAAAGGGAGAGAATCCAAGACTTAAACAAGTCTTGAGATTCATGGGAGGAAGAGAGTAAAAGAGAAGGATGAGAAAGAGAATGATGAGATAAGAAAAAAGAAAAGGTAGCAAGTACATCATATCAAGTATATCCAACTCACACCAATAAACAAGTCTCGAAGATCAATACAAAACCTCTCAAGTAATCATGCAAAGACAATCATGAAAGAATGCAAGCATACTTGTATGAAATGCACAATTAAGTACCAATGAACTTCACATAAAGATGAAATGAGAAGGATAAGATGAATATGAAATCAAGTCAGAAACAAAGTCACAACATCATCAACAATTCTCATGTGCAAAAGCAAGTCAAAGCATGAAACAAAATGCACCAAAGAAAGTCCACAAAAGTTCCAACACTTAAGCATATCCAAACATGATTCAAACATGATCCATAAATGGAAAAAATTGGTCACAAGGGACCTCAACCAGGGCTAAACATCATACCAAATGCACATACAAATAATCAAGAAGAAACTCAAGCAAATAGGCATGGCAAGTCAACTTGTGCAAAGAGGTGTCAAGATATAGTCATGCATAAGTCATTTAAGCACAAATAAATAAACATATATCAAAAGACACTCAATAAATTGTGAGATTAAAACTCAAATGACCTAAGTCAGAAGCCAATCACATGTCAAAAGATCACACAAAAATTTACAAGTTAAGCACCTCAAACAAATGAGCAAAGATCACATAGGAACCATGAATCAATATGCAAAGGAGAGGGACTAAAATGCAATATGAAAAAGTTTTAAAAATGAAATAAAAATGTTTTTAGGAACCTCAAGATGTCTTCTAACAGATGCAAAAAGAATGAGATGCAAATCATTTATAGATGATGAGAACAAAAATCAACAAGGCAGGGTGTGCATATATGAAACAATCCAAAAAGAAAATAATTAAACAATTAATTCAGATGCACAAAATAAAATAAAAATGAAAAATAAAATTTACCATAATTTTATTAAACCCTAAACATGCTTCAAGAATTTTTTCATAATTTTTGGATGCATTTAACTAATTTTAAAAATTAAAAATGGAAATGCAACAATTAAGAAAATAAAAAGAAAGAAATAAACCCAGGGGGGTTCAGATAACAGCCCAAACACGTTATAAAATGAATTGGATCAAATGAGGGGGGTGCAAGTAATAAACCCAATCCATAACAAAAAATCAGCGCAGCCAAACAAAAATAATGGACTCAGTCAAACATCTTGACTTCATACAAACCCTTGGATCAATCTCACGCGTAACAACAAGTCAACAAACCAACACAACACGCAAGATGAAGGGCTCAGATCAAAAGCGCATGGTAACAATCATGGGGAAACACACAATAATCATGATCTGACTTAAATAGAAATCTACGTGAGAGGCACATGTCAATTTTAATGCGCTGGCATGTTAACAACCACCAGATTCATCCAACGTTCACAATCACATCATCAAATCAAAAATTAAACAACATGAGTGGCTCAGATTTGTGGTACACGTTAATTATCATGGATTAACAAACACACAATCAAATAAAATAAAAGAAGAATTTGAAAACGTGGCTCAACGTGGACCATCAGATCTGGACCACCAACGGTCCAGATTTCATCTTCTCCAATGAAAACCTCTACCGTCCTGAAACCTAACCAGACGCCGGAGCCCTAGCTCCGGTCGTCTTCTCCGGTGACCTACATATCAAAAATCTCCAGAAATTGCAAACAAGTATACTATCTTGACCAGAATTCAACAAGGATCATATATATGCAATTAGTTTTCACAAACAACCAACACACAAGCCAAATCGAATGGAATAAGTTTGGATCCAAAACTTTCAAACTCAAAATACTCACATGTTACACGTCCAAACTCAAAACAAAATAGATCAGCATCATCAGTGAACATCATAGATCATTTTGCACACAATAAAATCAAGTTACATGATCATGAAAAGTATGCTAACCTGAGAACTGTAGAGCTCAAAATACACTAAGAACTCCTTCCAAAAGCTGCAGATCTTCCTCTTTTGAGCTCTATTTGTAAAATAAATGCAAATAGAGGCTTGAAATTGGCTGGATCTAAGATTGTGAACTTGAGCAACTTGAACACGAACTTGATGAAATCCTCACTCTAAGCTCAAACCAATGGTAGATTCTTGTTCCTCTCACCACACTGATCAATAATGTGCAAAGAAAACTTCAAAAACTCTCAAGAGAAGAGAGATTCAAAGAGAGAAAAGTTTGGAGGTGAAAATGGGTTCTGAGCAAATGAGGGTGCATGACCTAGCTTTCTGCGTGTGATTAAGCTTATATACTCTCCATTAGACCTCTCATCATGATTAGCAATTGATTAAATCCCTGATTAGTGAGTTTTGAGTAGTTTTACAATTTTGCAATTTGTGTTCAATCCCTTAATTCACACGTGCACCTTCATGCTTTTCATTATGGATACCTCACACTTGACTTGCTGATCATTTTTCAAAAACAATTGGGCCTTGAAATGGTTTAATTTGTGAGATATGAATCAATTTGCAAATTATTCATTTGTTAAATACACCAAGAATAAGGCACGGGTAGGCATGAAGTAAGGGTCAAAAATGCTCCTCTTGACTTGTACTTTGATGGTACAATGTGACATGAACCAATTGAAGTGATTACAAGTCCTTTTTGATGAAAATACAAATGGTGGAAAATTGGTACATGTGGAAAACCTCAAAATGCACCTTGCCTTGCCTTAGCCATAACTTGAGTTTCACAAATGATATGGAGATGTTCTAGTACTTGATGGAAATGGGAGAAAAAGATCTTCAACTTTCATGTTTGAGGAAAGTTAATTTGAAACTTCTTTGATGATGAAAAGTCAAGTTGAATGTAGTGTAAAAATTGCCAAAAATGGAAACTTCTCATTATAGGTCATTTTCCAAATTTAGTAACTTTTGTACAAACCCTTGATTCTTGATAAATGGTATGAAACTTGACCCTTGAGGACCATATGAGGACGTGAGACCTTGAAAACCATGAAAAGAACCTCAAAATTCCACAGTTGACTTCCCCTTTCACTGGTGACCTTTCTTGGTTCACAAGCAATTGAATCCTTGAACATTCTTCACCATAAACCATCAACCAAACCCTCATCTATGAGTGTTTGTGAGCATAAAGAATCCATGAGAGCATGTTTGAACACATAAAGCCCTCCAAGAACCCCTTTGAATTCACAAACCCTAATTGGTCCCTCTGGTTAGGAGGGAATGATTCACTTGCAATCTTCTGCCAATCTTGATCTTATGAAGATGTGATGAACCCCTCAAACCACCTTGAGGCTTGAGACTCCTTTGAGATGAACCAAGTACCTTGATCCCATGCTAAGAACCAATGTTATGCTCAAATGCTAATGCAAGAAATGCAAAGAAACATAAGCCAAATAGCTTAAACAAGAAGGCAAATTTTGGGGTGTTACACTAAGAGGTCTAGGGTGTTAGCTTTAGGAATGAATATATATATATATATATATATATATATATATATATATATATATATATATATATATATATATATATATATATTTCTTTTCCTACCTGATATCCGTGGTTATTTTTCTGCTAATGGGACTGCGGGTGATGTCGCATCTGGAAAGATTGAGTATACACCTAAGATAGGTGATGGCATGAGACGGGTAATCTTACAGGGAGTGACTCCCAAATAAGAGGTCCGGATATCCTATCGAATCAGTGGAGATACCCTTTGCAGATTCAATGCCTATACGTTTTCGGTTGTTGAAAGCAGATTGTTTGATTGGGTTGTCCATGAAACTGAGGATTTTAGTAGACTAAGACCATGTTACTATTTTGTAGTGCGGAAGCTATCGGAAATAGTTGTCACGCAATACTACCCTCATTTGAGATTACTCTAAGATACATCAGCTCGCTCGGGTGAACCAACCTGTTGTTGTTATCCCAAGAGGGGTCAATGATTTTGCGGACAGGTACAAAAAATCACAAGTATAACCTTTGGGGATGGGTAGAGCCTTGACTTCATGACACCAAACCTTTGACCCCATGTTTTTTCTATGTTTTTGTGTGCTGCATTCATGCATTCATTTCATTAAAAAACATTTAAATAAAGAAAACAATTTCTCTTCTAGTCTCTCTTTTTCAAATTAAACTAAAAAAATGATTACAAATGTCAAAGAGAAATATTCCGTTATGGATTTCGGTAGAAGAAGGACTCACAAGTATACCTTCAAGGTTCCAAAACTAGAGAATTTAAGAGGATTGGCGAGGATGATCACCAACCCTGATGCTTTCAGAGCTAAGTATGGAGGACTGCTGTCTCTGTTAAGGGTCTGTGTAATTGAAGGAATCCTGTCTACACTCATCCAGTTCTATGATCCGGTTTATCATTGTTTCACAGTCCCGGATTATCAACTAGCACCAACACTGGAGGAGTACTCTTACCTGACTGATTTACCTATTACTGACCAAGCTCCCTTTTCTGGACTGGAAGAAATTCCAAAGGATCAAACCATTACAAGAGCAATCTATTTGGACGAGTCAGAAGTCAGGACTCACATGATCACTAAGGGTGGAATCCAAGGTTTGCCAACCCAGTTTTTGATAAAGAAAGCCATGTACTTTGCTAGTATAGGGAATATGTCTGCTTTCGAAAGCATCTTTGTTTTGCTCTCTTACGGGTTATTTCTGTTTCCCAACATTGATAGTTTCGTTGATATCAATGCCATTAAGATTTTTCTGACACTACTAGAAATACTGTATTTAGCCTCGGCCATTTTTTGACGCTATAAGGCAAAAAACCGACGCTACTAAACAATTAGCCTCGGTGTAGCCTCGGTGTCGGGGTTAGTCTAAAGCAATCAAAGCTAATATTTAGCTTCAGCCAAAATGAGCCGTGTCTAATTTAGCCTCGGTTTAGCCGAGTCTAAATCGAGGCTACCCTAAAGCCAACGCTTAAAAGTCAAAGTCAACAAAAAAATAACCTAGGTCTGGCCGAGGCTAAAGTCAAACTTCATAAGTTAACAAATTATTTAGCTATGGGCCTGGTCAAAGCTAACAAAATATTTAGAGTCGGATACTTCAAGGCTAAGGTCATCAACAAAATATTTAGCCTCGATTTGGCCGAGGCTAAAGTCAAACATCAACAAAATAATTAACTTCGGCCTAATCGAGGATAAATTCAAATTATAGACCCTGTTGATTCTTGGTAATTTTAGTAGTCCTACACAAATTCTTGGTAATTCTAATAGTCCTACACAAATTCTATGACTTTTCAACAACCACAAAATCATCCATGTCAGTGAAGTGGCTCGACAACTGTGAGAAATTAAGACCCTAAGTTGCAGCAAACAAATGAAAAGGCAACAATGCAGCATTCCGATCATAGTAATTGTAACATTGTAATATATAAACTTAAAGCCGATATAACCATGAACAAATGAGGAGTAATGTTAAAAGTGTGCAACATTCTAAGTGATGGAATAATGTCAAAAAATACATTTGAAATATCCAAACAGAGAAGAGCTATTGACATTCCTTCAATTTTGATCTATTGACACTTCTTGAATGATTTGCAAAAAAGAATAAATTGAATTGTGTGACCTCCTGCCTAACGCTGAAAGGATCATTCGAATTACATCAACCATGTTAAGTAGTTGGTGGAAGAAAGCAAAAGAAGGGGGAAATACGGTCATGACTCAAGAGGATGTTGCAACCTCGGGCTTTTCCAACCATTTCCAGACAGTTAGCAAACCGGTTCTGTCTCCGATGAAGAAGAGTCCTCCGGGAGCTATATCAATTAATCCAACTTGTTGTTTCGCAAACAATTTACCCCTCTCTACAAATCTGCAAATTGTAAATGTAGAGATGTGGTCAAGAACAGGTTCAAGTTTACATGAAAATGTGACGGTGATGGTTACAAGTTTACTTACGATGGTAGTTCATAGAGGCAAACTGAATTGTCATTAGTAGAGCAGAGTAATATAGGCTTATTTTCTGGATCACTCATCCCAGAGAGTGCAACAACGGCCTATAACAATCAGAATAAAATAAATATCAACAACCCCTTTCATTCATGACCAATATAAGAAATGTCAATTTGACCACTACAAAAGAAAAACACACCACCGAATGATGTTCAACGATGTACAAATGTTAAACACAGTACAAAGTAACTTACATTTTCTAAATTGTGTGAATATACAACTTCCAAAGTTTCCTTAACGGTTTTATACCAGACCTTGATACTGCAGTCTGATGAACCAGATAACAAGAAATTGTCCCAACAAACAAGAAATCTGATTTATCTATATAACAACCATAAACCAATCAATGTGTGGGTAGTTTACCTCTGCTCCAACTAAGAGTGTATCATTGCCAACAATCATGGCAAGGACTCGTCCCTTAGGCCCATCAAGAGTTAACTGTGAAGCAGTCTGAATATTACATGCCTTCACAAAAACCACAATGGCATAATCAGCTTACAAGTAATGCTCCTATATAATTGAGAAAACGATATAATGAAAGAAAACAATAATTGAAGAAAGAATAAAGTTTCCCTTGATAGTGTTTGGCAGACCAACAAAAATCCACAGGCCCTCACTAATCAAAGAGGTAGCTTCAGCACCAAGATTCATCACATTAGTACATTGACCAGTAAGATAGTCCCATGTCCGAAATTGCTGCCAGAATAAAGTTGGTCTGATCCATGTGGAAGTGTGATTCCAGTGACAAGCTGTTCACAAATATTTTGATTAAACTACTTCAGAACATTTCAATAGTTGAAGGAAACACAATAAGTATAGATTTTGAGCTAACCCATAGATAGTGGAAAAAGATAGAAATTTCTCTAAATACAAGTTCAAATTGCAAACCTCATATTTTCTCCTTCTGATGATATAAACAAAACCTATCTCTATAGTCGCTCACATTTTTGGCGGTACCTTCTGATGATGGCAAGACTTCTTCACCTTCCTAAAATCAAAACTCAATTTATATCTTATACATAATAAAATGATAAAAAGTGTAATAAAAGTATGAATATAGAGAAGATAACCTTAGGTTGAGAAGCCTTTGGTGCAATATCCTTTGCAGCAGTCTTCTCATTCTCTACGGTAACATCCTTTTCCTGAACAACCGCACACTTGGCTTTCTCCGTCGCTGTCTTGGTCTTCTCTGCAATAGGAAGATGACAATAATGTGTTTCCATGGAGAAGATAACAATTATATGTGTGTATAATCTATAGATATTGACCTTGTATAATGTGTTTCAAGATTATATGCAATTAAATATAACATCATTCAAATTATATCATTTAAAGATTCATAAAATAATTTTTTCAATGCCAGTGAGACCATCCTAGAACCAAATAATAGGTCTAAAAAATAAATGCAATACCAATACTAGAGCAGAACATGATCTTTCTCACCAAAGAATTTATCATTTATTTGAAAGATGCCCCAGTATCATGTACATATTATGCAAGGTCCTTAACAAATTAACTATTAAATATCCTAAAGGAACTTTGTTCGGGAGTTAAATTCATTATATGTTAAACCTCTTAAAGCCATTATGAATATATTTCTCTGTTTTTTGTTGTTTAATTCCTAATTGTTTTGAGACTAACTTCCTAAATATGTACAACATAGATGGCTCAAATCACGTTCCTATGCCCTCCAGATTCAAAAACAATTAGAGTATTTTCATAATGAACATGTATCATTTGACAAAACAAAAACAATATCAACAATTAACTTTTTTCTACATCATAAACATGAACAACTCTTAGCATAACACCAATACTGCAACTGCTAACATACATAACCAGAATAATAACTACCTTTCAATTAATTTGGTAAAACATGAATGATTAAGTAGGAGTGAGTGATTATTTTTAAGTTTTTTGTGGTACTCAATTATGTCATGCATCCACCCTGTACTAAAAAGCAATAGTTAGCATATGATTGAAAAAGTTTTCTAAAATAACACGATTCCTATGTCAGTAGATTTTTGTGGTACTCAAGGTAAGTAAGGAACAACAAGGAGAACATGTTTCCGGACTCATTAGCGGCCCAAGTCAGCCTAACGAAGCCGAGAGGAAGGCATAAGTAAGCAACAACAAAATTTTGTGATAGTTTCTTTGCATAAATTTCTTGATATTGATCCATCATTGTATAAGTACTATTAGTAACTAATCAACCATGATCCAGAAAATAATTGAAATAATAACACTTAAATGAATCTATCTAACTTGAGGGGGACCATATCGTGCTGCCATTCAATAGTTCTACTTTAGGCATTAATGTTCATAATTGAATCATATTAACTTATTTGGTAAAAACTTAGGAATCAGAGATGAAAATGCACATCACATGTAATAAGAATCATCACTACTAGTAACCATGCTTTTGATTCTACAAGTACTTCTAATTCTACAAGTGCTTCTGATTTTACAAGCTATATGTATGTTTGTAAATTTTTGTGCTAATAAAAACAGAAAATTCACACAACATTTTAGACTTGAATCCTTCTCAGGTCTAGACAATCACAATGCACTAAGTACTACACTAACAACATTCTCTAATTCTAACAGCAGGGGAGAATAACAAGTCATGATTTTTCCACTCAACCGTTCGTCACGCTACTAAAATCATTCAAAAATAGCAATCAAACTATGAAAGGTAACTGAGACAACATTGCAGTGCCTTGTACTAAATAAAAATCAGTAGTGGCAAAAGGATCGAATGCGGCAAAACACAGTGGCTTTCCAAGTCCTTGATAGCTTAACCGAAATGGTGGACACTACAACAACGATAGTTAGATTATGACTGAATAAGTTCCCTAAAATAACACGATTCCTATATTACCTAATATATATAGCCACATATAATTGTGTAAGTAATTAACAACAAGGAACGCACGTTTCCTGCCTCATTAGCAGCCCAATGAAGCCGAGAGCAAGGCATAAGTAAGAAACAACAGAATTTTGTGCCTCTGCAATATTTCTATGTTTCCTACACTTTTTTAATCTATAAGAACCCACAAGTATATGCCTCTACAATTTTTGTAGGCTATGGAAATCAAGATGAGCTTGCATCAGTGTAAGGCTTAAAATACTTCATTGTTTCCTACACTTTTTAACATTGTTTCCTACACTTTTTAACATACTTCACTGCAAGGTTTAAATTACAGAGAATAAACTTTTATTGACTTCCAAATTTTTTTTAACTTTTACAAATCAGTGTTCTTGATGGCGGATATTCCACCACACCGGCCGCTTTGCAACGCTATTTTAGCGCGGAAAACACCACATATCGGCCTATATTTATTATTATGGCGGAATAAGTTCAAAGAGAGAGAGAGAGAGAGATATTACCTGGTTTCGAAATTTGAATTATGAAGCGGAACCAATGGTTGTATTGAAGTGTGCTATGTTGAGAAGCGAAAAAATTCAGAAATCCTGCCGTTAGTAAAGTGAAAACATTAAAATTATGGAGAACAAGAGCAATTCAAAAATCACTGATGAAGAACAAGAGCAATCAGGAGACACCAAATACCACCCACCCTAAAGATAGCCAAATACAAGAACTCTAACAGACCCCGAAACCAATGGCAAAAACTGGTCATGGAAAAGCTATTCACCAACCACCAACACATTAGCCAGAACCTGCAAAGGACACCCCACTTCTCTAGACAAAATAATTGAAGACCAACTCCTGGACAAGGCTATCCAAGCAAACCAATACCTAGACCAAACATATGATGGTCTGAAACCATAAATGATCCAAGCGATGTCCAAACCGCAATAAACAGTCGCAAACTCCACCAAAGGACTAATACCAATTGCTCTCAGCAACCAATCATTCCTAAGAAACAAGGACCAGCCTTCGCCTGACGATCTAAATCCTTTGAACTGCATCAAGAATTTCTGCACCAGCTATTAGATGGACTATAAGATCCTGTGGAAACATCCCTACCAGAAACATCTTTAATAGAACAAATATCAGGTGACCTCTAGCAGCCATCCCACTCCTGATTGGAGCTGCAAGATAAAGGCATTGACAGTTTGGCTGATTTAGACCACTTCAAACTCTTTGAGATATTCCACAAAATCATCAACTGCAATCATAAACAGAAAAATAAACAGATGCACCGTAGGTCCCTAGAGCCGAGAAATTGGATGAACAAACGTCTCAACCAAATGCAAGTCTAGACTAAGCCTCTGCTATGCCCAGGACCAACACCATGCAGCAGAATTAATTCAACGACTCCCGGGCCAGAATAATTGCCACCTCTGGATCACTCAAGCTCAACACCAGCCAGAAAGATACCACTGACTCTGAGTGGGAAAAGGAAGAGGGAAATGGGAAAAGAAGAGAGGGAAAATAAATTTTGGGGTTAAAAGTAAATGATGCGATATAGTGCCTTTTTTTTGTTTCAATTGCCTTTCAATACTCGTACAGTACCTTTTTTCTTTCAATTGGTTTTTTCTTTTGCAAGTAAATAGGGCAGTTTTTGTTTTTTTTTCAATTTTTCCTCACAGTGTTTATAGTATATTAAACCAATTGAATAATTATATATTAAACTATATAAAACAATTGCTTAAATTACAAATGTTTTTCAGTTCACAGCTATACCAATTTTTATTTTATTTTTTTTAATTTTTAACTAGCCTTGAATAATCCGTGTCTAATTAATAATACAAATAAAAAAGTATTTAATAATTAGCTTCAGTTAATCCGTGTCTATTAAATAAAATTAAAAATACATTAATAAAATAATTAATATTTACCCTCGGTAAATCCGTGCCTACTTAATAATAAAAATAAAATTTAATATTTAGCCTCGGTAAATCCGTGTCTACTTAATAATAAAAATAAAATTTAATATTTAGCCTCGGTACATCCGTGTCTACTTAATAATAAAAATTAAATTTAATATTTAGCCTCGATTCGTTTGTATCTAATACATAAAATAAAAATTATTGCAAAATAAATTAATATTTAGCATTGGACAAACCGTGTCTAATATATTAAAAAAAATAATTCAAAAATTAGAAAAAAACTAGCCTCGGCATAGCCATGTCTATTAAATTAAATTAAAATAATGGTAAAAATGTAACTATAAAATGGCTTTTTTGCGTTTAAATAACGTAGGTTTGGTCGAGGCTAATTAGCGTCGGTGTCGGTGGCCGAGGCTAAATTCGAAGCTAAAACACAGTTTTCTAGTAGTGTGATTGGAAACCCCGTACCAACCTTGCTCGCAGATGCTTATCATTCTGTACACTTAAGGAATTTATACAGTGGAGGAATGATCACATGTTGTGTACCCCTGCTATACAAATGGTTCACTTCCCATTTACCCAAGTCTGCCGCATTTTGGGATCAAAAGAGTACTTTACGTTGGTCGCAGAGAATCATGTCTCTTACCAACTCCGACATCGATTTGTACAATCGAATCCATGACAGGATCAGGATCATTGACCATTGTGGAAACTTCCCTAATGTACCCCTCATTGGAATTAAAGGAGGAATAAATTATCATCCAGTTTTAGTTCGTCGTCAATTCGGATACCCGATGAGGCATGTCCCGTATAATGCTCATCTGGAAGGTCTTTTCTTCAAGGAAGGAGAAAACGACAGAGCACTAAAGACAAAAATAGTGCATGCTTGGAAGCATGTTCACATGAAAGGAAGAGAGTCTCTAGGAAAACCGGAGTGTATCTCTGTGGAGCCTTATCTACGCTGGGTACAAACTAGAGCTCTTAAACTGAGGATGCCTTACCCTCGTCAAGATGTTCTTCCGTTAAGGCAATCTATCCTTTATTTTATGTCTGATACGGAAAAACTTCAGGTTACTCTCAACAAAGTTCAACAGGAGAAGAGGTCTTGGAGGAACAAATATCGTATTCTCAACGTGGAGTGTAACAACATACAGCAACTGCTAAAAGATAAAGATGCTCTGATTGAGATTTTAGAGCAACATGTTGTAGAGAATCAAGAAGACCAAAGGAATTTGCTCGCTCCTTTCACTTGGCAAAGGAATGACAACCCGACAACGGCTCTAGAGCCTTGGTCAAACAAAAGGAAAATACCAGAACCTACACCTAAGCTCTCCTCAGAGAGGAGTCAGGATCAATTGGTTTAGACATTTCCTTTTACAGCACTTTGTAAATTACTGTATTTCCATTTTTGCAATCTTTGAATTCAATAAAACGGGGTTTCCTCCACTGTTTGATATTTGCAATCCAGTTGTCAAAGTTTCTTTTGATTAAATAACAAAAATTTAATTAATATAATCATTGCATATCATTCATCATTCTCACCTAACGCATTCTTCTTCCCTACGAATCTCACGTTTGTGTCTCGATTCTAGAGTCAAACTGTCTCATTCGTACAATACTCGGGCCAATCGACAAAAAAAATGAATGATCTCGAGGAAGAGAACAAAGAGTTGAGAGAAGAAATCGACACTCTGAAAGAAGATCTGAGGAAACTTTACAATGACATGCAATCTCTAGCAGCAGCTCGGATACAAAGGACTGTGATCTCAGAGATCACATCTACGCCCATAGTGGAAAAGTATGATCCTCGGTATAACATGCCAAAAGATCGTCCCTGGGGCATGCCACCCAACTATATCCTGGAAGGATATATTCCGCCGATCACAGAAGATCCGGAAACTATAGCAGGAGCCGCTGGGCCTAAAGGTTACAAACTTCGGGAAAGCAAAGATGCAAGGGGCATGACAGCAACTCCTGAAGGTTACAAACTTCGGGAAAGGGAAGCACCAAGAGCCACTACCGTAATGACTGTACCACCACCCGTGGTACACACTGTTCCGGAAGGACAGATTCCACAGATACCTTATGGTGGAAATGAAAGTATAAACGATAAAATGAAGGAATTCTAGGAACAGTTCCTGGAGATGCAGAAGGAACATCAAGCCATTCGCGGTCAGGATCTATTTGGAAAGGACGCCGCAGACCTTTGTTTGGTCCCCAATGTGGAAGTTCCGCACAAATTCAAGGTTCCCAAATTTGAAAAATACAAGGGTAACTCTTGCCCTCAAAGTCATTTGGTGATGTACGCTCGGAGAATGTCAACTCAGACAGAGAACCACCAGCTACTGATCCATTATTTCCAGGATAGTTTAACTGGTGCCGCATTCAAATGGTACATGGGTTTAAACCGCACTAAGATCGTCACTTTCAGAGATATTGGCTCCACGATTGTTCAACAATATAAGTATAATTTGGACATGGCACCAGACAGAGATCAACTCAGAGCCATGTCACAGAAGGATAAGGAAACCGTTAAAGAATATGCTCAGAGATGGAGTGAAATTGCCGCTCAGATTTGTCCACCTCTTGAGAAAAATGAGATGACAAAAATCTATTTGAAAACCTTGAGCTCATTCTACTAAGACCGAATGGTCGCCAGTGCGCCCAGTGACTTTACTCAGATGGTAGGCATGGGAGTTTGTCTTGAGGAAGCAGTCCGAGAAGGACGTCTGGTCAAAGGTACAGAATCATCAAGCAGTACCAAAAGATACGGTAGTGCTTTCCCTAAGAAAAAAGAGCAAGATATTGGCAATATCTCTCTCGGAAAGCCAAGGCGGCGGTACCAACCAGTAGCATCTGTAACTCTTGCTATCAACCCTACACCTATTTCGACGTATCAACCTCAGGTTGCTCAGAGCCAACCGAATCAACAACAATATCAGCAAAGGACACAACAACCTCTTCAACAGGCTCGTCCTCAGTACAACAAGAACCGTACAACGCGGCCACCAGGGTTTGACCCTATACCAATGTTGTACGCAGAATTGTTTCCGTTACTACTGGTCAAAAGGCACGTCTAAACCAGGTCACCTCTTACAGTGCCGGAGAATCCGCCTTTTTGGTTCAAAGCGGATCAGCCTTGCCCTTACCATCAAGGAGGACCGGGGCATAACATAGAAAATTGTCTCCACTTCAAATCTGATGTACAGAAGCTTGTCATGAGCGGGGTCTTATCCTTCAAGGATACAAATCCAAATGTTCAGACGAACCCGTTGCCACAACACGAGAAAGCTGCAGTCAATTTGATAGAGGGAGAGTCTAACCACAACTATCAAACTCATGATGTACTCTTGCTGAAAACCAACCTGGTCAAGATGCATTGCAGACAGAGTGGATATGGGCATGTACCATCTCATAATTATCACCAGTGTGATATCTGCTCTAAAGACAATCATCGATGTTTTGTGGTGCAATCAGCTCTACAGGATCAGTTGGATCTCAGTTGGATCCAGGATCACCGAATTCGTGAAGTCAACATGACTTATACAAATTCCAACATCATTCAAAACCACGACATCCGTGCGATGAATGTCAACTTGGTGGCAATGCACTCAAGGCAAAGACAACATCATAATCTGCCACGACATGATTATGATTCCTGTCTGATTTGCTCAGTAAATAATCAGCGATGCTCTTTTGTACAAGAGGCCCTCCAGTGTCAGATAGATCTTGGATGGATCCAGGATTACCGTGATAGAAATCCCTATCAAGTCAACATGATTCAAATTTTCGATATTCGCTTGATAAATACCAGCTTGGTGGAGTTACATGCTAAGCAAGTTCAGCTTGGTTTTTTTACTTTGCATGAGTATCAGAACTGTAAAGTGTGTCGTGAGAGTAATCAAGGTTGTGCACTCGTTTAAAGAACACTGCAACACTTATTAAACCACTGGTGGCTTATGATCTATCTAGATGAAGACACACAACAAGCCAGTATGATTAATGGGAACCCTACTAGGCATCAAAGTCAGGATGTTCAATTAATGGAAACCGACCTGGTAAAGTTGCACTGCATACAAAGCGGGTGTGGTCGGGTGCCACCACACAACTACGAGCGCTGTAGAGTCTGCTCGGAGAATAATCAAGGACGCTACCTCGTGCGAGCAGCCCTTCAAAGTCAGTTGGACCATAAGGAAATTCAACCATGGTCAAGCTCTGATTCAAAGTCAAACTATCATCCTGGTCAAAGTAAGGTTGTTATCTTGATCCCTAAGCGAGAAATGGCCAAAGATGTGTGCGTCATAATCCCTTTACTCCATGAATCAAGAGTCCCTCTTGATGGTGGGAAGGTTCTCAATCTCGAACCAATTGAGGCCGGTTATGATGGTTACAAGAATAAAAAGGCTCATGTAGTTATCTATCTTCCAGGACCAGTACCGTACAAGTCTGATAAAACTATCCCTTACAAGTACAATGCAACAACAATTGAGAATGGAAAGGAAACTCCATTACCCTCCGTCGTGAATATTGCAGACATCAATCGAGTAACACGGAGCGGTCGAATCTTCAACCGGGGAGTTGGAGAACCCATCAAAGAAAAGGAACCTCAAACAGAAGTTCCTAATCAACCAGTTGGTCAATCCAGTAATCCCGACCTTTCAACAAATGACGATGAGATGCTAAAGCTCATCCAAAAGATTGAGTACAACATTGTTGATCAGTTGTTGCAAACTCCTTCAAAAATCTTTGTGTTATCTCTTTTACTCAGTTCTGAAGCTCATAGAGAGGCTCTACATAAAGTCTTAGAGCAAGCCTTTGTGGAACAAGATGTAACAATAAGACAATTCGACAACATCATCTCCAACATCACTTCTTGCAACAACTTGGGGTTTAGTGACGAAGAATTGCTAGAAGAAGGAAAAAGTCACAACATGGAACTCAATATTACAGTCAACTTCCAGGACGATGCTTTAGCCAGTGTACTGGTAGATACAGGATCGGCTCTAAATGTTATGTCAAAATTCACTTTAATGCGACTATCATTCAAAGGATCTCCGATGAGGGGCAGTGATGTCACCGTCAAAGCATTTGACGGATCTCGAAAAGCAGTTATCGGCGAAGTCTTTCTTCCCATAACTATCGGTCCTCACACTTTCCTGGTCACTTTCTAGGCCATGGACGTCTGGGCAGCGTACAGTTGTTTATTAGGAAGACCTTGGATACACCGGGCTGGGGGAGTCACTTCGATACTGCACTAGAAACTGAAGTTCGTCAAGAACGACCAACTAGTCACAGTCTGCGGAGAGCAAGCCTTGATCGTGAGTAATTTATCATCGTCTACTTGTGTAGAACTAGAAAAGTTTGTTGGGACTCAGTTCCAAGCACTTTCAGTGAGCAATGAGAATCAATCAGAAAAAGGAACGTCGATTTCCTCGTACAAAGATGCTCTCGAAGTGATCAAAAGTAACAATACCAAAGGATGGGGACAACTTGTCACTCCTACTAATAACAAAACAAAGAAGGGTCTTGGTTTTTCCTCAACCTGTACCCAGAATGCTACTAATGATGGAGGTCTTCATCCCAATCAGGATTTCTTCCACAGTGGAGGTTTCCTTCACCCAGTACCTCAGGAAGTGTATACCATCAACGAGGGTGATCCCTCCGATACAGATGAAGAGTGGAAGTCCTATCTTAACGAGGACGGTTATATGTCTCAGGAAGAGGTGCCTACGCCATTTTGTTATCCCACACAGAGTCCAAGATTTATACTAAGGTCAGATGTTAAAATGATATACGGAGACTGTGATCCAGAAGGATGTCGTGCTCCACTAAACTCATTAAAGGAGGACACTCTAATGAAAGACAACTTTGACCATGACTATTATGGCCCAATGGATAGCCTGCCTATCTGGCAGCCGTACCCAGGAGACTTGGGGGCAAAAGAGTCAGCTGAACGATGCTTACCAGCTAAGCATCATGGAAAATAATACTTGCGTCCCCACCATGTCATGGGATCATTATTCAGGGCATTCAGAAAATATCCAGTACGACGATGAATTTTCCAAGCTTGCAGGACTAGAATTCATTAACTATGCTTTTCCTGAGGTCAACATCATCGAAAGAGTTGACTCCTCCAGCTCCAAAGAAGTGTGGGACACCTTAGGATAACCAAGTGGCAAGTTTGACTACTTGGTCAAATACACCGCTCCTGAGAGCTCTCGTATCAAGCTCGAAGACATCCAGCCGACTGGATGGGGAGATCCGCCTAAAAGTACAAATACTATGCAAAATACAACAGAAGAGTTCGTCTACGACAACTCTGCTTGGGAAACAAATTCCAACAATCCTGCTCCACCAGAAATCAGCGTCATTTCTAAAGACAAGCCAAGAAAGAAGGTGCCAGACTTTGTGATTCATCGAGGAGTTCGCCGCCAATGGGTTGCTGTCGATGTCCCGAAAGTTGTTCATAAGTCTAAGTAATTACCGTCTTTATCTTAACCTCTCACCCTGCCCAGGTGAAATAGCTGTTTTGATAGGGCTCGCTTTATGTAAATATACCTCTTCGCTTTGCCCAAAGCGATTGAGTTTTGTTTTATAGGGTTGTACTTTCAAGAATCGACTAAATCATAAATAAAACAACATCGTTCTGTAATTTTCACATTTATTGTTGTTTTCTCTTTTTCGCTCTTTCAGAAAATGGTAATCCTAAAAAAAAACTCAATAATAAAAACAAGCAGTTATAAAAAAAAATACACGGTACACACTCTTGTATTCTCTCTATCTCTTCTAAAAACAAATCATCACGTCATGCAATTTTCTTATTTTAAACCCCATTGAAACGTACGATCCAATGCCTTCTCCCAACTTTGAATTCCCAGTATTTTAGGCTGAAGAAGAAAATGACAAAGAAATTCCAGAAGAGATCTCCCGATTACTCAGACAAGAGGAAATGTCCATTGAACCTCACAAAGAGCCGTTGGAAAGGGTAAACTAAGGTTCAGAATAAGAGAGAAAAGAAGTCAAGGTTGGGGCATTGCTCAATCCGACTGTCAAAGAAGATTTGATAAAGCTTCTCAAATAATTTCCCGATGTATTCGCTTGGTCCTAGCAGGACATGCCAGGGTTGGATACCAGCATCGTGGAACATTATCTACCGTTAAGATCGGAATATCCGCCAGTAAAATAAAGGTTGAGAAGAACTCACCCAGACATGGCCATCAAAATCTAAGAGGAAGTACAGAAACTGATTGACACGGGTTTCCTCGCCACGTCAGAATATCCTCAATGGTTAGCCAACATCGTACCAGTTCCAAAAAAGGATGGAAAGGTCAGAATGTGTGTAGATTACAGAGATCAAAACAAGGCCAGTCCCAAGGATGATTTTCCCTTGCCACACATTGACATGCTGGTAGATAGTACCGCATAGTTCAAAGTTTTCTCCTTCATGGATGGATTCTCAGGCTATAATCAAATCAAAATGGCGCCGAAGGATATGGAGAAAACTTTGTTCATTACCCCATGGGTACTTTTTATTACAAGGTAATGTCGTTCGATTTGAAGAATGTCGGGGCAACCTATCAAAGGGCCATGACTACTCTGTTTCATGACATGATACACAAAGAAATAGAAGTGTATGTTGATGATACGATTGCCAAATCTAAAACAGAAGAGGAGCATGTGACCCACCTGTCAAAGCTATTCGAGCGGTTGAGAAAATACAAACTCCGCTTGAATCCCAACAAGTGCACATTCGGTGTCCGTTCAGAGAAACTTTTAGGGTTCATCGACAGCCAGAAAGGAATTGAGGTTGATCCTGACAAAGTCAAGGCCATTCAAGAAATGCCTTCTCCAAAAATTGAAAAACAAGTCAGGGGAATCCTGGGACGTTTGAACTACATTTCCAGATTTATATTCCTCATGACCGCGACATGCGCGTCAATCTTCAAATTACTCAAAAAGAATCAGGACTGCATTTGGACAGAAGACTACCAAACTGCCTTCGACAGTATTAAGGAATACATGTTGAACCCACAGATTCTATCACCTCAAATGGAAGAAAGACCACTGATCATCTACCTAACAGTCTTGAAAGACTCCATGGGCTGTGTACTTGGCCAACAAGATTAAACAAAAAGAAAAGAGTCAGCCATCTACTATCTGAGCAAGAAATTCATCGACTACGAGACTTGGTACACTATGCTTGAGAAAACTTGATGTGCTCTGGCTTGGGCAGCCAAACGTCTTCGCCAGTATATGATTTGTCACACTACTTGGTTAATCTCTGAAATGGATCCAATCAAGTACGTCTTTGAAAAGACTGCTCTCACGGGAAGGATTGCCCGTTGGCAGATGTTGTTATCAGAATATGACATAGAATACCACGCTCAGAAAGTCGTTAAAGGAAGTGTTTTAGCCGATCATTTGGCTCATCAACTGATTGACAATCAGGAATCAGTCGGATTTGACTTCCCAGACGAAGATGTCATGTACTTGAAAATGAAAGATTGTGATGAACCGCTACCCAGTGAAGGGCCAGAACCAGGTTCACAATAGGGACTAATCTTTGACGGAGCTGTCAACAATTATGGAAACGGAATTGGGGCAATCATCGTAACACCTCAGGGTACCCACATTCCTTTCACTGCCAGACTGGCATTCAAGTGTACAAACAACGAGGCCGAATACAAAACTTGTATCATGGGTCTCGAAGAAGCGATCGACTTAAGGATCAAGAACTTGGATGTATATGGCGACTCAACTCTGGTTATCAATCAGATCAAAGGAGATTGGAACACATACCAATCAGGACTGATTCCTTACAAAGACTACGCGAGAAGGTTGTTACCATTCTTCAACAGAATCAAGTTTCATCACATCCCTCGTGAGGAGAATCGCATGGATGATGCATTATCCCATCTCTCTTCCATGATTAGTGTAGGTCAATGGAACGACCTACCTAAGATCGACATAATGCGCCTCGAGAGACCTACCTAAGAGTACCCACCTGGGGCATCCAGGAAAGACAGAAGGACCCTCCGAAGGCTAGCAGACAGTTTCTTCCTTAGCGGTGATACACTCTATAAGAGGAACTTTGACATGGTCTTGCTTCGATGCGTAGACATACCAGAAGCAAACATGCTGATAAAAGAAATTCACGAAGGATCCTTTGGCACTCATGCCAACAAACACACAATGGCGAGAAAAATTCTAAAAGCGGGGTACTATTGGCTGACAATGGAATCCGATTGCTACAAGTACGTGAGGAAGTGTCACAAGTGTCAGATATACTCAGACAAAATCCATGTACCGCCAACGCATCTCAAAGTTCTTTCTTCGCCATGGCCTTTTTCTATATGGGGAATCGACATGATTGGCATGATTGAACCCAAGGCTTCAAACGGACATCGGTTCATCCTGGTAGCCATTGACTATTTCACCGAGTGGATCGAAGCAGCGTCGTACGCCAATGTGACCAGACAAGTGGTGGTCCGATTTATCAAAAACAATCTCATCTTCCATTATGGTGTTTCGAGCCAGATCATCACTGATAATGGATCTAACTTGAATAATAAGATGATGAAAGAGTTATGCGCTGAGTTCAAGATCGAACACCATAACTCATCTCCCTATCGACCTAAGATGAACGGAGCAGTAGAAGTGGCTAACAAGAATATCAAGAAGATCATTCAAAGTATGGTTGTAACCTATAAAGACTGCACGAGATGCTACCCTTTGCTCTTCATGGTTATCGCACATCTGTCCGTACTTCAACAGGCGCAACCCCATTCTCTCTAGTGTATGGCATGGAAGCAGTGCTCCCCATCGAAGTAGAAATCCCATCAATTCGGGTACTGATGGAAGCTAAGCTAACAGAGGCTGAATGGTGTCAAAGTTGACACGATGAAGGATGAAGAAGGCGTTTGACAAAAAGGTTTGACCTCGCGTCTTCAGGAAAGGAGACCTTGTGCTTAAGAAGATACAATCTTTTCTCACAGGTTCTCGGGGCAAGTGGACTCCGAATTATGACGGCCCCTATGTGGTCAAGAAAGCTTTCTTAGGCGGTGCCTTGAGACTCACAACCATGGATGGAGAAGAATTTACCTACCCCACAAATGTTGATGTAGTCAAGAAATACTCCGCCTAAATAAAATAAAAAAGAAGAGAAAAACGTCTCGGCGGATTGAAAACCCATAAGGGCGGTCCAGGCAAAAATTAGAGACATAATCAAAAATCATCCCGGTGGATTGGAAATCTTAAAGTACAATCCAGGCAAAAGTTAGGGATAATGGCAAGCAACTACGTCCAATAGGGACAAATCCCCCAGTAGCAGTCATGTCATCCATCAGAAAACTCCAGTCAAGGTCATCTTTGACAGAAGCTCAGGATGTCCCGAATTCAAAGTTGGTAGAAGGATAATAGTCGTTATGTTTCAATGTAGCCCTGTTCCCTTAAATTACCATTTTCTAAACTTTGTAAATACTCTATAGAATCACGCGTTTGGTTGATTTCTATCCTATCAATAAAATTTGAGCCCTAGTGCTTTTGTTTGCAATTCTTATTTGTTTTAGCTTTACAGAACGACATTTTTAACATGATTGACGATTCTTGAAATAAAACAAAAATGAATTTACTTGTCAAAATTTTCTACTTTTAAAATAAAGATGGCAATTATTTTGACTGTTGAACATCGAAAGGACATCGATTGTTTCTCCAAAGGTGTTTGAACTTCAAAGTGCAGAATCAAAGTACTCCTTCTAAACTAGTACACCTGAATGAAGGATCAGCTATGTTAGATCACGAATATTCCATCTGACATCCCCGATAGAGTTCTTACCTCCTAAATCCCGACCAATGGCTATTCCCCACGGGGACTATCTCTCCTAAGCCAGGCAGAATTGTTATTTTTAGACCAGATGATACTGTCCATCCCCTGCAGTGGCCGAATATCCAGTCGTGTTCATCTATTAGTCAGTATGTCGCGTCAGTTTTGTCAGCATAAACATATATACATCATGCATTATTGATTTACATTCATATTCATATTGCATCAATATCACTCTAGTCGGTCTTATCCCCTAGTGATAAAATTCCTCTCTATCGAGTTGTCAGTTCTTTCCTCGTCAGGAAGCGAATCATCTAAGCAATCTCTCCCTGTTTATTTCTGGGATGAAGTTGGTCCTCGACCACTTCGATAACTTGAACCTCTGAAAGACAAGAAAACCTTTGACAAACGTCACTCTTCATCATTGAAGATAATATCTTCGCTTTCCCGGATTAAGGAAAAATCCCCAGAGAAAGCCTCACAACTAAAGACTCTCAGTAACACATTGATTTTTCTCTAAAAGAGAGTCAATGTTAATGAAGTCATCAGCACCTCAAAGTTGGATTACATCACATTGCATTTCTCCGAGAAGATCTCGAAGAAAAGTATGATGTAATATCCTCAAGCGGAAAGCAGTCTCTCAAGAGACTCGTTTTCCCTAGTAGAGTCGACAAATGGCATCTCCAACAGAGAAGTTTGTACACCTCTACAACTCAGACGAATGGGTTCCCCAGTAAGTCTTACATCAAAAGTTTTTCCCATCAAATGGCATCTCCCTAGGTAGGAGACCAGGATCGAGGGGAAGTTTATTCTAGAAATTGAGACCAATTCCTTGGTAGGAAACCAGGATCGAGGGGAAGTTTATATCAGAAACTGAGACCAGTTCCTTGGTAGGAAACCAAGATCGAGGGAAAGTTTATATCAGAAACTGAGACCAGTTCCTTGGTAGGAAACCAGGATCGAGGGGAAGTTTATTTCAAAAGATAACTGAGACCAGTTCCTTGATAGGAAACCAGGATCGAGGGGAAGTTTATTTCAAAAGATAACTGAGACTAGTTCCTTGGCTGAAGACCAGGATCGAGGGCAAGTTTCACCCTTTTCTAAGTATCATTACTTAGCAAAAGAAGATGGATGGGCGAGCTGCCATTCATAACAACCATCAAAATTTCGGGTATTCCGATATTTAATCCTCTTGCACCCTAAATGCCCGAATACCTTCGCCATTCACACCTCCGGGTCCAAGAAGATTAAATAGGGGCATCTGTCATACCCCAAATTTTGACCACTAAGATTTCCCATAATTGTGTAAATCATTACCACAATATGAATGAACCATCATGCCTCATCAATCTCCCCAAAGATGGGTGAGCATTCACCACAAACAAGAATTAGGGTTTCAAGCCCTCTCTGAGCACTTAGACAAAGGATCAATCAAGAAATGACATGATCTTCAACTTTTATAACCTCTCAAACCTCCATAAAGGATTAAGAGGACTCCCACATCAAGGATCAAGCACAAAGTTGTAACATTCCAAGTGGATTAAGCCTCAAGATCGCCAGTGTCACCAAATTAGGGTTTTGGTCGACCAGAGCCTCCAGATGGGAATTCTCCTTTGGGCATGAGCCAATGCTTCAAATAATAACCTAAGATACTCCATAGGACCTCATAAACCCAATCATCAAGTTAATTTAGCCTCAGGGGATGCATTCATTAAAAATCAGGAATTTGGGTTTCTTGACCTAATTCACCCCTAAGTTGACTTTTGAGGCAAAGCATGAGCCAAGACCTCAAGACATGATTTAAGGGTCTCTAATACACCATATTGATCCACTTGCAACAATGGATTGATCCAAGAAGCTTGATTCACAAGTTTCAATTTCATCTGAACCACAATTAGGGTTTTTGAAGAAAAAGTCAACTGTACCTTTGACTTTTTGACCAAGACATGCTCCCAAACCTTGGGACATGATTTAATACATCCTATATCACCTATGGAATCCATATATTAAGTTTTATTTAGGTCAAGGACTTGATTTCATGGAGGATCACGCAGTTTAGATTTCATCTGCTGAAAAAGTCAACTGTACAAAAAGTCAAAGTTTGACTTTTTGATTTTTTGGTTAACCAAGGTTCCTTAACCCTAAAATGATGTTAATGTGTGATTGGAATCATCATTCGTCAAGAAAAACCAAAGAAAATGGGTTAACTTGTAAAAGGGGTAACCATAAAAAACTTAGAATTTTTCTAAGTTATGAAACAAAATGGCTAGGGTACCAACTTCCAAGGACCATAACTTGAGATCCAAGCAACCATTTTGGATGATCCAAATATGGATTTTTAGCTCTCATGGCATACTTTAAAAGTGTCAACTACATCTCATTCCAATTCATCATGGATTTTTAGTTATGGAGTGATCAAAATGGCTGAAAACATGAAAATCACATTTTTCCAACACTAAGTGAAATTTTCACTAAGTCAAAATCTGCCTTACTTTTTCCAAAATGTAGGGACATTTTTCACCTTGCTCCAAGTCAAACCAGGTCTTGGGTTGACATCAAAGTTGAAGTATGCCATGAGGGCTTTCAAACAAGTACCAGATCATCTCCAAATTCCATTTAAGAAATGAGATACAACCCTTGAAACATGGCCTCATGAACTGATTTTTTCCTAGACAGATTTGGCAGATTTGATGCATTTTGCTCGATTTGATCAAATCTGACAAATCCAAGCCTTGTCATCATTTTGGACACATCTGAGGATCAAATCCAAGGGGGATGATCTGATCTCCAACCCTCCAAAGTCCAAGAATCTACAAATAGAATGCCAAACCTAAAAGGCTACAAAGATGCCAAATATCCAATTTTGTTTTCAAGCATTCAATGGATGCACCAAGGTGGCATGAAGTGAGCCTATTTGAACTGAATTCAGTCAAGACTTATCTCTGAACCAAAGCTACAAAGCTTGTGTTATAACCTTTAGTCAATGGCTAGAGGAGACTTGAGATTCCAAAGTGATCTAATTGGCCAAAGGCCTGCTGTAGTTGCCACACACTATTGCTTACAAAACAAACTTGCTCTACTATAAATAGAGCTCAGTTGTGCTCAGTTTGAGTACACTAAAGCAACCAAACTGACGATTTCCTCAAAATCCCTTTCTCTAGGCCAAAATGCCTTCTTTTGCAAGGTAACTCTGAGTTTTTGAGTTAGAGAGCATTTCCATCACAGCTCATGATCCAAACACATCCAATATGTCATATCTAAGTTGTCCAAACTCTCACATGTGACATGTAACACCAAAATCTCAAAGTCCCCTCTCAAAACCTCAAAATTCGACTTTTTTGCATTTTTCAAGCCATGTCTTTATTCAGTCACATTCAAAACCAGATAAAACCTCAAACACACTCCAAATACCATCCTTGAACGGTCCCAAATGGTTCCCCACATCTGGAACACCATTTGAGAGAGTTGCCATATTGGTCACTTTTACCATTTTGCAAGAAAGAGCTCAAACTTGTTCTTGAGGATTCCAGCTGGTTCCAACCATTCTAAAGCATCAAATTACTTCTGGCACAAGAAACTTGGCAGATAGCCCAAAAAGCTCCTAAAGAGGTAATCATCACAACTTAAACTCTTTGAAATATGCATTGCTTTGAAGTCCACTGATCATGCACATCTCATACATGTTATATATGTTGTGTTTGAACCAATTCATGCCTGTAACAAGAGGTAGCATAGAAAATGCAATTATATGCCTATTTCAAGAACACTATCGGGTTTTGAAATAGGAGCCTCATCTGAAAAAACCACCACCACCATTGGATTCCTTGTGAAATTCTAGGCAAGATAGACCTAAATTTTGTCCCAATCCATGGAGAAATGAGAAAGTTACAAGCTTCACATTTTTTGCCAAAACCTTGCCTTGCCTTGCCTTGGCCAGGCCAAAAATAAGGCATGCCTCATGTATTCATGGGGTGGTTTTGATACACGGATGTATCACCACCCCAGTGGTAGAAGGCGCGCGCTGCACCCTAGAGGTCTGGGGTTCGAATCCCCCTCGCCCCAGATCCTCTTTTTACCATTTTTTCCCTTTTTTTTTTTTTACATTTCATATTATTTTTAAATGATTTGGAAAATTAATTTCTCCTTCAATTTTAATGATTTTTGCAAAAAATCACAAAAATGTTAAAATATTTTATTCCACAAAAAATAAGATTTATATTAATTATTTAATATAGTTGATATTTTTGTAAATAAATTCATTTTTATTGGTTTTAAACCTTTTAAAAATGAATATTCACCTTGAAAAAACAAAACCAAATGAGTTCTAAATCATCTTGTGATAAAAAATTCATTTTTCCATCCTTAACCAAAAATCACAATTAGTTTATTTAGACTTATTTGATATTTTTGTCATTTTATTCATTTTATTAAAAGGATTACTTTTTAAAAAATGATAAAATTAGGGTTTCTTTGATTTTCACCCTAACAAACTTTTTTCAAACACTCATGGGCCTCTAATAGAGTGTAAAACCCAATCCCTCTTTGAAACCAAAATAGTTTAGGCCTCAGTCATTGTATAAGTCCCAACACATTTTAGAAAATCTCGGTGCAATCGCCAGTTTAAATTAAAACCACTTGTACCTCTCCTTGAGTTGTAAGCCCCATTCTTTTTCTTTAAAACATCCTTGGGCCTCTAATAGAGTGTAAGATCCATTCCTTGTAAATAAGATACCTTGTTGGGCCTCATACTTTGTATAAGACCCACTGTGTTTTCAAAAACCTTGGCGCGATCGCCGTTTTCAAACAAACCATCAGGGCCTACCCTCGTGTCGTAAATCCCATCTTTCTTTTTCAAAATAATCTTTGGGCCTCTCCTTGAGTTGTAAGACCCATACCTTTGTACAGGAAACCTTTTGGGCCTCATACGTTGTATAAGTCCCAGTACAATCTTTTCAAATCAACTTCCCTTTTGATTTAGGTTCAAATATACAGTTGTTATCAAAACTTTTTTTAATTTCTTTGAACAACTAACAATGCAGCATGGAAGCTTGCTTGCCTGTAAGTTTTATCCGCTTTCATTTACTTGCTTTAATATATACAATTGTATTATGGGAAGCTGTGCATGGTTAGTCTTCTTCCATTCTTTTAAATACATGTCAAATATATATAACTGTATTGTGGGAAGCTGCGCACGGTTAGTCTTCTTTCATACCCTTTTACATACTTGTCATATATCAACTGTATATATACTAGTATAGTTATTTAGAGTTTTCCACGGTAACTAGGTCTAGAACTAGGTAAAGCCATGTTGGTCACTCTTAAATACAGTTAAAACTGGATCCCCATAGGATTTCCATATGCAGTATTCCCTTCTCTTGGGGTTAAACAATATGGAACAAAGAGAAAGGCAGTATTCTCGGTGAACCTTTTCTCAGACTGTCACCCCTAGAAATTGTCAAAGATCTCTACTCCCCGGAGTTGATCTATTCTCTGTGAATAACATCTCCTGAGTTTCTTCAAATCACAAAACTTTCACTAAATGATCTATTCTCTGTGAATAGCATTTCTTGAACGTTTCTTGGTTTGGGACCCACATGCTTCCTAAAAGCATCCCCGCCTCCTCTTGGGCTTTGTCCAAGGACCCGTCGGTTTCTTAAAAGTTCTCATGCCTTCTCTTAGGCTTCATACAAGGACCCTCACGACCTCTTAGAGGCATATGACAGAACTTAGTCATCCTTTGCTAGAGTTGTCTTTCTTAAAAGAGTCACAAAAGCCCTCAGACCAATTTTAGGGTTGATACTCATCCCTTAAACGAGTTGGCCTCCTCTTGGCCGTTGTACAAAGATAGACCACACTAACAGACTTGGACAGCCTAAATTCCCTTGAGTCTCAAAGACATTCTCAAGTTCCCTACAAACATAGGGAGAAACCCCGAATTCTGGATTAATCTCCAGCAGAGTTAAAACTTGTGGGTTCTAAAACCAAGCCTCTCTCCAAAAATCCTAATCCATGATCAATTTATCATCATATAACACTATCTCAAATCAGAACCTCAAGGTATCTGATCCATCAATTCTTCTGCATCCTCAGCAGGAGTTGATTCCCCATTTGGACATGCCTAGGGATCTCAAGAATCCCCAGCACAAGCTAGCCTCCTCTTAGGTTTGTATAATGATCTTTTCCTCAGGAAAGTCAGCCTGCTCTTGGGCTTTGTACAATGATTCTCCCCAGCGGAGCTAACCCTTTCAGACTCTCTTGTTGAGTCAACCACATTTCAGACTCTCTTGTTGAGTCAACCACTTTTCAGACTCTCTTGTTGAGTCAACCACTTTTCAGACTCTCTTGTTGAGTCAACCACTTTTCAGACTTTCTTGTTGAGTCAATTACTTTTCAAACTTTCTTGTTGAGTCAATTACTTTTCAGACTCTCTTGTTGAGTCAATTACTTTTCAGACTCTCTTGTTGACTCAATCACCTTTTCAGACTCTCTTGTTGAGTCAATCACTCTCATAAACTCTCTTGTTGAGTCAATCACCTTTTTGTACTCTCTTGTTGAGTTCAACCCTTTTAGCCTCAATCTCGGGCTTCATACGAGACAGATAAAAGCACTCTCTTATTAAGTCAAACCCTTTTTGCCTCAATCTTGGGCTTTATACAAGACAGATAAATACCTCCCCAGTAGAGTTAGCCTCCTCTTAGGCTTCATATAAAGATATCCCCAAAGAGTCAGTCTCTTTTAGCCTCCGTCTTGGGCTTTGTACAAGACACCAATATATCCACTCTCTCGTTGAGACGGTCTCATACAGCCTTCTCTTAGGATTTGTATAAGGACTTCCCAAGTGGAGTCAATCAACCTCTTAGCTTCAACCTTGGGCTTTGATCAAGGCACACAAAAATCAACAATCCCTCTTTAGAGATGACAAGTTCTCTTTCACTCAACCTTTTAGCTTCAATCTTGGGCTTTGAACAAGACACAAATATTCCTTTAAGCCTCTGTCTTGGGCTTTGAACAAGACACCAAAACATCTTTTTCCTCCCTTAGAATAGGAGGAACTACGATTGCTCTGATTTCCCTGTTTCGTTTAAACAGGAATATGTAGGCATAAGATTGCGAAATCTTAGCGAGCATACTAATCAAAAAATCTAGGTCTAGTACCTTCATACATCAATCAAAACTTAGGTCCTGCACCTTCCCAAAAACATCAACAAAAAAACTCACTCTCCCACTCATATTTCCTAAGAAACTTTCCCAAACCCATTAACGGATAAACATCATCAAGTACAAAGCAAAACCTAAAGCTAATATCATGTGGATAACTACATATAGGATGGGTAACTGACAACTGCACATTGTATAACCTGACCCTGGACCCCCAATCTCTTTAAGCGTTTGTCCTATTAGACATTTGCGTGCAAGGTTAGTTTTAGATACCTTCCCTTTCCCTTCCAGCTTCATGGGATAAATAAGAAATCAGAAAGTAGTACCCCCTCCTACCATTGCGGTGAGGAAAACCCAGCGATAAGGTAGTCGCGTCACTAACAAAAATCTCTCGCTACACTATTATCAAAGGTTTAGAACCTCTTGTGGTAAAGGATAAGGATGGAAAAGAAACCTTGTAGCCAGAAGAGGATTGGACCAAGGAGGAAGATGAGGCAGCTCTTAGAAACTCCTAAGCCTTGAATGCTTTGTTCAATGGAGTTGACTAGAATATGTTTAGGTTGATCAACATGTGTAATGTGGCAAAGGATGCTTGGGAAATTCTCAAGAAAACTCATGAAGGGACATCCAAAGTGAAGATGTCAAGAATTCAGCTTCTCACCACCAAATTTGAGAATCTGAAGATGAGAGAAGATGAAAGTATTCATGACTTTCACATGAATATACTTGAAATAGCTAATGCCTTTTGCGCATTGGGGGATAAGATTTCAGATGAGAAGTTGGTGAGGAAGATTCTTAGGTCTCTTCCTAAGAAGTTTGACATGAAGGTCACTGCCATAGAGGAAGCCCAAAACATTAACAATATGAGGGTTGATGAGTTAGTTGGCTCACTTCAAACATTTGAATTGACCATGAATGATAGGATTGAAAAGAAAAACAAAAGCATTGCTTTTGTATCCAATACTAAAAACAAAAAGGAATAGGCTAATCTAAACACTGAGGAGGGACTGTCAAATACTATTGTTCTACTTGGGAAGCAGTTCAATAGAATTCTAAAGAGAATGAATAAAAAAGAAAAACTTGGTGTCAATGACATCACCTCTGACATCAGAAATAAGTTTGATTTTCAAGATAATTCCAGAACTAAAGAGAAGTCAGAGCAAAGTAAAGGGATTCAATGTTATGAATGTGAAGGATTTGGTCACATAAGGCCAGAGTGTACTAACTATCTCAAGAAGCAAAAAAAGGATTGGTTGTTTCTTGGTCTGATGATGAGTCTGAAGATGAATCCAACTCAGAATCTGTAGAACGTGCTACTGTTCTCTCTGGCAGATTGGGCTGATGAAGCATGTGATGAAAACGATTTCTATGAAGACCTGGAGGTTGACTACAAGGAAGCCTGCAAAAAGTGTGAGGAATATCAGAAGACAGAAGAAAATCAGAAAAAAGTCACAACTGAACTGGAAAGTGAGAAGAAGGAACTCCTAAGTGTTATTTCTCATATTCAAAATGAGATAACTCTCTTGAATTCCAAGCTTAGTAGTGCAACAGACTATGTGAGAAGGATGAAGAAGGGTGAAGACACAAAGGTGCATTATCAATCTGTTGACAATCCAAGGAAAGTGTATGTAGGGAAGTTCTTTTCCCAAGAAAGGAAGAAGGTGGGCGCAATGTCTAACCATAGGTTATAACATCCTGGAAGACATGGTGAACATCATAGTAATTACCAATTTTCTTGGAGATATCATCACTGTGGTGAGTATGGGCATGTAAAACCTTTTTTCTATAAATTGTATGGAAATCAAAAACCTACTGTTCATGTTAAGGTTAATCAAGTAAGCAAAAAGAAGAGCTTCAGAGATAGGGAGGTGAATTCTGTAGCTCACACTTCTTTGAGAGCTTCAACTAGAGATGATTGGTACTTTGATAGTGGATGTTCCAGACATATGACAAGGGATCAAGAGTTGCATGTAGATATAAAATATCAGTCCACAGGCTCTGTAAGATTTGGTGGTGGTGTGAAAGGAGAAATAAAAGATATTGGAAAATTGGAATGTGTTGGATCTCCTAGGCTAGATGATGTGCTCTTTGTGAAAGGTCTAACTGTCAATCTCATCAGCATTAGTCAGTTGTATGATCAAGGTGTGCTAGTAAATTTCTCTAGGTCAGAAGGCATAGTCAAGGATGAAAGAAACACTGTTCAAATAAAAGGTGTGAGGTCCAAAGATAAGTGATATCTTTGGGAACCCCAATCAATAGCTTATTTTACATCCTGCTCTATTTCTAAAGAGGAGGAGGTGAAGTTATGGCACTAGAGACTTGGATATCTCTCTCTCAAAATGATGAATAAGATCATTACAGTAAGAGCCATTAAAGGGATACCAGAACTCAAAGGTACAAACTGGGAAGTTTGTGGTAAATATAAGGTTGATATGCAACCCATGATGTTTCCATTAATGTTGCAACATCGGACTACTTCCAAAGTTCTGGAACTTCTTCACATAACCTTAATGGGGGCCAATGCAATAAGAAAGCTTGGGAGGAAAGAGGTATGTATTTATGGGTATAGATGATTTCTTGAGTTTACATGGGTAAGCTTCATTAGAGAAAAGTCAGATATCTTTTGAACCTTTAAAGAATACCCCAAATTTTGACCACTAAGATCTCCCATCATTGTGTAAATTATCATCACAATGTGGATGCACCTTTATGCCTCATCAATCTCCTCAAGAATTGTTGAGCATTCCCTACAGCTAAGAATTAGGGTTTCAAGCCCTCTCAGAGCTCTTAGACAAAGGATCAATCAAGGAATGACATGATCTTCAAATTGTCTAACCTCTCAAACATCTATAAAGGTTCAAAAGGACTCCCAGATCAAGGATTAAGCACAAGGTTGCAACCTTCCCAGTGGATCAAGCCTCAAGATCGCCAGTGTCACCGAATTAGGGTTTTGGTTGACCAGAGCCTCCAGATGAAAATTTTCATCTGGGCATGAGCCAATACTTCAAAGCATAACCCAAAATACTCCAAGGCACCTCATGGACCCAATCATCAAGTCAATTTAACCTCAGGGGTTGCATTTATCAAAAATCGAGAATTAGGGTTTCTTGACCTAATTAACCCTTAAGTTGACTTTTAGGACAAAACATGAGCCAAGACCTCAAGAAATGGTTTGAGGGTCTCTAATAGACCAAATTGATCCATTTACAACAATGGATTGATCAAAGAAGCTTGATGCACAAGTTTCAAGTTCATCAGAACCACAGTTAGGGTTTTTGAGGAAAAAGTCAACTGTATCTTTGACTTTTGACCAAGGCATGCTCCCAAACCTTGGGACATGATTCAATACACCCTATAACACCTAAAAAATCAATCCATCAAGTTTGATTTAGGTCAAGGACTTGATTTCATAGAGGATCGCACAGTTTGGAATTCATCTGATAAAAAGTCATTTTGTGCCCAAAAGTCAAAGTTTGACTTTTTGATTTTTTGGTCAATTATGGTCCCCTAACCCTAAAATGATGTTAATTTGTGATTGAAATCATCATTCATCAAGAAAAATCAAGAAAAGTGAGATAACTTGTAAAAGGGGTAACCATAAAAAACTTAGAAATTTTCTAAGTTATGGAACAAAGTGGCTAGGATACCAACTTCCAAGGATCATAACTTGTGATCCAAGCAACCATTTTGGCTGATCCAAAGATGGATTTGTAGCTCTCATGGCATACTTTTAAAGTGTCAACTACACCTCATTCCAGTTCCTCATAGATTTCAAATTATGATTGGATCAAAATAACTAAAAACATGAAAATCCCTCTTTTTCAACACTTAGACAAAATTCTGTCCAAGACAGATTTTGTTGAAAACACCAAAACTTGTGGGATTTTTTCACACAGTAGCAAGCTGAATCAATTCAAGAATAAACATCAAAGTTGTTATACATGTTGCCTACAATCCAAGGAACTTATTGGCATGAAACAACTCAGCTTGAGCCAAGAGAAATCCATGCCCAAAGTCATGCTGCAACAACTGTTTTGAAAAATCAGTTTTCAAGTTTTCTTGCTTCACACGATTTTTGAGTCAAGGCTTGTGATCTCAATGCCACCTGTATCCAACCTGATCACAATGTATGTGATCCAACCTGATAAGTTAGGCCAAGAATGTTTCAAAGCTCATCCCTTGGCATGAACAATAGTGGAACAAATACATGGAATTCAAAGGCAATTTAATGAAAATAGAGCACTTTCAAGATTCTGATCACTTGTAGTCAAGATGCCTTAATAAACAACAACTAAAATGACTGAGGAATGTGGAATCAGTCAAGGCATGGTTGATCTATTTGGGGCAGCTGTTACACCTAGTGCAAGGGGCATTTATGCCAAGCCAATCCATTTGAAGGTGATCTGATCTTGCAGCCATTCACTATTCCTCCAAGACAAGAGTTGATCACCTATAAATAGAGGTTCCAACTAATCATTCAAATGACACCAAAACAACTTACAACATTGCTTTCTCTCATTCTCTCTTAAGTGCCAAATTTCTTTATTTTTGAGCAACCACCATCGGTTTTGAGTTGCAGCCTTAAACAATCTAATCCAATTGCTCAAACACATCACATATGATGTATATGAGGTGTTCAAACACTTAAATCATCTTCGTAACACCTCTAGCACAAAATCACTCTTCAACCAAGCCATTATGCAGTTGGATTCCTCCAATTTGATCCAAAGATTTTCAAAGTGTTCCAAGGCTTGTAATCCACTCAACAACATCCATTGAAGCTGTAGGGATCATCAAATTACTTCTGGAACACCATCTGTGTAGAATTCCATTTCAGCTTGCATTAAGGTAAGCCTCAAAACTCTCATAACATGATTCATGCATATTTCCTCGCAAGATACTTTTGCCAATTGCTTGTCATCATATGTTGAGTGTTTCCCCTCAATCAATTATTGTTTACAATTCGTATATAGGATTTCTTTGAGTTCATGCCAATTTTAGGGTTCTTCAGGTTTTAACTTGTTATGTTCTTATTCAATCCAGTTCAACAAAATTGAATATTGCCATCATATTCCTTGTTCAAAAACGCATGAAATTGGTGTTTTAATCATGACAAGTGGTTAAGAAACGAATGAGTTAGAGAGCTTCACACATCTGAGCTTGATGATGAAGATGGCCGTGGTGCCGTGGTTCAGAAAACCAACCAAGTTTGCTATATATTTTTCCCTTGCCATATATTAAATGAATTGGCGTTGCGCCCCAGTGGTTTATCAGCTGGTTTGTGTGTATTAGCAAGATAGAGGTCTGGGGTTCGAATCCCCCTCGCCCAGACCTCTTTTTTTTATCACTTTTTCCTTTTTTTTTTATTTTTTTCATATTATTTTATTAATGATTTGAAAAATTAATTTCTCACTCAATTTTTATCATTTTTTATTGGTTCTTTTTCTGAAAAATCACAAAAATAGTAAAATATTTTATCCTACAAGAAAATCAAATTTATATTATCTATTTAATATAGTTGATATTTTTGTGAATAAATTAATTTTAATTGTTTTTTAAACATTCTAAAATGAATATTCATCTTGAAAATCAAAACCAAATGAGTTTTAAATCATATTGTGATTAAAACCTCATTTTTCAAACCTTAACCAAAAATCACAAGTGGTTTATTTAAACTTATTTGGTATTTTTGTCATTTTTTATTAATTTCCTTTGAAAAATTACTTTTAAAAGGTGAAAGCTAGAGTTTCTTTGATTTTAATCATACTCAAATATTCCAAACTCTTGTGGGCCTCTTGGTAAAGTCTAAGTCCCATCCTTTTGTAGATAAAAACCTTCTATGGGCCTCAGTGCATTGTATAAGTCCCGATACAGTTGAAAAGTTCGGCGCGATCGTCGCCTTTTTAACAAAAACCCTTGGGTTTCTCCTTGAGCTATAAGACCCATCTTTATTCATTTCAATCTCTTTAGGCATCTAATAGAGTGTAAAACCCAATATTTTTTTAACCAAAACCATTTTGGGCCTCTCACATTGTATAAGTCCCAACACATTTTCAAAAAATCTCGGCGCGATCGCCAGTTCAAAATCAAATCAACTGGTCCTCTCCTTGAGCTATAAGACCCATTTCTTTTCTTAAAAAACACTTTTAGGCCTCTAATAGAGTGTAAGACCCAACCCCTTTTTGAAACCAAAGTGATTTGGGCCTCAGTCATTGTATAAGACCCACTGTGTTTTCAAAAACCTCTGCGTGATCGCCGTTTTCAAACAAATAACCCTGGGCTTCTCCTTGAGTTGTAAGACCCATCTCTTGTACAAAAATAAATCTTTGGGCCTCTCCTTGAGCTGTAAGCCCCAACAATCTTTTCAAAACAGTTTCTTCTTTGATTTTAAATTCAAATATATGTTGTTATCAAAACTTTCTTTAATTTTTTTGTTGAACAACTAACAAAACAGCATGGAAGCTCTACAACGGGTAAGTGTTTATCCGCTTTCATATATATATATATATATATATATATATATATATATATATATATATATATATATATATATATAACTGTATTGTGGGGCTGTGTCACTGTAAGTCTTCTTTCACATCCTTTTATATACGTGTCATATATCAACTATGTAATACTAGTATAGTTATTTAGAGTTTTCCCCGGTAACTACGTCTAGAACTAGGTAAAGCCTGTTGGTCACTCTCGAATACAAACAAAACTAGATCCCCCATAGGATTCCAGATACAGTCTTCCCTTCTCTTGGGGTTAAACAATATGGAACAAAGAGAAAGGCAGTATTCTCTGTGAACCTTTTCTCAGACTGTCACCCTTAAAAATTGTCAAAGAAACTCTACTCCCCAGAGTTGATCTATTCTCTGTGAATAGCATCTCTTGAGTTTCTTCCAAATTCTCTAACTTTCTTGGAATGATCTATTCTCTGTGAATTGCATTTCTTGAACTTCTCTTGGTTGGGGACCCACATGCTTCCTAAAAGCGTCCCCGCCTCCTCTTGGGCATTGTACAAGGACCTTTCGGCTTCTTAAAAGTTCTCATGCCTTCTCTTGGGCTTCGTACATGGACCTTCATGACCTCCTAAAGGTATAGGACAAAACTTAGTTATCCTTCGTTAGAGCTATCTTTCTAAAAGGATTTAAAACCTTCAGACCAATTTTAGGGTTGATACTCATCCCTTAAACGAGTCGGCCTCCTCTTGGGCATCATACAAAAGATAAAACTCTACCAGTAGACTTGGACAGTTTAATTCCCTTGAGTCTCAAAGACATTCTCAAGCACCTTTCAAACATATGAGAAACCCCAGATTCTGGATTAATCTCCAGCCAAGTTAAAACTTTGCGAGTTCTAAAACCCCGTCCTTCTCCCAAAATTCCCCAACCCGGGTCATATAACACTATCTCAAACCCGAGCCTCAAGGTTTCTGATCTATCAATTCCTTTTGCATTCCCTTGAAAGGATTGATTCCCTTCTTGGACCTGCTTCGGGATCTCAAGAATCCCCGACAGAAGAATAGCCTCCTCTTAGGCTTTGTATAATGATCCTTCCTCAGCAAAGTCAGCCTCCTCTTGGGCTTTGTACAATGATTCCCCCTAGCGGATTTAACCTTTTCAGACTCTCTTGTTAAGTCCATCACTTTTCAAGACTCTCTTGTTGAGTCACTTTCCTTTTAGCCTCTATCTCGGGCTTCATACAAGACAGCAAATCATTCTCTTGTTGAGTATAAAAGACTCTCTTGTTACCTTTTTAGCCTCCTTCTTGGGCTTCATATAAGACAAATAAAAGTACTCTCTTATTGAGTCAAACATTTTTATCCTCCGTCTTGGGCTTCGTATAAGTCAGATAAAAGTACTCTCTTGTTGAGTCAAACCTTTTAAGCCTCCGTCTTGGGCTTCATACGAGACATATAACAGCACTCTCTTATTGAGTCAGTCACTTATTTGTACTCTCTTGTTGAGTCAACCCTTTTAGCCTCTATCTCGGGCTTCGTACGAGGCAAATGATAAACACCCTCTTGTTGGTTCAATAGCCTCCTCTTAGGCTTTGTATAGAGAAATCCCTGGTTAAGTCAATCAACCTTTTAGCATCAAACTTATGCTTTAATCAAGGCATACGAACATCAACGGTTCCTCTTTAGAGATGACAAATTCTCTCTCAGTCAAACCTTTTAGCTTCAATCTTGGGCTTTGAACAAGACACAAAAAACCTTTCAGCTTCATATCTTGGGCTTTGAACAAGTTACAAATCACTTTTAGCTTCAATCTTGGGCTTTGAACAAGACACCAAAACATCTTTTTCCTCCCTTAGAATATGAGGGAACTACGATCGCTCTGATTTTCCTGTTTCGTTAAACGGGAATACGTAGGCATAAGATTGCAAAATCTTAGCGAGCATACTAATCAAGAACTCAAAATCCAGTACCTCCGTCAATCAACTAAAGCATCAGATCTAATACCTCACCAAAAACCTCGCAAATAGTCCAGACACTGTATTCTTAAGCAAAATAACCTAAGACAGACCCCCCTTTTGATAGCATCTGTAAACCAACAGTTATCTGTTTAAACTCAGTATGCAAAAGGGTTAATTGGAGACATCTATTTCCCTTCCTTAATCAGCTTCACAGGATAAAAAATGAATTGAACTGTAGTACCAAATCGAAACCACAAAAATCGCGCTACAGAAGAATGGCGACCACTGTGGGAGGCATTTCTCTCTCACAGTCTTAGGTAGAAAGCCTTAAGTTCACAAAGTACCACAGAGATGGCAACTCTACTCGGGAGTCATTATCTATATAGGATCATAGGATTATAGAGGTCTAGGATGTTAGGACAAATAAATATACTGCTTTTCCTAATTGATATCCGTGTTTATTTTTCTGCTAATGGGAATGCGTGTGATGCCGCATCTAGAAAGATTGAGTATACACCTAAGATAGGTGTGGGCACAAAGAGGGTAATCTTATTGGGAGTGAATCCCAAATAAGAGGTCCCGGTAGACCATCGAATCAGTGGAGATGCCTTTTGCGAATTCAATGCCTATATGACTTCGATTGTTGAAAGCAGATGGTTCGATTGGGTTATCTGAGAAGCTGAGGATTTTAGTAGACTGAAACCATTTTGTAGTGCGGAAGCTATCGAAAATAGTTGTCACGCGATACTACCCTCATTTGAGATTACTCTAAGATGAACCAGCACACTTGGTGATCTGCTTGCTGTCGTCATCCCAAGAGGGGTCAGTGATTTTGAGGACAGGTACAAAAATCACTAGTATAAACCTTTAGGGATGGGTAGAGCCTTGACTTCATGACACCGACCCCTTGACCCCATGTTTTTTCTATGTTTTTGTGCGTTGCATTCATACATTCATTTAAAAAACATTAAAACAAAGAAAAATTTTCTCTGTTAGTCTCTCTTTTTCAAATTAAACTAAGGTAATGATTGTAAATATCAGAGAGAAAGATTGCATTATGGATTTCGGTAGAAGGAGGACTCACAAGTACACCTTCAAGGTTCCGAAATTAGAGGATTTAAGAGGTTTGGCAAGGATGATCACCAACCCTGAGGCTTTCAGAGCTAAGTATGGAGGACTGCTGTCTCTGTTAAGGGTCCATGTAATTGAAGGAATCATGTCCACGCTAATCCAGTTCTACGATCCGGTTTATCACTGTTTCACATTCCCGGATTATCAGCTAGCACCACCACTGGAGGAGTATTCTCACCTGACTGATTTAGCTATCACTGATCAAGCTCTTTTTTTTGGACTGGAAGAAATTCCATGAGATCACACCATTGCAAGGGCAATTTATTTGGACGAGTCAGAAGTCAGGACTCACATGATCATTAAGGGTGGTATCCAAGGTTTTCCAGCCCAGTTCTTGATAAAGAAAGCCATGTACTTTGCTAGTATAGGAAACGTAGCCGTTTTCGAAAGCATCTTTGTTTTGCTCACCTACGGGTTATTTCTGTTTCCCAACATTGATAGCTTCGTTGATATCAATTCCATTAATATTTTTCTAATTGGAAACCCTGTACCTACCTTGTTCGCAGATGCTTATCATTCGGTACACTTAAGGAATTTGTACAGTGGAGGAATGATTACATGCTGTGTACCCCTGCTATACAAATGGTTCATTTCCCGTTTTCCAAAGTCTTCCGCATTTTGGGATCAAAAGAGTACTTTGCGTTGGTCGCAGAGAATCATGTCTCTTACCAACTCTGACATCGACTGGTACAATCGAATCTATGACGGGATCAGAATCATTGACCGTTTTGGAAACTTCCCAAATGTACCCCTCATAGGAACTAAGGGAGGAATCAACTATCATCCAATTTTAGTTCTTCGTCAACTCGGATACCCGATGAGGCATGTCCAGTGTAATGCTCATCTGGAAGGTCTTTTCTTAAAGGAAGGAGAAAATGACAGAGCACTAAAGACAGAAACAGTGCATGCTTGGAAACACGTTCATAGAAAAGGACGAGAGTCTATAGGAAAACCAGACTGTATCTCTGTAGAACCTTATCTCCATTGGGTACAAACTAGAGCTCTCAAGCTGAGGATGCCTTACCCTCATCAAGAAGTTCTTCCATTAAGGGACCCTGTCCTTTATTTCATGTCTGATATGGAAAAACTTCAGGTTACTCTCAACAAATTCAACAGGATAAGAGGTCTTGGAAGAACAAGTACCGTATTCTCAATGTGGAGTGTAAGAAAATACAGCAACTATTGAAATAAAAAGATGCTCTGATCGAGATTTTAGAGCAATATGCTGTAGAGAATCAAGGAGACCAAAGGAATTTGTTCACTCCTTTCACTTGGGAAAGGAATGACAACCCGACAACGACTCATGAGCCCTGGTCAAAGAAAAGGAAAGTACCAGAACCAGCACCTGAGCCCTCCTCAGAGAGGACTTAGGATCCATTAACTTAGAGATTTCCTTTTACAACACTATGTAAATTACTGTATTTCCATTTCCGCAATCTTTGAATTCAATAAAACAGGGTTTCCCCACTGATTGATATTTGCAATCCAAATTGTTGAAGTTTACTTTGAATAACAAAAAAAATATAATTAATATAATCATTGCATATCATTCATCATTCTCGCATAAACGCATTCTTCTTCCCTGCGAATCTCACATCTGTGTCTTGATTCTAGCATCAAACTGTCTCATTCATACAATACTCAGGCCAGTCAACAAAAGAAAATGGATAATCTAGAGGAAGAGAACAGAGAGCTGAGAGAAGAACTCGACGCTCTGAGAGAGGATCTGAGAAAACTTCACGGTGACATGCAAGCTCTGGCAGCAGCCCAGATGCAACAACAAAGGACTGTGATCTCAGAGATCACATCTATGCTTATAGTTGAAAAGATTGATCCTCGGTATGCCATGCCAAAGGATCGTCCCTGGGGCATGCCCCTCAACTATATCCCAGAAGGATATATTCCACCGATCATGGAAGATTCGGAAACCACAGTAGGAGCCGCTGGGCCTGAAGGTTACAAACTTCGGGAAAGCGAAGATGCTAGGGGCATGACAACAACTCTTGGAGGTTACAAACTTCGGGAAGCACCGAGAGTCACTGCCGTAATAACTATACCACCACCCGTGGTACACACTTTCCCGGAAGGACAGATTCCACATATACCTTCTGGTGGAAACGAAAGTATGGATAACAGAATGAAAGATTTCCAGGAATAGTTCCTGGAAATGCAGAGGGAACTGTAAGCCATTCGTGGTCAAGATCTATTTGGAAAAGACGTCACAGACCTTTTTTTGGTGCCCAATGTGAAAGTTCCGCACAAGTTTAAAGTGCCCGAATTTGAAAAGTAAAAGGGTAACTCTTGCCCTCAAAGCCATTTGGTGATGTACGCTCAGAGAATGTCAACATAGACAGAGAACCACCAGCTACTGATCCATTACTTCCAGGATAGTTTAACCGGTTCCGCACTCAAATGGTACATGGGATTAAACTGCACTAAGATCGCTACTTTCAGAGATCTCGGCGCTGCTTTCATGAAACAATATAAGTATAATCTGGACATGGCACTGGACAAAGATCAACTCAGAGCCATGTCGTAGAAGGATAAGTAAACCTTTAAGGAATATGCTCAGAGATGGCGTAAAATTGCCGCCCAGATTTGTCCACCTCTTGAGGAAAAAGAGATGACAAAGATCTTCTTGAAAACCTTGAGCTCATTTTACTACGACAGAATGGTCGCCAGTGCGCCCAATGACTTCACCGAAATGGTGAGCATGGGAGTTTGTCTTGAGGATGCCGTCCGAGAAGGACGTTTAGTTAAAGACGTTGGATCATCAAGTAGTACAAAATGATACGGTAGTGCTCTCCCTAAGAAAAAAGAGCAAGATATTAGGAATATCTATCTCGGAAAGCAAAGGTGACGATACCAAATAGTAGCAGCTGTAACTCCTGCTATCAACCCTGTGCCCATCCCAACGTATCGACCTCAGGTTGCTCATAGCCAACCGAATCAACAGCAATATCAGCAAAGGACACAACAACCTCTTCAGTAGACTCGTCCTCAGTATAACAACAACCGTACAATGCGACCGCCAGGGTTTGACTCTATACCAATGTTGTACGCAGAGCTATTTCCATTACTACTGGTCAAGGGGCACGTCCAAACTAGGTTTCCTCTTACAGTACCGGAGAATCTGCCTTTTTGGTTTAAAGAAGATCAAACTTGTCCTTACCTTCAAGGAGGACCAGGGCATAACATAGAAAACTGCCTCAGTTTCAAATCCGATGTGCAAAAGCTTGTTAGGAGAGGGGTCTTATCTTTCAAAGATACGAATCCGAATGTTCTCACGAACCCGTTGCCTCAACACAAGAAAGCTGCAGTAAATTTGATAGAAGGAGAGTCTAACAACAACTATCAAATTCATGATGTACTCTTATTGAGGACCAGTCTGGTCAAGATGCATCGCATACAGAGCGGGTAGGGCCATATACCACCTCACTATTATCACCAATGTGATACCTGCTCTAAAGATAATCAAGGATGTTCTGTGGTGCAATCAGCTCTACAGGAACAATTGGATCTCGGGTGGATCCAAGAGCATCAAGTTCGTGGGGTCAACATGACTTATACGAATTCCAACATCATTCAGAACCACGACATCCTTACGATGAATGTCAACTTAGTGACAATGCACTCAAGGCAAAGCTAGTATCATAATCTGCCATAACATAATTATGATTCCTGTCTGACTTGCTCGGTAAATAATCAGGAATGCTTTTTTGTACAAGAGACCCTCCAGCATCAAATGGATCTTGGATGGATCTAGGACTACCATGATAAAAATCCTTATCAGATCAACAAGATTTAGATCTTCGATATTCACTTGATGAATACCAGCTTGGTGAAATTACACTCTAAGCAAGTCCAGCTCGGTTTTCTGACTTCGCATGAGTATCGAAAGTGTACAGTATGCTGTGAGAGTGACCAAGGATGTGCTCTCGTTCAGAGAACTTTGTAACACTTGTTAAATCACTGGTGGCTTCGATCTATCTAGATGAAGACACACAACAAGTCAACATGATTAATAGGAACCCTACTAGGCATCAAAGTCAGGATGTTCGATCTATGGAAGCGGACCTAGTAAGGTTACATTGCATTCAAAGCGAACGTGGCCAAGGATGCTACCTCGTGCGAGCAGCCCTTCAGAGTCAGTTGGACCGCGAAGAGATTCGACCATGTCTAATTTCGGGGTCCATCAACTTGATGCCCTACTACTTCGCTGATCAAATCAAGGATGTTGTTGTAATCTCTGATCCTGAGAGGACCGGGGATGTTTGTACCATCATCCCTCTACTTGAAGAATAAAAAGTTCTTAACCAGGAACTGATTGAAGTTACTTACGACAATCAGAGAAATCAGAAGGCTCCTATCATTATCTATCTGCCGGGACCAGTACCGTACAAGTCTGATAAAGCTATCCCTTACAAATACGATGCAACAACAATTGAGAATGGAAAGGAAATTCCATTACCCTCCATCGTGAATATTGCAGACATCAGTCGAGTAACACGGAGCGGTCGAATCTTCAACAGAGGAGTTAGAGAACCTAACAGAGAAAAGAAACTTCAGACAGAAGCTCCCAATCCACCGGTCGGTCAATCCAGTGATCCCGACCTTTCAAAGAACGATGATGAGATGCTGAAGCTCATCCAAAGGAGTGAATACAACATTGTTGATCAGTTGTTACAAACTTCTTCAAAAATCTATGTGTTATCACTTTTACTCAGTTCTGAAGCTCACAAGGAGGCTCTACAGAAATTCTTAGAGCAAGCCTTTGTGGAACAAGATGTGTCAATAAGACAATTCGACAGCATCATCACCAACATCACTTCCTGCAACAACTTAGGGTTTAATGATGAGGAATTTCTAGAAGAAGGCAAAAGTCACAACATGGCGCTCAATATCACAGTTAACTGCCAGGACGATGCTTTAGCCAGCGTACTGGTAGACACCGGATCGGCTCTCAACGTTATGCCAAAGTCTACTCTAATGCGCTCTAATGCGGCTATCATTCAAAGGATCTCCGATGAGAGGCCGTGAGGTCGTTGTCAAAGCATTTGATGGATCCCAAAAAACAGTTATCGGCGAAGTCGACCTTCCCATAACTATCGGTCCTCACACTTTCCAAGTCACTTTCTAGGTCTTGGACATCCGAGCAACATACAACTGTTTATTGGGAAGACCTTGGATACACCAGGCTGGGGCAGTCACTTCGACACTGCAGCAGAAACTAAAATTCGTCAAGAACGACCAACTAGTCACAGTCTGTGGAGAATAAGCCTTGATCGTGAGTAACCTTTCATTATCCACTTGTGTAGAACCCGAGGAGGTTGTTGGAACTCAGTTCAAGGCACTTTCGGTGAGCAATGAGAATCAATCAGAAAAAGGAACATCGATCTCCTCGTACAAAGATGCTCTCGAGGTGATCAACAGTAACAATGCAAAGGGATGGGGACAGCTTATTATTCCTACTGACAATAAAACAAAGAAGGGTCTTGGTTTTTCTGCAACCTGTACCCAGACTGCTACCAACGATGAAAGTTTTCATCCCATTCAAAACTTCTTCCACGGTGGAGGTTTCCTTCACCCAATATCTCAAGAAGTCCATACCATCAACGAAGGAGACTCCTCCGATAGAGATGAAGAATGGAAGTCCTATCTTAACGATGACGGTTATATGTCTCAGGAAGAGGTGCCTACGCCATTCTGCTATCTCGCACAGAGTCTGAGATTTATACCAAGATCAAATGTCAAAATGATATACGGAGATTGTGATCCTGAAGGATGGCGTGCTCCGCCAAACTCATTAGAGGAGGACACTCTAATGAAAGATAACTTTGACCACGACTATTATGGCCCGATGGATGGCCTGCCTATCTAGCAGCCGTACCCAGGAGACTCGGGGCAAGAAAATGAGTCGAACAATGAAAATCCACTGAGCATCATTGAAAAGAATACATGTTTCCCCATCATGTCATGGGATCAACGCTCAGGTCATTCAGAAAATATCCAGCACGACGATGAATTCGCAAATCTTACAGGACTAGAATTCATCAACTATGCTTTTTTCGAGGTCAACGTCATTGAAAGAGACGAATCCTCCAAAGAAGTTTGGGACACCTTAGGACAACTGAGTGACAAGTTTGACTACTTGGTCAAGTACACCGCTCCTGAAAGCTCTCGTATCCACCTCGAAGACATCCAACCAACTGCATGGGGAGATTTACCTGAGAGCACAAATACTATGCAAAATACAACAGAGGAATCCTCCTACGACAACTCTACCTGGGAGACAGATTCCAATTATCATGCTCCACCAGAAATCAACGTTATTTCTGAAGACAAATCAAGGAAGGTACCAGACTTCGTGATTCACCGAGGAGTTCGCCACCAATAGGTTGCTGTTGATCTTCCGAAGATTGTTCATAAGTCAAAGTAATGGTCATCTTTGTTTTAACCTTTCACCCTGCCCAGGTTAAACAGATGTTTTGATAGGGCTCACTTTCTGTAAATATCCATCTTCGCTTCGCCAAAAGTGATAGAGTTTTGTTTTATAGGGCTATAGTTTCAAGAATCGGTAAGATCATAATAAAAATAACATCGTTATGTAATTTCCGCATTTATTGTTGTTTTCTCTTTTCGCTTTTTAAGAAAATGGTAATCCTAACAAACAACTCAATAGTAAAAACAGGCAGTTTTCCAAAGAAAATACGTTGTACACACTCTTGCGTTCTCTCTATCTCTTCTAAAAACAAATCATCACGTCATGCAGATTGCTTGTTTTAAACCCCATTGAAACATACGATCTGATGCCTTCTCCCAACTTTAAATTCCTGGTATTTGAGGCTGAAGAAGAAGTTGACGATAAAATTCCAAAAGTGATCTCCCGATTACTCAGACAAGAGGAAAGGTCCATTAAACCTCACAAAGAGCCATTGGAAACGGTAAACTTGGGTTCATAAGAAGAGAGAAAGGAAGTCAAGATTGGGGCACTGCTCAGTCCAACTGTCAAACAAGATTTGATAAAGCTTCTCAAAGAGTTTACCGATGTATTCACTTGGTCCTATCAGGACATGCCAGGGTTGGATACCAGTATCTTGGAACATCATCTACCATTGAGAGCAGAATGTCCACCAATAAAACAGAGGTTGAGAAGGACTCACCCAGACATGGCCATCAAAATCAAAGAGGAAGTACAGAAACAGATTGATGCAGGTTTCCTCGCCACATCAGAATATCCTCAATGGTTTGCCAACATCGTACCAGTTCTGAAAAAGGACGGAAAGGTCAGAATGTGTGTAGATTACAGAGATCTAAACAAGGCTAGTCCAAAGGACGACTTTCCTTTACCACACATTGACATGCTGGTTAATAGTACAACAAAGTTCAAAGTCTTCTCCTTCATGGATCGATTCTCGGGCTATAATCAGATAAAAATGGCACCAAAAGACATGGAGAAAACTTCGTTCATCACCCCATGGGGTACTTTTTGTTACAAGGTAATTCCGTTCGGGTTGAAGAATGCTGGGGTAACCTATCAAAGGGCCATGACTACTCTTTTTCATGACATGATACACAAAGAAATTGAGGTATATGTCGATGATATTATTGCCAAATCTAAGACGGAAGAGGAGCATGTGACCCACCTATCAAAACTATTCGAGCGGTTGAGAAAGTACAAACTCCGCTTCAATCCCAATAAGTGCACATTCGGTGTCCGTTCAGGGAAATTTTTAGGGTTCATCGCCAGCCAGAAAGGAATTGAAGTTGATCCCGACAAGGTCAAGGCCATTCAAGAAACGCCTTCTCCGAGGACTGAGAAACAAGTCAGGGGATTCCTGGGGCGTTTGAACTACATTTCCAGATTTATATTCCTCATGGTCGCGACGTGCACGCCGATTTTCAAATTACTCAAAAAGAACCAGGACTGCGTTTAGACAGAAGACTGCCAAACCACCTTCGATAGTATCAAAGAATACCTGTTGAACCCACCGATTCTATCACCTCCAGTGGAAGGAAGACCACTGATCATCTACTTAACAGTCTTGGAAGACTCCATGGGCTGTGTGCTTGGTCAACAAGATGAAAAGAAAAGAAAAGAGTCTGCCATTTACTATCTGAGCAAGAAATTCGCTGACTGCGAGACTTGGTACACTATGCTTGAGAAAACACTGTGCTCTGGCTTGGGCAGCCAAACGTCTTCGCTAGTATATGATTCGTCACACTACTTAGTTAATCTCCGAAATGGATCTAATCAAGTACGTCTTTGAAAAACCTGCTCTCACGGGAAGGATCGCCCGTTGGCAGATGTTGTTATTAGAATATGACATAGAATACCACGCTCAGAAAGCCGTTAAAGGAAGTATTTTAGTCTATCATTTGGCTCATCAACCGATTGAAGATTAGGAATCAATCGGGTTCGACTTCCCAGACGAAGATGTCATGTATTTAAAGATGAAAGATTGCGATGAACTGCTACCCAGTGAAGGGCCTGAACCAGGTTCCCAATGGAGACTAATCTTCGTCGGAGCTGTAAATCATTACGGAAATGGAATTGGGGCAATTATCATAACACCTCAGGGTACCCACATTCATTTCACCGCCCGACTGACATTCAAGTGTACAAACAACGAGGTCGAATACGAAGCTTGTATCATGGGTCTCGAAGAAGCGATCGACTTAAGGATCAAGAACTTGGATGTATATGGCGACTCAGCCCTGGTTATCAATTAGATCAAAGGAGATTGGAACACATACCAATCAGGATTGATCCCTTATAAAGACTACGCAAGAAGGTTGTTACCCTTCTTCAATAGAATAGACTTTCATCACATCCCTCGTGAAGAAAATCACATGGCTGATGCCTTAGCCACTCTCTCTTCCATGATTAGTGTAGGTTAATGGAACGACATACCTAAGATCGACATAATGCGCCTTGAATGGCCCGCTTACATCTTCACGATCGAAGTAGTCATTGACGACAAACCTTGGTATCATGATATCAAATGCTTCCTTCAGAAACAAGAGTACCCGCCTGGGGAGAAAAGACAGAAAGACCCTCAGAAGATTGGCAGGAAACTTCTTCCCGAGAGGTGATGCACTCTATAAGAGAAAATTTGACATGGTCTTGCTCTGGTGTGTAGACAGACCAGAAGCAAACATGCTGATAAAAGAAATTCATGAAGGATCCTTTGGCGTCATGCCAATGGACACACAATGGCGAGAAAAATACTAAGAGCGGTGTCTTATTAGTTAACCATGGAATTCGACTGCTACAAGTACAAGAGGAAGTGTCACAAGTGTCAGATATACTCAGACAAAATCCATGTACCACCAACACATCTCAAAGTTCTTTCTTCTCCATGGGCTTTTTCCATATGGGGAATCGACATGATTGGCATGATTGAACCCAAGGCTTCAAACGGACATCGGTTCATTCCAGTAGTCATTTACTACTTCACCGAGTGGGTTGAAGCAGCATCATACGCCAATGTAACCCGACAAGTCGTGGTTCGATTTATCAAAAAAAATATCATCTGCTGTTATGGTGTTCCGAACCAGATCATTACTGACAATGGATCTAACTTGAACAACAAGATGATGAAAGAGTTGTGCGCAGAGTTTAAGATCGAACACCATAACTCATCTCCCTACCGACCTAAGATGAACGGAGTGGTAGAAATGACTAACAAGAACATCAAGAAGATCGTTCAAAAGATGGTTGTAACCTACAAAGACTGCCACAAGATGCTACCTTTTGCTCTTCACGGTTATCGCACATCTGTCCGCACTTCAACAGGGGCAACCCCTTTCTCTCTAGTATATGGCATGGAGGCAGTGCTCCCCATAGAAGTAGAGATACCGTCAATCTGAGTATTGATAGAAGCTAAGCTAACAGAAGCTGAATGGTGTCGAAGTCGACACGACGAACTGAATCTTATCGAAGAAAAGAGAATAACGGCACTATGCAACGGTCAGTTGTATTAGCAAAGGACGAAGAAGGCGTTTGACAAAAAGGCCCGACCTTGCGTCTTCTGGAAAAGAGACCTCGTGCTCAAGAAGATACAATAATTTCTCACTGATTCCTGGGGCAAATGGACTCCGAATTATGACGGCCCATATGTGGTCAAGAAAGCTTTCTCAGGCGGTGCCCTGAGACTTGCAACCATGGATGGAGAAGAGTTTTCCTACCCCATGAATGTTGACGTATTCAAGAAATACTTCGCCTAAATATAAAATAATAATAAAAAAACATCTCGGTGGATTGAAAAACCAAAAGGGCAGTCCAGGCAAAAATTAGAGACATGATCAAAAATCATCCCGGTGGATTGAAAATCTCAAAGTACAATCCAGGCAAAAGTTAGGGATTCATGGCAAGTAACTACGTCTGACACAAGTAAATCCTCAGCAGCAGTAATGTCATCCATCAGAAAACTCCAGTCAGGGTCATTTTCGACGGAAGCTCAGGATGTCCCTGTAACACCCTATATTCCCCTGTAATATTTAATCGAAAAATTGGAGCAAAATCATGCAATTAAATTTAAGGCATTACTTTCGACAACATACTTGCTCTTCATTCGACATGTAACATATTGTATAATTTAATAAACCAACTTTTATTTTGCAGCGGAAAAATCAATCATAACAATGATAAGGAAACATAACGGTTTTAACTGAAAACTTTTAATTCGAAACTTTAAAGACAACAAAATCCTTTTAACAAAACAACTCATGCAATAGCGTTCCCGACTCCCCATGTTACGTATCAGAGCAGACGCCACAAGGTGAAGTACCTCGTCTTCACCGACCACGACTCCAACTACTCTTGAGTATCTGCAGGATGACGTTTAAAGCATCACCAAACACAGAAGGGGTGAGATTCTTAAATCAACAAAAGAGAGAGAGATGATATAAATAGAAAAGCATACATCATCAAGTTATTCACCATATCGTAACATCCAACAAGAATCACACACCTCAACTTATGCACAGACAATCACCGATAATTATACCAACCATCATGCGACACAACCAACAAGAGAATGCAAAGGAGACTCGACTAGACTCAATGCATGTGGTACCAAAATCGATCCCTGTTTCATGATCACAGTTCCCGTCGGAACTCTCGACCCCTGTTTCATGGTCAAGTATGACCCCTATTTCATGATCACACCAACGACCCCTGTCTCATGGTCACGTACGACCCCTATTTCATGATCGCACCAACAACTGTGATTGCTTACACCCCATCTGGGCACACAATCACACCAACAACAACAATTCCATCAAGGAATTCAGATAGACGATAACACCCCACCTGGGCACGCCATCCCACAACTATGCACATGTCATGCACCATCAATGACAACATGCGACAACGACTCATGCATACACATAGCATACTCATCTTCATACCAACATCATTTAACAACCAACATGCATTCATCTAAATATACACCAATGTACCAATACAACAACTACACATCTTTACATCATTCAATCATGCATTTCACATTATCACATCAACATGAACATCAACAAAACAAGCACATAATACCTCAATACATGCTCACTATACAACAAAAACAACACAACATTAATATAATATAAAATAGATATTTTCCATGATTTTTAAGTCAATAAAAATAATATTTTTCAGCCCCAGGACGCGCTAAGCGAGCCCCACCCACGCTAAGCGCGCAGCTCTCTGCCTCGAAGAGGCGAAATTTCTCCAGACTGCGCTAAGCGCTCTAGACCGCGCTAAGCGGGCCCTGCGATTCTGCAGCCCAAAACCCTGCGATGATAGCAACAAACCACCTGCGTTTTTCTGCACTAAACTCGATTTTTAACACCATTTTTTCATAGATTTTGCACCAATAGCCTACATCTAACATTTGCAATTCAACCAAACATATCAAACAATACTAATTCATCAATTCCAATCATATTATCACAAAATCTTCTTAAAACCCTCATTCAACCCCATGGATTCCAACTTAGTGATTTCTACTTCAATACTTACATCATTTAACCCTTGAGAGATGAAAGAAATCCCACCCTTACCTTAAAATGACGAGCTTTCCTAACTTCAATGGACACTCCCTTTCTTCCTCTTGCCCTAACTCTTATCCCTCTTTCACTTTTTCACGTGGAATTAGAATAATGAACTCCCACTCTCTAATTCTCTCATATACCCCAATTAATGAATCGCCTTATTTGCCCTCACTTAATCCTCACCTAATTACCATAAAGCCCTTCCACTCACTACACCTCTTAATTATTTTAATTATCTTATTATATTAACATTATCACTCAATTAATGAAATAAATTAGTCAACAAATGATAAATTAAAATAATCCAATCAACATTACTCAACGCACCGCTAATCTCTATGTTATTAGCCATACACCCCTACTACACCCAAGACCTACTACTTAAGGCCACCACCCTTCACCACGGGTACACAAAACACAACGAAAGTACAACAAGACATAATCGATCACAACAACATATAATTATTCGCAAATAATAATAAAAGGAGAATGGGGTGTTACAACTCTCCCCCACTTAGAATATTTTCGTCCTCGAAAATTTACCTGACGCAAACAAACTCGGATACGACTCTCGCATCTTACTCTCCAATTCCCAAGTCATGTTCCCACCGGCAGCACCTCCTCATACTACCTTCACGAGAACAATCTCCTTACCCCTCAACTGCTTCACCTCGCGATCATCAATATGCTCTGGCAAGGCCTCGACTGTGAGATTATCTCTCACTTCCACATCATCCATCAGAATCACATGCGACGGATCCGGAACATACTTTCGAAGCTGCGAAACATGGAACACATCATGCAAATTTGACAAATGCGGCGGCAACGCCACTCTATATGCAACAGGTATAACTCTTGCCGAAATCTGACACGGACCAATAAATCTAGGAGTAAGCTTCCTCGACTTCAAATCACGTCCAACACCGGTCACCAGAGTAACTTTCATAAACACGTGGTCTCCTTCTTGAAATTCAAGATCCTTCATTCTCTTATCATGATAACTCTTCTGTCTACTCTGTAAAGTTTTCATCTTCTCTCGAATCAATTTCACAGTCTCAGTAGTATGTTGGACAATATCAGGCCCAAGCACCATGCTCTCACCTGACTCATGCCAACACAACGGTGTCCGACATCTCCGACCATATAAAGCCTCAAAAGGTGTCATTCCGATACTGGAATGATAACTGTTGTTATATGTGAACTCAATCAACGGCAAATGGCTATCCCAAGCACCTCTTTGTTCAAGCACACAAGCCCTTAACAAATCCTCCAAAGATTGTATAGTCCTCTCTGTCTGCCCATCCGTCTGCGGATGATAAGCGGAACTCAACTTCAACTTCGAACCTAAAGCTTCTTGCAAACTCTCCCAAAATATGGAAGTGAACCTCAGATCTCTATCCGACACAATACTCAACGAAATTCCATGCAACTTCACAATCACCTGAATATAAATCTATGACAACTTCTACAAAGGAAAACTGATATTAATCGGAATGAAATGTGCCGACTTAGTCAGTCTATCCACTTCTACCTAAATAAAGTCATGTCCTCTCGGCGTGTTAGGCAACCCTGTTACAAAATCCATAGAAATACTGTCACACTTCCACTCTGGAATATCTAACGGCTGCATCTTACCAGCGGGTTTCTGATATTCCACTTTCGACTTCTGACAAGTCAAACAAGCATACACAAACTGAACCACATCACGTTTCAATCCAGGCCACCAAAATATGTTCTTCAATTCTTGATACATCTTCGTAGCTCCTGGATGGGTACTCAAACTACTCCGATGACCTTCTTCTAAAATCAGTCTCTTCAACTCAGTATTATCAGGGATGCAAATCCTGTCACGGAATCTCAACACACCTTGTTCATCCACTTTGTACTCATTACCTTCTGCTTGGTTATCTCCAATTATCAAATCTACCAGCTTCACATCCAACTTCTGACTGACTCTGATATTATTAAGAAATTCATTGTAAATCGTCAGCACACCCAACATTACACTCTGCGGTGTTTGTTCGTAAACCAAACTCATATCTCTGAACTGTTCAATCAATTCTAACTCTTTAACCATCATAGCAGATACATGCAATGATTTTTGACTCAGAGCATCAGCCACGACATTAGCTTTGTCGGGATGATAGTTCAAGCCAAAATCATAGTCCTTCAAGAATTCTAACCATCTTCTTTGCCTCATATTCAATTCCTTCTGATCAAACAGATACCTCAAGATCTTATGATCACTATACACTTCAAATCTGGAACCATAGAGATAATGCCTCCAAATATTCAATGCAAAAACTACTGCAGCTAACTCGAAATCATGAGTCGGATAATTCTTCTCAAGTACCCTCAACTGTAGTGAAGCATAAGCCACAACCTTACCATCCTGCATTAGCACACCTCCCAAACCCATCAAGGAAGCATCGCAATACACTACAAACGGTTCATTCGGTTCGGGTAGAACCAACACTGGAGCTGTAGTCAACCTCTTTTTCAGTTCAATGAAACTCTTTTCACAATAAACACCCCACACAAATGCTTTACCTTTGCACGTCAACTGAGTCAACGGAAGTGCCAACTTCGAAAACCCTTCAATAAATCTTCGATAATAACCAGTCAAACCCAAGAAACTTCTAATCTCGGTCACCGACTTCAGAGTCTCCCATTGTAGAACATTGTCTACTTTAGATGGATCTACAGCAATACCATCACCAGAAATAACATGACCAAGAAAGCTTACCTCCCTCAACCAGAATTCACACTTAGACAACTTAGCATAGAGCTTCTTCTCTTTCAACACTTGCAACACAATCCGCAAATGTTCAGCATGCTTCTCTTATGACTTAGAATAGATTAGGATATCATCAATAAAGACAACCATAAACTGATCCAAGTACTCATGAAAGATACGATTCATATATTCTATGAATACACCAGGTGCATTAGTAACTCCTAATGGCATCACCACATACTCATAATGTCCATACCGCGTCCTGAAAGCCGTCTTCAGAATGTCTTCGTCTTTTACCCATATCTGATGATAACCCGACCTCAAGTCAATCTTACTAAACACACCGGCACCCACTAATTGATCCATCAAGTCATCTATTCTTAATCGTCACTTTATCCAGCTGCCTATAATCAATACACAACCTCATACTACCATCCTTTTTCTTTACCAACAACACTAGAGCTCCCCAAGGCGACACACTTGGCCTCACAAATTTCTTCTCTAACAAGTCTTCTAGTTGCCTCTTCAGGTTTGACAATCCTAATGTCGACATCCTGTATGGTGCCATAGAGATAGGTCTGGTACCAGGGACAAGATCAATAGAAAACTCTACTTCTCTCTCTGGTGGCACATCAGCAATGCCATCTGGAAACATGTCAGGGAATTCACTCACCACTTACAATTCGTTAATCACTAAATTACTCTCCACTAACAAAGATGCGAACAATGCAAGCACCTGAACTTCTTCTTCCAAGAGTTCCTTCAACTCTCTAGCAGACAGAAAACCATCATCTCCCTCTTCCTCAGGAGTAAGAAATCGAACCGACATGTTAAAATAGTTAATATGAACATGATTGTACTCCAACCAGTTTATACCCAAAATCACATCGAGACCTCGCAATGGTAAACAAATCAGATATACACCAAAGTCCTTACCATAGATTGATAATGAACAATTCAAACAAACCAAGGAAGTAGCCACCGATCCCTTAGCAGGAGTTTCGATAAACATCTCTCCCTTCATAGGAGAAACAACAAGGCCTAGCCTTCTTACACAATCAGCAGCAATAAAAGAGTGAGTAACACCAGTATCAATAATAGCTATCAAAGGCGTATTATTAATATAACATGTACCTCTGATCAATCTGTCCTCACTGGAAGTCTGAGCCCCTGTCAAAGCGAACACTTTTCCTCCAGTCGAAGCTTGCTTTGGTTTCTAACAACGAGTACTAATATGGCCCTGTTCGCCACAATTGTAACAAGTAACCGTATTAGCTTTGCACTCAGCAATCAGATGTCCTGCCCGACCACCCTTGAAGCACTTCTTCACATCGCTCGTGCACTCACTGACACGATGTCCCAACTCTCCACACCTATAGCACTTAAGAGGAGCAGATGCACCTCCCCCACTTGGCTTCTTGCCATCAGTATGTTTCTGCTTACTCTTCTCAGCGGGAGCTGTATAAGGCTTCCTACGATTCACCGGTTGTTTTCCTCTTCTCTCGGCCATCCCTTTATAGTGAGCCGATCGAGCCTTGCTATCTTTCTCAAATATCCTGCAAAAATCCACCAAATCAGGAAACCTTCTGATTCGCTGATACCCAATTGCCTGTTTGATCTCAGGTCTCAACCCATTCTCAAACTTGACACACTTCAAGAACTCAGCAGTCGTCGCACTGTAGTGAGGATAAAACTTAGCCAAATCTGAGAATTTAGCAGCATACTCGGTAACCGTCATATTACCCTGCTTCAGTTCCAAAAACTCAATCTCTTTCTTTCTGCAGACGTCTTCAAGAAAATAATTCCTCAAGAACTCTCTACTGAACACAACCCAAGTAATTGCCTCACCTGCTGCTCCCAACACTTGACGAGTACTAACCCACCAGTCATCAGCCTCCTCTGTTAACATATGAGTACCTAACCGCACCTTCTGTGCCTCAGGACATTACATAACCCAGAAGATTCTCTCAATCTCCTTGAGCCAAGTCTGCACTCCATCCATATCATATCTACCCTTAAAAGTAGGTGGGTTGTTCTTCCGAAACTCATCATTCTCGTTAGCACGGGGCAGATTCTGTACCGCTTGAGCCATAGCTTGCAAGGCAGCAGCAAGAGCAGCATCTTTCCTTCCAACCATTCTAAATCTGTTACGCATCAACAATAGAAAATAATGGTTAAGGAACCTACATCGACAGTTGTTGCGGTGAGAATCGGATAACAAGCTATTAATTAACTTGCATCGCAAAACTTAATTCACAACCGACTTTGATTTATCCAAAGGAAAGGTTCAAGATCGAGAAAAACCTAAAGGGGGGAGATCTAAGGTTCGGGGGTTGGTTACGCCTAGGGAAGGTATTAGCACCCTAAACGTCGGTAGTACTCTATGGGAACCTCTTGTTTTAACTTGTTATATCTTACTCGCTTGCTAAAGGTGCTATGCTAAAGGTTGAAAACCCTAGGGGTTTGTTTCTAAGTATACTCGACAAAGCATCGCACTTTGCGCCTACGTATCCTTACGGGAGTGGAATCAGAGTATCCGTAGTTCACCGATCTAAGGGTGAGGGATAGGAACCATTGACTATGGCCAAAGTTCCAAGGGGAAAATGAGTATGAGCTCATTTTAGAGTTCACGATAACTCTCTAAATCTAAGTTATAGGGGAATGTGAATTCTCATGATGATGAGAATCACATGGAGTTTAAGAACTCCAACCTACTTCTAAGTTATGCTTTCTCTGGTTCATGATAACCAAGAAATAAGGGTGAACCTGGAAGGATAAGGTTGTTGAGTGACTTATTAGTCAATTTAAAGTGATCTCCCTTTGGAATGGGGGGGAAAGATGACAGTTATAAAATCCTAAAAGAACAAGTTAAAAATTCAAACATGATGATGCATGAAGATATGGATAAGATAATGATATGAAATAAAGTCATGATATTAATCCAAAGTGGAATCACACATATATTAGACAAAGATCAATCATGATATGTAGACATAACATGGTATGATGAATAAGAAGGTGCAATGAAAACCCTAATAAACACTTATGATCTAATCATACATAAAGGCCTCAAAAATTAATATTTTCACTAATCTCTTTTTACATTTGAAAAATAGATTTAATTAGAAGCAATTAGCAAAAAGAAGGGAAGAAAAAGGATAAAAATCAAGCAAGTTATGATATTTTGAAGATTGAAGCATCAACTTAAAAAATGATAAAATCAACAAGTGATAAAAAAATTGGAAATGGCATTACTAGGGCTTGAACCCAGGTCATTTCACGTACAGTTTAAAATCATAGCCAACTGAACCAGTGCGCGCATTTGAACACATAATGAAAACACAAATATATATTATGAGAAGAGCGAAATTCAAAAAAATAACCAAAAGGACTGGGGCGAGGGGGGATTCGAACCCCAGTCCTCTAGGTCAGATAGGCGCTTGTGAAGTGTGTGCTTGCCACTGGGGTGGCTGGTACATCTGGTCATAAACGTACTTCCATGAACATTTAAATCTTGGTATACGAAGAGAACTCACAAATCATGAGACAAGATTGGCACACCTCAATCTGATCATCAAACACTCATGATTAGAAATCCTCACCTCTTATCAGATCATGCACATGGCAAGGAGTGATTTCAGATCACTATAATCAACAAAACAAAGCAATATCTCATGGAAATCCTCCACCATCAAAAACGTATGACATGTATGCATTCATGGTACTAAAACAGAACCTTTAAGCATCCTCAAGACAGACACGCAACTGGTGACAAATACAAGTACCAGGCAATTATGACGTATACATGGAAGCATCCTTTAAAAAAATGAGCAGTACACCGTGATAACAAACCTTGGCAGAGCAAAATAAATTAAGAGGCTAGTAAACATTGTCATAGATATACGCGCAGAGAAATCAAAACACATAGTATGGTGGTGTCAAACATTCAGGTCATGAGCAAAAGTGCATCAGATTGGAATTTAGACAAACATATAGGTGAAGTCACACATTTTATGCCACTCACGTCATTAACCAAACATCAATGAGGGCAAAACTGAACATGGTATAGTCAATATGTAAAAACAAAGTGAAGAAAATGTCAGCAGCCCTAGATGAATCTACAAACCAGGTTTGGTTCCCCCATTAACAAGCTATCACTCATGAAACCAAATGAATTTATAATGACCATCAATAAATCAGACATACCAGCCATTCACGACACCTCAAGCAGAATGACCCCAAAATAAAGGCAACATTGCAATTTTAGATTTTGGATAATGAACTCAAAGAGATGTACATGTATAACACATCTGAACCTAGCCTAGGGCAAATTGCATTCATCATAAGCAGGAAGTGTCTCAATGACTTGAACAAACTTTAACACATAGCATGTAAACATATCAGCATTTAATCATATACCCTACCTGAATATTTTAAGCAATCACACATATGTCGTGCATAGCAATCTATGTGAGCAAACAATTGTGAAAGAGTATGTAACTATGGTACTGTGTCAAGATAAGTTCAACAACAATTTCATTTTCAGAGATAAACATCTGCAGGCACATACATAAATAACCAATTATCACCAAATGACAACATGTTAACTCTTACATAAACCAGCATTAAAGATATGCTCTTAGGCTAACACTTGATCTTGTGAGCTTACACACATGACTTGACCAACCAAGTAACAATAATTCCAACTAAATATAAGAAAAAAAGGCATATTGAAAGTCAAGGTAAGCATCAAGGAAGCATGGCAAGACAGAAAGCAGGGACCACACCAGTTCAAAACTTAAGGCAGTAGATTGTACATAACCAACACACATATAACATACATTCAGCCAGACAGAACAAGATATAATATATGAATTTGATTATGAACATAAAGGCTCAACTTAACAGATAACAACAAGTTAATAACTCAAAACTCAAGCTTATTATGCATATGTGCTTCAACATTAAACTTTTAGTACAGAAATCACCTTGGCTTAAGATTAAGTTCATGCTAAAGTCAAAATCGCAAGTGGATGCATAGATAGTCAAATATCAACATTTAGCAAAGCTTGGGACATTTACACATACATTGAAGACACACTAACATATGTTGAAGACAACAAATTCATGCACTTAACAGCAGGTGAACAAGGCATGTCTAAGATAGAGTTTGTGAAGTCTAAGATAACCATGCTTGAAAGTCAATGTCGTGTATGTACATAATTGGCAGACAGATCATGTACATTCATTGTATTAGCTTAAACATCAGTTCTTGATACACTACATTTGAGCATACATCATCCAAGCCAAAACAGGGTATAGTATGAAATTCATCAAGTGAGATGGCATTTAAAGGCTTCAACTTAAGAGGTGACAACAAGCTAATGAACTATTCCAGGCTTGTGCATATGCTTTAACAATTCAGATACTTGAAACCGAACATAAAGATCAATTTAACTTAGAATCAAATTCATGCTTAATAAAAAGGGCAGATTCATACATATACATTCAATCCTAACTCTACAAACCTCAACAATATCAACATTTAATAAAACTTAGGAACATAACCATGAAGGGACATTCATAACACATGTAAGGATTAAAATTCAGAGCAGGTTAGTACACCATAAGCCAAAGTCTAACAGATATTTATGGTTTAGAAACATGTCAAACTACAGATCAAAACTAGACACAAACACAATCATCTTGATATAAACATAGACACCAAAGCCCACAACCCGGCCATCACAAACACAAATAACAAGGTGACTCCTCAACATAGTGATATTAAACAAAATGCAACATGTGTATCAGTAAAGTACTCCAATTCATTCTACAAACAATCTCAAATCATGAGCAAGCATGTTCAACACATTATCAACAATATGAGAATACAAGAACACATGTAAAGCCATGATGGAGGATGAGATTTTAAACAGAATAAATATAAAAGGAAGAAGATGGTTACCCAAGTGGAGTGATATCCACTGTTTCTTCAAGTGAACTAAGCTTCTCTTCTTGAGCCAAAACTTCCAAAAGACAAATCCCTCTCTCTTACTCGTGTACCCAAATGCTCTTAGAGATTTTTTGTGAGAGATCCTTGGTGAATTGAAGTGTAGAAGCTCCCCTTTATATAGGCTTGTCCAAATGGGCCTGGGTGATTGAATCCAAGGGACAAACACTTGGTGTGCTAGGGTTACAACGTCTCTCCTCCCAGAATTCAAATGTTGGTCCACTCTTTGGAGACACATACGCTCCTCATGCTGCATAAATCCTAAGAGATGTAAGGCCAATTTCACCAACTCGTGAATTGTTTCAAAAGCTCCTTATTTGATGTCATACGCGCAGGTATTGAAAGAAGTAATGATGGGGATAGCACCAAGGCGTTTTTCAGGCGAAAGCAGGTTGCATCAGAGTGAATGATGAATATGGTAATGCTTCAGAAACGCTTTTGCTGAAGCAAATAAAACGAAGCTCAAATAGGAAACGCTCTTGGAGAATTCAAAATATGATTCGCGCCAAGGATTGAATTGAAGTGGGTTCTTGAACGAATGGATTCAAATGTGTTGAATTCTTCCTTTCCAATCTGAATTTCACGAGCAAGATGAGGGAGAAGAGAAGTTTGGTTCACTTTGCTTCCTTGGTGCCACATGTTGCTTCTCCATTGGCTGATGCTTGGGTTGAAAAGTCAACATACTCATACTTGATTTCTATTGGTTATTTGACAATGAAAATAACTCCAATAATTTGTAACACATTCCTTTCCTTTTGGTCACGATGGGCTTATGAAATGTGGGCTTAGGAAATAAAATGGTTTTGTATCCTTGTTGTAAACAAAGGTGATTAGGAAAAATAAATAATAATGGATGATTTGGCAACTGATTAGGATTAAATGTGGTTTAGGAGAATTAAATTGAACAAATTGAATAAAATTGGTTAAATGAAAAGGTTAATGAAATAGGTTTAGAAAATGAAGGTGACAGTTGAGGGTAGATAAAGTGGGTAGAAATTTGGTCATGGTGGGGTTAGGGTTATGGAGGCATCTCTTAGAGACTTGCTTTATTCAATGCTCCATCCAAAAATCTTGATTAATCACTCCTTGAATCTTCTCAAGATAAATCTGATAAAAAAGAAACAAACACAAACAAAGACCTGATAAAAAGGGTTAGCTGTGCAGCATGATTAACCTAAAATGACATGCAAGAGATCAATGGATCTAAGGGAAAAATTTGGGGTACAACAATAGTAATCAACTGTAACACACAATAACAACAACAACTCAACGACTCGACGAATTGGCCGGACAAACCGACTTGCTTTGATACCACTTTATAACACCCTAAATTCCCCCATAATATTTAATCGAAAAATCAGAGTAAAATCATCCAATTAAATTTAAGGCATTACTTTCGACAACATACTTGCTCTTCATTAGACATGTAACATATTGTATAATTCAATAAACCAACTTTCATTATGCAGCGGAAAAATCAATCATAACAATGATAAGGAAACATAACGGTTTTAACTGACAACTTTTAATTCGAAACTTTAAAGACAACAAAATCCTTTTAACAAAACAACTCATGCAATAAGCGTTCCCGACTCCCCATGTTACATATCAGAGCAGACGCCACAAGGTGAAGTACCTCGTCTTCACCGACCACGACTCCAACTACTCTTGAGTATCAGCAGGATGCCATTTAAAGCATCACCAAACACAGAAGCGGTGAGATTCTTAAATCAACAAAAGAGAGAGATGATATAAATAGAAAAGCATACATCATCAAGTTATTTACCATATCGTAACATCCAACAAGAATCACACACCTCAACTTATGCACAGACAATCACCGATAATTATACCAACCATCATGTGACATAACCAACAAGAGAATACAAAGGAGACTCGACTAGACTCAATGCATGTGGTACCAAAATCGATCCCTGTTTCATGATCACAGTTCCCGTCAGAACTCTCGACCTCTGTTTCATGGTCAAGTATGACCCCTATTTCATGATCACACCAACGACCCCTGTTTCATGGTCACGTATGACCCCTATTTCATGATCGCACCAACAACTGTGATTGCTTACACCCCATATGGGCACACAATCACACCAACAACAACAATTCCATCAAGGAATTCGGATAGACGATAACACCGCACCTGGGCACGCCATCCCACAACTACGCACGTGCCATGCACCATCAATGACAGCATGCGACAACGACTCATGCATACACATATCATACTCATCTTCATACCAACATCATTTAACAGTCAACATGCATTCATTTAAACATACACCAATGCACCAATACAACAACTACACATCTTTACATCATTCAATCATGCATTTCACATTATCACATCAACATCAACAAAACAAGCACATAACACCTCAATATATGCTCACCATACAACAACAACAACACAACATTAATATAATATAAAACAGATATTTTCCATGATTATTAAGTCAATAAAAATAATATTTTTCAGCCCCAGATCGCGCTAAACGAGCCCCACCCATGCTAAGCGCGCAACTCTCTAGCTCGAAGAGGCGAAATTTCTCCAGACCGCGCAAAGCGCGCTAGACCGCGCTAAGCGCGCCCTGCGATTCTGCAGCCCAAAACCCTGCGATGTTAGCAACAAACCACATGCATTTTTCTGCACTTAACTCGATTTTTAACAGCAGTTTTTCATAGATTTTGCACCAATAGCCTACATCTAACATTTGCAATTCAACCAAACATATCAAACAAGACTAATTCATCAATTCCAATCATATTATCACAAAATCTTCTTAAAACCCTCATTCAACCCCATGGATTCAAACTTAGTGATTTCTACTTTAATACTTACATCATTTAACCCTTGAGAGATGAAAGAAATCCCACCCTTACCTTAAAGTGATGAGCTTTCCTAACTTCAATGGATTCTCCCTTTCTTCCTCTTGCCCTAACTCTTCTCCCTCTTTCACTTTTTCACGTGGAATTAGAATAATGAACTCTCACTCTCTAATTCTCTCATATACCCCAATTAATGAATCGCCTTATTGCCCTCACTTAATCCTCGCCTAATTACCATAAAGCCCTTCCACTCACTACACCTCTTAATTATTTTAATTATCTTATTATATTAACATTATCACTCAATTAATGAAATAAATTAGTCAACAAATGATAAATAAAAATAATCCAATCAACATTACTCAACGCACCGCTAATCTCTATGTTATTAGTCATACACCTCTACTACGCCCAAGACCTATTACTTAAGGCCACTACCCTTCACCATGGGTACACAAAACACAACGAAAGTACAACAACATATAATTATTCGCAAATAATAATAAAAGGAGAATGGGGCGTTACAGTCCCGAATTCAAAGTTGGTAGAAGGATAACGGTCTTTATGTTTCAATGTAGCCCTTTTTCCCTTAAATTACCATTTTCTAACTTTGTAAATACTCTATGGAATCACGCGTTTGGCTGATTTCCATCCTATCAATAAAATTTGAGCCCTTGTGCTTTTGTTTTCAATTCTTATTTGTTTTAGCTTTACAGAACGACGTTTTAAAGTGATTAACGATTCTTGAAATATAATAAAAATGAATTTACTTGCCAAATTTTTCTGCTTTTAAAATAAATATGGCAATTTCTTTTGACTGTTGAACATCAAAAGAACATCGATCGCTTCTCCAAAAGCAATTGAGCTTCAAAGTGCAGAATCAAAGTACTCCTTCTAAACCAGTACACCTGAATTAAGGATCAGCTGTGTCATAGACCATGTTTCATCTGACATCCTCGACCGAGTTCTTATCTCCTAAGCCCGACCAACGGTTGTTCCCCACAGGGACTATCTCTCCTAAGCAAGGCGGAATTGCTATCTTGAACCAGCGATACCTCTTCATCTCCTGCAGTGGCCGAGTATCCAGTCGTGTTCATCCACTAGTTTGTATGTCGCGTCAATTTTGTCAGCATATACATACATACATCATGAATTATTGATTTACATTCATGTTCATATTGCATCACTATCACTCTAGTCGGTCTTATCCCCTAGTGATAAAAGTCCTCTCAATCGAGTTATCAGTTCTTTCCTCATCAGGAAATGTTTTGTCTGGACAATCTCTCTCCTTCAGTTTATTCCTGGGATAAAGTTGGCCCTCGACCACTTTGATAACTTGAACCTTTGAGAGACCAGAAAAACTTCGACAAACGTCACTCTTCACCATTGAAGATGATATCTTCGCTTTCCCGGATTAAGGAAAATCCCCAGAGAAAGCCTCGCAACTAAAGACTCTCGGGAACATAGTGGTTCTTCTCTCCAGAAAATCAATGTCACTGAAGTCATCAACACCTCAAAATTAGGAGACATTATATGGCATTTCTCCGAGAAGATCTCGAAGAAAAGTATGATGTAATATCCCCAAGCCGAAAGCAGTCTCTCAAGAGACTCATTTTCCCTAGTAGAATCGACAAATGGCGTCTCCAAATAGAGAAGTTTGTGCACCTCTACAGCTCGGACGAATGGGTTCCCCAGCAAGTCTAACGTCAAAACTGTTTCCATCAAATGGCATCTCCCCAGGAAAATTAGCTGAGAAGTTTGAGGAAAACCGCTACGAATAGTGTCCCTTGTCAATAAAGTTTATTGACAAAAGAAACTGAGACCAGTTCCTTGGTAGGAAACCAGGATCGAGGGGAAGTTTATATCAGAAACTGAGACCAGTTCTTTGGTAGGAAACCAGGATCGAGGGGAAGTTTATTCCATAAGAAACTGAGACCAGTTCCTTGGTAGGAAACTAGGATCGAGGGGAAGTTTATTTCAGAAACTTAGACCAGTTCCTTGGTAGGGAACCAGGATCGAGGGGAAGTTTATTTCAGAAACTGAGACCAGTTCCTTGGTAGGAAATCAGGATCGAGGGGAAGTTTATTTCATAAGAAATTGAGACCAGTTCCTTGGTACGAAACCAGGATCGAGGGGAAGTTTATTTTAGAAACTTAGACAAGTTCCTTGGTACGAAACCAGGATCGAGGGGAAGTTTATTTCAAAAGAAAACTGAGACTAGTTCCTTGGTAGGAAACCAGGATCGAGGGGAAGTTTTTCCTTTTCTAAGCATCATTGCTTAGACAAAGAAGATGAATGAGCAAACTGCCATTCATAACCACCATCAAAATTTTGGGTATTCCGATATTTAATCCTCTTGCACCCCGAATGCCTGAATACCTTCGCCATTCACACCTTCGAGTACAAGAAGATTAAATAGGGGCATCTGTCATACCCCAAATTTTGACCACTAAGATTTCTCATCATTGTGCAAATTATCATCACAATACAGATGCACCTTTATGCCTCATCAATCTCCTCAAGAATTGTTGAGCATTCCCTACAGCTAAGAATTAGGGTTTCAAGCCCTCTTAGAGCTCTTAGACAAAGGATCAATCAAGGAATGACATGATCTTCAACTTGTCTAACCTCTCAAACATCCATAAAGGATCAAGAGGACTCCCACATCAAGGATTGAGCACAAGGTTGCAACCTTCCCAGTGGATCAAGCCTCAAGATCGCCAGTGTCACCGAATTAGGGTTTTGGTCGACCAGGGCCTCTAGATGAAAATTTTCATCTGGGCATGAGCCGATACTTCAAATCATAACCCAAAATACTCCAAGGGACCTCATGGACCCAATCATCAAGTCAATTTAACCTCAGGGGATGCATTTATAAAAAATCGAGAATTAGGGTTTCTTGACCTAATTCACCCCTAAGTTGACTTTTGGGACAAAACATGAGCCAAGACCTCAAGACATGGTTTGAGGGTCTCTAATAAACCCCATTAATGCATTTGCAACAATGGACTAATCCAAGAAGCTTGATGCACAAGTTTCAAGTTCATCAGAACCACAATAAGGGTTTTTGAGGAAAAAGTAAACTGTATCTTTGACTTTTGACCAAGGCATGCTCCCAACCTTAGGACATGATTCAATACACCCTATAACACCTATGAAATTAATCCATCAAGTTTGATTTAGGTCAAGGACTTGATTTCATAGAGGATCGCACAATTTGGAATTCATCTGATAAAATGTCAACTGTGCCAAAAAGTCAAAGTTTGACTTTTTGATTTTTTGGTTAATTATGGTTCCCTAACCCTAAAATGATGTTAATGTGTGATTGAAATCATCATTCATCAAGAAAAATCAAGAAAAGTGGTATAACTTGTAGCTCTCATGGCATTCTTTAAAAGTGTCAACTACACCTCATTACAATTCCTCATAGATTTCAAGTTATGATTGGATCAAAATCACTAAAAACATGAAAATCCCTCTTTTTCAACACTTAGACAAAATTATGTCCAAGACAGATTTTGTTGAAAACACCAAAACTTGTGGGATTTTTTCACACAGTTGCAAGCTGAATCAATTCAAGATATAAACATCAAAGTTATTATACATGTTGCCTACAATCCAAGGAACTTATTGGCATGAAACAACTCAGCTTGAGCCAAGAGAAATCCATGCCCAAAGTCATGCTGCTACAACTGTTTTGAAAAATCAGTTTTTAAGTTTTCTTGCTTCACACGATTTCTGAGTCAAGGTTTGTGATCTCTATGCCACCTGTATCCAACCTGATCACAATGCATCTGATCCAACCTGATAAGTTAGGCCAAGAATGTTTCAAAGCTCATCCCTTGGCATGATGAATAGTGGAACAAATACATGGAATTCAAAGGAAATTTAATGCAAATAGTGCACTTTCAATATTCTGATTACTTGTAGTCAAGATGCCCTAATAAACAACAATTAAAATGACTGAGGAATGTGGAATCAGTCAAGGCATAACTGGTCTATTTGGGGCAGCTATTACACCTAGTGCAAGAGGCATTTATGCCAAGCCAATCTATTTGAAGGTGATCTGATCTTGCAGCCATTCACTATTCCTTCAAGACAAGAGTTAATCACCTATAAATAGAGGTTCCACCTGATCATTAAAACCACACCAAAGCAACTTACAACATTGCTTTCTCTCATTCTCTCGTAAGTGCCAAATTTCTTTGTTTTTGAGCAACCACCATCGAATTTTGAGTTGTAACCTTAAACAATCCAATCCAATTGCTGAAACACATCACATATGATGTATATGAGGTGTTCAAACACTTAAATTATCTCTGTAACACCTCTAGCACAAAATCACTCTTTAACCAATATGCAGTTGGATTCCTCCAACTTGATCCAAAGATTTTCAAAGTGTTCCTAGGCTTCAAATCCACTCAACAACATCTATTGAAGCTATAAGGATCATCAAATCACTTATGGAACACCATCTATGTAGAATTCCATTTCAGCTTGCATCAAGGTAAGCCTCAAATCTCTCATAACATGATCCATGCATATTTCCTCGCATGATACTTTTGTCAATTGCTTGTCATCATATGTGGAGTGTTTCCCCTCAATCAATTGTTGTTTATAATTCGTATATAGGATTTCCTTGAGTTCATGCCAATTTTAGGGTTCTTCAGGTTTTAACTTGTTATGTTCTGATTCAATCCATTTCAACAAAATTGAATATTGTCATCATATTCCTTGTTCAAAAACACATGAAATTGGTGTTTTATCATGACAAATGGTTGAGAAATGAATGAGTTAGAGAGCTTCACGCATCTGAGCTTGATGATGAAGATGGCCATGGCGCCATGGTTCAGAAAACCAACCAAGTTTGCTATATATTTTTCCCTTGCCATATATTAAATGAATTGGCATTGCGCCCTAATGGTTGATCAGCTGGTTTGTGTGTATTAGCAAGCGAGAGGTCTGGGGTTCGAATCCCCCTCGCCCCAGACCTCTTGTTTATCACTTTTTCCTATTTTTATTTTTTTCATATTATTTTATTAATGATTTGAAAAATTAATTTCTCACTCAATTTTTATCATTTTTTATTGGTTCTTTATCTGAAAAATCACAAAAATAGTAAAATATTTTATTCTACAAGAAAATCAAATTTATATTATTTATTTAATATAGTTGGTATTTTTGTGAATAAATTCATTTTAATTGTATTTTAAACATTCTAAAATGAATATTCATCTTGAAAATCAAAACCAAATGAGTTTCAAATCATCTTGTGATTAAAACCTCATTTTTCAAACCTTAACCAAAAATCACAAGTGGTTTATTTAAACTTATTTGGTATTTTTGTCATTTTTTATTAATGTCCTTTGAAAAATTACTTTTAAAAGGTGAAAGCTAGGGTTTCTTTGATTTTAATCATACTCAAATATTCCAAACTCTTGTGGGCCTCTTGGTAAAGTGTAAGTCCCATCCTTTTGTATATAAATACCTTCTTTGGGCCTCAGTGCATTATATAAGTCCCGATACAGTCGAAAAGTTCGGCGCGATCGTCGCCTTTTTAACGAAAACCCTTGGGCTTCTCCTTGAGCTATAAGACCCATCTTTATTCATTTTCAATCTATTTGGGCCTCTAATAGAGTGTAAGACCCAATCCTTTTTTAACCAAAACCATTTTGGGCCTCTCACATTGTATAAGTCCCAACACATTTTCCAAAAATCACGGCGCGATCGCCAGTTCAAAAACAAATCAACTGGGCCTCTCCTTGAGCTATAAGACCCATTTCTTTTCTTAAAAAACACTTTTGTGCCTCTAATAGAGTGTAAGACCTAACCTCTTTTTGAAGCCAAAGTGATTTGGGCCTCAATCATTGTAAAAGACCCACTGTGTTTTCAAAAAACTCGGTGCGATCTCCGTTTTCAAACAAATAACCCTTGGCTTCTCCTTGAGTTGTAAGACCCATCTCTTGTACAAAAATAAATATTTGGGCCTCTCCTTGAGCTGTAAGCCCCAACAATCTTTTCAAAACACATTCTCCTTTGATTTTAAATTCAAACATATGTTGTTATCAAAACTTTCTTTAATTTCTTTGTTGAACAACTAACAAAATAGCATGGAAGCTCTACAATGGGTAAGTGTTTATCCGCTTTCATTTACCACTTTCATATATATATATATATATATATATATATATATATATATATATATATAACTGTATTGTGGGGTTGTGTCATTGTAAGTCTTCTTTCACATCCTTTTATATACATGTCATATATCAACTGTGTAATACTAGTACGGTCATTTAGAGTTTTCCCCGGCAACTACGTCTAGAACTAGGTAAAGCCTATTGGTCACTCTCGAATACAAACAAAACTAGATCCCCCATAGGATTCCAGATACAGTCTTCCCTTCTCTTGGGGTTAAGCAATATGGAACAAAGAGAAAGACGGTATTCTCGGTGAACCTCTGTCACCCTTAGAAATTGTCAAAGAAACTCTACTCCCCAGAGTTGATCTATTCTCCGTGAATCGCATCTCTTGAGTTTCTTCCAAATTCTAGAACTTTCCTGGAATGATCTATTCTCTGTGAATTGCATTTCTTGAACTTCTCTTGGTTTGGGGACCCACTGGCTTCCTAAAAGCATCCCCGCCTCCTCTTGGGCGTTGTACAAGGACCTTTCGGCTTCTTAAAAGTTCTTATGCCTTCTCTTGGGCTTCGTATAAGGACCTTAACGACCTCCTAAAGGTATAGGACATAACTTATTCATCCTTCGTTAGAGCTATCTTTCTAAAAGGAGTCAAAACCTTCAGACCAATTTTAGGGTTGATACTCATCCCTTAAACGAGTCGGCCTCCTCTTGGGCATCATACAAAAGATAAAACTCTACCAGTAGACTTGGAGAGTCTAATTCCCTTGAGTCTCAAAGACATTCTCAAGCACCTTTCAAACATAGGAGAAACCCCGTATTCTGGATTAATTTCTAGCCAAGTTAGAACTTTGCGAGTTCTAAAACCCCGTCCTTCTCCCAAAATTCCCCAACCCGGGTCATATAACACTATCTCAAACCCGAGCCTCAAGGTTTCTGATCTATCAATTCCTTTTGCATTCCCTTGCAAGGATTGATTCCCTTCTTGGACCTGCTTCGGGATCTCAAGAATCCCTAGCAGAAGAATAGCCTCATCTTAGGCTTTGTATAATGATCCTTCCTCAGCAAAGTCAGCCTCCTTTTGGGCTTTGTACAATGATTCCCCCTAGCGGATTTAACCTTTTCAGACTCTGGTCGCGACTTCGTGTAATGGTCGGATTACTGCTGCAAGTATACAGCTTATCGCGTAGTCTTAAAAAGGTTGTCGAACCCACAGGGACTAATAATCAACCTAGAGTGGTCGATTATTGCGGTGTAAAGCTAAGGCTAGATTTGGCGGTAAAATAAATTTGGTTATTAACGGGATTTGAAAAACAATAATAAAGATGAGACCGGAGAATGATTTCCGTGCTCTTTGGGACTCCGTAAGATCCAAGTGTTAACAAAGGTCTTGAGATTGGTCTGAAGGATATACCAGTTTAAAGGCTCGACCTCACGCTCTCGCGGTCTTAACCAAGCCACGCCTAGTGACCCCAAGATTTTTCTCTCGTTTGCTCGGTAGTTAAGAGGTGCTGTTTGAAAACTAACATAAACTAAATGAGGCCCTAAAGCACTCTCGCTGCATTTAGGCTCAATGTCGGATGTCTACTATCCGGCGATTACCTCAAACTCTCGCTCTATTGGACACACCTTGGTGTGTTTCTCACTCTCGTGATGAAACACTGTTAAACAGCCCCTCGCTCTCACGACAAGGTTGTCTAAATGCAGTTTAGACACCAAAACCAGAATTTTAAAACAAAAGCTAAACACCAAAGGTTCTACAGAGTCCCGTCGGAACGACGGCCCTCAATCTACGGACTCGAAACAAAACTACTCAGACATAATTAAATCTAACACTAATACATTAACATTTCTGAATTTTAAAACATACATAATGGCTTATTCTTAATTAAGTTCGGAATTAGGTTTTTATGCGAAATCTGAATTATGCAATTAATCAAAAGAAAACAAGATGCAGTAAAGTAAATAAATCGTAAATAACCTGAAATGCAAAGTAATTAAAATGGGAAATGGACTTGTATTAATTAATCGATCCAAGTGTACATCAGCAGCAAAAGAAATGAAAAATACAACGGGTGTATCAATCTCTCGATGTGATTGATTGATACTGTGGCTAATGATATAAGTGGTTAGGAATTTCGGCAGCGCTTCTGCAAGGTTCTTGGATGCCAAATGCAGACCTCTGGTACTCTATAAATAGGAAAAATGGGCTCCAAAATAGTTGAGTTCGAATTTTGAAATATCACTTGCAAACTGCCAGAACTGTATAAAGAAAACTGCTCCCGCGCACAATGGCGGTCGCTTTAGGGTAAACGGCAGTCGCCTTTTCTTTTAGTGTTTTGAATTTCCCTCCTTTCTGACATGGCGAGCGCCATTCAGTTGAACTGGGGGGAATGGCGAATGCCTTTCATCTGGAAGAGGCAGAACCATGCAATTTTCTCCACTTTTCTTCTCTTTGAGCTCATATCTTAGTCTTTTCTTCTTTGGAGCTGATATAGGACCTGTAAATGGAAAAGAAACGAAAACATAAGCAAACAATACACGAAATGACAATGACTCGATAAAAATACAATAAAACATGCACGAATTGAATCGAATTAGATGATACAAAATCGAGTCGTCAAACTCCCCCACACTAAGGTTTTTGCTTGTCCTCAAGCAAACTCCCAATGCAATAAAATAGTAAGCATTATGTTTCGACTCTTAGGCACGACAAAAAAAAACAATCTAAGCACAAGGTTGCTAGGCTGCAGTGAAACAGATAGGTACTGAATAGTGAAAACAAGGATACCGTAATGACACGACTACACAAAATCGGACGAAAACTCCTTTCCTATGCAATACCAATTCAAATCAAGAAATTATACCTAGACCTATATCCTTCATCTTATTTCACCTCTTTTTCATTCGAGCGCAATCACATTAAGCCCGTTATCCTTTGTACTTACATGGTAAGCGAACTTGTTAGTGTTTATGATCTCTTATTTAACAAGAAATTTTTTTTCCGCATTTGTGCATTATTTTGCTTACGAATTTCAAGAGTCCGAACCTTTAGGCTAAATGGTCGGGTGAGGACCACCTAACTTAGCGGGAACATGTCTTTCATTCGCATTTTTCTATATAAATCATATAAATCACATTTTGAGATCACACATATTTGCATCGGCTCGTCACTTAGTTCGTACATAAGGATGGTGCTGACTGCTAGAATAAACTAATCAAGAGGTTAACTCTAAGAAACTAGGCATAAGGTCATGGCATAATGTCTATTTAAATCAATATCACATATTTGGGGAATCTAAGGTGTAGGAACGGTATCGATATTTTCAAAACTTTCCCAAGTCCGCCTACTTAGCCCAAATAAAAAAAATGAAACAACCTATACTATACGCGTCATGCCTTTGAGTCTAAACAAAATTTTTGAAATTTGGGGTCAAATAAGGGAATTTATAGACATAGGGAAAACGTAAAGTAAAAACGACTCAAACGTGCATATGACTCAATAATGAAAACCAAACTAAACTAAAAAGCAATAGATAAATAAAAGCAATAAACGACTCCTCCCCCACACTTAAATTAGACAATGTCCTCAATGTCTTAATCTAAGGTGAAAGAAGGAGCGATAGAACCTGGATACATCAATGATAGCGAGCACGGCCTCCACGATGGTGTCTATCCTTCCTGATGGTTGGGTTGTCCTGGGGGACATGCTTGACACAATCTGCAATTCGGTTTACCTCCCTGCGCAGTCCCGTCATCTCTGAAACAACATCTCTCAAATCCGTCTCAGCCCTGGCCATAAACTCGTACTGTCTCCTCTCTAACTCCTGCATCTGCACATCACGTGCGATATCTCTCTCTCTCTGCTGCTTGAGTTCTGAAAGAACTTCATCTAATAACGAGTGAATACCTGCAAAATCAGCAAAAGGTGTTGTGTGTGCTTGGGTACTAGACCCAGGAATGTTAGCGGAATGGGTATGAGCACGGGGCTGCTCAGGATGATGTCCCATAATCTCACGGTAGTGCCTTTCGTCGTTCTCTGCCTCTACATCACGGGTTCCTAAATCAAACAGCCAATTGGTTTGTCGACGCACATTAATACGCTCAGCATTTGGCAAAGAAAAACCTCGAAACTCGTGTGTCCGGACCATAAAGTGATACATATTACTATGCAAACTCTTGATAAGCCGCGCATTACGACAAAAGTCAATGTCGGCATAGAGACAAGGTATGCTTTCTTCGTTTTCTAAATCGGCCTCTAAGTCTAAACAGATGGCAATGGCAGTAATGACACCGCCTATACAGATGGAACCGCCGACTCTGTTTGCTACACTGATAAAGTGGGCAAGAAGGAACGATGTTGGATTTACACGGGTCTGGGAAAGTGCACAGTGGATAAAGAACAAATCCTTAGAGTTCACGTTTCCCGGATTTTTACGACAGAAGATGGTGGAGGTGAGGGTGCGGTGAAAATAGCGAATAGCAGGGTTGTGGATTGTTGTGGCTTTCAAACCCTCCCATTTGGTGGCTCTTGCGTTTGTTATTTGGTGCCAAAATTGGAAGGCTCCTTCCTCCCAATCACTGTCTAAGGGGGCTTGAGTCGCAAGACCCTCACCGGTAGGAAAACCAAAGTACTCAGCTATCTGCTCATGAGTGAGCGAATAGTCAACGTTAAACATCCTGAAGTGAATGGTTTTGGTAGTACAGCTAAGGTCATGGACGTATCGATCCGAACTAAGAAACTCATAGGTAAGCCTAACTGAAGAAAGATTAAACATAGAGCAAAAGCGGGTCATACCCAAGTTTCGGAGCATCCACGAGACGCTATCATAAAGCCCCAAGGTGCAAAGAGTTTCGGGCTCTGGATACCTCGTGGCGTACACTGGCCTTTTGGATACTCGGTGGAAGTTGGAACGCATGGTGGCTCCAAGTTCTCTGTTGGGGAACTCAATGCCCATGTAATCAATTTCTTGGTTAGCAGCCATGATTGTTTCTTAGGAAGATGGTGGTTGTGGGAATTTTCTGAAGTGGGTAGAGAAATGGATAATTGGTATGAGAAAGGTGAATGGTGATGTATGGTTAGGGGTGCTTAAATAAGGATTTAGTGGATGAATATGGATAGATGGAGTTAATGTGGGATGGTGAAGGGTTTACTAGGTACTTAGGGGGTCTAGGAACATGCAAGAGTGCATTGAATGGGAAGTGAAGGAGGCAAGGGTGTGTTTCACAAAGAAAAACGCGTGTTCTGCCAATTCGAATGCACGGCGAGCACCGTTAGGCACATGGCGACCGCCATTTGCTTTCAGCACGCCTTTTGTTTTTTTTTGGTTTGCAGAATGCATATTGGTTATTAAATTTTTTTGTTTTTGGTTTTTCTTGACAAGCCTAGGTTTGCTAAACATTAACAACAAGTAAAGTAATTATTTAAAACACTAAAATAGAAATTTAAAGAGAAACTTGCATTAAACGAAACTGAAATGTACTATAATTACGCGTCGGCATCCCGATGGTACACAGTGGAATGGAAATTACAATTAAAACAATACAAGAAGGGGAAACACTATACGTGTAAACAAACTAATCTAAGAAAAACATGAAAAAGAAATGTGCGGCTACGGATCACCCATGATGTTGTCTAAGAGAGTAGACAATTTGGAACATATGATCCAACTCTTCATGAACAACACCCATTAGGCCGATGAAGTCGACTCGGAGAGAGGAAATCTCGTCTCAGAAAGAATCTACTTCAGCCTGGAGAGCATTAATAGAAGCAGCAATATTCAAAGGGGGAATATCAGGATCGACCTCGGAACCTTGAGTGGCCTCAGCAGACATAATAGTATCTCTATTTTCATAAGCCTGAGGAGAGTCGGGTGGAGTCAAAAACTCATTGACGACCTCCAAATCATAGAGCCAATTGTCTTTGTTGTGCACACTAGTCTTAGCATGGTTGGGCAAGGTGAAGGCATGGACCACAACATTATTGATAAGTAGCTCGAATTCTACCGGGCCAAGGTTAGCAATAATGCCACTGTTGAAACAGAAACTAATGTCCATCGGGCGGAAACCACCGAATGCAAAGGATCGGTTCAGATGGTACCTCATCCCAATTGCATCGACAATCATGATCACCAGCCCACCTATTAAAATTGGTTGGAAGGGATCACGGGCAATATGTTTGAGATTAGCAAGTAGGTACGGTGCTGCATTGACCGACTTTCCCTGGGATGCACAGAGCATGATATATAGCTCATCCCTTGACACAGATGTTACGTTCTCTTCTTTGCCAAAGAAGGTGTGAGCCAGAACCTTATGGAAATATCTCCATTCAGGGTTGTGAATGCTTTCGGAGAACATAGCATTAGGGTCGGCATTATCGCTTCCTGTTATGGTACCCCAGAAATGTTCAAGATTATAGTTAGTGAAGGCATCAGCAAGGGTTTTGGTCACAGCATCGGGTTCATTAGGAAAACCCAATAATTCAGCGAATTCATGGTGGGTGAATCTGTACTTGTTTCCAAATAACCTGAAGGTGGCCAATCCACGGCCAAATCCGAAACCACGGGTGGCATCATAATAGAGGGAGCTTAGGAACTCCAAGGTCAGGCTACAGTAAGTGCTAAATCTCTTCTCTAAAGCAAAGTGAGACCATCCTATCTGGCTCAGAAGGAAAACAACACTGTCTCGGATGCTAAGGGCTTGCATGGCCGAGTCGTCAGGATAGATGGATAGACCAAAATCTCTTTGAGACAAAGCCTCAAATCGACGCCTCTGGACATCGTTCCTGAAAACAACGGCACGGGTTTCAAATGTCTGCATGGTTGCTGGTCAAAGGTTTCCTAGATAAGGGTCTCCTGAAAAATTGAAAAACATTACAATATTAGGGGAAAAATACTATTAGCTACGCGTTAGTAAGATAAAAATAGTAATAATAATCGTAATAATAATAATTATAGCAGAAATAATGAGATGCAACAAATAGTGATGTATATTGCATAGACTTTATACTAAACATGCATGCAATGTCCTAAAACTAACAAAGTAAAATAGAGGGTAAAAATAAAATAAAAAATAAAAAACTAAAGATCCTGGTTTAGCTCCCACGGAGCGCTTTGTTTAATGTCGAAAGCTCGACATTAGAATTGGAAAAGGCATTATTTCTCAGGAAGAGCGGGAAGCTCTTCCAACTTGTAATAATTTATGAATTCCTTGTTTTCTTCTAAGTGGTAGTGCTTGAGTCTCTGGCCGTTCACAAAGAACGTCTCATTCGACTTTCCTCTAGTTTCAACTGCTCCACTTGGTAGGACTTTTGTAACTTCGAAAGGGCCGGACCATCTAGAGCGTAATTTTCTGGGAAAGAGTTTAAGCCTAGAGTTAAAGAGAAGAACTATATCTCCTTCGTTAAACTCCTTCTTTGTTATTCTTTTAGCATGCCACTTCTTGGTTCTTTCTTTGTATATTCGGGCATTTTCATAGGCATCTAGTCTTAGTTCTTCTAATTCATGGATATCGAGAATTCTTTTCTCGCCAGCTGCCTTGTAATTCATATTCAGGGTTTTAATGGCCCAATAAGCTTTATGCTCAAGTTCCACAGGCAGATGGCATGACTTTCCATAAACTAGTTTATACGATGTGGTTCCTATGGGGGTTTTGTAGGCGGTTCTGTAAGCCCACAGAGCTTCATGAAGTTTAGTAGACCAATCCTTCCTAGAGGTTGCAACGGTTTTTTCTAAAATTTGCTTAATATCCCTATTCGAAACTTCTACTTGTCCACTAGTTTGAGGGTGATAGGGTGTTGCTACTCGATGTCGTACTCCGTATTTAAGTAATAGCCTCCCAAAAACATTCGAAATGAAATAGGATCCGCCATCATTAATGACAATTCTTGGTACACCGAACCTGGGAAAGATTATGTTCTTGAAAAGCTTTACCACCACTCGTGCATCATTTGTAGGTGAAGCTACTGCCTCAATCCATTTTGATACGTAATCTACTGCGACGAGTATATATTTGTTTCCAAAAGAAGATGGAAAAGGTTCCATGAAATCAATGCCCCATACATCAAAGACTTCGACTTCCAAAATTCCCCTTTGAGGCATCTCATCGCGTCTAGAAACATTTCCAGTGCGTTGGCATCGGTCACAGTTCATAATGGCAATGTGAACGTCCTTCCAAAGGTTTGGCCAAAAGAGGCCAGATTTTAATATCTTTGTGCTTGTTTTTGATGTACTGGCATATCCTCCGTACGGTGCAGCATGGCATTGGGATATGACATCCTCTACTTCCGATTCAGGGACACATCGACGAAATATTCCATCGGCGCCTCTCTTCAATAATAGGGGTTCATCCCAGTAATATTGTTTAAGATCATGGAAAATTTTATTTTTCTATTGGTATGTCAGATCTGGTGGAAGCACTTTGGTTGCTAGGTAGTTGACAATGTCAGCATACCATGGAAATGTGGTTTTTGTATAGATTGCTTCTACTACTTCATTTGTCTCTACATCGTTAAATAACAAGGAACATTCTACAGTTTTGTTTTCTCTTTCCAACTGGGCTACTAGTCTGTCGTAAGGAAAATCATCGTTTATAGGCACTCCTTCGGGCTTTAGATCCTCAATCCTAGAGAGATGATCTGCTACCACGTTCTCTGTACCTTTCTTATCCTTTATTTCCAAATCGAAATCTTGCAAGAGCAAAATCCATCTCAAGAGTCTTGGTTTGGCATCCTTTTTAGCTAACAGGTACCTAATAACGGCATGATCGGTATAGATAATAATTTTTCCTCCTTCCAGATAGGAACGAAATTTGTCTAAGGCGAACACAACAACTAGGAGTTCTTTTTCTGTGGTCGCATAGTTCATCTGCGCGTTGTCTAAGGTTCTACTTGCGTAGTAAATAGAATGAAGCCTTTTATCCTTTCTTTGTCCTAAGACAGCGCCTACAGCGTAGTCGCTAGGGTCGCACATTATTTTAAATGGTAAACTCCAATCAGGTGGTTGCGTAATTGGTACGGTAATAAGAGCATCCTTCAGATGTTCAAATGCTTTCAAGTATTCTTCATCGAATATAAATTCAGCTTCTTTCATTAGTAGTCCAGTCAATGGTTTTGTAATCTTAGAGAAGTATTTAATGAATCGTCGGTAAAAACCGGCATATGACCTAAAAAACTTCGTACTTCTCTAACTGTTTTGGGTGGTTTAAGGTTTTCTATGACTTGTATCTTCGCTTTGTCTACTTCAATACCTTTATCGGATACTACATGTCCAAGAACTATACCTTGTCGCACCATGAAATGGCACTTCTCCCAATTTAGCACAAGGTTCACTTTGACGCATCGTTCGAGTACCAACTCTAGATTCGACAGACAGTGTTCGAAACTTCTCCTACATACAGAGAAATCGTCCATAAAGACTTCCATTATGTCGTCTATGAAATCTGCAAAGATCGACATCATGCATCTCTGAAATGTTGCGGGAGCATTACACAGTCCAAACGGCATTCGACGATATGCAAATGTACCATAGGGGCATGTGAATGTTGTCTTCTCTTGGTCATCAGGGTGAATAGGTATTTGGAAAAATCCTGAGTATCCGTCTAAGTAACAAAAATATGAATGTTTGGCTAAGCGTTCAAGCATTTGGTCTATGAAGGGTAAAGGAAAATGGTATTTTCTAGTAGCCTTATTTAGCTTTCTATAGTCTATGCACATCCTCCATCCAGTTTGAGTTCGTTTGGCTACGGACTCATCTTTTTCGTTAGTTACAACTATAACACGACCCTTCTTTGGTACGACATGCACTGGGCTGAGCCATTTGCTGTCTGATATTGGATATATGATTCCTGCTTCCAATAGTTTTTTCACTTCTCTCTTCACTACATCGCTTAGGACAGGGTTCAACCGTCTTTGATGCTCTCTGGATGTCTTACAGTCTTCCTCCATCATGATGTGATGCATACATATAGAGGGACTTATCCCTTTTAGATCGGAGATGTTATATTCGAGAGCTATGGGATACTTCCTTAAGACTTCCAATAATTTCTCGGTTTCTATTTGTCCTAAATCGGCATTAACTATCACTGGTCTTTCAAGTTCAGTATCTAGGAATTCATATCATAGATCTTTGGGTAATGTTTTGAGTTCTACAGATGGTTTCTTTGGGCAAGGCATTGGATCGGGTGTGAGTGCTAGGCATTCTCTTAGACTGTAATCTTCATACGGCTCACGCTAATTATCGTCTTCGAATATTGGAGGGGCTGGAATCTTTAGTACTTCCGTGTACCTCGTCGGTTCCTTCTCTATTTCTCTGACGCATTCGTCGATAACGTCTAGAAAACAACATGAATCGTCTAAAGCAGGGGCTTTTAGGAATTAGGCTAAAATAAATTCGACTTTTTCTTCCCCTACTTCGAAAGTTAACTTCCCTTTCTTCACATCTATTATAGCTCCAGCTATTGCTAAGAACGGTCTACCTAAAATAATTGTTATATTAGAATCTTCCTTAATGTCCATTATCACGAAATCTGTTGGAATATAAAACTGACCTATGCAAACTGGCATGTTTTCTAGCATACCTAGTGGATATTTCATAGAGCGGTCTGCTAGTTGTAGCGACATCTCCGTTGGCCTCAAGTCTCCTAATTCAAGTTTCTTACATGTGGATAGGGGCATTAGGCTAACACTGGCTCCTAAGTCACATAACGCTTTGTCTATGACAGCTTTTCCGATTACACAAGGTATGGAAAAGCTACCTGGATCTTTTAGTTTAGGAGGCATGTTATTTTGAAGTATGGCACTACACTCATCAGTGAGCATAACTGTTTCGTTATCTTTTAGCTTTTTCTTATTTGACAGGATCTCTTTATGGAACTTGGCATATGAGGGCATTTGCGTAATAGCTTCTATGAAAGGTATCGTTATATTCAGTTGCTTTAGAAGCTCTACGAATTTCTTAAACTATCCTTCGTTTTTGGATTTAGCTAGTCTTTGGGGATAGGGCACAAGTGGTTTATATGGTGGCGGAGGCACATAAGGTGTTTCTTCCTCTGTGACCTTTCCGCTTTCATCTTCCTTCTCCGTGTTAGGTTCTTTTATTTTCTCAGTTCCCTTTGGTGAATTTTGGTGCATGGCTAAATTTTGAAATCTCGGGTCAACAAGTCCATCGTACTCTGTTCCGCTTCGCAAAGTTATAGCGTTAGCATGACCTTTTGGGTTTGGTTGTGGTTAGCCAGGAAATGTTCCAGCGGGGGCTGCGTTAGTTGATTGTTGTTGGGCTACCTGAGAAATTTGAGTTTCTAACATTTTGTTATGGGTAGCCATAGCATCAAGCTTGCTTGACAATTGTTTCATCAATTCGCTTGTGTGAGCATTTTGATTTGCGAAATCCCTGTTTTGCTGAGCTTGAGCGTTCATAAAGTTTTCCATCATGATTTCCAGATTTGAATTTTTTGGTAGAGGTAGAGCGGGTTGCGCTCCTTTCTGAAATCCGGGTGGAATAGCAGGTGCTGGGTTAGGTGGATTCAAAGCATTGTTATTCTTATACGAAAAATTCAGGTGATTTCTCTAGCCAGGATTGTAAGTGTTTGAATACGCGTTCCCTTGAGCGTAGTTCACTTGGTCAGTAGGAGTACTAGCCAACACTTGACATCCAGCGTTTGTATGCCCAGGGTTTCTGCATATTTCACAATTTGGTGTAAGTGCAGCTACGGTAGCTGCCGGAGGTGTTATTGCTAAACTTTTGATCTTTTGAGCAAGCGCGTCCACTTTAGCATTGACTCGGTATATACCATTGACTTCATGCATTCCTCCTTTCGGAGTTGGTTTCTGTATACCAGCGCGTTCACCTCCCCATTGGAAATGGTTTTGAGCCATAGTCTCTATGAGTTCATAGGCTTCTGCATACGGTTTATCCATTAGAGCACCGCCTGCGGCAGCGCACAGATTCATTTTGGTATTGTACAGCAGCCCCCCCGTAAAAGGTATGTATTATCATCCATTCTTCAAGTCCATGGTGTAGGCATAACCTCAACATGTCCTTGTATCTCTCCCAAGCATCAAATAAAGATTCATTGTCCTTTTGCTTGAATCCGTTAATTTGGGGTCTTAGCATAGCGGTCTTGCTTGGTGGGAAATATCTGGCTAAGAAGACTTTCTTCAACTCGTCCCATGTCGTCACTGAGTGAGATGGTAGAGATTGGAGCCAAGCCCTTACTCTATCTCTCAATGAGAACGGAAAAAGTCTCAGTCTGATTGCTTCTTGACTAACCCTATTGGCTTTCACGGTGTCTGCATATTGCACGAATATTGATAAATGAAGGTTTGGGCCATCCGTAGCTTTACCTGAGAATTGGTTTTGTTGAACTGCGGATATTAGCGAAGGTTTCAGCTCGAAATCATTACGGTTAATGGCTGGGGCAGCAATGCTATTATGTGGTTCATCCTGCGATGGAATAGCAAAGTACTTTAGAGGACGATTTTGTGGGCCTTCTGCCATGTTTTGTTCTGGCTCTGATTCGGCTTCCGAATCTGAGTAGGGAATAAGAGGATCTGGGATATTATATCTAAGAAGGATTTTTCGTTAATTCGGCATCTCAGAAGTATGTAACGTTCGATTTCGTTGACTGGTTGCTCTAACTCTTTGCCTTGTGAGCGAGTGTTTGGCATACAATTGACGAATCGAAAAGGAAAAGAAATAAAAAGTTGCCTTAGTCTATACTGTACAACGAAAGTATCACAATATGACTAATTGAGTCCCCGGCAACGGCGCCAAAAACTTGGTCGCGACTTCATGTAATGGTTGGATTACTGCTGCAAGTATACAGCTTATCGCGTAGTCTTAAAAAGGTTGTCGAACCCACAGGGACTAATAATCAACCTAGAGTGATCGATTATTGCGGTGTAAAGCTAAGGCTAGATTTGGCGGTAATAGAAATTTGGTTATTAACGGGATTTGAAAAACAATAATAAAGATGAGACCGGAGAATGATTTTCGTGCTCTTTGGGACTCCGTAAAATCCAAGTGTTAACAAAGGTCTTGAGACTGGTCTGAAGGATATACCCATTTAAAGGCTCGACCTCACGCTCTCGCGGTCTTAACCAAGCCACGCCTAATGACCCCAAGATTTTGCTCTCGCTCGCTCGGTAGTTAAGAGGTGTTGTTTAAAAACTAACATAAACTAAATGAGGCCCTAAAGCGCTCTCGCTGCATTTAGGCTCAATGTCTGATGTCTACTATCCGGCGATTACCTCACACTCTTGCTCTATTGGACACGCCTTAGTGTGTTTCTCAGAGTAGGCAAAAGAGTTATCATGATCGAAGGAGGAAAGATCTTGAGTTTCAAGAAGGCGATCATGTATTTTTTAGAGTTACACTGGTGACGGGTGTTAGTCGTGCATTGAAGTCGAAGAAGCTTACTTCTCGGTTTATTGGTCCTTACCAGATATCCGCGAGAGTGGGTGTTGTGGCTTATCGGGTGGCGTTGCCGTCGAGTCTTTCGAATTTGCACGATGTGTTCCATGTTTCACAGCTTCAGAAGTATGTTTCGGATCCGTCGCATGTGATTCCGATGGATGAGGTTGAGGTAAGGGAGAACCTTACGGTTGAGGCATTACCAGTGCGAATTTTGGATCGCGAGTTAAAGCGGTTAAGAGGCAAGGATATTACGTTTGTGAAAGTAGCTTGGGGAGGTGTTGCCGAGGGCAATTTGACTTGGGAGTTTGAGAGTCAGATGCGAGAGTCGTATCCGGAGTTGTTCGTCTCAGGTAATATTTTCGAGGACGAAAATTTCTAAGCGGGGGAGAGTTGTAACGCCCCAGTTTTGTTAGTTTTATTTAATCGAGTCGATTTAATTATTTTTATTATTATATTATTTTATTCTTGACTTTTATTTGATAATATATTATTTTTCATCGTGATTATGTTTTATCGCGTTTTGAGAGCGTTTGCGAGATATTTGAGTGTAGGGGTATTTTGGTCATTTTACTTATTTTTTAAAGTTAGAACTTAAAGAGAAAAAAAAAAGAAAGAGAGAAAATAGAGAGAAAGAAAAAGAGAAGAAGGAAAAGGGAAAGAAAAGAAGAAAAGAGAGAAAAACTTGGAAAGGAAGAAATCTAATCAACCGACTTTTGAAAATACGATTAATCGGGTAAAGGTGCGAAACTCGATTATCTTATACTTGTGTATGATTATGTATGTATGTATTTGGTTGTTATTTGGTTGAAATGGAAAGTAGAACAAAAACCATAATATGTTGAGATTGTTGGAAATTGATTTAAATTGTGTCTGAAATCATGTTTTGATGTTCATAATTGCTGAGACATGTTAGATAGGTGTTGTTGTGCATTCTATTGGTAATTTTCTGGTGTTTAGGTGAGATTTGGAGTGATTTTTGGTTGATTTCGCAGCAGAAAATTATGCAGGAAAAATCCTGGGTTTCGCTGCCCATACGCGTAACACAAAGGGCAATACGAGTATTGGTTTAGGCAATACGCGTATGGCAAGGGGAATTTTGGGCATTACACGTATGGAAATCCATTTTTCTCGGCCCTCTGCTGATTTGCGTAATGGTACGCGTATCTAGCAAGGCATACGCGTAACGTGTGAGGCATTACGCGTATGGAGCTTTTAGTGGGATTTTTGGGAGAATTTGGTCTATGCCCATACGCGTATCAAGTTGGGCAATATGCGTATGGAATGGGCGAGTGAGCTGGGTATTACGCGTATGGCTCAGGGCAATACGCGTATGACCAAAGAGGGTGCTGAATTTTGTCATTTCGTGATTCCTTTTCTTTTTAATTCCATAACTTGTGTTCCGATTATCCGTTTTGAACATTCTTGGTATCGTTGGAAAGCTATTGAGTTGTTCTTTCTTATTATAATGATTTTGAGATTGTTGTCCGATTTAATTATGTCGGGAATTTTGAAATGTGTCGTTTTGTCGACTTTTACCATTTTAATTGTGTGTATTTGATGTGTATCATGCAATGTGCTTTTGATATGGATATCGTATAACTTGTGTGATGTTATATGGTGTGAATGTATATGATGAAATGTTGTGATGATGGTTTGTGGCCTAAGGGAAAGAAAATGCATTGTGTTGTATTTGATGATATATGTAAGATTATAGATGTGTATATGTGTGCATTTGAATGTCATGAGTCATTGTATGCCAAGCATCATGATATGAATTCTTGTGATGTCGTGTGCCTTAGTGGGTGTGAGCGGCGAAATGATTCCAGACGGGATCCGCCATAACATCGTGTGCCTTATACAAAGAGGTGTGAGTGGTGATTATGGACGATCGTGTGCCTTATACAAAGAGGTGTGAGTGATCGGGCCATGTGCCTTATACAAAGAGGTGTGAGCGATCCATAAACGTCGTGTGCCTTATACAAAGAGGTGTGAGCGACGGGGAACACCGTTTTCCTGACGGGGAGTTACACTAAGTAACAAGCGATGATTCCAATAGTTCCTGGGTGAACTAATGATGGATGGAACGGAACCGCATTGCATTGCATAGAGTCGTTGTGTTGGTCTCTGTGCATATGCATAAATCATGAATGAATTGATTTTGGGTGGAATTGTGAATGGAATTGATGAGTTGAGATATATATATATATGTGTTGGTGATAAATGTAGTGTACATGATTGGTATGCCTCTGTGATGGATATATGAGTTATGAATTGTGTTGTTTTGTATTGGAATTATGGTGTAAGTTGTGGTGAGAATGTTTTATATGTGTATTTTTATGTTATTATATAATTGTATGCAATTATATTATGATTATGTTTCTCACCCTTCTGCTGTTTTAAATGCTCTATAAGGCGTTGTAGATTAGATGCTGGAGGTCTTTTTGTGAAGCTTAGGTCTTCATTCTTTTGTCGGTCGGCTCTGATATGTAGCACCAGGTAGTTGGGGAGATCGTTGTGATTATGTGTATATGTATATATGTTCTTTTGGATTGTACATGTATGACTCTGTATATGACAGACAAACTTTTTTTGTGATATATATATGAAATTTCAGTTGCAGATTTTCCGCTTTTATTCTGTACCTGAATTGTGGGTGTTAGGAACTAAGTTCCTCTGTTTGTATTACTACCTGATTGTTACATATCTTTATGAGCAGGTTGTTGTATTTTGTTTCAATTGATGTGACGCCTCCGTCTATGCCTTGAATGTTTTAATTATACTCTGATTATTTGTTATCGTTTAATTTGCCTGGGGGTATAGATTTGGGGTGTTACATTAAGTGGTATCATAGCCAGTCCGTGTCAGTTCGTGTCAGTTGTGCCAGTTCGTGTCGGTCGTTGTGTTTAGGTGAGCTATTTGTTCAACCATAGTTGCTGTTATTGGAAATGAACAGAATATGGCTGGTAGGAATGACGCTGCTTTGGATGCTGCTATGCAAGCTATGGCTCGGGCTGTGCAGGGTGCACCTAATGCTGGTGGGAATGATGAGTTCAGGAAGAACAAACCGTCTGTCTTTAATGGGAGACATGATCCGGATGGTGCACAGATTTGGCTTAACGAGATTGAAAGAATCTTTCGAGTGATGGACTGTGCTGAGGAACATAAGGTGAGACTGGGTACTCACATGTTGCAGGAGGAGGCTGATGATTGGTGGGTTAGTAAGCGTCATGTTTGGGAAGCTGCAGGTGAAAAGGTCACTTGGGCTTTGTTTAGCGTTGAGTTTTTGAGGAAGTATTTTCCTAAAGATGTAAGAGGAAAGAAAGAAATGGAGTTCTTGGAGTTGAAACAAGGTAACATGTCTGTTGTGGATTACAATGCTAAGTTTGTGGTGCTTGTTCAGTTTTATCCACATTATGCTGAAGCAACTGCGGAGTTTTCCAAATGTGTGAAGTTTGAGAACGAATTGCGTCCTGAGATCAAGCAGGCAATCGGTTATCAAAGGATTAGGAGGTTCTCAGATTTGGTGGATTGTTGTAGAATTTATGAGGAGGATAGTAAAGCTCGTTCTACTCACTATAAGAGTGTGAACGAAAGGAAAGGAAAGCAACCATTTCGTGGTGGTCCTTATGTGACAGCAGCTGACAAGGGCAAGCAAAAGGGTAGTTTTGAGAAAAGACCAAGTGGGGGAGGTATGTCTAATCCTCTGAGATGTTATAGGTGTGGTGACGTAGGACATCGTCAGTTTGAATGTAGAAAGGATATGAGGAAATGTTCCAATTGTGGAAGTTTAGGACATGTCGCAACTGATTGTAAGAAGAATATGGTGAAGTGTTTCAACTGTGGTGAACCTGCTCATGCTAGTAAGAGGTGTCCAAAACCAAAGCAAGCTCAAGCTGGAGGGAAAGTATTTGCATTGGCAGGAACTCAGACTACTAGTGCAGATCGTCTGATCAGAGGTACTTGTTTTATTAATAGTATGCCTTTAGTTGCTATTATTGATACAGGAGCGACTCATTCGTTTATTTCGTCTGAGTGCGTGAAGCGTTTGAATCTTTTGTTGTCATCGATGGGTGGAGAGATGGTTATTGATACTCCAGCAATGGGATCGGTAACTACTTCTTTGGTTTGTTTAAGTTGTCCTTTGACCATTTATGGTAAAGATTTTGAGATGGATTTGGTGTGTTTGCCGTTGGAGGGTCTAGATGTGGTTCTGGGTATGAATTGGTTGCAGTTCAATCGGGTTCATATTGATTGTTATCATAAGTTGGTAAGATTTCCTTCTCTTGAAGAAGACGAAGAATCAAGTTTCTTGTCTACCAAAGTGTTGTACCCCAAATTTTTCCCTTAGATCCATTGATCTTCTGCGTATCATATTAGGTCAATCATGCTGCATAGCTAACCTTTTTTATCAGGTTTTTTGTTTGTGTTTGTTTCTCTTTTTTTCAGGTTTATCTTGAGGAGATTCGAGGAGTAATTGATCAAGATCTTTTGGATGGAGCATTGAATCAAACAAGTCTCTAAGAGATGCCTCCATAACCCTAACCCCACCATGACCAAATTTCTACTCATTTTATCTACCCTCAATTGTCACCTTCATTTTCTAAACCTATTTCATTAACCTTTTCATTTAACCAACTTTATTCCAATTGTTCAATTTAATTTTCTTATACCTCATTTAATCCTAGTCAATTGCCAAATCATCCATTTATTTATTTTTCCTAATCACCTTTGCTTATGCAAGACCATTTTATTCCCTAAGCCTATGTTTCATAACCCATCGTGACCAAAAAGAAGGAAAGGAAGGTGGTACAAATTATCAGAATTATTTTCATTACCAAATGGCCAATAGGAATAAAGAATGAATATGTTGACTTTTTAACCCAAGCATCAGCCAATGGAAATGTGCCAGATTGGAAAGGAAGAACTCAACATTATTTGAAATCCCTTCGTTCACAAAACCATTCAACCCTTGGCACAAAATTATTTTGAACTCTCCAAAGACCAATTCCTTTTTTGAGCTCTCAACGGTTTGCCTCATTAAAGCTCAGTTCTGAGGAGTTACTTATCTTGGCATTCATCCTGACGCCACCTGCAAGATGCTTTCTCAATCCCAAAACCTTGCCTTATGTGATAGTGACACCAAAGGAAGAGTTCTAAAGACATGAATGAAATGCTGAAGCTGACTCCTGCAGCATCTGCTTATTTTGGCATGGCATAGGAGCGTCTGTCTCCAAGAACTGAAGAACGTTGGATTTCAAATTGTAAACCCTAGCTCCAACCTTGCCCACCAAGCTTTGAAACTTAACCCGGCCCATCAAGCAGCCTATATAAAGAGCTCGTCTACAGATCTCAGAACACACATCATCAAACAGCACAACAACATTTCTCACAAAATTTTTAAGAGTTTCTGGTGCACGAGCAAGAGAGAGGAAGAGTGGTTTTAACTTTCTGGTGCAAGCTCGAGAATTTCATCACACGGCGAGGAAACAGTGGACTTGCTCCACTAGGTATCACCTAATCTTTTTTCTTTTCTTATGCATTATGTTGATGATCATACACCATGTTGTTATCTTTTTTCCATCACTGTCTAATTTTCATGGCCATTTTGCTTCATGTCTGAATATCATGCTATCATATTTCTGCTTGATTATTGTATTATTGTGAGTAATCATCATGCTGGTTTTCAATTTGTATGATTTAATCATGTTCGGTTTCGTCTCTTTTTGTTCGTGTTCGTAAAATATTTAGAATGAATGAGGAACTTGGTGGCGCTCGCCACATTTGGGTTGGTGGCTCCCGCCACGTAGTTTTAATAATATTAATTTAATGACAGTTCACCACATAATAATATTTAATAATCCCACTCACCAAATTAAATAATGTATAATAATGGAAAGCACCATGTGGCGCCAGGCATGCTTTATGCATGGTGCCCACCACCCTTCTTGATGTGGCACAAGCCACCCTCCCTTAGGGGAATAGGTGGAGCCAGCCACTCCTTCCTGTGGCCTCCACTTCTTTTTTTTTATTTTTATTTTGTTATTTTTCTATTATCTTCCATTTCTTTCCTATGCTTTGTTTTCTAATAATTTCATAACAAAAACAATATAATTCTTCTGCTTTCTTATTTCTTTTGTGAAGCAAATGTGTTCATGAATGTTAGAGGCTTTTCGTTAAAATATGCTGATTTATAAATTTGGTTTCAACATTGCTTCCTGACTGTATCTTGTCTTGGTTTTCTGTTTGCTATGTTGCATGATTCAAATGCTTTATTTTTCAAACTGTGAGAATGTCTTTCTACTATGCTTGACATATTAATGTGCTACTATTGTTAAATGAATCACTGTGGAAGTATGTTGTGATGTACTAAGCTTTGTTTCTCTGATTCTTACAAACCCTTACCATGGAAATGTTGTTTGCTTTCTGTTTGAAATCACATGAGTAGATTCTTTTGTTTCTGTTTGCTTTCCATGTTATGATTTCCATACTTGTGTAGCTACTATTTGTGAATTGATTCTTCTATGAATGTATTTAATTTGTGAAGTTTTGTCTCTGACTTAACATAAGCCTTGCCATGCAAATATTGTTGTTTAGTTCTCTGTTAATGAGTTACATATTTTCAAGTGCTTTGTTTCTAAGTGTAAATGCTTCTCTGCCATTTATGTTCACTGCATGATCACTTGCACATACTGTTTGCTATGTTCATATTTATGCTTCATGATCACTTGCTTCTGTTTGCTATATTCACATTTATGTTCATTTCATGTTTGCATGCTCACTATTTGCTATGTTCTCATTTATGTTCACTGCATGACCACTTGCACTCACTGATTACTATGTGCACATTTATGTTCACCTCATGTTTAAATGCTCACTGAATGTTCACTGTTTGCTATGTCCACTTTTTAAGTTCATTTCATGATTACATGCTTACTGTTTTTTATCGAACTCTTATTTATGTGCTTTATACTTCAACTCTCAGTAACTCTTATTTATAAGATGTTACACTCCTCCATTCCAAAGGAAATTGCTTCTTAAAATTGACTCATGAAGTCACTAAACAAACCACCCTACCTTTAACAATAGGAACCTATCCCATTTCTTGGATATCATGAGCCAACGAAATCATAACTTAGTAATAGGTAGAGTTATCGGAACTCTATGTGATTCTCATCATCGTGAGAACTCACTTTCCCCTTACAACGTAGAATTAGAGAGTTATCTTGAACTCTAAAATGAGCTCATACTCATTTTCCCCTTGGAACTTTGGCCGTAGTCAATGGTTCCTATCCCTCACCTTTAGTAGAACTACGCATACTCTGATTCTACTCCCGGGGAAACGTAGGCGCAAAGTGCGATGCTTTGTCGAGTATACTTAGAAATAAACCCCTAGGGTTTCAACCTTTAGCATAGAACCCTTAGCAAGGGAGTGAGGAATAACAAGTAAAACAAGAGGCTCCCGTAGAGTACTACGGACGTTTATGGTGCTAATACCTTCCCTAGGCGTAACCAACCCCCGAACCTTAGATCTCCCCCCTTTTAGGTTTTTCTAACGATCTTGAACCTTTCCTTTGGATAAATCAAAGTCGGTTGTAAAAGAAATATGATGCAAGTTAATTAATAATTTGTTATCCGATTTTCACCGCAACAGAAATGACGACTTCACTGGGGAGAGTTAGACCTATTGCTGGTCCTTTCCTAAGAGGGTTAAGCCTATCTTGTTTTTATGTTATTCATGTTGGCTTGTTTGCTTGTATATGCTTATGTATGTCATATTTGCTTATATATCCGTATATCCGTTATTGCTTGACATTTTTCTGTTTGATTTGGGTTGATATGATATCTTTGAGTGAGATAAATCCTATACCCGGATTTGAGCATACACTTATGATAGGACGATGGTATTCAAGGAGGCTTTGAGGGAGTCGAATCCTGAAAAGTTGAATTGAAAACACCATCACTCAGTTGAGGCCCTCTTGAGAGATTAGTTATGTTGAACGAATCCGTTCGTGAAAGCGTGCTACTCTCGACCTAGGAGCCCATGATATTGAGAACCGTAGTTACCAAGCTCCACTAAGCCTTTAGGATGTAGTGCGGTGACCATAATGGAGTCTATTTCTGAATTGGTTGTCACGCGATACTACACTCAGACGAGATTCTCTTGAGAATTTTATTGATTACCAAGTTATCTGGGAAATCGACAAAATTTGAAAGATGGATTGTAGACTCTAGGAACTCTTTAGAACCTTGTTCGGCAGGAGGAAACCATAGTACATACCAATGGGAGGGTGAACCTTGGCTCCATGCTTTTAACCTAAACCTTTATGTGATTGTGTTTGTATATGTTTGTTGCATCCATATAGCATAAGCATTCTTAGCATCTGTTTCATGGAACTCAGACCTCTTTTTTGTAAGATGTCACAGAGATATCATGGATGAAACAAGAAGGAAAACAATAAAATACACTTTCAAGAGTCCTAAGCCAGATAACCTAAGGAGATTGGAAAGTTTACTTACAGACCCTGAAGGATTCAAGGACAGATGTGGGAATTTATGGACATTATTGAAGAAAGATGTTGATGAAGGACTCCTCTCAACTTTACTCCAGTTTTATGACCCGGAGTATCATTGCTTCACTTTTCCCGACTATCAACTCTTGCCTACACTTGAAGAATACTCTTACATAGTTGGTTTGCCTGTTAAGGAGGATTCCCCGTTTCCCATTTTCGACAGAGACCTTAAAGAAGAAGAGATAGCCAAGGAAACTCACTTGGAATTAGTTTACATCAAAAGCAACTTAATCTCCAAGGGAGGAATTTTTGGATTAACTGCTAAGTTCTTATTTGGGAAAACCCACTACTTCGCCAAACACTCCAACAAGGACGCCTTTGAAGCCGTTTTTGCTCTGCTTATTTATGGACTCTTCCTGTTCCCGAACATTGACAACTTCGTGGACTTACATGCAATCAAGATTTTCCTGAAGCAGAATCCTGTACCTACCTTACTTGCTGAAGCCTATCATTCGATCCATACAAGGAATGCCCACAGTAATGGACAGATCATTTCCTGTGTCGCTGTATTACACATATGGTTTGTTTCACATTCGCCTAAGAAGGGTACATTTTGGGATCCTAAGAAGGGATGGTGGTCAAAGAAGATTATGGCCCTATTACAACCGGGTATATGACAAGATCTCAATAACAGATAGTTGTGGCCAATACAACAACGTGCCGCTTCTTGGCATCAAAGGAGGAATTAGTTACAATCCGGTGCTGGCGCGACGCTAATTGGGGTACCCTTTGATGGAAAAACCTCTAAGCATCCATGTGGAGGGAATTTATTTTGAAGAACAAAGGGATTTAATTTTAAAGGCTTGGGGTAGTAGGTGTAAGAGAGGAAGTAACTCTTTGGGGAAACCCGACTGTGTTTCATTGGAGCCTTATCTTCAGTGGGTCCGTAGGAGAGCCATTGAACTGAAGATGTCATACAAGAGGGAAGAACCAATTCCCAGGAAGGAAGAGCCTGTTTTGTACTTCATGACAAGGGAAGAAGGGTTGGAGATATCACTGAGGCAGACTCAAAGATCAGAGGAAGCATGAAGGCTTAAGTATCAGGTGGTTGTTGAGGAGAACTTTGAACTCCGAAAACAACTATGTGCCAAGGATAAAGAATTGACCTCTTGCAAGAAGAGGAAGGTCCAGGAAAGCTCAAGTTCTTCTACTACTCAACCCACAGCTTGGAAGACGATCGTCGACAACCTTGTTGCGGAAAGAGATCAGATGGAGGAAGAAAACAGAAAACTTAAGTTGTGACTCTTAGGAGAATCTCCTTAGGACTATCTAGGCTTTTATTTTGTTTCTTTATGACTCTTGGGAATGTATCAACTATTGTACTCCATTTTTAATGAAAATGAAGTCTTTTGATATCTCACGATGTTTTGCAAAAATGTCTGAATTCCATGAAACTTTACATTGCATCTGCATTTTAGTTTGCATTTGCATTTTGCATATCACTTTGCATCTTTGCATTTTCATTTGCATTTTGCATCTCTCAGTCTTGCGTCTTTTTCCTTTTCTATGTCCACTAGATAGAGAGCCTACATTCTGGACGATGGCAACGATGAAGGAAATTCTGAAGAACCAAGAGAAACTGAAAGAGGAGGTTAGAATCCTCAAATGCCAGATGAATTGGGTTCTGGAAACTCTGTTGAAGAAGGAGAATCACATTCATCCCATCACGCCAATAATCAACGATCAAGCTTCTGTTCATCAACCGGTGTCTCAACCACCAATCTATCAACGAGTGCCCAACGCTCCTGCTCAAACTTCTCGCCAAGGCGGACAGGGTGGTAGACCTCCGATCCCTCATATACCAATGTCGTATACAACATTGTATCCTCTTTTGGTGCAACAAGGGTTAATAACTACAAGGTCACCAAACCCACCTCCGGACCCACTCCCGCTTTCTTACTGTCCTAATGCTCACTGTGAATTCCATGAAGGTGCACCAGGCCATGATTTAGAGGGATGCTTTGCTTTGAAACATATTGTGAACGATTTAGTGGAAAGAAATATTTTATCTTTCAAGGACACTCCTTTTCCATCTCCTAAGGATCTCCCACGCCCAGGATTTGTTTTTGAGGAAGCCTCATGCCAGCTGAACATTGGTCCTATTCATGCACACAAACGCAATCTTCATCAGGTGCCTACAAAAAGGGGTTTTCAGCCTCCCACGTGTGTTTCTCCCCAGGACAAGAAGAAGCGTGCTGTCAAAAGAGGAAAACTTAATCAACAGCCTATTCCCATGCCGTTATGCAAACTTTTCCCACTGTTGATGCAAAACAAGCTGGTAACTCCTCGACTTCTCGCACCTTTCCAGGGACCTTGGTATGATCCCAACCTAACCTGTGAATTCCATAAGGGCGCCGAAGGACATGACTTGGACAGTTGTCGAGCCTTAGAACATCTTGTACAAGATCTGATCCATGGCAAGGACTTAATCTTCGAAGAAGATCGCCCAAAGACTGAATGCAAATTTCGCACTGGGACAATAGGGCATCCTATTGAAGAATGCAAAGAGTTCAAAGAAAAACTGATGAGCCTGTTGAAGAAGTTGAAACCTTAGGAAGGTACTTCAGACACTGATGTTTTAACTATTGAAGCAAAAGACAAAAGAGTTGCAAGGCCTCTCAAAGTTCTATACCACAAGGAACAAGTGATTGGTGATGAAGACGCTTTCCCGTCTGGACCCGAAAACTAAAATCTTTTGCAAACAATCCACCAAAGCTGGTTGTGTTTTGTTCATTTCGGTATTTTTAATTGCTTTGAATTTGTATTTGCTTACTAACTTTGTTGTCTGTTCAATTGGTAATATTAATGAAATGTTTGTGCATCTTTTGGTTGAGTCCATTCGTTTCACTCATTTATTCTTGTGTTCACCAAACAAATATCTCTTTACCCTGCTTTACTCCATATCATTCTGTATGTAAACAAAGATTGGGGAGGATGATGAAAACCTCGTGTTCATAATTGCTGTGGTATGCTGTCGATTAAACCTTACCAATGATATAAGGCATTGTTTCAATTCCTAAACACTGGAGAAATAAGGAAGATAATCCGTTGTTAACCCTTCGAGCCTAGAAGTAGGAGTTTTCTCTCCTTACATCTCAACCTGGGGGCAGGGTCGTTCTCAGTTTAACTTGGTTATGCAATCAAATACAAGCGCTTCGCGTAAGGCACTAGTCAGCTATCTCAAATCAAGTGACTTCCTAGCTTTTGGGAAACTTGAATGTATAGCTTAAGCTAACTGAGCATAGGATTGGAGTTCGTCACGAAGATGGGGTGGGACAAATAAATTTGGAGCCTTTATCCTTTGTTTCATAAAACCGTGAACCATGCCACGTTACAACCCTTAAAAGACCTAATTGAGGTAAGGTTGTTTTGAAAGCATACTACAACAAGGTTGATTAACCTGACTCCTAATAATCTTTGTTATTTGCGTGTGTTGATCACTTCATCTGTCATTCCATAAGTGGCTAGATCCACTTTGTTCCACCGTGTGTGTTTTCATCAATAAATTCTGTTTTCAAAAAGCTTGCACGAATATCGTATTGAACTTTCCAATTTTTGATGGACAATACTTGTTTGCAAAACGACCCAATACCAAAGAAATCCCAACAATGCAGCGAGCTAGGGGATTCGACTTGATAAAGCAAGCTCAGTCAGGGGCAACCAAGCGGAAGGATTTGCCAATCTATCAAATCAGGGGCAGAATTCGTCAAAGTGCAAGATACTAGAGCCAGACATCTCCAGATCATCTTATGACAAGTGTGGGCTCCAGTGACCTATCAGCAGGGGCAAGTTTTGTTCCCCAGTCATTTCTACTACAGTTTGAGTATCTCGAGTATAACTGAACAGAAACAGCTACGTCAAGATTCAAAAGTTGGAAGATATTGAGTCATCTGGTATTTCATTTCTTATGTAAAATTCTTTTGATTATTCAAGTTGGAAGATATTGAAGCACCTGGTATTTCAAGACTTCCGTAAAATTCTTTTGGTTATTCAAGTTGGAAGATATTGAAGCATCTGGTATTTCAATCCTTCTGTAAAATTCTTTTGATTATTCAAGTTGGAAGATATTGAAGTATCTGGTATTTCAATCCTTCTGTAAAATTCTTTTGATTATTCAAGTTGGAAGATATTGAAGTATCTGGTATTTCAATCCTTCTGTAAAATTCTTTTGATTATTCAAGTTGGAAGATATTGAAGCATTTGGTATTTCAATCCTTCTGTAAAATTCTTTTGATTATTCAAGTTGGAAGATATTAAAGCATCTGGTATTTCAATCCTTCCGTAAAATTCTTTTGATTATTCAAGTTGGAAGATATTGAAGTATCTGGTATTTCAATCCTTCTGTAAAATTCTTTTGATTATTCATCCCCTAATCTGGGGCAGTTATGCCGAGATCTCTCCAAGAGTTTGAAGATATTGAAACACCCTGTATGCCAATTCTTCTATAAAATCCTCTTGTTATCGAATAGACCGTCTAGCCTGGGGCATATAAGATTTGAAGATGGTAGTTATGCCAGTGGAATGCATAATTACTTTGTTAGCTCCCCATCAAGTTGCTATATCAGCTGATTTTGACAAATTCCCAATGGGTTTATTTCCCTAATAAAGAAGAAGAACTTTCCCAACATATCCAAAACATTTGTCTAAGCTAGGCTTATGCTTTGGTTTTCACCTTTGAGTACCAGACCCCAGCCCTTTATGCAGGAGTCCCCGGAAAAGTCAGTTGTTAAACGACAGAATTCTTAGTCACTAGAGTTGTTATTGGTCTCTGAATACAATAACTTCGTCATTTTCATCTGATTCTTGGAAGCAGAAGAGTTTTAAGAAAACACAAAGATGAACTAAGTTTTACTCTAGTATCAAGATGTTTTATGGAATCAAGTTGGTACAGGAAGAGTTAGTAGTACTGTATCTTTGGCTTGGATTTGCCATCTCCAGTGAAAAGAGGATTGCCCCGGTTATCCTTGATGTTTGGGTTTCAGGGTGTTGGCTTGTTTTATCCTTTCTTCTTTCCTGTTTTGCGTCGTTCGCGTCGTTTCTAGCATATAGCTAAGCATATGCATCATACCCTAGCATCTTCGCATCTTTGTGCTCTGTTTTGCTTGTGGTCTTTTGTTTGTATTTGTCTTTATTTCCCCAGTGAAGTAAAGACATTCCCGATTTGCTTTGTGTCGTGCTTGTTCGGTCTTAACCTTTGCGCCACCGATTTGAATCTTTAAACCTTTTGTTGTTCCCCAAGAAGTTTAACATTAAAGATTTTGTAAAACTGTTCTTGTTTGAATCGTGTCAAACTTGAACTTGGACTTTGTTTGAATCATGTCAAGCACTGTCTTCTTGTTTTAAAACTGTTCTTGTTTGAATCGTGTCAAACCTGAACATAGTCTTTGTTCGAATCGTGTCGGACACTACCTCTTGTTTTAAAACTGTTCTCGTTTGAATCGTGTCAAACTTGAACTGGGACTTTGTTTAAATCGTGTCAAGCACTGTCTTCTTGTTTTAAAACTGTTCTTGTTTGAATCGTGTCAAACCTGAACTTAGACTTTGTTTGAATCGTGTCAAGCACTGTCTTCTTGTTTTAAAACCGTTCTTGTTTGAATCGTGTCAAACCTGAACTTAGACTTTGTTTGAATAGTGTCAAGCATTGTCTTCTTGTTTTAAAACCGTTCTTGTTTGAATCGTGTCAAACCTGAACTTAGACTTTGTTTGAATTGTGTCAAGCATTGTTTGCTCGTTTTAAAACCGTTCTTGTTTAAATCGTGTCAAACCTGAACTTAGACTTTGTTTGAATCGTGTCAAGCATTGTCTTCTTGTTTTAAAACCGTTCTTGTTTGAATCGTGTCAAACTTGAACTTGGACTTTGTTTGAATCGTGTCAAGCATTGTCTTGTGTTTTAAAACCGTTCTTGTTTGAATCGTGTCAAACTTGAGCTTGGACTTTGTTTGAATCGTGTCAAGCATTGTCTTCTTGTTTTAAAACCGTTCTTGTTCGAATCGTGTCGGACATTGAACCCTTACCTTGGATTTTTTTTTTGAAAACTTGCTTTAAGCTAAGCTTCTTGGAACAAATTTCTTCAACCTTATAAGACTCCTAGTTGGTGCGCAGGGTTTGTCTCTATCTTCCTAGCTTTTCTTGAAGATCCCAGTCTGAACTCTTCAGTATAAGATCCCCTGGAAGTTTTTACTCGGTTGTCTGCTCTTTTGACTGATCCCTGGTGATCAGGTTCTTCTTTCTAGTTTCATGCCTAGGAAGAACGTGAGTTTGTTTTGTCCCCAGTAGTCAATCTCCCCGGATCGTTCCCCGGTGAAGATTGTTTGTGGTCTTTTCCCCGGTGTTTCCTCGGGGTCTCCCCGGTTTGTCCCTTTTGTTGGTTAGCCTGCATCCCCAAGGAGTTTCTTCCCTGTGGATACTAACCTTTCTTTTTTGCTTCCCCGGTGAAGCTTTCTTCTGCGTTTGGTGGCTTTTCTTTCTTTGGTGTCCTGTTTTGTCTGCATTTTTGCACCTCTCATGGCATCATATCATCATTTTAGTAGCATTTGCACGTCTTTGTATCTAAGGGCAAAATTTTCGGTTATCTGTATTTAAATATCCTCCACCTTGATTCCATGAGGACTCTCGTCTCTCATGCCATCCGGTGAAGATATTTAAATAGGGGCAACTGTTGTACCCAACATTTTTCTCTTAGATCCATTGATCTTCTGCGTATCATATTAGGTCAATCATGCTGCATAGCTAACCTTTTTTATCAGGTTTTTTATTTGTGTTTGTTTCTCTTTTTTTCAGGTTTATCTTGAGGAGATTCGAGGAGTAATTGATCAAGATCTTTTGGATGGAGCATTGAATCAAGCAAGTCTCTAAGATATGCCTCCATAACCCTAACCCCACCATGGCCAAATTTCTACTAATTTTATCTACCCTCAGTTGTCACCTTCATTTTCTAAACCTATTTCATTAACCTTTTCATTTAACCAACTTTATTCCAATTGTTCAATTTAATTTTCCTATACCTCATTTAATCCTAGTCAATTGCCAAATCATCCATTTATTTATTTTTCCTAATCACCTTTGCTTATGCAAGACCATTTTATTCCCTAAGCCTATGTTTCATAACCCATCGTGACCAAAAAGAAGGAAAGGAAGGTGTTACAAATTATCAGAATTATTTTCATTACCAAATGGCCAATAGGAATCAAGAATGAATATGTTGACTTTTCAACCCAAGCATCAGCCAATGGAAATGTGCCAGATTGGAAAGGAAGAACTCAGCATTATTTGAAATCCCTTCGTTCACAAAACCATTCAACCCTTGGCACAAAATTATTTTGAACTCTCCAAAGACCAATTCCTTTTTTGAGCTCTCAACAGTTTGCCTCATTAAAGCTCAGTTCTGAGGAGTTACTTATCTTGGCATTCATCCTGACGCCACCTGCAAGATGCTTTCTCAATCCCAAAACCTTGCCTTATGTGATAGTGACACCAGAGGAAGAGTTCTGAAGACATGCATGAAATGGTGAAGCTGACTCCTACAATATCTGCTTATTTTGGCACGGCATAGGAGCGTCTGTCTCCAAGAGCTGAAGAACGTTGGATTTCAAATTGTAAACCCTAGCTCCAACCTTGCCCACCAAGCTTTGAAACTTAACCCGGCCCATCAAGCAGCCTATATAAAGAGCTCGTCTACAGCTCTCAGAACACACATCATCAAACATTACAACAACACTTCTCACAAAATTTTTAAGAGTTTCTGGTGCACGAGCAAGAGAGAGGAAGAGTGGTTTCAACTTTCTGGTGCAAGCTCGAGAATTTCATCACAAGGCGAGGAAACAGTGGACTTGCTCCACTAGGTATCACCTAATCTTTTTCTTTTCTTATGCATTATGTTGATGATCATACACCATGCTGTTATCTTTTTTCCATCACTGTCTAATTTTCATGGCCATTTTGCTTCATGTCTGAATATCATGCTATCATATTTCTGCTTGATTATTGTATTGTTGTGAGTAATCATCATACTGGTTTTCAATTTGTATGATTTAATCATGTTCGGTTTGGTCTCTTTTTGTTCGTGTTCGTAAAATATTTAGAATGAATGAGGAACTTGGTGGCGCTCGCCACATTTGGGTTGGTGGCTCCCGCCACATAGTTTTAATAATATTAATTTAATGTCCGTTCACCACATAATAATATTTAATAATCCCACTCACCAAATAAAATAATGTATAATAATGGAAAGCACCATGTGGCGCTAGCCATGCTTTATGCATGGCGCCCACCATCCTTCTTGATGTGGCGCAAGCCACCCTCCCTTAGGGGAATAGGTGGCGCCAGCCACTCCTTCCTGTGGCCTCCACTTCTTTTTTTTTTTTGTTGTTTTTCTATTATCTTCCATTTCTTTCCTATGCTTTGTTTTCTAATAATTTCATAACAAAAACAATATAATTCTTCTGCTTTCTGATTTCTTTTGTGAAGCAAATGTGTTCATGAATGTTAGAGGCTTTTCGTTAAAATATGCTGATTTATAAATTTGGTTTCAACATTGCTTCCTGATTGTATCTTGTCTTGGTTTTCTGTTTGCTATGTTGCATGATTCCAATGCTTTATTTTTCAAACTGTGAGAATGTCTTTCTGCTATGCTTGACATATTAATGTGTTACTATTGTTAAATGAATCACTGTGGATGTATGATGTGATGTACTAAGCTTTGTTTCTCTGATTCTTACAAACCCTTACCATGGAAATGTTGTTTGCTTTCTGTTTGAAATCACATGAGTAGATTCTTTTGTTTCTGTTTGCTTTACATGCTATGATTTCCATACTTGTGTAGCTACTGTTTGTGAATTGATTCTTCTATGAATGTATTTAATTTGTGAAGTTCTGTCTCTGACTTAACATAAGCCTTGCCATGCAAATATTGTTGTTTAGTTCTCTGTTAATGAGTTACATGTTTTCAAATGCTTTGTTTCTAAGTGTAAATGCATCTCTGCCATTTATGTTCACTTTATGTTCACTGCATGATCACTTGCACGCACTGTTTGCTATGTTCATATTTATGCTTCATAATCACTTGCTTCTGTTTGCTATATTCACATTTATGTTCATTTCATGTTTGCATGCTCACTATTTGCTATGTTCTCATTTATGTTCACTGCATGACCACTTGCACTCACTGATTACTATGTGCACATTTATGTTCACTTCATGTTTAAATGCTCACTGAATGTTCACTGTTTGCTATGTCCACTTTTTAAGTTCATTTCATGATTACATGCTTACTGTTTTTTATCGAACTCTTATTTATGTGCTTTATACTTCAACTCTCAGTAACTCTTATTTATAAGATGTTACACTCCCCCATTCCAAAGGAAATTGCTTCTTAAAATTGACTCATGAAGTCACTAAACAAACCACCCTACCTTTAACAATAGGAACCTATCCCATTTCTTGGCTATCACGAGCCAACGAAATCATAACTTAGTAATAGGTAGAGTTATCAGAACTCTATGTGATTCTCATCATCGTGAGAACTCACTTCCCCTTACAACGTAGAATTAGAGAGTTATCTTGAACTCTAAAATGAGCTCATACTCATTTTCCCCTTGGAACTTTGGCCATAGTCAATGGTTCCTATCCCTCACCTTTAGTAGAACTACGCATACTCTGATTCTACTCCCGGGGATACGTAGGCGCAAAGTGCGATGCTTTGTCGAGTATACCTAGAAATAAACCCCTAGGGTTTCAACCTTTAGCATAGAACCCTTAGCAAGCGAGCGAGGAATAACAAGTAAAACAAGAGGCTCCCATAGAGTACTACGGACGTTTAGGGTGCTAATACCTTCCCTAGGCGTAACCAACCCCCGAACCTTAGATCTCCCCCCTTTTAGGTTTTTCTAACGATCTTGAACCTTTCCTTTGGATAAATCAAAGTCGGTTGTAAAAGAAATATTATGCAAGTTAATTAATAATTTGTTATCCGATTTTCACTGCAACACAAAGAGTTGAAGAAACTTTTGGCGGATGAAGCTCAGTTGTTCGGGTTGTTTGCATCATTGATAGTGGATAGTCAAGTTGCACTTGATGTGTATCCTGTTGTGTGTGAATTTCCGGAGGTGTTTCCTGAGGATATTTCAGATGTGCCGCCAGAGAGAGAGGTGGAGTTTTCTATAGATCTAGTTCCTGGTACTAGACCTGTATCTATGGCACCTTATCGTATGTCGGCATCTGAGTTGGTTGAGTTAAAAAAGCAGTTGAATGAATTGTTAGAGAAGAGGTTTATGAGGCCAAGTGTATTGCCTTGGGGTGCTCCAGTTTTATTGGTGAAAAAGAAAGATGGAAGTATGCGATTGTGTATTGATTATCGCCAGCTGAATAAGGCGACGATTAAGAATAAGTATCCTCTTCTGAGGATTGATGATCTGATGGACCAGTTGGTAGGTGCGTGTGTGTTTAGTAAGATTAATTTGAGGTTAAGGTATCATTAGATTAGAGTGAAAGAGGAAGATATTCAGAAGACGGCTTATAGGACACGATACGGTCATTACGAATATTCTATGATGTCGTTCGGGGTTTCTAATGTGCCAGGTGTGTTTATGGAGTATATGAATCGTATTTTCCATGAGCATTTGGATCGATTTGTTGTTGTGTTTATTAATGACATCTTGATTTATTCTAAGTCCCGGGAGGAACATGTGGAGCATTTGCGTGTTGTGTTGCAAATTTTGAAGGAGATGAGACTTTTTGCCAAGTTATCCAAGTGTGAGTTCTGGTTGTCAGAAGTGAGTTTTCTTGGGCATGTGATTTCAGGTAATGGTATTGTTGTGAATCCATCTAAAGTAGATGCAGTTCTACAATGGGAGGCTCCTAGATCTGTTACTGAAATTAGAAGCTTTTTGGGTCTAGCTGGATATTATCGAAGATTCATTGAAGGTTTTTCTAAGTTAGCACTTCCTTTGACCCAGTTGACTTGTAAAGGTAAAGCATTCATTTGGGATATTCAGTGTGAGGAAAGTTTTAGTGAGCTAAAGAAAAGATTGACTATAACTTCAATTTTGATCTTACCGAATCCTACTGAACCGTTTGTGGTGTATTGTGATGCGTCTTTGATTGGTTTAGGTGGGGTGTTGATGCAAGAAGGTAAGGTTGTGGCTTATGCTTCGAGGCAATTAAGAGTTCATGAGAAGAATTACCCTACTCATGATTTGGAATTAGCGGTTGTGGTGTTTGTATTGAAAATTTGGAGGCATTATCTCTATGGTGCAAGATTCGAAGTCTTTAGTGATCATAAAAGTTTGAAATACTTGTTTGATCAAAAAGAGTTGAATATGAGGCAACGAAGATGGTTGGAATTTTTGAAGGACTACGACTTTGGCTTGAATTACCATCCTGGTAAAGCTAATGTGGTAGCCGATGCGTTAAACCGGAAATCGTTGCATATGTCCGCTTTGATGGTTAAAGAGTGGGAACTTTTGGAAGCATTTAGAGATTTGAATTTGGTGTGTGAATTGGCATCTGATAGCGTGAGACTTGGTATGTTAAAGGTCACTAATTATTTCTGTTAACCGTTAGCGAGAAACAGAAGCTGGATGTGAAATTTGTGGATTTGATGACGGTTGGAGATCAAAGTGAGAATGGTGACTTTAAAGTGGATGATAAGGGTGTTTTGAGATTTCGTGGAAGGATTTGTATTCCTGATGATTTGGACTTGAAAAAGATGATTTTGGAGGAAGGACACCGGAGTAATTTGAGTATACATTCGGGAGCTAATAAGATGTATCAAGATTTGAAGAAGATCTTTTGGTGGTCTGGATTAAAGAGGGATGTGGCTCGGTTTGTTTATGCGTGTTTGACGTGTCAGAAGTCAAAAGTAGAACATCAGAAGCCTAGTGGATTGTTACAACCATTGGATATTCCCGAGTGGAAATGGGACAGCATTTCTATGGATTTTGTGACAGGGTTGCCGAATACACAGAGGGGACATAATGCCATTTGGGTGATTGTGGATAGGCTGACTAAATCGGCACATTTCATTCCGATTAACATCAATTTTTCTATGGAGAGATTGGCTGAGATTTATATCAGTGTGATTGTGAAATTACACGGTGTTCCGTTGTGTATTGTTTCAGATTGAGATCCGAGGTTTACTTCCATATTTTGGGAAAGTTTGCAAAAGGCGTCAGGTTCCAAGTTGAGATTGAGTTCTGCTTATCATCCTCAGACGGATGGTCAGACCGAGAGAACTATTCAGTCGTTGGAAGATTTGCTGAGAGCGTGTGTTCTTGAACAAGGTGGTGCTTGGGATAGTTATCTTGCATTAGTGGAATTCACGTATAACAACAGTTTCCATTCGAGTATTGGAATGGCACCTTTTGAAGCGTTGTATAGAAGATGTCAAACACCTTTATGTTGGCATGAATCTGGTGAGAGTTAGGTGGTTGGACCGGAGTTAGTGCAACAGACTACGGACAAGGTGAAACTTATTCGTGAGAAAATGAAGGCTTCTCAGAGTAGGCAAAAGAGTTATCATGATCGAAGGAGGAAAGATCTTGAGTTTCAAGAAGACGATCATGTATTTTTTAGAGTTACATCGGTGACGGGTGTTGGTTGTGCATTGAAGTCGAAGAAGCTTACTTCTCGGTTTATTGGTCCTTACCAGATATCCGCGAGAGTGGGTGTTGTGGCTTATCGGGTGGCGTTGTCGCCGAGTATTTCGAATTTTCACGATGTGTTCCATGTTTCACAGCTTCGGAAGTATGTTTCGGATCCGTCGCATGTGATTCCGATAGACGAGGTTGAGGTAAGGGAGAACCTTACGTTTGAGGCATTACCGGTGCGAATTTTGGATCGCGAGTTGAAGCGGTTAAGAGGCAAGGATATTGCGCTTGTGAAAGTAACGTGGGGAGGCGCTGCCGAGTGTAATTTGACTTGGGAGTTGGAGAGTCGGATGCGGGAGTCGTATCCGGAGTTGTTCCTCAGGTAATATTTTCGAGGACGGAATTTTCTAAGTGGGGGAGAGTTGTAACGCCCCAGTTTTGTTAGTTTTATTTAATCGAGCCGATTTAATTATTTTTATTATTATATTATTTTATTCTTGACTTTTATTTGATAATATATTATTTTTCACCGTGATTATGTTTTATCGCGTTTTGAGAGCGTTTGCGAGATATTTGAGTGTAGGGGTATTTTGGTCATTTTACTAATTTTTTTAAGTTAGAACTTAAAGAGAAAAAAAAAGAAAGAGAGAAAATAGAGAGAAAGAAAAAGAGAAGAAGGAAAAGGGAAAGAAAAGAAGAAAAAAGAGAAAAACTTGGAAAGGAAGAAATCTAATCAACCGACTTTTGAAAACACGATTAATCGGGTAAGGGTGCGAAACTCGATTATCTTATACTTGTGTATGATTATGTATGTATGTATTTGGTTGAAATGGAATGTAGAACAAAAACCATAATATGTTGAGATTGTTGGAAATTGATTTAAATTGTGTCTGAAATCATGTTTTGATGTTCATAATTGCTGAGACATGTTAGATAGGTGTTGTTGTGCACTCTATTGGTAATTTTCTGGTGTTTAGGTGAGATTTGGAGTGATTCTTGGTTGATTTTGCAGCAGAAAATTATGCAGGAAAAATTCTGGGTTTCGCTGCCCATACGCGTAACACGCAGGGCAATACGCGTATTGGTTTGGGCAATACGCGTATGTCAAGGGGAATTTTGGCCATTACGCGTATGGAAATCCATTTTTCTCGGCCCTCTGCTGATTTGCGTAATGGTACGTGTATCTGGCAAGACAATACGCGTAACGTGTGAGGCATTACGCGTATGGAGCTTTTAGTGGGATTTTTGGGAGAATTTGGTCTCTACCCATACGCGTATCAAGTTGGGCAATATGCGTATGGAATGGGCGAGTGAGTTGGGCATTACGCGTATGGCTCAGGGCAATACGCGTATGACCAGAGAGGGTGCTGAATTTTGTCATTTCGCAATTCCTTTTATTTTTAATTCCATAACTTGTGTTCCGATTATCCGTTTTGAACATTATTGGTATCGTTGGAAAACTATTGAGCTGTTCTTTCTTATTATAATGATTTTAAGATTGTTGTCCGATTTAATTATGTCGGGAATTTGGAAATGTGTCGTTTTGTCGACTTTTACTATTTTAATTGTGTGCATTTGATGTGTATCATGCAATGTGCTTTTGATATGGATATCGTATGACTTGTGTGATGTTATATGGTGTGAATGTATGTGATGAAATATTGTGATGATGGTTTGTGGCCTAAGTGCAAGAAAATGCATTGTGTTGTATTTGATGATATATGCACAATTATAGATGTGTATATGTGTGCATTTGAATGTCATGAGTCATTGTATGCCAAGCATCATGATATGCATTCTTGTGATGTCGTGTGCCCTAGTGGGTATGAGCGGTGAAAAGATTCCATAGAGGATCCGCCATAACATCGTGTGCCTTATACAAAGAGGTGTGAGCGGTGATTATGGACGATCGTGTGCCTTATACAAAGAGGTGTGAGCGATCGGGCCGTGTGCCTTATACAAAGAGATGTGAGCAATCCATAAACGTCGTGTGCCTTATACAAAGAGGTGTGAGCGACTGGGAACATCGTTTGCCCGACGGGGAGTTACACTAAGTAACAAGCGATGATTCCAATAGTTCCTGAGTGAACTAATGATGAGAATGATGGATGGAACGGTACCGCATTGCATTGCATAGAGTCGTTGTGTCGGTCTCTGTGCATATGCATAAATCATGAATGGATTGATTTTGGGAGGAATTGTGAATGGAATTGATGAGTTGATATATATATATATATATATATATATATATATGTTGGTGATAAATATAGTGTGCATGATTGGTATGCCTCTGTGATGGATATATGAGTTATGAATTGTGTTGTTTTGTATTGGAATTATGGTGTAAGTTGTGGTGAGAATGTTTTATATGTGTATTTTTGTGTAATTATATAATTGTATGCAATTATATTATGATTGTGTTTCTCACCCTTCTGCTGTTTTAAATGCTCTATGAGGCATTGCAGATTAGATGCTGGAGGTCTTTTTGTGAAGCTTATGTCTTCATTCTTTTGTCGGTCGGCTCTAATATGTAGCACCAGGTAGTCGGGGAGATCGTTGTGATTATGTGTATATGTATATGTGTTCTTTTAGATTGTACATGTATGACTCTGTATATGACAGACAAACTTTTAATGTGATATATATCTATATATATATATATATATATATGAGATTTCAGTTGCAGATTTTCCGCTTTTATTCTGTACCTGAATTGTGGGTGTTAGGAACTGAGTTCCTCTGTTTGTATTACTACCTGATTGTTGCATATCTTTATGAGCAGGTTGTTGTATTTTGTTTTAATTGATGTGACGCCTCCGTCTATGCCGTGAATGTTTTAATTATACTCTGATTATTTGTTATCATTTAATTTGCCTGGGGGTATAGATTGGGGGTGTTTCAATCGCTACTTATTGCAGAATCCTCCAATAGACCATTCAATATGTCATAGTAAGAAGCTACTGAAAACAACTTGGAAGTACTCCAGGGCCAGCAAAAACAGTCCTCCTTCTCTGCAATTAAATTAACTCCATTCAACCATTCAAACAATTCCTCGGCACCCTATAAATTATCAGGTGCAGAACCACATTCCAAGGCATTGAGATTCCATGACTAGACATTATGAACCCACTCTCCCACTTCACAGACCCTGATGTTTTTGTTTGCAGAAGCGTGGAACAATTGAGGGAACACCTCCATGAGCACGACCAGACCAAGCCACTTGTTTGACCAAAATTTAATAGATTTCCCGTCACCCACCTTACAGGAGATAGAATCATTAAATAATCCTTTGCCAAACTCATCACCGATGATCATGAGGTCACGCCACCATAACGATTCAAAATCCTTACCACCATTGAAAGCACAACTTAGGATTCTGTCAAATAAACTTCTGTACCTGTGATGTAGAATCCCCGCCTAAATTGCGTCTTTGTCCACTAACAACCTCCATAACCACTTGACTACCAAGGCTTTGTTGAAGGAACAAATGTCCCTAATGCCAAGGCTGCCTTAATCTTTAGACCTGCAAACAGAATCCTAAGAGACCCACGCCACATTATTTTTCTCTATTATCCCTGCCCATAGAAACTTGAGGGAATCTTTCTAGTCAAAGAAGAAAACAACCAGTAAAAGGGAGGCAAACCAAGCATTGCTTAGATTATTGACAACAATAAATATCATCACCTCAGCACCACTAAATTATGAATCATAAATTAATAAAAGAAACATTTCATTTTGCTTATTCAAAACCATTCAAAAATTTATCAAACAACAACTTTAAGAAATTTAGCAGCTCTATGATTCCATAATGAATTGTGTGTGTTGCATATAGATTCCCTACCAAGTATCAAGTATGACTCATTAATAAAATTTTAATACAAATCATTATGGGTTTCTTTACATAATTGTTACAAATATGGATTTTTAGAGTTCTTATGGGTTTTGAAGAAAGATGAACAAAGCATATTTAGAAAAAAATAATATTCAACCATTACATTGTAAATTGATTCATTTAAATGTTTTTAATATTTTATACTAAGAATTAAATTTATTTATTTAAAATATAAAAAGACAAAAAGCTTATTTGGTGCCATAGTGGTGGAGCTATAACTTCCATTTGTATTGGTATTAACGAGATGTGTCGGGAACGATTTTTATCTTTCCAAATTTAAATTTGAATTTCAAAATAATCACTGTTTTCCGTCTAAATTTTTGAGATCGAGAATTAAGATTCAAACCCGTTCTAAATGAGTTCGGGTTAGGTTTGAATATCCTTGTCCCGTCACCATCTTTTTAATAAAAATATTTTTTTCAAAATAAAATTACATTACAAATAATAAAATAAAAATATTTCAAAAAATTTCATTCATACATTTCAAATATTCTAAATTATAAACACTAAAAGAAAACTTGTTATTTGATATGTGATTTAGTGACGTGGTATTCATGTGGCAAATAATGGTGGTTGCGACGTGAATATCACGTCACTAAATGGTTATATTAATAAACAAATGAGATTCAGGTTTGCACACGGTGAAGGCAGATTTAAAAAAAAAATAGTTGTGAGGTGAGTATCACGTCGCAACAGAAAAATAAAAAATAAAAAATTCAAACTATACGTTTTCACGTGGTGGGGGGGGGGGGGGGGGGGGGGGGATTTGAATATTCCAGAATTTTAGTTGTGGCGTGAAACCCACATTGCAAACTGAAATTAAAAAAAAAAGTGGGAATCGTCTCTGTCTTGAAAATGATGGGCCTGACTCTAAGAGTTTATCGTTGCACTTTTTCGGCGTGGGAATCACATCGCTAATTTTCGACGTAGTAAACACGTCGTTATAATGATAATTTATTTTTTGTCTGCCACATTTATTACTATTGCAACGGTTCTGACGTGTTAAACACGTGGCTGGTTTGCGACCAGGTGACCACGTCGCAAAATGGCATATATATTTTTCTTCTCAGCTCCAGAATAACACACCCTTCTGGAATTTTAGTTGTGGCGTGAAACCCACATTGCAAACTGAAATTAAAAAAAAAAAAGTGGGAATCGTCTCTGTCTTGAAAATGATGGGCCTGACTCTAAGAGTTTATCGTTGCACTTTTCCGGCGTGGGAATCACATCGCTAATTTCCGACGTAGTAAACACGTCGTTATAATGATAATTTATTTTTTGTCTGCCACATTTATTACTATTGCAACGGTTCTGACGTGTTAAACACGTGGCTGGTTTGCGACCAGGTAACCACGTCGCAAAATGGCATATATATTTTTCTTCTCAGCTCCAGAATAACACACCCTTCTTCGCTTCTCCATTTCATTTATATTTCTCCTCTTCTTCTTCCACACAACACCAAGCCATTTTCACACTTGTTTTCATTTGCTATTCTTTCTTCCATCAAAGGTATGATTTAAATTTCTGTTTCTCCTCTTCTTTCTTCCTCCTTATTTTCTATTGAGTTTTTATTTTTATTTTCGTTTTTTAATTTTATTTTAATATTTTCTAATTTTAAAATTTTGATGTTTGTTGTTTACAGAAAAATATTTGGAAGATTCAAGAGCTCATCAAGCAAGATTTAAGATACAAACTTTGTTGTTGCTTCATTGAGGTATTTTTGTAATTTCAATTATTTATTTTTCAGATTTATATGAATGAAATTATATATGAGGTTGTTTGATCGTTGTTGTGTAAAAACAAAATATATAGGTTATATATGAAATATATGAAATTATTTAGGTTATATATGTTATTTATTTGGTTGTGATTGATTGTTGTTGTGTAAAAACAGAATACATAGATTATTTATTTTTCAAATATGTTATTTTTTTTATAAACAGAATATATGTTATATTTTATAGGTTATATTTTATATTTAATATATTTTATAGGTTATTTTATAGATTTTAAAAACAAAATTTATAAAAAAAATAGAAAAAGTTAGAAAAAATAGAATTTATAGGTTATATTTAAAGTATTTTAAAGGTTTTATTTAATAAGTTATATTTAATATATTTTAAAAACAGAAAACAGAATTCTATAAATTATTTTTAATATATTTTATAAACAGAAATTATAAAAAACATTAGAAAAAACAGAATTTAAAAAAGTATATTTATTAAACAGCATTGTAAAATTAATTTAACAAATATATATTTTTATTAAACACAATTATTAAATAGAAGTATTTTTATTAAAAAGTATTTTTAGAAAAAGTTACTTGTAAAAAAAGTATATAACTAATATGAAAAAGTTATATTAATATGTTATGTAGATTTATTAAAAAACACAATTTGAAAAACAAATTTATTTTAAAAAATAGAATTTAAAACAAACATAATTTGTAAAATAACTTTTTAAAAACTAAAATTTTAAAACAAATAAAAAAAATATAAATTCGAAAATAATTAATATTAAGTTTATTTTTATTATGTTAAAATGTATAACTAGATTTTATATTCAAAATATGTAATATAGATTTATTAAAAATAGAATTGAAATATATCTATTTATATTTTTATTGTAAGGAAATATTTTTAAAACAATGTTATAAAATGTAGATACATAGGAATAATGTCTGTTTTGGGGTACTAGTGATAGGTCCAACATTGTCTCTAATATTATCAACTGTATTCTTCAAAGGGTTTGGGTGAATCCTCAAATTAGGAAACATGTTAGTACCCTAATGCTACCTTATTAGGCTTTCTTGGTTTGTTTTGTTATCGGGTTGGTTGGATCGGTTGATGATCACCTTGCTTTGTATTGTTTTTTGGCTGAGTAATATAATTGCTTTTTCAAAAAAAAATGTTATAAAATGTAGAGTATTTTTATTTATGTAATATTTTTATTTATAATAGATTAAAATATGAAATAATATTTTTATTTAAGTAAGTATATATGTTAAGTATAGTTATAAAATGTAGAATATGTAGTTATGAAATGTACAATTTGATATAGTATGAAATATAGTTATGTTTAAAATAATGTGAAAAGAATTATATTATTTTGCATATATTAAAATCACATTTTTAATTAAAATGATAATGATAGTACAAATGTGCAGTATGAAATATTTTTGTTACTATCATAGTTGTATTTACGATAGAACGTTACCAGGAAGACGTGTACTTACATCAAATTTTGAGAAAGGAGTTAAAGCGTTTATCACGTAGGCATTTACTCAAGAATGTTGTCGAAATGAAGGAGGAGTAAGATGTCCTTGTCTTAAATGTGAATGTAGACCTATAATTAATGAAACAGAGGAAGTAGAACGTCATTTCAAGATGAGGGGTTTCATTAAAAATTATTGGGTTTGCGATAATTTTTTGCCTCACAATCGAAGCGTCCTGTCCAGGAAGATGAAGACGAAGACGAAGATATATTTTGTAGTGATGATGAATAGCCTTTTTTATTACTAATTATATTTGTGACGTGAATATCCCGTGACTAAATACTTTTATATTTTTTAATGATTATAATTATGACTTTTTTAATCGACAATTATTTTTATTTTTGCATTTTATTATTGTTGTGACGTGAATAACTTTTGTCTATTTTTAAATTGCAAATTTTTTATTATTTTTAATAATTAACTTGCGATGTGAAATCCATGTCACTAATTAGTGACATGATATTCACATCACTAAATGTGATTCAAAATGTATGTTTTGTGATGTGGTATTCATGTCAATAAATTAGTGACGTGATTTTCACCTCACTCCATGTCAACACTGACACCCCTGCGCAATTCGGATTCCATATTTTATGACGTGAAAAGCTTGTCACAATTTAGTGACGTGCTTTTCACGTGGGATCACAAAGTGAAATATTTTTGTATGTTGCGACGTGAGTTCCATGTCACTAATTAGTGACGTGATATTCATGTGGCCACATATTGCCACGGATGCTTCAGCGACGTGTTCTGCCCACGTCGTTAACTTCTGTTAGTGATGTGATTTTGGTCTTAGTGACGTGATTTCCACGTGGATACTTGCAGTATTTCTTGTAGTGAAATACAAATCAAAATATCAAAACATTAAAAACATATTTAATATTCTAAATTATAAAAACTAAAATAATAAAATACATAATAAAATAAACGGCGGGTTCGAGGACGGATTTGAGGTGAATATTAGTGTTTCCATTATCCGGTCCGTCCCATATTTTATAATTGAGAAAAATTCAAACACAAACTCAAATTCAGTTAAAACAGATTTCTCCCATTAAATTTAGAACAGATTCGGATAAATACCCATGGATATGAGTTATGTTACCTGCCTAATTGATAAGAGTTGGCGCTAAAGTTAATATTTTTAAATTTAACAATATGTGGCATTTTGAACCATCGCAATAGATTAGTATCTATTATCTATTATCTATTTCTATTATAATATATTAAATCTAAGTCAAAAACTATTTTGTTGACAACTCATTATTTGATTTGCCACATCATTAAAAATCCTATGTAGCACTCTCAAATTATATATTCACCCTTAATCAAAACTCAAACTATTAAACTTTTATTCTATTTTCTAGTACACACGCTTATTCTCTATAAAAAAAATCAATTTATCAATTTTCAAGTTCATTTAATTAAAAGACTTCTATTGTGATATTCCTTGAGTCATCTTCTTCTATTCCGCTAACTTAAAATCTATTATATCCATTGATTAATTACCTTTGCATCATCATTTCATATATGATGTTACATCAAAACACACATTATTATAAGTTACATACAACGTACAATTTATATATTTACCCTTAATCAAAACTCAAACTATTAAACTTTTATTCTATTTACTAAACTAATCAATTTCCAATAACTTGAAAAAACAACTAAAGTAATCAATTTTGAAATAACTCGATAAAAAACTATAAGATCAGAATTATTTCCTAAAAAATTAAATTAATCAATTTTTAAATAACTTGAAAAAAATATGTCAAAAAAAATTCAAAATTATTATTCAAAATTATAATTGCAGATAAATATTACAAATTAAACCATAAATTTTCATCTATTGTTTATAAATGTTTACAAAAAAATGTTCTATATTGTATTGATAAATGGTAAATAATTGAAATCGAGTAGCTAATTCAATTGAATTAAATCAATTGTAAATGTTACAAATTAATGATACAGTTAAATAAAGAGCTTCATCTAAGATTTTAGTGTTAATTGGCGAACATGGTTAGATAGAGTGTGAGTCATTTAAATGTGAAACGTCTTCCATCCATGAAATAATAAAGAACAGACATTCTAAGAGATGTTAGAAAAAAAAGATATATAAAAAATATTGAAATTTTTTACACGTTTTTCACATTTTAAAGTTAAATTGTGATATATTATTTGCATTTCTATGATTCAAACTTTTTTTTTTTCATTAAAATTTTACTTTCTTTTTATCATCTTCATCTTAACGTCACAACTACATAAAAATTATAATAAACAAAATCAAAATCTACCTTTTATAAAACTCATTTTAGCCCGCGCATCGAGCGGTTCTTAATCTAGTTTATATAAAATGAAAACAAAAGACTTATGTGGCGATTAAAACTGCAACTAAAGACATGTAAAAAAAAAAGGTGTATATATGTATCATTGTTAATTTAAAAATGATTTGTGGAAAATTTTATCTTTTGGTCACTTTCCTTATTATTATTGTTATTATTCTTTATTGAAACATAATCAATCTGGATTCATGAGAGCAGCATTTAGATTTGTATGTAATGCCACTCAAGTGGAAATCCTTCCTTCCTTTTTGCACACTTTAATGTGCTCTCATCAGAAAGAACTAAAAAGAAACATCCATATATAGGTTTGAATGCCAACAAATTTAACAAATAATAACTAAAGATATGAGAAGAGCAGTGAGTGGTATTTTGGGGGATTTATTTAAAAACAAGCTTATTGGCTAACCTAGTTTTTTAGTGGAACACATCCAAATTTATGATAAGGAGATTGTGAATAAAAAAGTAAAAATAAACAAATGCACTTAGTGCTTTCTTATTCATTAAGTCATTTTAATTTTCTAACTAAAAGATACATTACCTTATGACAAACAAACATGTCCGTCTCATTTAAATTTGTTCCGAAAAATCTGTAAAAAAGATAGGGTGGATGAACCTAGTTAAAATTGCGAGCTTAAAATACTGACATGTCCAACAAAAAATGAGGACGGTGTGATGCAGATATGTGGATACTGAATTATTTAAATTTAAAAGTACAAAAATTTATATGGCAATACTCGTATTTGCAAAAATTTATAAGGAAAAACCGGACAGAAAAGAGCGGATACATTAAAAAGTAAATGGCTAAAACTTTAATTTGTCCCATAAAAAGTGTCGATAAAATAGAAATGTATCATTGATAATTTAAAAATGATTTTATGGAAAATCTTTTCATTTGGTCACTTTTCTTATTATTATTTATTATTCTTTATTCAAACATAATCAATCTGGATTCATGAGAGCAACATTTAGATTTGTAATGCCACTCAAGTTGGAATCCTTTCTTCCTTTTTGCACGCTTTAATATGTGCTATAATGGAAAGAACAAAAAAGCAACATCCATATATAGGTTTGAATGCCAACAAATTTAACAAATAATAACTAAAGATATGAGAAGAGCAGTAAGTGGTATTTTGGGGATCTATTTAAAAACAAGCTTATTGGCTAACCTAATATTTTAGTGGAACACATCCTAACTTATGATAAGGAGATTGTGAAAATAAAAATTAAAAAAACAAATGCACCTAGTGCTTTCTTATTCATTAAGTCGTTTTAATTTTCTAAAGAAAAGATACAATACCTTATGACAAACGGGTATCTCCGTCTCATTTAGGTCTATTTTGCAAAATTTGTAAAAAAAAAAAAAAACAAGGTGAATGAACATAGTTAGAGTTGCGAGCTTAAAATATTGACTTGTCCACCAAAAAATAAGGGCGGTGTGAGGTGGTTTTGTGGACACTGAATCATTTGAACCTAAAAATGCAAATAATTATATGTCAATGCTCGTGCTTACAAAAGTCCATATTAAAAAACGGGATGGAGAGGAGCAGATACATTAGAAATTGAATGTGTGTCTAATAAAAGAATGGGGGTAAAATAGAAATGTTTGACCGACCGGTTCCGTTTTATCGGCCGCGGTCACTTTTATACATTTTTTATTTATTCAATTCCTAAGTAGATGCAAAACTAATCTTTTGCACTTGGATTACAATGGTAGTTAGATGATAATAGACTTTCTTTACCTGCCTAATAAGCTCCATGAAACGATTCTAATCATATATACATATAAATGCAAAAGTGTATTATCATCATATATTTACGTAAGTGACCTAATTGATATGAAAGTTTGTGTCCATTAATATCCAACAATTGTTTTTCTATTAAAAAGAATATGATTAACAAATCATCATGTTTGGTGTTCAACCTGCAATAGCAAGCATGCGCATGTGTTTAATCCACTTACTAATTAAATATACAAACTATAGTACACATGGAAGAATCTAGGAGTGATGAAAGCTTTTGTAATGTACCCTACGAATCACAAGTTAAGGAAAACAAAATCACTAATCACACCTAATAGTAATGACCTCAAATCTAATATTGTAGTATGAAATGCATAATCTGATTGAAATTTGGTCACGACGTTGATGTGTGGGATCTGACTATTAACATTTGAAATTTATAGAAGAGAAAATATTAGGTGAAACGTGGAAGTAGAAGATAATAACAGCTGAATTTGATGTTAAGAACAGCTTGGGAATTTCTTCTTCTTATTATTTTATTGAAAAGAGACGTTTCAGAAAAAGAGAGCTTGTTTGATTTGTGGTGTTGCTCTTGTTGATAAGGGATTACATGGATGCAATAAGAGCAATTCCATTTCATAACCGAAGTTACTAACTTATTTATCATAACACTATAATTCATGTTTTGATTTAAGGGCCTACCTACTAGTACTATAATTCATGCTAACCTTAACCTTCGAATTTCAATTCAATAGACTATAAAGAATGCATTCGAATTTTAAGTATTATTTTTTGGTTTTTTTTCACGTATTAAAAAAAACTAATAATTATTGTTATTTTTTAAATAATGATTTTTTTTCTATTTTATCCTTTTTTTTTTAATTTATTTGACTTTTTCTTTCTCCGTAATAAATAATTAGGGGTAGTTTTAACAAAACAACAATTAATATTATCTTGAACTTTGAAATGACACTTCAATTTTTTAAAAAAATTTACATTTAAAGAGAAACGGAGGAAGTATTATTAGTGGAAATCATAACTTCTCATGATTCCCTTTCTAGCTTAACTAAAGGTAGTTAACTCACCAAAGTCAATAATTACCCCGAAAATCTTCTATTGTGAGTCAGATATTTACTCATGTGAAGTGTGACTTAAGAAAATTAATAATCAATACCCATACATATCAGCTGTTCAGAGTCTGCAACTTTCTGAACCTCCATATCTAATGTCATTCTCTCCACATGGCCAATATTCTCTTGCAAATTGAGGTTCCTTTCAGCATCAACAACAGGTTGGACAGCAACAACCATACCAACAACAGCATGTCCCGCAACGACAATGCTAGTACCCTAAAAGGCGAAAGAGGCAGTTTAATCCCTTTCTAAAACCATATAGTAACATACTGTCATATTTGATCAACAGTGGATTGGTAAAGCCGAAGGAACTGAATCCAGTGCCTCTTCCATAACCACTAGGTTGTGACACTAACACCCGGTGTGACTTCCACGCTGGTGCACCAGGACATTCTATCGAGGACTGTAAAGCACTCAAAAGTAAGGTACATGATTTGATTGATTCCAAATTGATTTCATTTGCGCCTCAAGGCCTTCATATCAACCTCAATCCTTCGCTTGGTCGTGCGGGTCCATCAATCCATGGTATGGAAGAAATCGCCGAGAATAGGTTTCGAGATGATTATCATACTAGTCTCAATGAGCATGACGGCCTCCAAATCTGAAAAAGCTAGCCCAATAGTGATTCAAGCATGAGAGAGTTCCCTCTACACTGGCAATCATTTGGCTATTTCTAGCATTTCATTTGTAATTTCTTTGCATGTTAAACACTTATTTGCTTTTAAGCATTGTTGCTTTGAAGCGATTGTGCATTTTTTGAATCAGTAATTTCGTATTCACTTATTTAATTTTTTAATCAAAAAACAAATAATATTTCTCCCATTCACTTATCAAACTATTGTTTTAGCAAAGACTAGAAAGAGGATGATGAAAACATACCCAAAATTGCTACGGTATGCTTTCAAAGAAAAACTTTGCTGATAATGTAAGACATTGTTTCAAATTCTCAAAAACTGGAGAGCTAAGGAGTTATTCCCTAGTTAGCCACTTTGACCCTAGAAGTTTGTGATTCTTTCAGATCTATAAACCCTTACGTTAAACCCCAGACATGGTAGTAGTGTTCAGGTAATCTGACTACGCATTCGAATTACAAGAGAGAACAACCCATATGGGGATCAACCACATGCCATTTTTCATACACGTCGCGAAGTGTCAAAGGATCCGTTAAGAAATCCAAAATTTATGACAATTGTTCCTCAATAACCAATAACATGGCAATCACAAACCTTTCAACAAAATTTTAAAAAAAAAGACAAAAAAAACATGCTAAGTCGAACACCTTAAAAAGACGACTTAGGCAAAAATCAGGGCATCCTGGTGGACCAAAAGCTTCAAAGAAGGGGTCCAGGCAAAAGATAGGGATAAAAGAAAAAAAAATAGGTCATCAAAATCCTCAACAAAAACAAGGAAATACAAGATTTGGTGACCACCATATAAAGAATCAAAGGGTCACCAAAATCCTTAACAAAAACAAAATAAGGTGTCTGCCATTTTAAGAAAATATCATCTTGAATCCTCATCTTACACCTTCAAACCCTCTTGGAAGTTGAATGCGCGTGTCAAATTAATTGAATGTAGGATTGGAGATCATCACGAAGAAAGGGTGGGTTAAAATTAAATTTTGAGCCTTATATCCTTTGTTTTAAAAACCATGAACCAGACCACATAACAACTCTCAAAACACCTAATTAAGGCAGGGTTTATTTTGAAAGAGTACTACATTAATTTTGAATTAACCTGAATCCAAAAGATCTTTGTTAATCACTTGTATTGATCGCATCATCTTTCAAACCGTGAATGGCTAGATCAACATTGGTTCTAATCATTGACTCGTTCAATGTATTTCACAAAATGATTTCAATAAAATTTTATTTCAAAACCTGTATGAGGATCGTATTAAAATTACCATTTTTTAATGAACATATTTTATTTTCAAATAAACACTTAGCATCAAGAAGTTCCAACGATATGCAGTCAGTTGAGGAACTTAATCATGTGAAAGAAGTCCAATCAGGGGAAAATCACTTTGAGAATTGATCAACCTGAAATAACTACTCCATGAGTCGGTTAGTCAAGAGTAAATCCCTTTAAAGATCATATTGGGGTAAGCCACCTCAAGAGAACAGTGAGGCTCACCCTCTAAGGGACGATCAATCGAAGGTAAACCACTCTAAGAGACGATCAATCAGGGGACAAACCACTACAAGATTCAGACACTGGGGCAAGTTGTCTTGAGGCCATCTAATGTCAAGATTTCTTCAAAACCCCTTTTGAGGTAATTATCTTCAAACACCCAATAGACTGGGGCAATGTGAGCTACAAAAGGGGGCAAGTCCTCTCTAGACTTTCAAGTTTCTCAATCAAAAGTCTTGCAATGCATTACCAATTGTTGAGTTCGAAACGAGTTTCAGGAAATCATGCTGGAACCATCTTCCATCAAATGAACTTTTCCCTCAACAAGAAACCATGCTGTAAATAAGTCCATCTATCGCCCACCACAGGGGCATTATGAAAACCTTCAATTCATTGCATAAATCATTCTTTGGCATTAATCATGTTGTTTCGCTCTTGCGACATGCCATGCATACCATCGCAATCATCTGGCATATTCCCAAGCTTGAAGCATTGAAAATCAAGCATGAAAAATTAAAGTCCAACCTCGTTTGGCACCTCTCAAAGTCCAGCCTTACTTAGCACAACAAAAGTCCAATCATTCATTTGCATTCCTACATCCATCAGTCATTACACTTTATACATCCTTTCATGTGTAGTATATCTACATAATGATGTTCCCCTGTGAATCTTTTCCATCAACCTATCTGATGATGATATTCCCCTCTGAATTCGTTGAATTTTGCTCCCTATGCAAAGGTTACCCTAAAATGTTTCGTTTAAAACTTTTCCTTTGCAGAGTTTTTCCCTAGTAAGCATTCTCTTGAAGAAGTCCTTTCTAGGATATGTTTACAACCGACTATAAATGAATGTCGACCTCCGAGGTGACGTTTGATTCCTTTGCCTCATCGTGATCTGAATGTCGACCCTCTAAGTTGATAATGACAATTTTGTCTTTATATTTTTGGTATGCTCGTGTCCCCCGAGTCGATATTGTTGTATTTATATTTCTCGACCCCTGAGTCGATGTCTTGTCGTTACATTGTCCAACCCCCGAGTTGATGTCATTTTATCTTGATGTTTCTTCAACCCCCGAGTTGATTTGCTGTCTTAATTTGTTCTCTACCCCCGAGTCAATGTTGTCTTTATTTTCTTAACCCTCGAGTTGATATAATCTCAATCCCCCAAGTTGATATATCGTTTTAATGTATCCTCGATTCCCAAGTCGATGTCATTATCTTTGTTTCCTCGACCAATGAGTCAATATTATTTTCGTATTCTCGACCCCCCGAGTCGATGTTGTCTTTATTTTCGACCCCTCGAGTCGATGTTGTTGTCTTTATTTTTTTGACCCCCGAGTCGATGTTGTTTTGTTATGTTCTTAACCCCTAAGTTGATGTCTTGTCTTTATTTTTGATCACCAAGTCTACACCAATCATTTTTTCTCTATACTAGGTGTTAATCCCCGAGTTGATGCCGATCTTGAATCTCATCCTAGTTCATTTTTTTTCTAACTTCACTGCATTTTATCTCATATAACATCATATCCCCAGCAAAAGAAAAAAAGAGTCCTCATAAGTTCATAACATCTCATGGCATTACATTTCATTTCATCAAGGGACAAAATTTAGGTCCTTTAGTATTTAATTATCTCCCACTGCAATCATATGAATTGTTTATTTCTTCATATTCTCTAGTCGAAGATATTTAAATAGGGGCATTTGTCATACCCAAATCTTGTCCAGACATTTTGAACTTTCATGCATCCAACTTAACTTTGTTTTACTTAGAATAAAATTTTGGTTTCATAAACAAAGAGGTTGAATTGATTGTCAAATGCGCATAAACTTAGCGGGAAAAAAAAATTCAAGTTCGGGCTTGCAGCTGTCAGTTTTGTTGATCTATGGTTAGCATAGTTCAACCTGGCATGCTCGTTTTATTTTTTTTATCTCATTTACATTAGTAATTTGATTAGCCTAAGTCTTTTCAACAGAACATTTTTCATTGCAAAATTTGATCTTTATTTGTCTGTTTTATGAAAGTATATTTTGCGTAGATCATTTTAATGCATTCATTTTACATTTTCGCGCATTTTTACGCCCAATTTTTATTCATTTTAATTCCTTTTATTTTTGTTTTATTTATCAAAATTTCTAGAAAAAATAAATAAGAACAAATAAATAATCATTTGATTTTTATTTGTTTTTATTAAAGAGATTTTATTTGATTTTATTTCATTTAAATTTAGTTTTTATCTAAAAATATCCGAGGGTGATTTTGGGATTAAGAAACCCTAATTTACGTACTATTTGTGTTTTCTCATTGTCCATTAGATTGTAATGATCAATAGTCCACATCTCAAAGCACTTGGATTGCTATCCTCTCATATCTCTATTAACCAATCATAATAAAGAAAATGAAAGAGAAAAAATGATATTAAAAAATGAATAGAAAAAAGAGGATAAAAAATGTGGACCACTCAAATGCTTTGGGTCTATCGGCATGCAAAAATTGAAAAAGGGGGGAAGTAGTAACGAAAAAACGTATTTCTTCATTCTAAAAACCAAACGCAACCTTGAAAAAAAGGGGAACTCCTCACATTTTCATTCTTGAGACTAAGAACTCTCCCTCACATCTCTCCCTCTCTGCATATTTTATCCAACAAATTCACCACTCTTGTTCTACAAACACGATTCTCCACCACGAACCACCTACCACCACCATTACACAAACCAAATTCGGCCACTACTAACTCCAATTGCACCTCTTAAACAACCATATAAACTCCACCATCTTTTCCACCAGAAATACTTGCTCCACTCCCTAACACACAAAACCATGAATCACAACCACCATGGATCTGCCCTCCCACCACCATATGCAACAGTCAAACTCCATTTATGCCTTCATCATAACCTCCTCAACACACACTGTGCAAACCAAAAAAAATTTCCCCTGCCCTCTTCACCTTATCATCACTGTGGTTAGACCTCTGATTTGCACTCCCCAATTTCGACATCCACCACAACATCCATCTCACAACCACCTCAATTTCGGTGGTACCTCCACCCGTCATCATTGAACCATTTTCTCCGACTCACTTCCAACAACCTTTAAACACCACTGCCTATCTTCATGTATCCTCTCTTTCTCATATTTTCAATTTGAACAAAAAGAAAATGAGAGCAAATTAAATGAAAAGAAAAATGCATACCCCCTTTCACGCGAGCCATCACATATATGGATCTTTCTTTCATAGGCCACCGCCGACGCTGTAGCGTCCCACTCATAACCATATGAAATCCTCATGGATAACATGATAACCTCAACAACTACCATTTGCCTTCAAACCAACTTTGATCTGATCCTGAAACAACCTGAGCACAACCACTTATGCACTTTATTTCGGCACTGTTTCGACATTTTTAGCACCGTCAATAACTCATAACACAACAACAACTCAGCAAGTCAACAACATTAACAACGTTGCTTTGATAACTTTTCGATTTTGAGTAATTTGTGTGATGTGTTGTTGAGTTCATAGTTCGGTTATCGCATTTAATTTTTGATTCGATTCCAGATTTAATGTTGTAATAATCTATAAACATGTTGAACATTGTAAATAATTTTTTGTTATTGCTATTTAATTTTTCTGCATTGTGTAAATCGGATTTTGATTCGTAGATTTGATATTTATACGTCGTTATTCCGCTGAAATTTTGTTTCGATATATTGATGTGATATTTCAGCGTATTACGATCCTTGCGTATAACGTTCCGCTTTTGCTGTCATTACATATAAATCAACTTTGAGCGCATTATGGTTAGCTTTGTGTGCGTCTCTTTGCGATAATGCTCACTTTGATTTCGGTTACGATGTATTAAGTCATCATAATATGACACCATTTTTTACCTTTGTAGATGTTAGGTTTTTACATTTTTTCCTCGTTGAGTTGATTTTGGTACGTATTCTTTTGCGATGATCGCGTTAAGCGTTAGCATTTTGTTAGAATTTTATTGGTTTGCGTGTGACATTTACAAATTGGTTGTCATTATGTTTCGATTCAAATTTCGTGTGCGTTTTTTATTTGTTTGACAAAGCAACAATTCGCTTTTTCTTCGTGATACTTTACATTTTTCGACATGCGACTTTTGCCTTCACGATGCTATATTTCGTTGCTTTTTCGATTTTATTTGCGATGAGCGCATTGGGCGTTAATAATTTGCAATTCGACTCGTGTTGAGATACAACAATCAAACATCGTTACATTTAAATCAAATTTGAATCCTATTCTGGTATCTTTGCACATCTTCGCGTTACTCGACATCGATTTGTGTCCTCGCATTATGATCTTTGATTCGTGCATGTTTCATTTCACTTTAATCTTTCGATTCAACTACAATGAACGTATGTTGTAAATATTTTGTATGTGTTTCTCTTTATTTTGTCATGTGCTTAGTACATATTCGCTTTGATCGACTTTGTTGCGTTAAGTTACGCCTCGTGCTAAAGTTTGTGTCTCATGCTAGAATTCGCAACATCCGCAATAGAATTCGCAACTATGTTACTGTTAAAAGTATTTTCGGTGGGTGTTTTTATCATATCCACATGGATTGTACGCAAGATATATAGATGCTCGTCGTTCAATAGTTTACCGTTTTAAGTAAAGAGTTTTCAAATGGTTTCTTGTTGTGTAACACAAATTTGTTGCAAAGAAGTAAATTAAGGCAAAGATGTTTTAGTTTTGAGAAAAGCATGTCAAGACTAGATTTCGTTAATCCATTTCATAAGTATCCAATTAATCAAGCATATGAACTTAGTTTTGATCAATACAATTGTGTATCCTCGCAAATCCGTTTATGTCTAAAGCGGTTTCGTGGGTATTATTGTTTAAATCGTTAGATGATGTCTCACGCTAACAATCGAAACAATAAACATTAAGACCAATACAAAGCGAATATTAAACCCCAAATCTATGTCTAGAGTTTGGTTTTTAAGAGATGAAGATATTAGATCAAGATTTGGAAAATCTATGTCTAGAGTGATTCAAACCATAAATACAACATTAAAAGCAAACAACTTCATCATATATTGATCATCAACCTTGTTCATATACAAAAGATTAAAAGAAATACATACAAGCAAGATTAACTACCTCTAATCTTGACACAAAAGTGTTTAGCTACCCATCACCATGGTAGCTTGATCAACAAGTAAGAAAATAAGCTTTGATAGCATCAAAGTCGAAGAATCGAGGATTGATGCTCCAAAGTTTTGATTCTCTCTTCTCCTTGAAATCCTAAGGATTTTTTGCCTAGAAACCCTTTTTTCTCTCTTAGAAATGCTGAAAAGTATAAAGTACCAGTTATGAGAAAATATCTTCAAGAGAAGATATTTATAGCAAGTGCATATGGTGCAGTAAGTGGCACCGCGCTTAGCGCCATCAGGGGCACGCTAAGTGAGATCAGTAAAAATGAAGGCAATTGCCCAGAAAGTGCGCTAAGCGCGATAGTTGCCTGCTTAGCACGATCAGAGACTTTAGCTATTGGAATCTGATGCAAAAGCACGCTAAAGGCGCGCTTAAAATCCCGCTTAGCGCGGTCTTGAACCCTTGGCTACTGGAATTCCAGAATGTACGCGCTGAAAAACTCACTTAGCGCGTCTTGCCGACACGAACTCTTCTAAAATGCTCTTTCAGGCCTTCTTTCCTTCACCAATTGTTCCCAACATCCACTATAAGCAAGAATACCTGTAAAAGAGCATCAAAATGATCATAATATACATATGTACAATAAAATCGGAAATTAGCATAAATATACTAAAACTACTAGATATTCTACTAAACTATCAAGGAAACCAATTGAAAGGACCATAAAATATAGTCAAAAGTATGCACAATTTGGCCCTTAACAACTCTCCCCAACTTATTATTTTGTTTGTCCTCAAACAAAAGTGTCTCGAACTAGAAACGAACCCAAAAAATGGAACAAGAATTCAGAATCAACTCAATTGAACAACGACAATTTTATGGTTTAAAATGTAAAAGTAACAACAAGATAATTTATCGAAGTCTAAACAAATCATGAAGATGAAACTATTGCTAAGTGCAAAAACACACATCAAAACTTCTTGATCAACAAGTTCAAAATTGAATCACACCTAGGCACACATTCATCAATGGATGAAAACAAAATGAGGTTTTACCACTCATCAAACAATCATGCAAACATCCGGAACCAATTATGCATTCAACAAACAACATGCATTAAAGAGTGAAAAAGAAGGAATCACAAGGTCTTCTAAGGTTGCAACTTAGCTTGGCTACAAGGAAGGGTCATTTATCAAAGTCATTGAAACAAAATTGCCTATTCCTAAAAAGCATTCCACACTTAATATCAAAGCACTTCAAGACCTTAACCCTCTTGTTTTCTTTGGAGGCATCATTACAACTTTGAGCTTTTTGTTGGCAATTCATGCCAAATTTCCTTTATTTTTTCACTTGCTTCTTTCTTTCAAGGTCTTTCATCATTCAAAACCACATTATTATATTTTCATTTTCTTTTCATGATGCCTCAATTTACCTTTTTCTCTCCCCAACTTAGAACACAGCCAAACATGATAATTAGGAATGCTCTCACACATCTAAGGCAAGGAACAAACTGTGCAACCATACTTAAGGTTGGGGTTCAAAAAGTTTCACAACCAAATTCCAATATCCCTTTCAAAATTTATGCACAATATTTACACATTTCAATTATTCACACGGATCTTGAAATTAAGGCTCAAAAGGGGTTTACAAATACTCGCTCACTAACACGGTAAATTGATCATTCTTATTTGGTAAAATGGTTTTTCTCAAAATGCACAAAAATTGCCTTGATCTTTTTCTTCCTTTTTCAGAAAGTAATACACATGCATGATTATGAAAGCTTCCTCACAATGGCAATGTTCTAAATGATTCAAAAATGAACAAGTATTTCAAAAGAAGTAATGACTACAAATTACACTCATCACAAGTTTCATTTCCATGCTTAGTATATTGATTCATCACTCTTGACATTAGTTCATAAGTTCCTTCAAGTTTTCAACTAAGGAACAAACAAAATAATAAAACAAATCTACTAAAACTAGTAATTGCACAAAAACTACTCAAAATACCAACATAATATTATAATGCCCAAAATTTGCGAAAACCAAACAATGGTGCCGCATATGTGTTCCTCATCCTATAAACAATGGTACAAAATACTGCACAAGTACAATAAAGACATAACAATAATATCCAACAGGTTTAAACATAATCATAAACATAAAATAACAAAAGATAGAAAAACCAATGATCACTAATCGGAGCTGGCCTCAGAGTCCTCCTCCTCCTAAATAGTCTCTCCAATATCATCATCGTCATCTGCTGCAGCCATATCCTCATCCGCGCCAGCATCGTGTCTCGTCGCCTCAGCCTGTGGTACCTAAGCTCCCTCCTGAGGCGGAACCTGCCCCCTCTGATAATGATAAGGCCTCGTCCCCAGGCCATGCAACATAAGCGTCGAAGTCCTCCTGAGAAGGAAAAGGGTGCTCCACCTGCGGCTCTCGCACCTGTAAATGTAATGCCCGCATGGATGAGTGTAAAAATGAGAAAGCCCTTTGACGAGCCATATGCATGTCCCAAGTGTACATGCATGCAACCCGCTCATCAAAGGCTTGGTCTGCCGGTGGAACCTCGTCGTGCTGGTGCTGCTGCTGTGGGTGTGGGTGGGCAGGTGGTGGTGGCGGTGGTGGATGATCTACTCTGGGCATGCAATGGCTCTGAATCCATGTATCAGTCACAATCCTCTTAATGGTCTTGTGGACCACGCCTGGGATCGGGACTTCTGCTATAGTGCACAACCCCATAATCAGCCCTGGGAAAATCAAAATAGAGGGGGTTTTAGAACCCAAATGATGACCAGTAGCTGCTATAGCTTAGATCTCATCAGAGATGATCCTTGATACATCAATCTTCCTCTCCTCCTGATATAATAAAGTATACAAGCGATGTCAACAGGAATAGAAGAGGTGTGACTCCTTGGCCTAATGTTGTGTAGGACAAGGGTCATTATTACCTTAACAGTTGTGTTCATATCGCCCCTCTTTAGAATCTTCAGCCTCCTTGCCGCGTTCAGCTCAAAACCGCGCCCCGAGTATGCTAAAGCCAAACAAACATTCTCCAAATTCCAAGCCTTCCTAGCTACACTCATAGCATAAGCACACTGGTCACCCTCCGCTAAAACCAATGGATTACCCAAGTACTCATTAATAGCATCCCTCGAGAAAGAAACATGCCTCCCTCAGAGATAAGTAGTGAAATTATACACCTGCCCCTCCTGAGGAATAGCGTTTACGTAGAACTTACGCACAATTTCATAATTCAGCAAAGTAGGAGGGGTCAAGAGGGCATGCCATCCGTGCGACTCAATAATGCTCTGGCATCCGTGGAACTCCCCGTGCGAGTTTATCCAAAAAATACGCTCCGTCCAGATACTTCTACGGGTTAATTCCATATATCTTCCCTGTTGTTCCACCCCTAAAAATCGATGAGCATCGAACTAATTGGTGGCTGCCTTTGCTGTGAAGTCTGGCCAGTGCGAACTCAGGCATGTTTTGAAGCCATCTGCAATCGAAGAAAAACAGACAAAAACAGCACCAAATGGGTTAAACCACCAGCCAGAAAATTCCATAAAACTCATAAGAAACTACAGAGCAACAAAAAACAAGCAAACAATTGACGAAAATGAAAGAATCGACAAATTTACTCCCAAGGGTGCGCGCTTAGCACGGTCAGAGCGCGCTTAGCGCGGTCAGGCATGCAATCAACCCCTGCTGTGCAACCAACCAAGCCCCCTACTCAATGATAAACTGCAAAAAAGCATAAAACAACCTGCTTAGAACACCCTGATAGATTAAAAAGTAAAACAACAAGAACAGGGCACAAGGGCGCGCTTAGCGCAGTCAGGAGCTCGCTCAGTGCGCCTGCGATAATTTCTAAAAATGCCTCTGGCTCCAAGGTCAAACAACCTCTAAATCAACACAATCAAACTTCAACCAGTCCTAATTGACATGCAACAACAGAGTATTACAGGTCTTAGTTGTTCTATACATGCAATAATAATTTACAAAAACAACCCTAATCTAAAATCCCAAATTTGTTCAAACAATTTTTCCAATCAACAGATCTCTAATAATCTCATAATAGTTCAATAATCTCACTAAGAAACCCTAACCAGCAAAGATTTTCTAATGAAGATAAAGAAAAAGAAACTTGCAAACCTGGCCAGACGATGAAATGTACTGAGAAAGTGGTGCTTGAGAGCAAGAATGACTTTTGAGAGCACTTGGAGAAGAACAATCTGGTGACCATTGCCTAAAATGGGAAATGAGGGTTTTTATTTTCTGAAACCCTTCACTACTTAAATAAAAACATGACCCAAAGGCCCAATATTTTTCCCACTCATCCCATACTTGGTTGGCCTGTTTATGTGACCGCGCTAAGTGGTCTTAGAAGCGCGTTAAGCGCGCTCAGTGAAACACAGACAGTCAAGTCTGGCATCAGATTGCAATCACCCGACTATTCTGCCCGATTAAATCAAAAACATAGAAAATAAAAAAATCAAAACAGTTAATACTTACAATGTTGGGTTGCCTCCCAACTAGCGCTTTGTTTAACGTCGTTTGAGCTCGACGATCAAATTCGACCTCAAGGATCGCAAAAAGACATTGTGGCGGTATTCCGCTCGAAATCACCACCAAGATAAATCTTCAACCTCTGACCATTTACAGTCCAACTCTCATTTGACTGCGTGTATTCAATGATAATCATCCTAAATTGTTTGATCTCCCGAATCCGGAATGGACCAGACCACTTAGATTTCAATTTTCCAAGGAACAGTTTTAATCGAGAATTGAAAAGTAAGACTAGTTTCCCTACTTCAAACTATTTGGTCACTATCTTTCTGTCATGGTAAGTTTTCACTCGGTCTTTGTACAGCTTGTTAGAGTCATACGCTTGGAGGCGCAATTCCTCTATTTCATGCAATTGTACCTTTCTTTTTTCTCCACTTAAAGTTGGATCAAAATTCAGAAATTTTAAGGCCCAGAATGCCTTATGTTCCAACTCCACCGGCAAATGACAATTCTTACCATAGACCATTTTGAAAGGTGTGAGACCAATCGGAGCCTTAAAAGCTGTCTGATAGGCCCACAAAGCATCTTCAACCTTGTTTGACCAGTCTTTTCTTGAGGCCGACACCGTTTTCTCCAAAATCCTTTTAATTTCTTGATTTGATACTTCCGCTTGTCCATTGGCCTGTGGATGGTATGGTGTTGTAACTTTGTGCTTTACACCATACTGCTCCAAGGATTTTTCTAGCTGAGTGTTGAAAAAGTGGGATCCTCCATCACTTATCAACACCCTCGGAGTACCAAATCGAGAAAAAATGTTTCTCTTTAAAATTTTTATCACAGTTTTTCCGTTTGCTTTAGCACATGCTATCGCTTCTACCCACTTGGATACATAGTCAACTGCGACCAAAATATACTCATTGGAAAACGATGATGGAAGTGGTCCAACAAAGTCTATGCCCAACAATCAAACACCTTAACTTCCAACATGTTTTGTAATGACATTTCATTCAGTTTTGAAATTTCACCACTCCTTTGACACTTGTCACAACTTTGTGTATGCGCATGCGCATCTTTGAATAAAGAAGGCCAATGAAAGCCCAATTAGAGGACTTTCATTGTCGTTCTTAATCCATTGAAATGCCCTTCATACAGAGAGTTATGACAATGCCAAAGTATGTTGATGGCCTCTTCTTTTGACACACACCTTCTCAAAATGTTATCGACACCAAGCTTGAACAAATAAGGTTCGTCCCAAACAAAATACTTGGCGTCAGATAAAAATTTCTTTTTCTGGTTACGAGTTAGAACTTCCAGTATTAATTCGGTGGCTTTGTGATTTGCCAGGTCGGAAAACCATGGTCTAACTTGCACCATATACAACTTTTCATCAGGAAATTCCTCCATGACCTCTAATTCATTTTTGGTTACCTCAACATTCACAAGGCGGGATAAGTGATCCGCCACCAAATTCTCAGATCCCTTTTTGTCACGAATTTCCAAATCAAATTCTTGTAACAAAGGACCCAACGAATTAGCCTTTGTTCACCACAAGAAAATCACGTTTTAGCATCAACAATTTAGCGTCGGCCCCGACTCTGACGCTGTTAGTGTCGGTGAAGTGTCTCCATAAGCCAACGCTACGAGAGTAAAATCATTTTGCTTTATTTTTTTAATAGGTCATTAATAGTAGCGTCGGTTGTAACCGACGCTAATCAATATTCACTTGTAAGTTTATATTTTTTTAATTATTTTTAATATGGCATCGGCTAGGGCCGACGCTATTATTGGTGCGAAATAATTTTATTTTCCCCCACCATTTTCATTTGCCTCCTTTTCTATATTGTTTTAAATAATTATTTATTTTTTGTGATATTTTTATAGTAGCGGCGGTCCTAACCAGCGCTACGCTTGATAAGTAAACTTATAAATTTCCCTTTAAATGTAAGTTTATATATTTTTAATTATTTTTAAAGTAGCGGCGACAACACATGTAAGTTAACGTTTCCAATCTTAATCTAAATTTGTATGCATAAATGGTAAGACGAATTGGTTTTTGTGTACACAAATTTAGAAATTGAAGTGGAGTTATGTGAATAACTATAGAGATGTTGAAGGAAATTATTTTCATGAGTAGAATAAACTGCAGAAGATTTATATGAAAATAAAACTGCTATTAGTACAATAGTCAAATATGAGCTTAGAGGAATCATTTATTTTTGCTAGTGATTATGTATATATGATACTGCTCTGTTACAAGAATTTTTAATAGCCTTATATATAGCAGCAGTTCTTATCCTGCATTAGTTTGAGACTATCCCACACAAACTGGGTTGGATACATTTGTTATTATCGATGACAACTGACACAAACAACTAACTAATACAACCAGTTTAATTGAATATTACATATATTCTCATACTTAGTAGTAACTCCAATAATTGCATTTGACATATATTCCCTTAGGAGTAGTATACATAAACTGATGCAAGGTAGTAAAGAGAAAACAAGGATAATTCCCTCCACTACAGAACTAAAACATTGTAGAACTTTGAGGGTCTGCAAACCCTTCAATCGCCTAAATGCATTAATTCTCACAAATGACTAGCTGATCATTCACTATATTCCCTCTTACTAGTATTTATATACATCAGAGCCTGACCTTAATAACTTAAGAGTTTACCTATTATCTTCACTATGTGATAATGAGATAGCAATGTGTAATAAGCAGAATTCTTGATGTAAACAGTTGCTAATGCTAACAAAGTGACCCCGACAGGTCTCTGGTTCAAGCAACTAGTTTTCATTGGATTTAGTCATATCTTTTTATCAGACTAAAAGACACAAACATACAAATAGAGATGAAGAGAGCAGGGCACTGACCATACTGCGTGTTTTCAGTTTTCTCGTAATACTTGTTACCATATTTATCAACACCAACGAGCGCTGACCCAATATTGTGGATCTTGGTTTGCCTGCATAAATTCAAAAAGCAATAAGAGTGGAAGAGGAAAAATATGGTATCACAAGAGAATTCAAATTTAACAGTAAAAAGAAAATAAGCGCAAGAGATTTCCCTATCAAAAGTTGAGCCCTTCAGTTCACCAACTTTACAGAAACAATGTCTCTCTATTCAGCTGCTCAGTTCACTAATTGATTGGTTTGTGTTATCAACGTGTACAGGAAAAATTCTGCAATAGTTTGACACAAGCTGATGATGAAGTGGAAGGATCAATAAGAATACAAATTTGGAAAGAGCTGCAGGGGGTAAAATACGGGGGCGGTGTTGTGGAACTGGACAATTGACGCGTAACATAAGATATGGAGTGAACTTCTTGACACAGGTATCAATTACAAACCCACATAGAGAAGCAGATAACCAGGCCATTGAGGTTGCCAGAGCTGAAGTTGTTGCTGCACGTGAAGAGGTTGCACGGACTAATGCGCGGACAGATGAATTGGCAAAGAAATTTCATGAATTGTCAAAGAAATTTGATATGTTGCATTCTCGTCAGGCGGGTCCTTCTGGTGCTCCTACAAGTGGTCATCCTGATTATAACGATTCGGTACGTTCTATTTTTCTCTGAGGTTGTTAGTTTTTTTGAATGGATTTTTGATTAATAGCTGCTTATGGTTAGTAAATGAATGTTAAAATGTTGATGTAGAGTTGTGTTAGTCGATTGTTAATGAAATGAGTTTATTAAGTTGATGTGGTTGCACTGCTAAAACTTAGAAATCAATTTAATGAACTGTTAATATCATGTTAGAAGGATATGGAAGCACTGAATGTGTGTATGTAAATGGTATGCTGATTGTGTACATGATGATTTGTTGGATTATCATGCAACTTTGAACCATGATTTGAGTTAATTATGCTAGGGATGTTAGTATGCTATTGAAAAATGCATGAATTATTTGCTTTAAATATGAATTGGCTTATCAACAAGATTGATCTGTCAGTGTTGTTAGAATTGAAAAGGAAAAAAAGCAATTAGAACTACATGTTAAATTAGCTTGGATTGGTTGTTAGTGATTAGGGTTATGTTAACTTGTTATTGAATTGTACTAAGTGAACTGTTATTGTTGTTGTGCTAATGACTTAGCCAGAATGTGTTTGAGGTATAGGGTGGTTAGAAGCATGCCTATACTGATTGGATTATGTTGGTTAGTTTGCTATGATGGGATGTAGATGCAAAGTTCAATGTCCGATATTGGCCATATTTTATATTTCTGACTCGTGACTATTTATTTTGAATCTTTATGTGTCTGACTTGTGACTATTTATTTTGGATGTTGTAGGAGGAGAAGGATTATGAGGATGATGATGAGGAAGTTGATGTTGGTTATCATGATTAGTACAAAGATCATTTAGGAGATTATTAGTATTTTGGAACTCATTAGTATTTTGATGTTGGTGTATTTTGATGTTGGTGTATTTTAATGTTGGTGTATTTTGATGTTGGTGTATTTTGGAACTCATTAGTATTTTGATGTTGATGTATTGGGATTATGTATTTTGAAGTAAATTTGTTTTGGATCTCATATGGATCTCAAAAGATTATGTATTCCAAGTCAGGTTTTGGTATAGGATTGTATTCACTATCGTATTAACAACCAGGTTTTGATTAAGATAGATAATCGTATTGATTAAATTGATAATAAACAGGTTTCGATTAGAACAGGTTACAATCAAACAAATTGCTGGCTAAATAGAGTAGTGGCGGCCACGACACCGACGCTACAATAAAATAATTTGATGGCTAAATCTAGTAGTGTCGGCCACGACACCGACGCTAGCGCAAAATAGTTTGCTGACTAAATCTAGTAGTGGCAGCCACGACACCGATGCTACTATAAAATAATTTGCTAGCTAAATCTCGTAGTGTCAGCCACGACACCGACACTGGCGCAAAATAATATGCTGGCTAAATCTAGTAGTGGCGGTCACGACACCGACGCTACTATAAAATAATTTGCTGACTAAATCTAGTAGTGGCGGCCACGTAACCGACGCTATTATAAAATAAATTGCCGACTAAGTATTGTAGTGGCGGCCAAGTAACTGACGCTATCTAATGACGTGGAGATATCCTTGATGAAAGCCAACTCAATCAAAAAAGGACACCTGGCATTACATAGCGTCGGTTTTAACCGACGCTAACTCAGTAATTAGCGTAAAGAAAAGAGTCATCATTTAGTGTTGCTTTAGTGTGAAGAAAAACCGACGCAATAGTAGTGTTGCTCAAAAACCGACGCTAACTGTAACTAACTTCCAGCTTTGGAAAGTCCGCCCCAACCCCGACACTAAGCCGACGCTAACCCCTTGTAGCGTCGATTTTTTTGTTGTTAGCTAGGGCTTCTGGCCGACACTAAATATTGTTTTCTTGTAGTGTGTTTTGAATCCGGCTTGGTAAGCAAATACTTAATTGTCGCGTGATCTGTGTAAACCACTACTCTAGACCCAATTAAATAAGACCGGAATTTCTCCAATGCATACACTATCGCAAGCAACTCTTTTTCAGTTGTTGCATAGTTTACTTGAGCTTTATTCAAGACTTTGCTCGCGTAGTGTATAACATGAAAACAATTTGTTCTTCGTTGACCCAATTCCGCACCTACCGCATAATCGCTCGCGTCACACATGAGTTTTGTTAGTTCTTGGATTGGCTAGAATTTTGGTAAAACAATGTTGATCAATGTTGATGTCTTGTGTCTGAGGTCTTAACATTGAGTCATAACTTTAGTGAATGTTAAGGTGTTGAAGAGTTAAAGTTCTAAAGAGTGATGTCACATGCGGTGTCTTGACATCAGATAGCAGAACATTAAAACATCAGGTTGTGATGTTTTTAGGGCTGAGCGTGTTAGCTTGATTTTGGGAGAGCTGTTAGTGTTATTGGATGCGAATATCTTGGAGAAGATGTTTTCTGCTGCAAACAGATTTGATGCAGATTTGTTGGAGATGTTTATGGGCTGAAGATTTAAAAAAATTTGGAGATAAAATCTGTTTTAAATTCAGTTTTAAATAACAAATCAGATCAAATATTGTAGGAGGTCCAAGCCCAAGTCAGAATGAAATTTAAAGCAGCCTCAACCCTAAGTTAAAGAACGAAGAAAATGGAGCTAAAGACTGAGTGTCATTTGTGTCTTCGTGTGTATTTTGTAAACCATTCATGTTGAATTGGTGTTATTGTTTTTAAGTTGTAATTGATATCTCTAGAGCTGTTAAGCAAGAGAGTTTATCTTCTTGATCAAAGCTGTGAAGCAGAATCAAGGTGTGTTTGAATTGTATCACTATAGTGATTTAAGGAGTGAGTGGTTTCTCATACCTAAGTGGTTTCTTAGGTAGAAGTGTCATTGGGTAGTGATTAAGTTTAGTAGATGTCAACTGGGATTGTTGAGTCTGTAAATTAATACTACTAATAGTGAATTTCCTCCCTGGCTTGGTAGCCCCCAGACGTAGGTAGTTAGGCCGAACTGGGTGAACAATTCATTGTGTCCTTTACTGCTTGTTATTGCATTGTCCATAGCAGATTGTGTTGTTGTGACATCACAATTAACATCACATATCTGATACCAGAATTTCAATTGGTATCAGAGCAGGCATCCTGCTCTGCAACTGGGTGAAATCTAGGGCTGATACTTTCTGGTAAGATGGACAAGGAAGTTGGTGGATTTGTGAATAGACCCCCTATTTTGGATGGCTCTAATTATGATTATTGGAAACCAAGGATGGTTACCTTTTTGAAGTCCTTGGACAGCAGGGCTTGGAAGGCTGTGTTAAAAGAATGGAAGCACCTTGTTATTACTGATAAAGAAGGAAACACCAAGCTGAAACCTGAAGAAGAGTGGACCAAGGAAGAGGATGAGCTAGCACTTGGCAATTCTAAGGCCTTGAATGCCATCTTTAATGGGATTGATAAAAACATCTTCAGGTTGGTAAACACTTGTGAAGTGGCAAATGATGCTTGGGACATTTTAAAGACTACTCATGAAGGAACTTCAAAGGTTAAGATGTCAAGACTTCAACTTCTGACATCAAAGTTTGAAAGTCTAAAGATGAAGGAAGATGAAACTATTCATGATTTTCACATGAATATTCTTGAGATGTCCAATGCATCTAGTGCTCTTGGAGAGAAGGTGACTGAAGAAAAGCTGGTGAGGAAAATTCTTAGATCCCTTCCCAAGAAATATAAGATGAAGGTGACTGCAATTGAAGGAGCTCAAGACATCAGCAAAATGAGGGTTGATGAGCTAATTGGATATTTTCAAACTTTTGAGTTAGGGTTGAGTGAAGAGGAACCTGAAAAGAAGACCAGGAGTATAGCTTTGGTATCTAATACTCAAGAAGAGAAGAAAGGGAATAGTGTTGAGTCTTAGGAGGAGCTGTCTCAGGCTATTGTTCTGTTAGGAAGACAGTTTAATAAGGGGTTTAAGAGGATGAATAGAAACTACAAACCTAATGTTAAGAACATCTCCTCTGACATCAACAAGTCAAAAGAGAAGGATGAAGAGAAGAATGTTCAAGACAAAGGAGTTCAATGCTTTGAGTGTGAAGGCTATGGTCACGTCAAGAAAGAATGTCCTACATTCCTTAAGAAGCAGAAAAAGGGCATGGTTATTTCCTGGTCTAATACTGACAATGAAAGTGAAGAAGAGTCTGCCAAGCATGTTAGGGCATTGACAGGAACATGTATTTCTGATGGAGAATCTTGTGATGAGGAATTGACTTTTGAGGAGTTAGCAGCATCCTATTAAGAGTTATGTCTGAGGAGTGCAGAAGTTTGTCAAGAAAGTGAGAAACAAAAGAAAAGAATAGTCCAACTTGAGACTGTTAAAGCTAATCTTGAAAATGAAGTCTTGTTAGTTAAATCTCAACTTGATCAAATGACCAAGTCGGTCAGAATGTTGAACAGTGGGTCTGATACTCTTGATAAGATTCTTCAGGCTGAAAAGGTTGCAGGAGACAAGTCTGGCTTAGTATTTGTTGAGGAGAAGGTCTCTGGTGAAGCTAGTACTTCTGGAACCAAAAAGGACATGTCTCAACCAATGTCTCAACATAACAGAAGAAGACATAATCCTAAACTTAAGCAGGTTGTTCATCAACTTCCTCAAAATGTTGGGAAAGGGTATGCTCATGGTCCTCATCATGGGAAGGCACAGGCTTCTGGAGCTAGGCAGTATATGCCTCCACAATACCATAGGAGTATGCAGGCTTCTAGGTTTAACATGTTCCATCAGATGTCTCAACATCAAGGGAATATGTATGACTTTGGACCTAATAATGCAGTGCCTCATTATTATGGTAGAAGAAAGCCACATCATCATGGTAGAAGACAGCCTAAGAGACAGAATCATCACCACAGAAGACAGGCTAACTATGGAAGAAGACAGCCCCAGTACTTTGGTTGGCAGCCACAGCAGTTTCATCATCAAGGTGGTAGGAAGTTTAATCACTTTAGAGAAGAGGTTAAAAGAGTTAGGTGTTTCTATTGTGGAAGTTTTGGCCATATGCAATATTTTTGCTTTAAACTGCATGGCTATCCCAAATCTGTCCATCAACCTAGAAAGAATCAGAACAGGTCTAAGGTCGTTAAAAAATGGGTTCCTAAAGCTGCTACTACATGTTTATTGGCCCACACATCTGATAGACATTCTGTTAAGGATGGTTGGTACTTTGACAGTGGCTGTTCAAAGCATATGACAGGGTTCAAAAATCATTTGGTGGATATCAAGACTTGTTCCACAAATGATGTTACTTTTGGTAATGGAGAGAAAAGGGAAGTAAAAGGAGTTGGAAAATTGAAGTGTCATGATGGACCAAATTTGGAAAATGTTCTTCTTGTCAAAGGATTGACTGCTAATTTGATTAGCATCAGTCATCTATGTGATGAAGGATACAAGGTCAGCTACCACTACGCCAAACAAGGGAAAAGAGGACGCTTTTCTTGGCCTATGACAGCGCTTAAAAGCGCTGTCTAAGCCAGCGCTGTCGTAGGTAAAGACATCGCTTTTTTATTTATGAAAAAGCGCTATCTAAAAGTGGACTTTAGACAGCGCTTTTAAAAACGTTGTCTAAAGTATACGTTTAAAATTAATTTTTTTTTTTTAAAACTTTAGAAAGCGCTTTTTCCTTCAAAAGCGCTCTCTAAAGGTGCTTTTAGACAGCGCTGTCTAATGTATACGTATAATGAATTTTTTTTATACCTTTAGAGAGCGCTTTTTACTTAAAAGCGCTCTCTAAAGGTGGACTTTAGACAGCGCTTTTTAAAGCGCTGTCTAATGTATAACCTTAGACAACGGTTTTTTCTCAAAAGCGCTGTCTTTTGTCTACGTATAATTTTGAAGATTTTTTTTAAAAATCCCATTTTAACCATTTTTTTATGCAGAAACCTGTATAATTCACATTTCCATAAACCTATATAATTCACATTTCAATAAACCAGTATGGATACGCATTTCCATCAACAAATTCTATTTCAAAACTAGAATTTACATTAATACAGAATTCGCACAAATTCTACAAACTAGAATTTGTACATTTCAATAAACTAGAATTTACATGCAGAAATCGCACAAATTCTATTGTATAGTTTCAAACCTGCATAGAATTTACATTTCAATAAACTAGAATTTACATTCACAAAACTATACATTCAAGAAAGAATTCTTCTTGCAATAAAAAATTCGCATAATTCCTCCTTAGTATCTTGCAATTGTTTCCTCGTGTAATAAGGACACGCCATATCATCGAAATACTACATAACAAAACAAAATACGCATTAGTTAAGAAATAACATATAGATGTTTTGTGTTATCAAGTAGCATCACTTATAAGCAATATTGTGAAAATTAATATACCTCCACTTTGACCCATGTAATATTGGTTGCTCTAGCCCGTGCTACTCGTGCGTATCTTCCTGGTTACTAAACATTTGACCTGAAAGAAAGAAAAAAACAGAAATTAAATGACAAATATAAAAATCCATGATCCTAATCCATTGAATGATATAAGCTATATTGAATGATATAAGCTATAATTTTACAACTAGTACCTTTTTCACTAACGTCTCTTTCTTTTCTTGTTTGGAGTATGTTCTACCCGTCTCTTAACAACACGGATGGTTGGATTGATCTAAATACCCTCATTATGGTCATTTCTAGTATATGATTCATTCGCTATAATATTTTCATCTTGATTATTTCTAGTAAATGATTCAATATCAACATCAACATCAATATCACCTTTCTGTTATTGAATCGCGGTCTGAATAATACTTTGAATAAATATGATCCTTAAACCAAGGTATGAAACTTTGATTGTGCTCTCGTACTATCCAATTCTCATTTCTATTTGGATTTAAACCTCGGAGAACATCCTTGTGCATTTTAACATACGGCTCAACCTCATTCTCATTGTGCAGAACATACAAATGCACTTGATCCCGTTCGACCCTTGATACTGTCACAACTTCATTTCCAATTAACTTTTTTCCTTCTTTTTTTTCGACAATATGAGATTTGGGGAGTCCAATTGATTGTACATTGGACAGATATTCAGTACAAAACTCAACCGCTTCTTCAACAATGTATCGTTCGGCAATACAACCCTCTGGTCGACTTCGGTTTTTCACATACCCTTTTAATATTTTCATATAACGTTCAACAGGGTACATCCATCTCATATAAGTCGGTCCACACAATTGTGTCTCTTTCACTAGATGAACAACTAGATGAACCATTATGTCAAAAAACGAGGGAGGAAAATACATTTCAAGATCACACAAAGTAATAACTATTTCTTTTTGCAATATTGGTAAGATCGCAGGATCGATCACCTTACTGCAAATTGACTTGAAGAAAAAACACAATTTAGTTATTGCGCTTCTTACTTTTTCTGGCAGAATAGAACGTATACCTATTGGTAGAAAATGTTCCATTATAACATGGTAGTCATGCGTCTTTAAACTCTTTAACTTGAGGTCTTTCATAGACACAAGTCTTCTAATATCTGAAGAGTATCCTTCTGGAACTTTAACTTCACTTAGAAACTTACACAATACTTTTTTCTCCTTTCTAGATAGAGTATACGCAGCAGGTGGTAGATATGTTCGTTTTCCTTTCTTCAAGGGTCCTAACTCAGTTCTTATCCCCATATGTACCAAGTTCTTTCTTGCTTTAAGGCCATCCTTAGACTTTCCTGGTATATTGAGTAACGTACCAATAACACTGTCAAATACATTTTTTTCAATATGCATAACATCGAGAAAATGTCTTACATACAACGACTTCCAATATGGCAGTTCAAAAAAAATTGACCTCTTCTTCCACCCACTCTTGACAAGTGTATGTGCAAAAGGTTTTCCAAACTGAGTTGTCACATCTTTCACCTTTTCAAAAATTTGATCACCTGTCAATATAGTTGGAGCTCTACCATGTTCTGGCTCTCCATTGAATGCTTTTCTCCACCCACGATAATGATGATTAGAATTTAAGAATCTACGATGACCGAGAAAGACATTCTTCTGACCAAACTCCAATCGCGTCCAATTTGTTTTATCTTCACAAATAGGACACGCACATTGACCTTTTATGATGTACCCTAATAGATTTCCGTATGCTGGAAAATCATTAATTGTGCCAAACAACATCGCCCTCAAGTTGAAACTTTCTTTCCTATACCCATCATAAACCTCCACACCGTTCTCCCACAAAAATTTTAAATCTTCGATTAAGGGTGCCAAGTATACGTCTATGTCATTCCCTGGTTGTGTAGGCCCAGAAATTAACATAGATAACATCATGTACTTACGCTTCATACATAGCCATGGAGGTAGGTTATAAATCATTATGATCACAAGCCAAGTGCTATGTGAGATACTTTGAATACTGTGTGGGTTCATTCCATCAGTAGATAATGCCAAGCGAAGGTTTCTTGCTTCTTTTCCAAATTCAGGATAATCATCATCAATTTTCATCCACTGTGGTGAATCTGCCGGATGTCAAAACTTTCCATCAATAATTCTTTCATCTGCATGCCAAGTCAAGTGTCTTGAATCGGTCTCACTACGAAACATGCGTCTAAATCTCGGAATTATAGGAAAATACCATAAGACTTTTGCTGGAGACAACTTTTTCTTATATCGAGAGACACCACATTTAGGACACTCATTTAACGATGCATACTCATTTCGAAACAATACACAATCGTTTGGACAGGCATGTATCTTATCATAGCTCATGCCAATAGAGCACAACATCTTTTTGGCCTCATATGTTCGATTGGGAAGAGCATTATCCTCTGGAAGCATATCTTTCATAAGGGCCAATAATTCTGTGAAACTTTTATCCGGCCATCCATTACCCGCCTTTAAGTTGTACAACTTTAATACCGCAGACAATCTTGTAAATTTGGTGCAACCATTATATAACGGTTTCTCTGCATCGTTTACCAACCTCTCAAACATTTTGGGACAATCCTTAAGATCTTCTTCAAGTGCTTCTGCAATCTCTTCGTCTCGATCAGAATCGTATGTATCTGTGCCATTGTCGTATGAAGCCGTAGGTCGTATTATCCCCCGATTCAACATTCCCGTTAATTTTCTCACCATGCAAATTCCAACATGTATAATTTCTATCAATTCCACTCCTCAATAAATGCGATCACAACTGAACCGCGTCAACCCGACTCCCAATACAGCAACCCAAGCAAGGACATATCATTCGACTGGGGTCTTTGGCGTGCGCAACAGCAAACTTAACGAATTTCGATACCCCATTTTCGTACTCTTTCGACAATCGACTTGAAGACATCCATTTTTTATCCATAGTTATACTAATTAAACTAAACAAAAACAAAAAGAAAAAATGTTATACCTGTAAGGAAACGATCCGACTTTCACACTTTGAACACAAGTAACCCCTATACACGTATCATAAAATGAAATATCATTAATTGACCAATTATGAGTCATAACTTGATAAGTGGCAACTAACTTATAATTTAAAGTATCAAAAAAATTCTAATTAACTTATAAAGTAGACAATTATAATTTAAAGTATCAAAAAAATTCTCTCCTCAATAAGTATAAAGTAGACAATTAACTTATAACAAAAAGTCACAAGTTCTAGAAAATAATTTTCTAAAAGAAATGAACTTGGGAAAAAAGTAACCTTCCACAAAACTAGGTTGTATCATGAAGTGTGTTTTCAATAATAGTCATCATTGTGAAGATACTTTAATATTATTTTCCTTATGAAAATACCTTCCACAAAACTAGGTTGTATCATGAATGCATAACACAATGAGCTTATTATAAAAAAAAGGGACCGATTCAAAGAGGGATTGATACTTTGCCAAATATACATGAAAAATAAAAGCAAAAAATAGGTTCGATTCTGCAACAATAAAAGAGGGAGCTTTTATCCTCATCGTGAAAACTTTTTCAGCATTAAAATCAAATCAAAAACAAATTTTGAAAACAGAGAAATGAATAATATAAGAGTAACAACGTACCTTTCGTTTTCAGAGGATACGAGAAAAAGAACAACAACAACAACAACAACGTTTTCACGAATGGAATGCAACAGTGACGGCAACGGTGACGGCAAACGGCAAAGAACGACGACAATAATGGCATGCAAGAACGACGGCAAGGGTTTAGAGAAACGGTCGAGAGAGAAAATGAATAAAGTGTCTCTGAAAATGTTTAGAATTGTTTTATATTTTAATTAGTACAGGACTTTAGAGGGCGCTTTTCCTTAAAAAGCGCTTTCTAAAGCGAAAATAATTAAAGTCCTATAAGAGCGCTTTCTGAAAGCGCTTTCTAAGGTGGCCTTTAGACAGCACTTTTTAAAAGCGCTCTCTAAAGTAATACCTATAGCAGCGCTTTTTGGAAAGCGCTTTCTAGGGTGGTCTAAGGTGGCAGTCTTTTACAGCGCTTTTTAAAAGCGCTTTCTAAAGCCTTTCTTTTAAGGCGCTTTTTTTTAGCGAAATTTTAATATTCTTTTTAGCAGCGCTTTTGTATAAAAGCGCTGTCTTTTAGGTGTCATCTAAACTTATTTTTGGCGTAGTGTACACTAAAGATGAGTGTTTAGTGACCAATGGGAAGAATGAGGGTGTTATGAAGGGAGTCAGATCCATAGATAACTGTTATCTATGGGTACCTCAAGAGTCCAGCTCATCAAGTGATGTTAAGGTTGGTGTTGTGACATCAGACTGTAACATTAGCTGTGAAGACTTAAGCAGTAAATTGAGCATATTAAAGTCAGTGGCTTATGGAGTGAAGTTATTAAAATTCAAAAATTTAAAAGGAAATGTGTTTTGGTGGGGAAAATACATTTATTGGCTTTTAAGTGATCCACAAAATCAGGCTTCATACTTTAGGCTATCAGCTCCTATTGTAGCTGTCACACGCTTCATCAAACACCATACCCCTAGACTGTTCATCTCCTTCTCCATCAAAAGAAGTAGCAATCCTTCCCTGATCCTCAGTTGCTTCATTGGAACAATGTCAAAACAAGTTTCATCCACTTCAAAGAAGTCTGCTTCAAAAAGTTCTTCTCTTGAAAAAGTTAGGGTTTTGACGAAAGAGGGTTCTGCTGAAGAAGCTTTGAATATAGCACCCATCTCCATGATGGTTCCTGAATCTGGTAGGTCAAGACCTTCCAAACTTCAACCCAAAAGGCCTGCACCTAAGATTGATGATAGTGAAACTAGGAGGTTAGTCACTAGCATTCTTTTTAAAGAAAAATATGCATCTGGGTCTTCCACCCCTCAAGTTGTTGAATAGAGGGTTGATGTTGATCGTAGTCTTAATCAGATTGCCACTAAAATATTTGATAAGGGATTATCTGTAAAAGGAATTTCTATTCCCCTTAGACAAATGTCAGCTGAAAAGGATGACATGCAGAATGCAGATACCAATCTTCACAAATTGGCTATTTCAGTCATTGAAGATGCAGAAGTGGAAGTTGAAGATGAAGGTGTTCATGTTGAAGAAGAAGTTGAAACCAATGTCAGAACATCGCCTGATAGGGATGTTGGAGCTAGCCCTAGTGAAAAGAAGAATACTGATAAGGTGGATGTGATTGATCTTTCTGATAATGAAGTGATTGGAAAAGTTGTCCCTGGTATTGCCAAAAGAATGAGGCCTAGAAGAGGGAAGTCAGCAGAGTACTCACCTAAGGAGAGACCTGAGAACACAAAGAAGAAGTCAACTACGGTGGGACCTGCTAAGACTTGGAGCAAAGTTGCTGTGAATTCCAAAAAGAGAAAGGTGAGGGAGGATTCAGAGTCTGAATTTGATGTTGAGGATGATGTTTAAGACATCACTCCTATGAGAAGGTCTATATTGAAAAGAATTGCTGATAAGATTCCTGATATCCCTGTTGACAATATTTCATTCCACTATGCTAGTAGTGCATCCATGTGGAAATTTGTCTGTCCGAGAAGACTAGCGCTGGAAAGAGAACTTGGTGGAGATGCTTTGGATCTTAAGGAAGCCATTGAATTAATTAGATTTACTAGGTTAATGAAGACCGTGTCTGGACTGTCCAAGTGCTATGATGGATTAGTCAAGGAATTTATTGTAAACATTCCTGTGGCTATTAATGACAGCAGAAATATGGATTTTAGGAAGGTGTATGTAAGAGGTCAATGTGTTAATTTTTCTCCTGAGGTCATTAACACTTACCTAGGAAGGGATGAGAAAGAGTATAGAGAGTTAGAAGAAACAGACAATGTTGTGTGCAAGGAAATCACAGCAGGACAAGTGAAAGTCTGGCCTCTGAAAGGAAAATTGTCTGCCAGTTTGTTAAGTGTCAAATATGATATTCTGCACAGAATAGGAGCAGCTAATTGGGTCCCTACCAATCACAAGACAAATATCTCTGTTGGATTGGGAAAATGGATTTATGTTGTTGGGACAAAGAGGTTATTTGATTATGGGGATTATATATATGATCAGACTATCAAGCATGCTGCTACAAATACAGTGAAGATGCCTATTGCCTTTCCCTCTCTTATTTGTGGGGTCATCTTGTCACAACATCCTGGTATTCTTCATCAATCTGATATGGTGTGTAAGAGGGAATCTATCTTGTCAATCCATTATAAGTTGTTTGAAGGGAAGCATGTTCCTGACAATGTCAAGACATCGGCTTCAACATCACAACAGCCACCTGCCAAAACTGGGTTGATTTCAGAATTGGAGGAGGCTTGCAAGGAGTTGGATGAAGTCATCAGAGTGAGTACTGAAAGAAAGCTAAAATTTGAAAAACTTCTCATGACTCTGAGATTGGCAGAAAAAGAAGTTGAAGCAGTCAATGCTAGCCAAAATGATGATGATTTCCAGGACAATGTTGAAGGTTCAGGAGAAGGTGGCCCTAGTACTGAGAATGAAGATGTTGCAGCTAGTTCTGATGGCTCTGATGCTGATAAAGATTAAATTGCTGATTCTTCAGCTATTTTATATTTTTGTAGTTTATTTTTGCTTCTACACTTAGTATGCTTGCTATGTATTCTGAATATTGATGTTTTTAAGTACTTCTAGTTTATGTTCTGTGATTTGTCTTGTCACATAATGCTGACTTTTGACTGACAATGAGAGCTAGCTTAGGACTATCTGGTAGTTAGTAGGACTAACAGGTTGATGTTTGTCCAATTATGGCTAAAAAAGGGGAGAGGGTTGCCTATGTGTGGTTATGAAGCTTTTTTCTGATATGGTGCAGAAGTTGAGGGGGAGAGTGTATGAACAACTGTGAGCTGGTTCTTGTTTTGAGGGGGAGTTTGCCCTATGCTACTGTGAATGTGATTTCTGCAGCTTGTTGGTTTTTGTTGCTGCTGGTTTGTGTTTGTGCAGCTTGTTGAAGAGGTACTTGAGTTTGTGCTGCTAGGTGTTTTGAAAATTTATCAATTTTTATCCGCTGTTGGGTTCTCTGATGTTAGCAGAGATTGTTTTAGCCAAAATTAGCCAAAGGGGGAGATTGTTAGTTCTTGGATTGGCTATAATTTTGGTAAAATAATGTTGATCAATGTTGATGTCTTGTGTCTGAGGTCTTAACATTGAGTCATAACTTTAGTGAATGTTAAGGTGTTGAAGAGTTAAAGTTTTGAAGAGTGATGTCACATGCGGTGTGTTGACATCAGATAGCAGAACATTAAAACATCAGGTTGTGATGTTTTTAGGGCTAAGCGTGTTAGCTTGATTTTGGGAGAGCTGTTAGTGTTATTGGATGCGAATATCTTGGAGAAGATATTTTCTGCTGCAAACAGATTTGATGCAGATTTGTTGGAGATGTTTATGGGCTGAAGATTTAAAAAGATTTGGAGATAAAATCTATTTTAAATTCAGTTTTAAATAACAAATCAGATCAGATATTGTAGGAGGTCCAAGCCCAAGTCAGAATGATATTTAAAGCAGCCTCAACCCTAAGTTAAAGAACGAAGAAAAGGGATCTAAAGACTGAGTGTCATTTGTGTCTTCGTGTGTATTTTGTAAACCATTCATGTTGAATTGGTGTTATTTTTTTTAAGTTGTAATTGATATCTCTAGAGCTGTTAAGCAAGAGAGTTTATGTTTTTGATCAAAGCTGTGAAGCAGAATCAAGGTGGGTTTGAATTGTATCACTGTGGTGATTTAGGGAGTGAGTGGTTTCTCATACCTAAGTGGTTTCTTAGGTAGAAGTGTCATTGGGTAGTGATTAAGTTTAGTAGATGTCAACTGGGATTGTTGAGTCTGTAAATTAATACTACTAATAGTGAATTTCCTCCCTGGCTTGGTAGCCCCCAGACGTAGGTAGTTAGGCCGAACTGGGTGAACAATTCATTGTGTCCTTTACTGCTTGTTATTGCATTGTCCATAGCAGATTGTGTTGTTGTGACATCACAATTAACATCACACAACTGATACCAGAATTTCAAGTTCAAAATCCATTTTCCAATTTGGCGCGATGATTATGGGTGCGGTTGTCAAACTTTGTTTTAAAGAATTAAAAGGGACCATGCAAGACTCATCAAAATCAAAGGACTTATCTTTGTTGAGCAAATTGCTCAAAGGCTTTGCGATCTTTGTGAAATCCTTGATGAACCACCGATAAAATCTCGCATGCCAAGGAAGCCCCTTATACCCTTTACATTCAACAGCGGTGGCAATTTCTCAATAACATCCACCTGGCTTGATCCACTTCAAGGCCCTTTGAAGAAACTTTGTGGCCGAGCATAATTCCTTCGGTTACCATGAAGTTGCATTTTTTCTAGTTGAGTACCAAGTTGGTTTCCACACACCGTTCCAATACCGCATCCAATTTTTTCCAACAAATATCAAACGATTGCCCAAAAACTGAGAAGTCGTCCATAAAAACCTCAATTGTCTTTTCGATCAAGTCCAAAAATATTGCTTGCATACACAGTTGAAAAGTCGTCGGTGCATTACACAACCCAAATGGAATCCTCCTATAAGTGAAGATTCCAAAAGGGCAAGTGAAAACAATTTTTTCATGGTCCTCCGATTTCACAATAATTTGATTGTAACCCAAATAACCATCCAAAAAACAGTAGAATTCTTGACCAGAAAGTCTCTTGAGCATTTGATCCATGAACGGAATAGGGAAATGATCTTTCCTAGTAGCTTGGTTTAGTCTACGGTAATCAATACACAGTCTCCACCCGGTCACAGTTCTTGTAGGGATCAACTCATTTTTCTCATTTCGGATAACCGTCATCCCTCCTTTCTTAGGTATCACTTGCACCGGGCTAACCCATGGGCTATCGGATATCGGGTAAATCATTCTGGCATCCAACATTTTTACCACTTCCTTCCTAACCACCTCTTTCATGGTAGGATTTAAGAGACGTTGTGGTTGAGCAATCGGTTTGAAATCTTCTTCCATGAATATCCGATGCATACAATAAGAAGGACTTACTTTTCAATTTCTTTTTCTTCGGTGTCATTGATACTTTGAAGAGCATTTGTAAGAACTTTTTGTAATGGGGTTGGAACTTGTAATTGCCATTTTACTTCTTCAATCACCTTTTCCGTTGCATCGATTCTAAAACAATCACCTTTGTCCTTTGAATGCTTCATGGCTTCAAATAGATTGAAACAAATTTCTTCATCTTGGACTCTAACCTTCATGAGACCGTCATCCATATCAATGGTCATTCTAGCGGTTTTTATAAACGGTCTTCCAAGAATCAATGGAGCGTCCTCATCTTCTTCCATATCAATCACCACAAAGTCGATGGGAAACAAGAATTTGTCTACCATAACCAATACATCTTCCGCTACACTGTGAGGACGGGTAGTGGATTTATCAGCAAGTTGCAATGTCATTTGAGTAGCTCTCAATTCCATATGTGCCAACCTTTTTACAATAGGCAAAGGTATCAAATTGATACTAGAGCCCAAATCGATCAACCTGTTGCCAACATAGATGTTTCCTATTGTAACTGACAAAGTTACTCGTCCTAGATCACTTTCTTTCCACGGGAGAGTCCGTTGAATGATAGAGCTACAATTAGCATCAACCATGATAGTTTCTTGATCCGTATAGCTTTTCTTTTTGGTGAGAATATCCTTCATGAATTTTGCGTATTTTGGCATTTTCTCCAATTCTTCAGAAAATGGAATGTTGATTTGCAATTGCTTGAAAATGTCCATAAACCGAGCATAGTGGCTCGCACTATCTTTCTTTGACGGAGCATGAGGATATGGAAAATGTTGGATCGGAATAGTACTCACCAGTTCCTTCCCCTTCCTAGTCTTTTTCAATTTTTCTTCTCTCATTCTCTTTTCTTCTTCCTCACTATTTTTCTTTTCATTTTCAACTAAATCTCCCTCAACATTTTTTTCTACTTCTTTCTCATCAATATCTTTTTCTTTTTCAACTACTCTCTCTCCTTCCACTACATCCTCACCTATTCTCATATCAATTTCTCTTCCACTTCTTGTAAGAATGGCCTTGCAATGCTCTTTGGGGTTTACTTGAGTATTCGTCGGAAAAGTTCCTTTGTGTTGGTCAGCCAATTGTTTTGATAATTTCCCCACTTGCGTCTCAAGACTCTTTATAGCCACATCGGTATTCTTTTGATTAGACATTGTCATTTGCACGAATTGAGTGAGAGTGTCTTCCAATTTTGTATTTCCACTTTGAGCTTATGGAGGTTGAGTGTAGTTTTGATATTGTTGTTGACGATTTAAAGGTACGGCATCTTGAGGCCTCCATTGTTGTTGATAACCTTGATTTCCTCTTGGTTGGTAACCTTGGTTGCCTTGTTGGTACGGTGGTCGAGGTTGATATCCTTGATTTTGATTTCCCGCATAATTCGCCTATTCTACAACCAGAGGACAATACCCGGTAGGGTGATCTCTTTTACAAAGCTCACAACTCGCCACAAGTTGGTTGGGAACTTCTTGCATTTCTTTAATTTGTTGTGGAAGTTTTGACATTTGTTGAGTCAACAACTCCACTTGTTGTGAAAGTAATTTGTTTTGGGCAAGAATTGCATCATTTCATTCCCGGTTTCCTTTGTGTTGCACCACGATTATGATTTCCTTGGTGATTATTGAGTGTTATCTTATCAATAATAGCAATTGCTTCTTCGACGCTCTTTGACATTAACGAACCACCCAAAGTAGCATCCAACAAAGTCTTGTGAACCGGTTGGAGACCATTTCGGAAGATGTGCACTTGAGTAAGTTCATCAAAACCGTGACCCTTGCATTTTATTAACGTGGATTTGAACCTCTCCCAAGCTTCATTGAGAGATTCATTTTCTCCTTGAGAGAAAACCGCTATCGCCGTCTCTTCTTCCATGAAACGATTATGTGGAAAAACCGTTCAAGGAACTTTTCTTCTAAAACGTTCCAATCCGTTATAACTAAAGTTGATTGATCAAGATATCATTCCTTTGCCTTCCCATTTAAGGAATACGGAAATAGTCTCTTGAACAACGATTCTTCTTCAGCTTCCGGCGCTCCTGTTGCACCCGCAATTTCATAGAATTTTATGAGATGAGTGAAAGGATCCTCGTGATCCATACCGATGAATGGATGTTGGTACATGGAACTGAAGCAGGTAGTGGTGGTGGTGGAGGCGGTGTTGCCATGATTGGCGTAATAATAGGTGTAGATGAAGAAGATTCTCCTCGCTCTTATCTTTCTCTAGCAAGTTGTCGTCTCTGCCTTATTCTGTTATTGAGTCTACGAGCAGTTCTTTCAATATCAGGATAAAAAAGAAGTTCTTCTGCAGGTACACTCCCTCGCATACACAAATTCTGCACAGTAGCCAAACAAATTAAAAAGCACAAGAGAATTACAGAGGTAAGAGATTCACAATACAAATATCTTAAAATCACCAAACTATTGCAAATGCTTGCAATATCTTACTTAACAATCCCCGGCAACGACGCCATTTTGTTAAAAGTATTTTCGGTGGGTGTTTTATCGTATCCACAGAGATTGTACGCAAGATATATAGATGTTTTCCGTTCAATAGTTTACCATTTTAAGTAAAGAGTTTTCAAATGGTTTCTTGTTGTGTAACACAAATTTGTTGCAAAGAAGTAAATTAGGGCAAAGATGTTTTAGTTTTGAGAAAAGCATGTCAAGACTAGATTTCGTTAATCCTTTTCATACGTATCCGATTAATCAAGCATATAAACTTAGTTTTGATCAATACAATCACGTATCCTTGCAAATTCGTTTATGTCTAAAGCGATTTCGTGGGTATTATTGTTTAAATCGTTAGATGATGTCTCACGCTAACAATTGAAACAATAAACATTAAGACCAATACAAAGCGAATATTAAACTCCAAATTTATGTCTAGAGTTTGGTTTTTAAGAGATGAAGATATTAGATCAAGATTTGGAAAATCTATGTCTAGAGTGATTCAAACCATAAATACAACATTAAAAGCAAACAACTTCATCATATATTGATCATCAACCTTGTTCATATACAAAAGATCAAAAGAAACACATACAAGCAAGATTAACTACCTCTAATTTTGACACAAGTGTTTAGCTACCCATCACCATGGTAGCTTGATTAACAAGTAAGAAAAGAAGCTTTGATAACATCAAAGTCGAAGAATCGAGGATTGATGCTCCAAAGTTTTGATTCTCTCTTCTCCTTAAAATCCTAAGGATTTTTTACTTAGAAACCCTTTTTTCTCTCTTAGAAATGCTGAAAAGTATAAAGTACCAGTTATGAGAAAATATCTTTAAGAGAAGATATTTAGAGCAAGTGCATATGGTGAGTAAGTGGCACCGCGCTTAGCGCCATTAGGGGCGCGCTAAGTGCGATCAGCAAAAATGAAGGCAATTGCCCAGAAAGCGCGCTAAGCATGATCGGAGACTTTAGCTACATGAATCTGATGAAAAAGCATGCTAAAGACGCGCTGAAAACCCCTCTTAGCACGGTCTTGAACCCTTGGCTACTGGAATTCTAGAATGTGCGCGCTGAAAAGCTCGCTTAGCGCGCCTTGCCGACACGAATTCTTCTAAAATGCTCATTCATGCCTTCTCTCCTTCACCAATTGTTCCCAACATCCAATATAAGCAAGAATACCTGTAAAAGAGCATCAAAATGATCATAATATACAATATGTACAATAAAATCGGAAATTAGCATAAATATACTAAAACTGCTAGATATTCTACTAAACTATCATGGAAACCAATTGAAAGGACCATAAAATATAGTCAAAAGTATGCACAATATGACCCTTAATAGTTACGATTCTCACCTTTTATTTTTTGCAATGCAAATCAAACCTCAATCAACATCAAGTGCCTTTTCCCTAATCAAATCAAAATACCTAACTAATATTAAACATTATTTCATTAAGGATGAAAAGGGATATGGCCTAAAATCTTCTATTCCTCTCCTCGATTTTTTGGATATGTGATGCCTTACTCGACCATTCGAGCAATCTCATCCATTAAAAACTTCTAATCTGATTCACTTCAAACCATCTTTCATAATTGAAACTTAAGCAAACTCATTTTTATAATAACTTGGACGAAAAAGGAGGTGATCTAAGGCCTTCTACTCTCTTCCCCGAGTACTTGGATACGAGTTGCCTAACTCGATCATTCGAGTATTTGTCGTCCATCCAAGATATCTTAACAATATCCAAACCTTTTTGCAATTAAGGATGAAAAGGGAGGTAGTCTAGAGCCTTTCATTCCTCTCCTCGATTGTTTGGAATCAAGTTACCTAACTTGACCATTCGAGCAATTTTCATCAAATAAAACATTCAACCAATCAAACTTATTTTTTCTTTCCCCCGCACGATCGGATACCTTTTTCACAAATGGACATTGTTTAGTCTATTCAACAGTGACACAAACAAGTGCTTAAGCCTCCCATACGCAAGCATAAAAGCAACGTTTAAACTGCTAGAAGGTGATCAATTGGGATCCTTTCTAACTCAAAATAAACAAAAGCTTAAGTCTCCCATGCGCAAGAACACATGCAACATTTAACTGCTAGAATGCGACCTAAATATTCGTTCACTAAAATCAATCAACCAACACTCATTTTCTACCAAGAACTATGTAGCTTTGAGTTCCCCGTCGCACATGGGGATACGTAGATGAGAGATTAAACGTCTCATCAATCACTATAACAAAAATACCCAAAAATATCCCTTGTCTTGTGCCAAACTATAGAGATTTGAGTTCCTCATTGTACATGAGGATACGTAGAAGCGAGACCCACAATCTCGTCAAGCACCCTAATAAAAACATTTTTGCGACCCCATTTCTTTTCCTTTTACACTTTTGATCACTCTAAGAAAACAATGATCATAAGCTAACATTCAATCTCAAATTTAACTAAAAGGTTCTTGTTGAGTACAACGGACGTGAGGGGTGTTAATACCTTCCTCTTGTGTAATCGACTCTCCAAACTAAATATAGTTGTGACGACCATCTTCTTTTAATCTTAAGGGTTTTATCAATATTTTCTCCTTACTTCTTTGGAATAAATAAAGTTTGGTGGCGATTATGTTCAAATCATTTTTTCTGCGAGCGTGCAAACGCTTCACGAAGGATCGTGTTTTTTGAGATGCGACACTAGGGGTTTAGCCGTTTATGTTTTGTTGCTAGTCAATTTTGTTTTTGGTTTTTTGTCATAATTGAGTCTCCTCACTTAGTTATGCATTATAGGGGTGTGTGATTAATTGTTTTTACATATGCATAATTTGAACCATTTAGTTAAAGTCAACATAATGTGTTCTTTTTAGTCAACTAGTTGAAGGTTGGAATAAAGAATCACATAATAGCATGGTTCAAGTTAGGGACGGCAGGCAGACCCAAACCCGCGGGGCCCACCCGCACCCAAACCCGAGTCAATGGGTGAAAACCCGAGTTGACTGGGTTCGGGTGCGGGTTTGGGTTGTGTAAAACCCGTGCCCGAAACCCGAAACTACACCCGATATATATATATATATATATATATATTTTTTTTTTTTTTTTTTTTTGAGTTTTTGCTACGGATTCGGGTTTGGGTGAAAAAACCCGAACCCAACAGGTGTGGGCGTGGGTGTTATTTTGCCACCCGAATAGCCTTTGGGTTCGGGTTCGGGTGGTGATTTCGGGTGCGGATTTGGGTGGTGTGAAACCCACACCCGACCCGACCCGTTGCCATCCTTAGTTCAAGTCACAAAATGTTTTGATTTTGAATAAAACTTTATTTTTTATAAAATTTGAAAATATTGAAATGTGATTCAAATCACAACATTGGCTGACTTCAATCAAACTAAATTTAAAAAGTCAAGATTTTAATTTTATCCACCTAATTCGAATCATGGAACAAATTTGACTCCAATCACAAAGGTGTTTGATTCAAATCACAAAAGGACCGAATCGAATCAAAGCATACCTGTAAATTTTAGATTTTGATTATGTCAAGTTGATTCGAATCACAAAATTGTGTGAGTTGAATCAAATGAATCAAATCATAAACATCCTGATTCCAATCTGATTGATCAATTTTTATAGGTTTTTAAGTCTTGTTTCAAATCATTTACTCTCGAGACTCGACTAATAACCTTTGCTTGTGACTCGAATCAAAATGGGCACTTCCTCTAATTTTTGTGCCTTATCTCCACCACATATAGATATCATTCCTAAATAATCCCTCTCATAACATTCCATAACATTCTATGATTTAAAATTCATAATATACATTTTCTATCACACTTTAAAAAAGGGTTTTGAATTTTTTCCTATGTTTACAATTGAAATCTCTCTATTCTTCTTTAACCTCTTGTATGTTTCATTGTTGTTTGGATTAAGTTCTCATCTTATGGTGTAAGATATGTGTGAGGAGGATCATTCTTGTGTTAAACGCATTATGAAGATATTTAAAGATTTCTGAGGGTTGGCATCTTTGTGTGGTGTTGTAGATGAGATCGATAATTCAACAGAAAAAGAAGGAGATTCTTCTCTCCAGGATTACTCCAGTATAGCTAAGTGGAAACTACTATAGACGAAATTGGAGTTTTTCACATCTTCATACAATTTAAGGCTCAAGGAACCGATATGGTTGGAAAGTTGAAGTAGAAGTCGAGTAAAGATTTTACAAGAATTCAGTGTCAGAAGTTGTGTCTAGTCAACAAGGAATCAAATCGAATATTTTATTTTCAGAATTATCTGAAATAGTGATGGTACTAAAATAATATGTTTAATATTGTCAAAATCATAGTAGAAGAATAACGAATTTTCAAGGGGAAACCATTGGACAGTGGGGTAGGCATAAGCAAGGACGAATTGGCGAACCATTATAAATTTGACATACTATACTCTCTCTCTCTCTCTCTCTCTCTCTCTCTCTCTCTCTCTCTCTCTCTCTCTCTCTCTCTCTCTCTCTCTCTCTCTCTCTCTCTCTTTTAGGATTGCATGTGTATACTCATTGTTTTCCTAGAATCACATGATATTAGGGTTTATCTTATTGATATCAATTATTTAAATAAGTTTTAGGTTTTGTTAGATTGAAACTCTAAAATTGTCTTACTTTTGATTAACATTTAAAACTGTAATGTTAAATTTCTTGCTCAATTGAAAAGAGTCGCTTTAGACACCTCATGTAAATCGATTTTTGGTCAATTGTTACATTGACCGAATTTGTATTATTTCTGGTTAAGTGTATCACAATACGTTCAAAAAGCATACATATTGTCATTCGTTTTGTGTTTCTTGTTAAGTGTATTACGATCAATCCAAAAAGCATATATTTTATACGAAAAAATTCGTTATGCCAAAAAAATTTCGATTTCATTTTGTAAAATTTTGTTATGCCAAACAAGTTTTACAGTCTTATTTTATGAAAAAAAATTGTACTGAAGAGGGTTCCCAATATAAGTCTGGACTTTCATCCCTACGTAGGGTTCTCGATTTCAAGGAAGGCCACATGCTCGTACTCAGCCTCATGCACTTGTTCTTGGTGAGGCTCCCACACAGATTAAAGAATGCAATAATATTATCATAAGATATTGCACTTTTACTAAATTTATCTTATTAATGTATTGGAAATAATGTACAGAGTAATAATTACACCATCTGGTCACTATTATAAGCAAATTTACATTTTTGTGATACATTTGACTATTAATGTATCTAGTCTATATATGGACTAGATACATTAATAGTTAAATATATCACAAAAAAGTAAATTTGCTTATAATAGTAATTGGAGGGTGTATATGATATAATTGAAAAAATAGTAATTATTACTACATTAAAAAACAAGAACAACAGTCAATTTAAAACAAAATTTTTATCTTAAAACGACCGTCATTTTGAACCGGAGAAGATAATTCCAATAATTTGATTTCAAACAAAACTTTGGCAGTGAAAGTAATAAAGCATATTCTATACAAACACAGTCCCATAAGAACCAAACTTGAAGTTGAAATAACAAAATTATTAATTACATGGCGTATATGACTCAAAAGCTTTGTCCACTACTTTTTCTGAAATACTGGCTTGCAATACCGAATCAAAGGTTCAAAACTCATCTTTGATTCAATCCGTTAACAGTAACACAATGATGCTTTGAAAAACAAATCATGAAAATAAAAAATTAGCTACGGAAATATACTTCGGAATTATTTTGAAAGTATATCTTTAAACTATTTTTTTTTTAATAAAATGGGAGTGTGACTCACTTATACATAAATTTAACGTATTTAAAATGCATTTGAAATTTCATTAATATTCTAAAAACATTTTTAATTTTTCATGAAAGTACTGAAACAATACATAAAGTGGAATGTTCATCTATGATGATTTAACCTGATACCCTCTCCCCCCTAAAAATTTGAAATCTTAGGGGTGGTACCAAAAATTTCGAGTGCGCTATCGAAAATTTGAAAAACAGTTAGTTTTTTATCAGAAATTTCAAAATTTTTGATATTTTTAATGAAATATGTACCAAAATTTTCAAATTTTCTGATATTTCCTTTGAAATGTATACCGGAAACCGGTAGTTATAAAATTTGTTTTGTACCGGAAATTTTGAAATTTCCGGTATAGAATGAGATTTGTACTAAAATTTTAAAATTTCCGGCATGTGCAAAAATTTTGTTTAGTACCAGAAATTTTGAAATTTCCGGTAGTTGTCAATTTGTTTTTATTTTGACATTTTTCTTCTTTTGTAGTGAAATCAAGAGGCAGAGATGAAACTATTGCAGGGAAAGTTGCTGATCTAGCGGCAGATCAGAGTAGGGTTGTCGGGGGTGTTGATGTTGAGTCTTCCTAGATACGGGAAAGACAAGTGGTCCCAACCGGTTCACACCGAAAGCGGTTGGATGAGTTGGGTCAGTTTCGGGCACCTCATTCCATTCGACGTCGACCGGGTCGATTACTAGAGCAGCCTACAGATGAGGTGGTGTCAGATATTATTGTATCTGATCCTGTTGAGCATCCGGTGGTTGATCCTATGGTTGATCAGGTGGTTGATCCGGTTTTTTATCTGGTTATTGATCCAATTGCTGAGAATGTTGTTGAGGAGGAGGTTGTTGTTGTTGGTGAGTCGGTCCCCTCGGTTACTGCTGACACGGAGGTTACAACTCCTTTGACTGAGCCCTCTGTGCACATAGATGGAGGATTCCCAGGAGGACCCATCGACCGGTCGGTGCTTACAGAGTATGTTGAGCATGTGGTCTTACGACTATGGCAGGGCGAGGTATAAGTCTTTTGTGTTTAACTTTAATTTTTTATATATGTTTGTCACATAATGTATTAACTAATTTGTTTATATTTTGTTGTCACAGAAGCGACCCACACTGAAGATGACATCGCACAGGTCGAAGATGAAGGACTTCTCGAAGATTCTGATGCCTAAGCAGGTCAGTCAGATTATACGAGACTTCCAGCTGCTTGATTTTGCCCACTGCTCCCTCACCATGCTGGAAACTCCATTACTTAGTGTGTTTGTTGAGAGGTTGCACAAGGAGACATCACCATTTCATCTTCCATTCGGGGAGATGACTATCACTCTAGATGATGTCTCCGCATTGTTCCATTTCCCCAAAGGCAGAAGATTCTGAAAGGCTCCCGTTCTTAGCATGACCCTTGCATGCCAGGTTGTGGCACATGATTTGAGTTTGTCTGAGGCGGAGGTGATGAGGAGTTTGGTGAGACCAAGGGTGCGCACCTTCGTATGTCTTAGCCTCGAAAGATATACGATCAACTTGTAGCTGCTGTGAGGTATGAGCCTGCCGTTATGGCGTACATGTTACATATAATAACATGTACTCTCTTTGCGGATAGGTCTGGTGTTTATATCGATGCCCGGTACGCGTGCTTCTTCAGTAGACTCGAGGACACCAGTTGGGCTTAGGGGTGTGTTGCGTCAACCCAGCTATATACAACCCTTGGAATGACGACACTTTTTGAGACCTGACAACTTGCTGGTTATTTGAGTATGTTACAAGTATACTTGAAATCATTATTTTTTGTTGATTTCTTATTTAATTGTTACAAACAACATTTCTTATTTATTATTTGTTGTATATCTATTTTGATATCAGTGCTAGATATACGAGCATTTCCCCACCATCTATGACAGGAGGGTGCAGCATTGTGAGGTGGGGCCCCACGGGCAAAGAGATGGAAGGCCAGACAAACACATTCAGGTGGTGCAGCTGAGTACAGGAGGAGGCTCGATGCACTGACTATAAATGATATCATCTGGACACCTTACACTGGTCATAGAGTCTACCGTGAGTTCAAGGAGTCCTCTTTATATCCAGGTTATATGTGGTGGAAGTCCATGGTTGCTAGACTCTTGCTTGAGAGGTGTCTGTGACAATATGGTTATGTTTAGAGTATCCCACGACCAGTTCTAGATATACCATCTTCAGGTATTGATTGGTGATTTTAGAGTAACTTCATTAGCTCTGGTCGTGCCATTAGAGATCGAGCAATGTCGGTTCAGCACCCCTCGCAATGTGATGACGATTACTTAGAGTGAAACCTCACTGTATCACACCCTTGCATCACCCCACCTGCGACTGATGTTGGGCCTTCTGGTGATGGGGTACTTGTTGATGACGTGTCGCCGCCTCCTCCTATAACAGATCACACCGATGACCAGCAGCGCCTCTAGATGATTATAGTTATTATGGATAACCTTATGGGTTTGGTAAATCCAGATGACGAGGTTTATACTGGATTAGCTCGGGCTGCACACATAGCCCGTAGGGGGCCTATTTAGATATCTTTTGTATTATTCGTATTATTTGTATATTATTCTGACATCTTCATTATAACATTTTATTAGTTAATATTATTGATTTTCCTTATATTATTCAGACATTTGATAATGGATTACATAAGAGAACATTAAAAACTTAACACTACAATATGATTAACAAATAACAAAAACCTAAATACTACCAAACGCTTCTGGACGTTTCAGCATCTCCATTATGTCGTCAACAGATCTTGAAAGCTTAGCATCTAACTCAATCGACCCCTTTGTTATCCTACGGCGAAATGATCTCCACATTTCCTTCACATCTTTATCGGTCTTCAACTTAATAAGGTTGTATTTCACCCTCCCGTTAGTATCAATCAAATCTTCACGAAACTCGATCTTTTTCACATTTCTATTTTCAGCATTAGGCAACAATTCATTCAACTTGGACGTTAGGCCGACTAGAGATGTGGTGTCATCTGGAAGCCGAAACCCTACAAGAGAAGCTCTGTTGAAGTACACTTCTGCCTTAATCAAAAATTGTGGAAGAGACATTTTTTGAGATGCGCTTATCAAACAACATGTGACCCCCTATTTATACAACTTTGTATTTATTCTGAACCACACAAACTGTCGTTATAATCACAGTCATCCAAATCTGTCGGCAAAATCCTGATCATTCAAAAAAAAAATAATAACACTACCAGAAATTTCACTTAGGTTGAAATTTCCGGTATGAACCTATAAATTTCAAATTTCCGGTACAAATTGCAACGTACCGAAAATTTTAAAATTTCCGCTATATTGAAAATTTCAAATACACAATCGAAAATTTCATCAGATATCGGAAATTTTGTTATCATTACTGAAAATTTCATACGAAAATTTGATATTTTTTCAGTTAAGGACAATTTTAGAAATATGAAAGTTTGAGGGATGTCAAGTTTAATTGGGAGTGTGGGGGTGTTTGGTAGGTTAAATTCTCTTCAATCTATTTTCTAGTTACATGGGCTTGGCCCAATTGAAAAATAAATACTTAAAACCTTTTTCTTTTCTTTTGTTTTTTATTTTTATTTTTATTAATATAATGGATGTGAGTTCACTTGAGAGTGATCCATTAAATAAAATGTAAAAATTCAATCGTGATAATCATGAAATTTTTATTAATTAGATAAGATAAAGTCTTAATTCTATGTAATCTTAATAATAGATAATATGAAATCATGTTAAATTAGTTAAATTGATAATTATACAGAAACATTTGAATAATATAGAGATGTATATTTAAATTTCCGACATTTTACTTATTCATTTTTAAGATGAGAAATTCCAATCACTAAACTATTAACAACAACAAAATGAAAGTAAAGTGTTTCATACATTATTGAATTTTAAAAATTCCATAAATATTTTATCCAAACACCATATTTAGATTCAAAATATTTTAATTTCCTAAAAGATTTACATTACCTTAATAAAACCCTTCATATAAAGAATATATATAAGTCACGTTTTATACATTTTTTATTTAGTCAATTCCTAAGTAGATGCAAAACTAATCTTTTGCACTTGAATTTCAATGGTGGTTAGATGATAATAGACTTCCTTTGCCTGCCTAATAAGCTATATGAACGATTCTAATCATATATACATATAAATACAAACATGTATTATCATCAATGATTTACAGAAGTGACCTAATTGATAAGATTAGCTAGCTTGTCGATTCTCTCACATCCATTCAATTGTGATAGATATTTTTCATTTTTATATAAGATTTGTTAAAATATTAAATTTGATTTGATTTGATATTGATTATATTTGATTAGATTTAATATTTAGATATAATTTAAGTTGTGTTAACCCAAGTCCAATTAGAGTTCAGATCCACTCCATTTTCTTATTCTCCATTTAATCCATTTTATTTAACATATCTTTGTCATTTGATATTAAAGAATTTCAATGGTCCAGATTTAAAACAGGATACATAGTTAAAAACATTTAATTTTATGGTTAAAAACATTAAAGAATTTCAATAGTCCATATTTAATTAAAATATTTTTTTAGTTTTTAATCTTGACAATTCAAATCATTAAATTCTACGTGGCAAAAATCTATTAAAGAAACTTGAATAAATGGAGGATAAGGAAATGGAGTGGATCTGGACTCACCCAATTAGGATTGTATATAAATAGACTTAGCTTGTATCATTATTTACACACAATTCAATAATACAAATCCTTATTTTCTTATTCTCTCTTTCTCTCCTCACTAAAAGTGCCTCACGCACTAACAAATTGGTATCATGAGCCTTTCACTAGTGCAAAAATACCTTTTTAGATAAGGTTCTTAAGTCGGTTGTCGTGTTACCCGACTTAAAAAAAAGGCGGTGGCAATTTTGTAATTATTTTTTATTCTCTTAAATTTGTTCCTTTGTTAGCCGACTTACAATTAATAAAAATTATTTTAAATTAATAACATTAAGTCGGTCATATTACTAACCGATTTAACAAATGTTTTAAAAAGTCAGATTTTAAATGACCTGATATAAGAGATCTTTATTTTAATTTTAAAAATTAATACTCCAAAAAAATTATGCCAAAAGAGTTATAAAAAAAATAGAAAAGAAAGTAATTTTTAGGATTCACTGTACGTGTCATATACCTCAAAAACAATTTACCCTATTTTATCAAAGACTGTTCTTCTTCTTCACGACCTAGGATTGCCGTTTTTCAACCACCGTTTTCCACCATTCCTTTCTCCACTGTTAGTCGTCTTTCCTCGCCATTATTGTTCTCCGTATTTTCGGTCTTCGCCGTCATTGTATCTTTTTGCATTCTCTGTTCATAGGTAAGTATATAATTTTAGAAATTGTTAATGTTTTTCTTAAATATGTTGTTTTGATTGAAATATCTGAAATAATGTCCAGGAAGTGGTGTTCTGTTGAAATCGAAACGCCCAAGGAAGAGATGTATTCGAAATACCTAATAAGAGGTGCCTTGAAAAAAGTGTCAACGGCGGTACAAGTATAAAAAATGGGAACATTGTAGACTCACACTTGAGGGGAAGTGTTGGAATAATATAGCAAATGTGAGTAAGTGATGAAATGAAATAGTCTCACATTGAATAGGAATGTGGTGACTTGAGGATTTATAAGTGAGAGAACTCATACACCTATCACCTTAAGGTTTTGGGTGAGTATGTGGTATATCTCTCACTAAGATGCTTAGTCTTACACTATGTATCAAACTCCCCCAACAAGATTCTTACTTCATAATACACACATTATTATGTGCTCATTGCTAGACAAAAATTGAAATTCCTAAGACGGTGGAAAATAACAAATTGGACACTAGAAAACAGTTGTTTTTCTATAAGATTTGTTTGTGGTATACGACCTAACTAAAATGAGATCAGAAAATTTATGTCTTTAGAGAGAGAGCAACGGATATGAAAGTTTGTTTCCATTAATATCCAACCATTGTTTTTTATTAAAAAGAATAATGATTGCCAAATCTTCATGTTTGGTGTTCAACCTGTAAATAGCAAGCGTGCACATGTGTTTAATGCACTCACTAATTAATTATACAAACTATGGTACACATGGAAGAAAGAATTTATAGGAATATGATCAAAGCTTCTATAATGAACCCTCACAACTTAAAAGAATATAAAAGTTTTGGGGTGGACATTTCAATCCAAAGTTATAAGGTGTTAAAGATACTAGATCAGAGAAGTCCAATCTTCAATTTAAAGTTATAAGGTATTAAAGATACAGTAGACACATGATCTTCAGACTCGTACTCAATCCACATCACTTTTTACCATTGGATATTATCTAATGGTTCCTAGTATTCTATAAGATATCTCTAACTATCTCTTATATATAAAGTATCTCATACAAGACTTGAGATATTCCCTCCTCTCAAAGTATAAGACATTGTGAGATTTTACGCATATTAAAAAACATAATTTTTGTTGTATGAGAAAGATAAATAATGCATTACTTTATAATATTACCCTTTATTTCTTAAAGATGAAAGTGAAATTTAAAAAATTAGAAGAAAAAACAATAATAAATGATACTACCTCTGTTTTTTATTATAAGTTGTTTTGGAAAAAAAATTGGTACCACAATATAAGTCACTTTATAATATCAATGAATCATTAATGTAATTTTTTCTTTTATACCCTTAAATATTTATTATTTTTTCTTCGTTCAATTAAGTAAATTTGTCTTTCTAATACCATTAATAAAAGATAATTTTGTAAAAACATTCACAATTTCTCTGTTTCATACTACAATTATTATATTTCTTAATATGTCTAAAAAGTCAAAAACAACTTATAATAAAAAACTGAGGGCGTAATAGAGAGTATATTGGAAAAAAAATATCATTAATATTGCATTGGAATTGTAAAGTGATTTATAATTTAGAACCAATTTTTTTAGCAAAGTAACTTATAATTTGGGAAAGAAGGAGGATGTTATAACCATAACTTACTCTACTCTTTTGTTACTCACTCACCTAATTTAGGCGTTGAAATTTTAACGTTTAAGATCCACGTTTCTCAGTTGTAGAAGTTTGATATGTCGCATCAAATCTATATGCTATCTATTAGCTATATCATCTCACAAATCATGCAGTTTAAATATCTTGAGTTTGTAATATAAACAATGGAGAAACATAAAGGAATGTAAACCATCAAATTCAAGTTGGATGGCTGAAATGGATGAGAGTTTCGGGAGTTTTTTGTGACCCAAAGGTACCACTTAAGCCGATGGAAAAATTTTATCGGACAACGATGAGATATGCGATGTTGAACGACATAGAATGTTGGTCGGTTAAGAATCAACACGACAATAAAGTAAGTGTAGCAGAGATGATGATTTTGTGTTGAATGTGTGGTAAATCTAGACATTATAAGATTAGAAATGACAAATAGAGAGAGTGTTGAGGTAGCACCGCTTGTAGAAAAGATGGTGAAAAATATAAGTAAATGGTTTGAATATTTAAAGAGAATATATGTAGATTTAATAGTAAGGAGAGTAGAACAGATAGAGAGAAATCAAATTAAAAACGACCTAAAAAATTATAAGAGAAGTAATTAGAAGAAAAAAAAGATTGATGATTTAAATAGAACATATGGCAAAATTTATTTATGTATCCAACCTCACTTAATTAGATAAGAGTTAATTGAAGTTGTTATTGTAACAATATCTAAAATAAGTGACCTAAAATCTAATATTTGTGGCATAGACTATAGTATATTAAAGTTGCAATATAGTTTTACAAAAGGAAGCATGAATGCTGAACACTATGAGATATACATTTCATTACTATTAATCGTTGAATTAGTCATATGATACTGTAGAATTGAAATTCAAGTGATTAGACTAATGATGAATATTTTAGGAACCATTTCGCGGTGTGGAATATTTGGGTGTGCCACAACAATATTCTTTTCAAGGAGGCTACCTTCAGTTTCACAGAGTGTATGATTGCGATCATCCACGGTTCTTGGGTTTGGGCGGGTATTGCTTTCAATAGTAAGAGATCTATCTCGTTTCACGATTGACACACCGCTCCTTTAAGTTGCTACGAGCGGTAGTGTGTTTGATTCCAGTGTATTTTTAAGAGCAGCTCTTTTGCTCTCATTAATATAATTGCTTATTAAAAAAAAATATAACAAAATATTAGTGGCTACATTGTTTGATTTATGGTGTTGCTGTTTTTGATAAGTGATTACATAGGCGCAATAAGACCAGTCCCATTTCACAAAGTTACTAACTTATTAATCATAACTCCATAATTCATGTTTTGATTTGATGGTCTACCTACTATAGTTCATGTTAATCTCTCATCCTCACTCTTCAACCATTCAAATTTCAATTCATTAGCCTAAAATGGAAATGAAATACTTTACATCACAAACTTTATATGAAGGGTCATTTTACTTTCTGAAACACAGCTTAATTTCCATTTGGCACAAAAGAAGGATATTGAAACTAAGTTATTAGGTTGTGCTAGTTATGATCTTTTAAATTTGACTAGTTGCACGATAATGATTTCTGATTGGGACATAGCTAGTAGAGTTAACTGGAACCCAATCAATGCTAGCTGTAGATATAATGACATGATATTGATTGATATAACAAAATTAACCAAAAGATTATACAATGTGACTAAGGCAATAATGAAATGCAATGTAGCTTCATAAAACTTAAAATAAACAAGATAGACCTAATGTCTTGAGTCCCTTTATTTTAAGTATATGATATGTTTGTGAGGGACAATTTTCCTCTTGAAGTCACTGAGACCTTCTTATCACTATGCTTTCAAAAAGAGTTATTTCTCATAAGCACAAATTTGTTAGTTTGAGTGCTCAAGTAGTTGTATTTAATTTTGTGGAAATACAAGATTAATACTTGTCAATATTTGGAAAAAAATAGTTGGAATTTAAAAAAAGTTTTTGTAGTGTAAAAGAAGACTCTAAGATCCCCTAGGTTAAGTGGATTGATATTTGTAAACCTAATTATTAAGGCGGCTTGGAGGTTAGAGATCACAATTTAGTTAATCTAGATCTTTTGGTCAAATGGAGGTGGAGACTTATAAGAGGTGCGTCTGGCCTTTGGGTTGATACTCTAGAAATTAGACGTGTCTCTAATTGTTTCCTCCTTAAGGGGTGTTAGAACTTTGGGTTTCCGGTCTTCTTCCTCTTGGTGGAAAGGGTGTCTCTTCTTGAATCCAAATAGGAGGATCTCTTTGATTGGTTTAAGGATGGTACCTTTAAGAGAGTATGTTTGGGTTTTCAAACTTCTTTATAAGCAGACCCTAGGCTTGGAAACATCCCTCTAAAGGATACGTTCCCAAGAATTTTTATCATCTCAAATCAATAGGAGAGGATTGTGGGAGAGCTAGGTCAGATGGTTTGAAGTATTTTTATTTGGGACTTTAGATAAATGGTATAATTCCTATCTACAAATTTGTGGGCATGTTCTCTATATTTTATATCTCGCGAGCATATCTTCATCGGACGAAACTAGTCTTTCTAGCCCCAAGAAATCATCTTGCAATAGTATTAAAGGTGTGGTGTATAGTTGTATCGCCCTCTTCCTTGGATAACTCATTTCCCTTTATAAGTCTAGAGCTTCCAATAATATCACGCCTGTGAGAGATGACTCTGCCTGACCCTTGGAAGGAGTCGCATTTGATGTAAGGGTGGCCCTTTTGGATCAAATGCTCTATCTTTTTTTTAACCTGGTAGCAATATTCTATGTGTGGTGTCCTTTAACCTTATGGAACTTGCACCATCTTCCAGGTTCAAGCCTCATGACCTCTACTTTTGGAGCTGAAGGCGTATGGATGTCATGTAAGTGGAGAAACTCCCGCCATATCTGCTCGTCGTGTGTGTTCAAGGGTGTGAAGCTCTCCATATTTTTTACAGATCGCTTAAAAATCCTAGAGGTGGACATCTTTCTATGTCGACTCACTACCAACGGGTGCACGAGTTTCTTCACGAGATCTTAGTAGATGACGACGGAGGATCATGGTAGGCTCATGCACAATCGCAGGGCGGCATCCTTGAAAGTTACAGACAAAATCTTGTATTTCAGAGAATTTTGCGCTCTGATGATGGCGATATATATGTTGATGGAAGCGACGTGCTTGCAAGGGTCGCTACACCTATCGAACTTCGCCAAGGAGGGAGGTTTGAAACCTTCGGGGACAAGTTTTTCCTATATCTTGTTTGAGAGTGGTTAGGGATCCTCTATGAGGGTGGCCTCCTGCTGGCGCTGTTGAATGTCAAGGATATTGTCCTCTAAATTTTGGTTTTGACGACGCAACTCATCCATGCCTATGCGCATCTTTGCCATGGCATTGAAATCGCTGTTAACTCCAGTATCCTCCTGTGCGGGAGATTGTTCCCTTCTCGCAACCACGATTAGGGCCAGTTATGACTAGGAGTCGAGACTTTGGTGAGTGTTAAGGTGGTGGTAACAATGGAAGGCATGGCCCATGTCAGTTTTGTTGGGGCCCCACGGTGGGCACCACTATTCTTGCTAAAAAAAATTACAAATGCGTAGCAAACATGAGTTGGTAGGGGTTGTTAGAGGCTTTAGTGTTTCTGTGGGGTGAGAGCAAGCTCACGAGCGTGAGAAGCTCTATTTTTGGGGGTATTCTCTATAGATATGAGATTGTCTTCCTTTCCCCTCAGGGTGAGGCTTTTATAGAGGCTTATGAGACTAGATTTATGGGCTCCTAAGAAGTAGTTGTTGTTCCACCTTGACCATGAAGCTCGTAGACTGCCTAATTCTCAGAGAATTGTGGTCATGATTGCTTTCACACGTGGTTATGGATAGCGTACACGTTACTATCCATACTTTCTCCTCGGGTCAAGCCATTGGTGAGGGGAGCCATGTCTTGGAGACATACCCTTAAGTGGGCGCCTAACACAGGTTGGTCCCTGTATTGCCTCATGTGTGCTTTTTACAAATATATCACGACATGATCCTCAAGCACAATGACTTGTAAAGGGCAAAATGGTTTACTTGTTCAGGAAATAGATGGTTGCCAATTTCTCTTTTATCCTTCATGGTCTAACTCTTGTTCAAGAAAGAGATAAGTGGTGTTGGAAGTATGCTAAATATGTCTTCTTCTCTGTTGCCTTAACTTATCAAGCTTATGTTAACCTCAAAATTTCTTTTGCTTCTCTTCTTCTGATTGAGAGTGATATATTACCCCTTATATGTGTTAGATGGACCGTCTCTAACGTGATAATTTTATTTGACAACTTTTACTAGATAAGTTTTCATCTAAACATAATTAATTTAAGTATATCGTGATTGTTGAACCTGATGGATTTCATGTCCTATGTGTTAGGGTTTATTGAGTTGGCTTCTCATTTATTCAACACATGTGATTAAACATCAACTTTGTGGTATAGGATCTTTACGTAGTTGGGTTGCAGGTGGTTCTTCCTAGTGAACTTATGTTTATTTTGTAGTTTTCTCTCTCTTTAAGTGGTAGGTCGAATATTATGGATTATTATATTATGATTTGGCATGCAATTATCTGGCTTGGAAATAACTTTTAGGTAAATCAATGGTGAACTCATGTGCTTTCTATGATTGACTTAAAAATCATATCATTTGTCTTCACCAATAGCAAATTGAGAGTTTTGATCTTGATTCTTGCACTGATTTGTAGTCTCAGTATTTCTCTTAAGAGTCTCTGATCTATTTATGGTAGTACTAGTGGTGAGAGATCTAGCTTGTTCTTGAGTTCAAATGTTGTTTTAGTTTTTTGGGTTTGATTTTTGAATTATATTGTTGTTTCTTTTCAGTGTTCTGAGTTTTTGAATTTTGTGTTGTTTTACGGTTACTTAGGTCGTTTAAGTACTTTTTATGTGTTTTTAACTTTATCGTATTGTATCTTTTAGAAAGATTATTTCCAATTTATTATTTATTTATTTTTTTTAAATCTCATAAATTTTAATGATATGAATAATTGTAAAATAAATATCAGACAAAAGGGTGTATGAAAAATCCAATTTGAGTTTGGCATCTTTCAACTTACTAAATGTTTTTAGAAAACAACAACGATAAATTTTTAAAAGGAATTTTACTATGACTTGAGAGATCACCCTGGTACGACTTTACAGAATATTCAACTTACAACAACAAAAATAATAAAAAAATATAAAGTTGGTTGTAACTTGTGATTACGGATGAGTATCGATCATAAAAAATCTTTTTTTTTTATAATCACAATTATATAATATAATAAAAGAGAATACTAAGAGTATTACAATCTAGAAAGTTACATGCAAGAGATAATAGTACCACTCCTGATCACAAATAACCGATCAAATCTAACTACAAAAAATTAGTGGGGTTTTTTACACCATTCGTAATAATTACACTTAAACCTCCGGTTAGGTAACAAAGCTAACCACCACCATGAGAAAAATACAATTCTCTGGAAAATCTCCTCTGGGATTCAAAACGTGTCATTAAACAAAATCTAGTTTCTTGCCTACCAAATGCTCCATCAAGTACAGATCCAAATCAAAGAGGCAGAATTCTTCGAACACGTACCCTCTAGCTTCAAGAACCACTTCAAGAAATGCTGACAACAATTATATTCGTCATACAAATCTATACCAACCCAATGAAAAACCTCAACCCAAACTGCGTAAACACTAGGACAAGAGCAAAATAAGTGATTACAAGATTCAACAACATTAAAACAATAAACACAAACCAAGTTGTGAGAATTAGATATTATTCCCCTGGCCGCTAGATTTGAACGTGAAGGTAACCGATCCAAAAATAAACGCCACCCAAATACTTTAGCCTTCATGGGAACGTTAGATTGCCACAATAATTCTAGGACGATCTTCAGAATAATTTCTAGATCACAACCTCCATAACCACACATAATGCCATCATAACAACACTTTACCGAGAAATGGTTTGGAAGAGCACCTGGCCAAACTAAATGGTCTACAATTCACTGCTTCGAACTAATATATGCAAGTACAGCTAACAGGTCATGCAGGTCAGATAACAAATGATCCTCCATAGTGTGAACATCAAACCCTAACATCCACTGCCAAGTATTATCCAACTACTCCCCATATTTAGCAACATAGCAGTTTTTAAGCACAGAAACAACATAGAGTGCAGGAAAACGAAACCTTAGAGGTAGGCATGGCAAACAAACCCGGACCCGCCTTGAAACTAACGGGGAAAACCCGGTTTAATTGGGTACGGGGAACACCCGATTCTTAACAACAGGTGCGGGGGGCGGGGACGGGAAGACACTTAGACCCGCCCGCACCCGCCCTGCCCCTGGATATTGCAATTTACTTTAATTTTCTTATTTATTAATTTTTATTGCAATTAAAAATAAATCACTTTTTTGCGGGTGGGGGCGGGGCGGGTGTCGGGAAACCCGTTCCTCACTAGGGGCGGGTCTGAGTGGTAAATTTTTACCCCCGAGTGGGTTTGGGGGAAGGGGCGGGTCAGCTACATGTAGGCGAATGCGAGTGCGGGTATAGTTAAACCCGCCCCCGTCCCGCCCCGTTGCCATGCCTACTCAGAGGCAGCGAATCCACCCGTCTTGCACACTAGAACGAGATTAGTGTGCCATCTCCCAATTTACTTGACAGTAGCCCACAAAAACCAAGAGGATCCAAGGAATCAACAATCACCAATAAATCCATCCACCAGAGGGAAGCTTTCCTGCCAGGCATATGTCCGACATTCACCAATATCTTGTCCACAATGTTACCGTACCTATATTCACTACTACAAAACGCTAAAACATCAACGCCAGGCTTACAACACATCCTTTTACGCCGTTGTAATAGGTTAAAAATTTTGCGCCTAGGAAAAAGCTGAGTCATTTAATGACGGTTGACTTAAACCACCGTAGTAATAAATAAAATGTAGTAAGCTTCGATTCCCTGCAACTACATTTTTTTCCATTTTTTAGAGTACATTTAGCGTGTGTCACTTAAGTCCATTATTTAAAATATAAATTGTAAATGATTTTACAACGGTTAAGATGAACAACCGTAGTAATAAATGTGTAAGACCCTAATTTTTGACCCCTAAGATTCCACATATCATTCACATCTCATTTACATCTTTACCACAAACAAGATCACACATTGGTTCCCTCGTCCCTCTCATCTTTGGGTTTATGTCTTGCAGGGTTTACTGATCATCTGTGTGTTTCTTATTCACTTTATTGCTTTATTTTTTTATATTTTACTAACCTTAACCAAGATCCAAAAATATTTATGTCTTCTTTCACTAACATTTTCAGGGGAAGAACAGGTCAAAAATGCCAAAATAACAGTCCCACGGCTCGAATAAACTTTATCTGAGAAAAGTCAAAGTTGATAAGCAATCATGTCAAATTTATCTGATTAAGAGTTCTCAAGCTTTTAATTGATTATTATTCAAGAGACTCCAAGGTTCATGTGTTTATGTTCATGCCTTCTTTGACAAGCAAAAGAATCGAGCCGAACCACAACAGTGCATTCAAAAGGAGTATTTTTTCAAAATTTGCACTAAGTAACCGATTAGCAGATATGCAGTAACCGGTTACCCTCGTGGAAATTTGAAAAAATTCATCAATTTTCACACCAATTCTCATCATTTTGATCACATTTGGAATATTTTAGACCACCTCATTTTAATTCCATACATCATCATAATTAATTCCTACCATACACATTCACTAATCACTACTCTTTTATGAATTTCCCGCCAAATTCAAATTCAAAGCCTAATTTTCATTTCCAAACCAAATTCCAAACCACCAAATTTCCAAGCCTAAACTCTATAAATAGAGCCATCATTTCATTCATTCTTCAAGCTTGGAGAGCCTAAAGTCATTCTGCGAAAATCTCCCAAAACCGAGCTTCAATTCTTCCATTTTAACCTTCTTCATCCTTTAATCCAATTCTAACAACAAACAACATCACGATTCAGCAACAACAATCGCAAATAGGAAGTAGCAGAAACAAGTGAAAGAGAAAGAGCAATTGGTTCACCTGGATTTCGTTACTTTGTTCATCGTTGTTTCGAAGTTAGATCGGCGTGCATCTTGATTCAGTTCTTTCCTTTGATTTTGATTGCGTAAGATTTCGAAACGAGACCTTGAAACAAGCACTATGTAACACTTTCGGTTGCTGGCATGGCGGTGAGTTTCATTCTCGTCGGGGACGCATTTTGACAAATGAGAGAGAGGGAGTCTACGCCGGCGAAGTCGTTTGGAAGAAAAGGAGAAGACGATGACTTATTTAGTTCTGATTCTTTTTCTTTTTTTTTGTTTTTTTTATACTGCCTTGCATTTCTTTGGGCTTGTCCCGATTGAATTACTTTCCATCACCCTCTTTTTTTGAGTTAAAACCTCCTTCTCTCATTCTTTTTTTAAAAAAAAAAGAAAAAAAAGGTTTTCTTAAATTTCTCCTTAAATTCTTTTTTTATAATTTCTTCTTGTTTTTATTTTAGATCTTTAATTTCTATAGTTTTAGATCTTTGTATCTTTTTTTTAAGCATATCTTAAAAAAGAAAAAATCATTCTAGTTCTTATTTTCCTTTTTGCCATTTTCAATTTGGATTTCTTATGGCATTTGTCCATTTCTTTTTGTGAATTGTTGGTTGTGTGGATCATAACTTGTTAGATCCATTTTCTCTTCATCTACATCTCTTTTTCTTTTTGATCGATGAAAGTCTTATGGATCTTAGAATTCCTTTGTTGAATTTTGATCAAGACGAGATCGTTACCTTATTTTCTTTTCGTGCGGTATCGCTTTCGGATGACGATTTACATATCGTTCATCTAGCATGCATTAGCACAAAGATCTATTGACCGGCCTCATTGTAGGGTAATTACTCCGTAAATTACTCGGCGATTGCTTAACATAGCGCAACATATGTCCCGTATCGGAAAACGATAAAAAATTATTGATTATTTGTCTTTTGGTTCAAAACTTATGAAACTTGTTGTTGTAAAGGCTTTGATTCTATCAATCTTCTAACAAGTTCTCATTAACCTTGACCTAAGTGCAATTATTCAATTATTATTGATCACTTACTCTAACAACTAATCACTAACTTACTAACAATACTATTGTACTAACTTTGTTTACAATTCCTTCTCGCTCCCTATCTCTCTTTTACTTTTATGTTCCATTATTATCATTTCATATCATGTTTATGCTTCCACAATTTTTTCTTTGTCCGTTGGACACATGTATATGCTTCCGCAATTTTTCCTTTGTCCGTTGGACACATGTTTATGCTTCCGCCTTTTTCTCTTTGTCCACTTGGACCAAAAACATTAATAAAGGCCAAAACCTCTAAAAAACTTGTGCTTCTAATCTTGGACTATGGTTACTATCCTTTTCAATGGACACGGAGTTTTGCACCTAGACCTTGGACTTCAATGCTATTCTTGGATCCTTGGACTTAGAACTAGGACCTTCTCCCTTTGCTTTGGAATTATGGTTCGAAGACTTTGAAGCTTGCTTGTGTGGTTAGACTATTCTTATCCTTAGCTTTTACTTTATGCTTTAGGATAGTCACTTCTTCTCCACCCATTCTTCAATTTTCAAAAGTTTCTCCCTTTTTCAAAACCTTCTTATTTTTCAACTATCACCTCTTTCATAATCAAACCTTGACTTTGTCAAGTGATTTTACTCTTTTCTTTTCATTTCTTAACAAATTCTAAACTACATAAGCATATTGACACCTTTTTCAAAAGACTTTAAAAAACATCAAACTCATCAAACTCTTTTTGTGCCTTGTGCATTTTTCCTTTACAATTTTTTCATAAGTTTAGACATGATTCATTTCTTTAAGCGGAATTATTCGCTTGGAAATAACGACTTATCTTTACATTTAAAATCAACCAAAACAAACAAATTTCATTCTTTGTACCACGAACTACGGGGTTTTGATCCTACATTGCACTTCGTGGGTACGTAGGCATGAGACGACAAGTCTCTCCAAACACAAAAACCTTTAAAACAATTTCTCTTCTCATCTCCTCAATCACTTTTCAAGCAAACTTTTTCAGACCAAAAGCGTAAATATTTCAAAGGGTTCCTATAGAGTACTATAGACGTTTTGGGTGCTAACACCTTCCCATTCCGTTACTAACCCCTTTACCCGGTTTCTCTTCACTTGTTCTTGTTGTAGAGCTCGTGTAGGTTTTGTTCGCTCTTTTTCCTTTCCTTTTTTGGATATAATAAAAGTGCGGTGGCAACTCTTGCTTTTCGAGTTAAGTTAATCAATAACTTACACTCACAATTTTGCCGCTACAAAATGAAATGTAACAAGCTTCGATTCCCTGCAACACATTTTTTCAATTTTTTAGGATACATTTAGCGTGTGTCACTTAAGATTCCACTACGGTTTGTTTCTCCAACCGAGATTAAAAGTTTTACTAATAAATTAAAACAAAACATATTTTGTATTTCTTTCATAAAATGCCCTAATCGAACAAGTGAGCCAGAGATGCCCTAACCTTTACCCTCTTCGTATCCATTCATTTGGAGCTCAAATATTGACCGTCTTCATTCATTTGCTTCTTCAGCTTCGAAGTAAGGTACTCTTCAACATCTTCATTCCTTTTTCTTGGTTTATGCTCAAATATTGACCGTCTTCATTCATTTGTTTCTTCAGCTTCGAAGTAAGGTACTCTTCAACAACTTCATTCCTTTTTTCTTGGTTTATGCTCAAATATTGACCGTCTTCATTCATTTGATTCTTCAGCTTCGACGTACGGTACTCTTCAACATCTTCATTCCTTACGTTCATTTGATTACAGCTTCGAAGTACGGTATTCTTCAATATCTTCATTCCTTTTTTCTTTGTTCATATTGTATATGCTCAAGTCAGAATGAGATGTTTCATATGCTTTACGTTTAGTATGAGAGTACATCTTCATTGATTTTTTCTTTGTTCATATTGTATATGTATATGCTTGAGTTTTTGGATTAGATTTTGGTGTGTCATTCACATTATTATACATGTATAAATTTCAGAAGTTGTAATGGATCGTAGTTGGATGAAAGCCAATAGATTAGGTCCAGTTTATGAGAACGGAGTTCGTGAATTCCTTGAATACGCTGATAAACATCTTCCCGACAATAATGGTATCTTTTATTGTCCTTGTGTTGTTTGCGCGAATATCAAAAAGGGTACAAAGAAAGAAATACACAATCACCTTTGTTGTGATGGTATATGTCAAAATTATATAATATGGACGTGGCATGGTGAGGTGGATAATAAGGAAAGTTGGGCGTCACAAAGTCAAAGAGTGGAGGAAGATGAATATATGGAAGATCAACTAGAGGATATGTTCTGTGATATTGAGGAATCTTCTTTTATGAATGCTCATATTTATGATAATTTATGTAGTGATAAAGACACCCCCTTTATATAAGGGATGCACATAGTTCACATGATTGTCGGCAGTGTTAAAGTTGTTTAATCTGAAGGCAAAAAATGGATGGACGGATAAAAGTTTCACGGAATTACTTGAATTGCTACAGCAAATGTTACCAGAAGATAACAAATTACCGGATCGTTGCTATAAGGCCAAGAAGATATTGTGTCCATTGGGTCTGGAGTATATCAAGATACATGCTTACCCTAATGATTGCATATTATGCCAGAAAGAGTATGAAGACTTGTTTCAATGTCCGAAATGTGGTGTGTCGTGTTACAAGCTGAAGGCTAACAATGGTGTTGAAAATGATCACTATGACAATGTTAGTAGGAAGCATCCTCCTGCTAAAATGTTATAGTACTTGCCAATAGTTTCACGAATAAAGAGACTTTTTGCTAATTCGAATGACGCAAAGAATCTTAGATGGCATGCAGATGAAATGATTCGTGATGGAAACATTCGCCATGTAGCTGATTCGTTGCAATGGAAGAAAATTGATTCGTTGTTTCCGGATTTTGGAGTCGAGCCAAGAAACCTTAGGCTTGGGCTTGCCACCGATGGAATGAACCCCTTTGGTAATCTGAGCACTAATCATACTTCTTGGACTGTTCTTCTCACTATTTATAACCTATCTCCTTGGTTGTGCATGAAGCGCAAGTATATACTGTTAAGTATGATGATTTCTGGACCACGACAACCTGGTAATGACATAGATGTTTATCTAAGTCCATTAATTGATGATTTACGACACTTGTGGGATGAAGGCGTTGAAGTTGATGATGCATATTCTGGGGAAAAGTTTAATATGCGTGCAATGTTATTTTGCACAATTAACGACTTTCTGGCTTATGGTAACTTGGCTGGCTACAATGTCAAAGGACATGAAGTGTGTCCTATATGTGAAGATGATACTTGTTATCACCAACTTGAGTTTGGAAAAAAGACCGTTTACCTTGGGCATCGAAAATTTCTAAAACCGGGCCATCCTTATCGTAGATTGCGAAAGGCTTTTAATGGAGAGCAAGAGTTTGGTGAGGCTCCTAAACCTTTAACCGGGGATGAAGTTTATCAACGGCAGGAACACATTAATGTTGTCTTTGGGAAGAGAGAAAAATAAAAACGTGGGAAGAGAGAAAAAGAAAAAGGTGGGAAGAGAGGAAAAGAAAAAGGGGCAGTTGCGAAAAATATATGGAAAAAGAGGTCCATCTTCTTTGATCTTCCATATTGGTCAAGTCTTTATGTTAGACATTGTCTTGATGTGATGCACGTGGAGAAAAATGTGTGTGATAGTTTGATTGGCACACTTATAAACATTTTGGGCAAGACTAAAGATAGTAAGACTTCCCGTCTTGATATGGAGAAGATGGGTATACGAAAATAGTTGGCTCCAATAGAGAAAGGAAAAAGAACTTATTTGCCTCCAGCATGTCACACTCTATCTAAAAAGGAAAAAAAGATGTTCTGCGAGTGTTTGCAAGGTATTAAAGTTCTGCAAGGTTACTCATCAAACATCAAGAAACTTGTATCAATGAAAGATCTCAAGTTAATTGGTTTAAAATCTCATGATTGTCATGTATTGATGCAATAACTTCTACCATTGGCTATCCGTGGGATCCTTCTAAAAAATGTGAGAGTAACTATAACGAGACTGTGTTTATTCTTCAATGCCATATGTAATAAAGTTCTTGATTTCAAAAAATTGGATGAATTAGAAGATGAGGCTGCCATAATCTTGTGTCAATTGGAGATGTATTATCCGCCATCATTTTTTGACATTATGGTTCACTTACTTGTTCATCTCGTAAGAGAAATCAGAATTTGTGGTCCAGTTTATTTAATGTGGATGTATCCAATAGAGCGATATATGAAGATCTTTAAAGGATATACGAAGAATCATCACCGACCGGATGCTTCGATTGTTGAAAGGTATATCACAGAAGAAGCTGTTGAGTTTTGTACAAACTATTTGTCGGATGCAGATTCTATAGGAATTCCAAAGTCTCGTCATGCTGACACAGACGAAAGAGGTATTCAAGGTCTAAATGTTAGGTCAATGGCTCGGGATGTAGTTATTCAATCACATTTCTATATATTGAATAATATAGATGAGGTTCAACATTTCATAGATACTCACAAAAGACTTTTGAAGAAAAAATATCCCTGAATGAGTGACAAGTTGTTGTTGATAGAGCATAATAATAGATTCATGAATTGGTATAATAAAAGTGTATCTAATGATCGTAGTTCATCCGAGATACTTAAATGGTTGTCGTACGAGCCAAAATTTTGTGTCATTACCTGGAGTACATACGACATTGGTCATTATACCTTTTATACAAAATCAAAAGATGATCGTAGTACAATGCAAAATAATGGGGTTATGGTTGAAGCCGAATCGATGTATTTCTCTAGTTTGAAAGATAAGAATTCGGTATTGGCAACTACCGCGTTTTATGGTGTCATTGATGAGATTTGGGAGATTGATTATTTTATTTTCAAAGTGGATTTATTTAAATGCAAGTGGGTTCCCAATAATAGTAATGGTGTAGACATTGATGACTTAGGATTCACCCGGGTCGACCTTGGCAAGGCATCTTTTAATACAGAACCATTCATCATGGCTTCTCAAGCAAAACAAGTTTTCTATGTTACCGATCCATCGGACAAATCGGGGAAATGGTCAATTGTTCTCCAAGGAAAATACATTCCTCTTAGTGATGAAAGTATTGATATTCCGTCCACACCTTCTTACACAACACAAGTTTCTACCTCATATGATGAAGTTGGTGGAGATGTCGTGCATGCTATACGACTCGATCATGAAGAAGGCATATGGGAAATTAACAAGTACGTAATTTATTATTTATTCATAATATATTAATTGTATGTTATAGTTTAGAAGTATTTTTACTAACAAGTATAATTATTTGAAATCATAGGTATTTTGAGTCCAGACACCAGGCCAAGAGACAAGACACCAAGAGACAAGATACCAATACACCAAGTTCCAATTATGTGAAGTTATGTAATGTGTGTAAACTGTAATATGTTATATGTGATATTTTATTTATGTAGGTTGTTTGTTCTGATAAACTGTAATGTGGTATATGTGATATTATGAATATGATACGATTAATATTATTATGAAAACTTTATCACAAAATGTGAATTGTATTTTTCTGCTGTGCTGTGATATGAGAACAATAATATAGGTAAAAAAGTGGGATTAAATATAAAAGCAGGATCATATTTGTTAAATTTGCAGAAACTTTAACGACGGTTATATTTCATAACCGTTATAATATCTGGCGCGCTTTTCAGGAAAAAATGAATATCAAAACTGCGCTGCTGGGAATCGAACCGAGGACAATTATTTTTATTACAACGGTGTATTGTAAAATCCGTAGTGATAGTTAGCGCGCTTTCCAGTTTATTACAACGCCTACAAGGCCGTGGTTGTAAGTATCATATATACTACGACAATCTACATAACAACGCCCTCGCCCGCATCATTATATGTCATTCCCAACCGTTTTTAAATGGGTTTTTCGTAGTAGTGATTTCAGCAAACATTTCCAAACAGAGTTTGATTCAATAGTGATCCTCCATAGCCACTTTGTAACCAATGCCAAGTTAAATTCTGAAATACTTTTGATGTCAAGCCCACCCTCACGTTTACATTTACAAATCGTCGACCAACTAACCCACGCAATTGAATTCACTTCAGCATGACTAGCCTAAAGGAATCTACTTTGAATTACCACCAACGTATTGATAATCTTGACAGGAGCCTTGAAGAAACCTAGGAAGTGCATAGGAAGATTCGAAAGCACAAAGTTAATCAAAATCACTCTACCTCCAATAGAGAGCAATTTACCTTTCCATGAGGAGAGTCTCGCTTTGAACGTATCCACAACCGGTTTCCAAAACGCCAACCTCCTATGATTCCAGCCCACCATAATGCCAAGGAACCTAAAGGGGAAACTGCCCATTTTACGTGCCAGAAACATTGTTGCAACTTTCATGTATGCCTCTTCAACTTCCACACTTGCAGCTTTCATGTATGCATCTTCAACTTCCACACCAAATAGACGACCTTTCCCAAAATTAATTCGCATCCTGGAAATAAGCTCGAAACCTCTAAGTATAGCTTGAATCCCCCAAATATTCTACCAAGTATCATCGCAAATTAGTACACTATCGTCCGCCAATTGCACTAAGATAATTGGTTCGTCACTACTTAAGCAAAAGCCACTGAAGATATTTTTTGTTACCGCCCTTCTAACCAACAACGCGAGGCCTTCCGCTACTAAGGCAAAGAGAAAAGGACATAATGGGTTCCCCTGGCGAAGACCCCTCGAAGCCTTAAAGTCATTAGTCACGCTACCGTTAACCAAAACATACATAAAGTTATTAAACACACCACTATTAATCCAACTCGTCCATTTATCCCTAAAATTCATAGCCAACATGACGTTTTCAAGGAAAACCCATTCAACATTGTCATACGCCTGAGCAAAGTCTACTTTGAACAAGATGCATCTTCTGTTACTTCTCTTCGCTAGATCAATGATTTCATTAACAACGAGCACACCATCTATGATTTGACGACCCGAAATAAAGGTTGTTTGAGATGGAGATATTAGCTTACCAATCACCTTCCGTAACCTAGCAGCAAGGGATTTTTTAAATGATTTTATAAATCCTCCCAACAAGACTAATAGGCCTATATTCATTCAAGCCTTGAGGATTATTAATTTTGGGCACAACGGCAATGAATGAGGAGTAGAAGGCTTTCAGGCGCTTTGCCGAAGAATAAAACTCTTGAATACAACTAGTTATGTCTTCTCCTACAATGTCCTAACACTGTTTCATAAAATCGAGATTAAAACCGTCAGGGTCCAGACTCTTATTCTCGTCCCCCTCGCAAATAGCTTCCTTTATGTCATCTTGCGTGAAAAGAGCCTGAAGCATAGCCATCTCATCTTCTGATAATTTTTATAACCCCGAAAGATCCATATACCATCAGTCTTAGAAAATCTAACCTCGAAGAAGATCCATAAACTTGTTGCAGTTTGATATATTTAAGTTTGGTCAGATCTGGTGTATTTAATAAAAAAGTTAGGTTAAAATTTTCAAAAAATTTATTTAATTAAATAGGTCAAATTTAAGCTATTAAAAAACCTATGAAATATAAAATACCAACTTTTATATATATATATATATATATATATATTAAAAAAATAAAAGTTAGTACAACATATTTAAAAATAAATAAATAAAACTATTTTAAAAGTTTCATGTTAAACAGACTTTTAAATAGGTTTTAAGTTCAGATAAATTTTTAAAAAAATTAAAAAAAAATTAGGTGAGGCAAAAAAAATTATAATAAATTATAAGTTAATTTCAAATTTTAAAAATTTATCGTAGATCAAAATTTGACATTTTAAAGTTTGGTTTAACATATTCTTACATTTTATGATAAAAGTGAGTTTCTTTTTTGAGAGTAAATTTTAAAATCAAAGATGCTAAGTTAAAATGGGGATGAGTTTGTTTTTACTTTTCAAAATTATTTATTCTAAAATTCAAAGTTAATTATAAAGAATTTAAAAATAGATAAAATAAACTATTTTAATGGCTTCTTTGAAATAGGTTTTAAGTTCAAAACAATCTTTTAAAAAAGATTAGGTGAAAAAAATATAATAGATTATAGATCAAAATTTTAAAATTTTATTGTAGACCAAATTCAGATCTTCCAAAGTCTGGTTTAGCTATTCTTATTTTTTAAGATGGAAGTGGTTTTTTTTTTTTTTTTTCAATTTTTAACATAAACTTTAAAATCAAAGATGCTAAGTTAGAATGGGGTTGAGTTGTTATTTTACAGTACTAAATTTTAAATTTTTTTATACAAATTCAAAATTAAGAGATTAATTAGAATATACAATAACTACTATAAAATTAATCTTTTTGACACATAAGTATCGTAATTAAAAATATAATAATATATTATAATTAAATTATTCTAATAATTATTTTTCCTATATTTCTTTTTCTCATTTTCTATGCTTATTTGTCAGAATGATTAATTTTAATTGGATGATAGTGTAAAATAATTTTACACTCATAATGTATTTTAATCAATCTCTAAAATTAATTATAATTTTTTATATAAATGTTGTTTTAATTTAATGTCAAAATATTACAATAAATAATCGTTAATCATTTCTCCGACCACCACTTTAAGCACTATAATTGTTTTTTATCACAATTTTATTTACATATGATCTTCTTTCTAATCACCATCCACTATTATAATTACCACTATTTCAACCATCATCAACAACGATCTGACCATCGTGATCACCGTTGATCATCATTCCATCCATTTATAATCATAGATCCATCCAACACTTTGGTGATCACTCTAACTATCAATGATAAGCAATTTATTTAACTTTGGTTATCATTTTGACCACTCACTATAATTACTATTCTAACAACCACTCTAACCACTACAAACCACCGCTGACAACTATTTTAATTCACCTTGGCCATCATCCCGACCATCGGTGATCATCGCCACCACCATTATTTAATACTCCATCCGGTCACAATTATAAGTCAAAATAACTACTTTCACACGTATTAAGAAAGTTAGTTAAGTGTGATTAATTTTCTTGATTTCATGTACTATCAAAGTAAAATTTACAATAATATCCTTAGTTTATTTAATAAATCAACTACCAACATTAAATATTTTTTAATTAAATTAAGGGTATAATAGTAATACAAACATTAATTAGTCTAAAATTTAATGACTTTTACTTATAATAGTAGCTAAGATTTAAAATGTTTTTTTTCTTATAATAGTGACCGGGAGGAGTACCATTTACTACCACTGATCCTCACTTTACTTTGACACGTATTTATTAACAACCATCAATTTTTAATCATTATTATTAATATTATCATTAATAAATAAATAAATTATATATTTATAATATTTTAGTTATTTTGCAAATTTAATATTATGAATTATTTAGATTAAGATATACGTATAATAAATATTTGTTTTTATATTTACGTTAAAACTGAATTTAATTTTTTTTTAATATTATAGTGTAAACTAAAATTAATTTTGGTTTTAAATTTTAAAATTTAATAGATAAATTGATTCTGATTTTTTAAAACTTCAAAACTGAAAACCACATCGAACAGAAAATTTTGAATTATTCTTTTTTTAAAGTTGCTTGGTTCTACTTATGGTTAACCTGCAATAATTCATTCAAGGGAAAAAAAAGTCATAAAAAGCAAAAACCAACTAGCTAAATTAAGCTGCCGTAGACGCTTGTGCTTAATTAATTTGATTTCGCCAGTTTCTTGGGCATTTCTATTTGTTTACTATACCTTGAAACAATTCTTGCCAAAAAAACTTTGGCATTATGTGCATTTTCTTCTTTTCTCTTAGACTTTCTTTTTTTGTTTGCTAACTCGATTTCCTATTTTACTAAACAAAAATATTATTTTCTAGAGTATTGTGAACATGTATTTCTATTTTAAATCGATCATATGATCTAATAAGACCGATTCAATTTATAAAAAATAAATTCAAAATTTTATTTGATCAAGACGAACAGATAAACTCTCACAAAACAATTAATAATCTCTAAACTTTCAAAGTGTGATATCTCCAAAGCAATTAAGCTCATAAAGCTGTTCTAGGCTTTTTAAATACTTCCTGCTGGAAGCCTGGTTTTAAAAACTCAAAATTATGGCCAAAGCAACACCTAATAACATTAATTATAGGTACATATTACGTGAGAGAATAGAAATTTAGCCTATAAAACAAAAAATAATAATATTATAAATGCTGGATCAATTTGGTTAAAGTAGCTAGCCATAGCCAAACAAATTAATCATGCAAGTTGGTAATATAAATTCCCAAAGGTCATTAACTTTTAATCATACAAATTGGTAATTCCTCTTTTCCTAATCATAATTTATTTTTTGAAGATTTAGTTTTTTTTAATTAGAAGATATTCTAGAAAATTTTAACAAATGTATATGTAAAATGGTTCAGCTGTATTATAAAAATATTTATTTAAGAAAAATGTGAAACGTTTTATTTATAAATTTCATTTAATTAAATCATTTCTATTTTTATATGTCATAACTTATCCTTTTCTATTACTTTATCCAAAAATCATGTATGTTCATTGATTTATTTTTTTTCTTCTTCATTCTTTATATAATATTATATACTTTTATAAGTTAATCATCATCAACACAACCTGAAACTATCTTTGAAAGAAAACAAGCTATCCGAGAAGGCATTTTAGGAATACTACCCAAACTCATCTCTCTAGGAGTACTGAATCATCACATGGTAACCAACAACAATAAAGGAGGATGGTCAAGAGTCACGCCTAGAAACATCAGAAAGGAGAAGATCAGATGAGACTCGGAACGCAAGGGAAGGATGATTCCTGAGAACGAGACTACAACGGTTTTCATTACGGAGTTTCCAGATAAGTTCAGAGTGAAAGACCTGTATAGAAGGTTCGAAGAGTTTGACAACATTGATGAGGTGGTCATACCCCCTAAGAAGGACAAGAGAGGAAGAAAATACGGTTTTGTTAGATTTCTGGGAGTAAATGATGTCAGGCTTCTGGTTCTGAAGCTTGATAACCTGTTGATTGAAGGAAGGAAGTTGCACGCTAATTTACCAAGGTTCCATAGAGCAGTGGAAAGGGTGTTCTCTCCTCAAGTAGGGAAAAGGGACAAGGGATTGAAGACTGTCCACAGGAGTTCCAATGAGGCTCCAAAGTTCAACAAGCACCCCGCCTTTAGAAAGGAAGGTAAGATGTTTGCTGAAGCAGCGAGGGAGTCATCGTCTTCCCACGTTGATCCTAAGACAGCGGAGTCTAGAGGGCAGAAGCTTTCTTTCGATGTGAGCAAGAAGGAGTTAGAGAGATATGAGAAGGCATTCGTTGGTAAGGTATAGAATCCTGGCACCACGTATAACATGCAAAGAATACTTAACTCTGAAGGCTATTTTGCGGTGAAAGCAACCCCTCTAGGCGCAAACTTGTGCCTTTTGAAAGAAGAGGAAGATGGCGAGATTGAAGAGCTCGTAGAAAATGCAAAAGATTGGCTGGAGCAATGGTTTTCTGAGATTAAGAAATGACACGAAGGAGTAGTGGATACAGAGAGATTAACATGGCTCCGGTGTTATGGAATCCATTGCCATGTTTGGTCGTTACCTTTCTTTGAGTTCATTGCGTCTAAGGTTGGAAAGTTTGTGTGCTGCGAATATACGTCGTAGGATTTTTCGAAGATGGATGTGGCGAGCTTTATGGTCAGAACCACCTGTGGTATGCTGATTAACGAAGTCTTCAACATCTTCATTAATGGCATTTCGTATAGAATACAGGTTTTGGAGGAAACGCTTGGTCCTTTAGCCAAGGTGGTACACAAAGCTGTAAAATTCGTCAGGAGCGAATCGGAACTACCAAAGGTTGGTGAAGGATCCTGGTGGGGCGAAGAGGAAAGGGGTTTCTCATGCGAGGAGGAAGAAGATCAGTTGGAATTCCAAGACATTTCTGACAGCATTAATGTCGATGGGATGTTACAAGAAAATTTTAAGGTTGGCGAGGCTAAGGTCTCAGCATAAAAGATTGTTTCTATGAAAGAAGTGGGGCAGGACCAGGTTAAGGCTACTCCTGAGCCTAGTCTAGAAGCTTTGGAAGCAGGAAACGCAGACCTGGTTCTACCATCTAGGTCAACTGATCCTAGAGGTCTTCATCATGCCACAGTCAATAAAGTTTTGGTGGGCCATGAGGTGTCTATTTTGGAGACGGAGCAGACAAAGGGTTTCAACGAGAGTTTAGATGAATGTATTTTGGTCCATTCCACAGGGGCCCAACTCAACCCAACATCTTTGGGCCAGGGTGGAAAGGCCCAAGAATCTGATAAGGAGATCCCTCAGCTCAATCCTTCTGATAGCATCTCGGAATTCACAGGGGATTGTCTGTTTCCTATTCATACTATCAGATCTGGTATTCCTATCAAAAATTCTTTTCATCCTCTTTGTAAACAGTGATTACCCAACACCACTGCCTCAAGGGGCGGATCGAAATCGACTTCTTCGATTTCTATTCCTGTAGATCAGAATAGTAAGTTTCAGAGGGAAGTGAGTAGTGATCACCATTCGATAGCAGGGGTAGATGAAGCTAGATGTTTCTCGGTGACGGATTCAGAAATCAATCAAGGCAACATTAGATTCTGAAGGGAGATGGACTCCAAGGTGTCTAAGAAAGTTTGGGAGATCATGTCATCCAAGGTATCTTGTCCTTAAATATCAGAGGGGGCGGTTTTGTGGCCAAAAGAAGGAGGGTGGCGCAAATCATTCAAAGAGGCAAGGTGGATGTCTGTTTTCTACAGGAGACAAAGTTGTGTAGGTCAGATGAGAATTTGGTTTACTCTTTATGGGGCAACACTAAAGTAGAGTGGACAGAGTCGGGGTCCATTGGAGTTGCAGTCGATATGATCATCATGTGGAAGAAAAATTTGTTGAAGCTTTCTCTCAGTTTCAAGGGAGTTGGTTTCGTGGGCATGAATGCAGAATGGAAAGGGAAAGATCTGTTTTTGGTTAATATCTATTCTCCGTGCGGATTATGTCCAGAAACTGACTTTTTGGAAGGAATTGGTTGAGAAGAAAAGGAGTTTTAATAGAGGAGATTGGATTTTGGGAGGCAACTTCAATGTTGTGGCCCGGAGCAGCGAGAGGAGAGGTACTTCTGCCAGGAGTAGGGTTCGCGAGATGGAGGGATTTTGTCAATTTATCTTTGAAACGGATTGCATCGATGTGCCCATTATAGGTGGAAGATTCACTTGGTTTAATAAAGTCGGTACAACTATGAGCAGGCTAGATAGGTTTCTCTTGTCAGATGGATTGGCGGAGAGGTGGAATATAGTTGGTCAATACGTGGGGGGAAAGGGACATTTCAGACCATGCACCGATTTCGATCAAAGCATCCTTAGAGGATTGGGGGCCGAAACCTTTTAAGTTCAATAACTCTTGGTTCACAAATAAGAACTTCATTCCTTTCGTTGCTAAGTTCTGGTCGAGTTTGCAGGTGACGGGAAATGGGGGTTACGCTTTGAAAGAGAAACTGAAATTACTAAAAGGCAGATTGAAAGTTTGGAATAAGGAGGAGTTTGGTTGGATTGATTTAAGAGTTGAAGAGGCGGTAAAGACAATCAATATTCTAGACTTAGAGGCAGAGGTTCAGGAGGTTTCGCAGTTGTCCTTGCTTAGCGATAAGAGGAGTTTAGAGTCGAACAAGTTCTGGGAAAACCTTATCTTGAAGGAAAGACTTCTTAGACAGAAATCTAGGGCGCTTTGGTTAAAGGACGGTGACTGCAATTCTAGATATTTCCACAGGTTAATGAAAAACAGACAAAAAAGGAATCACATCTCTTTTGTTGATACAGGAGGAGTCAGAATAGGCGAGGTGAAAGAGAACAAGGAAGAGATTCATAAACATTTTCTTAACAATTTTAAGGAGAATGAGTTCAACAGGCTTGTTATGAGAGGTGAAGAATTTAGAAGATTAACTGCTGCTGAAAGTAATAGATTGGAAGGGGTTTCCACGGAAGAAGAAATTACAAAGGCGGTTTGGAATTGTGATGGGGCGAAGAGCCCGGGCCCTAACGGCTACTCCTTTAAATTATTTCAAGGTTGCTGGGAGTTGATTAAACAGGATCTGTTTCGTTTCGTTCAAGATTTCCACACAAATCCTACTTTATCTAAGGCAACAACGACGTTGTTCTTAACTCTAATTCCTAAGGTGACTAACCACCTCTCTTTAGTGAATTACCGCCCAATTTGTTTGGTGAGCTCGTTACAGAAGATTCTATCCAAGGTTCTGGCAAACAGAGTTCAAAATGTAATAGGTAGTTTGGTGTCTAAGGAGCAATCGGCTTTCATCAAGGGAATAAGCATGTTCGATGGCGTGGTTGTTATTAATGAAATTCTGGATTTGGCTAAACACTCAAAGAAAGAATGTTTTTTGCTGAAGGCAGATTTCGAAAGAGCTTACGATTGCGTAAGCTGGGAATTTTTACGCTTCTAACTTCAAAAGATGGATTTTGGCCCTCGTTGGAAGAGTTGGATGGAGGCTCTCGTGTTCAACGGTTCGTTTTCTGTGCTGGTCAACGACAGTGCGACGAAGGAGTTCACGGTTGACAAAGGGCTTCGTCAAGGAGACCCTCTATCTCCTTTTTTGTTTATTCTTGTGATGGAAGGGCTGAGCGGCTTGATCAAGAAGGCTGTGGAAATGGACATTTAGAAAGGTTTCAACGTGTCGGCGTGTGTTTCTCACGATATTATCCAATTCGCGGGTGATACGGTTTTTGTAGGTAAAGCAAGTTGGAACAATCTTTGGAGTTTGAAGGCAATACTTAGAGGCTTTGAACTCATCTCTGGCCTCAAGGTAAACTTCTTCAAAAGCAAAATCTTTGGTGGTAATATCAATGATCAATTCATGGAAGCGACAGCTGAGTTCTTACATTGCAAAGAGAACAGTCTTCCCTTTAAATTCCTTGGCATTTTCATGGGAGAGAGTCCGCGAAAGATTAGTATGTGGAATCCGTTGATTGATGGGCTGAGAAACAGGTTATCGGTGTGGAAAGGAAAACATCTGTCCTTAGGGGGGAGAGTCACGCTGATTAATTCGGTCTTGAACGCTTTACCGACTTTCTTGTTGTCTTTTTATAAGGCCCCGAAAGCGGTTCTCAAGAAGATTTCAAAAATCCAAGCAAACTTTTTATGGGGAGGAATTGCAGACAAAAGATCTATTCATTGGGTAAGGTGGAAGAATGTTTGTCTATCGAAGGAAAAAGGTGGTCTAAGGGTGAAAAACATTGCTTCCTTTAATTCTGCTCTGCTGCAAAAATGGAAGTGGCGGTTTATCATTGACAAAGATGCACTTTGGAGGGGCTTACTAGAATTCAGGTACGCGTTTAGTTCGAGTAATCTCGGAGTAGAAATTCTCTGCAATGATGGTAATAAAGGCAGGCCTAAAGATTCAATTTGGTGGCGTGATTTACTGTTGAACGGTTTCGATAAAACAATCATGTCTGACTTGTTCGCTGAATCCGTGAGCTGTAAATTGGGGCATGGTAGAGATATTCCTTTCTGGTATGGTCAGTGGATTGGTGACTGCAGCCTGAGGTATGCTTTTCCCAATGTGTTTAGCGCGTGTTTGGTCAAATCGGCAATTGTGGCGGAAGCGGGTTTCAATAGTGAACTCGGGTGGATTTGGAAATGCTTAATGCCTTACATACAGCCACAGTCGGCGCTGAGTTGCGAAATGGAGAACCTTTTAATTCTCCTTAATACAGTAGAGTAAAATGTGCAAATGGAGGATACTATGATCTGGAATTCTGCAGAAGAGGAAGTTTTTTCTGTAGCTTCCTATTATGAATTATATCAGCAGGCTCAAGAGGTTGTGGAGACCGATCCTGTCATATCAGCAGGCTTGAAATACCTTTGGAATACCAAGCTTTCGTCTAAGATTCAGGTCTTTTTGTGGAGACTCATGAAGGATAGAATTGCAACCAAAGTTCAGCTAGCCAAGAGAGGTGTTTTTGACGAAGATTCGAATCTGGCTTGTAGTTGCTGCAGAGGTGTTGATGAATCCGCTTCTCATTTATTTTTGGAATGTAAGTTTGCGCATAATATTTGGAACGCAGTGGCGGTTTGGATGGGTTTTGCGGTAGATTTGTCCAAAGATTTCGCCACATCTCTTGTGGATTATGGCAGAGCAGTGCGGCGAAGGATGGGTAAAGATTTAGGAGCTGTTATCTGGGCTTTCACGTGTTGGAGTATATGGAATGGTAGAAATAGATTCATATTTAGAGAAGAGGCTTTAACTGTCATTGAGGTAGTCAATAGTATTAAGTTTTTGTCTTGGTCATTGAGGTAGTCAATAGTATTAAGTTTTTGTCTTGGAGGTGGGTTTGCTCCCTTGCTTGGGCAGTAGGCTCGTGCTCATTCTATGATTGGTTTGTTTCTCCACTCAATTGCATTGCTTGTTCTTGAGCTGAGTTTTTTCTCACTATATCTTGTATTTGGGTTGGAGGACCCCTTGTTCTCCTTTTGATAATTCCATTGCCTTTTTAAAAAAAAGTTACATACATATATAAATTATATATCCACCGTACATCAAAACTCAAACTATTAAAATTTCATTCTATTTTCTATTTCGCACACTAATTTTTTTATAAAAAAAGTTAAATCAATTAACTTTAAATAATTCAATAAAAACTATGAGAGTTGATTCAACAATTCTTACAAAAATTAAATTAATCAGTTTTCAAATAAATCGATAAAAAATTATGAGAACTAATTTAATTCCTATAAAAAAAAAATCATTTTTTGTTTCTTAATAAAAATGATAACATTATCACTACTTATATCACTCACAAAAAAAAAAGATAAACAATTTTGCAACCACGGTTATAAAGATACAATTTATTTATTTTTTATATCTATTTTTTGTCTCTATCAATATTTTTTTAAAATTAAATTATATAATATTTTACTCTATAAAAAATTATGCATAAAATAATTTTATAAAAAAATCATTCGGATGTATCAATTTTAAAATCATAATAACAAAAAAAAAATCACATTATAATATTTAAAATAAAGTGATCAAACAATACTTTTAAATAGACAAATAAATACTTCAATATTTCTTTTAAAATATAAGTCTTAATTATAAATGTGGTTATATGTTACAAAACTTCAAATATTAAATCTCATTTCAATACTAAAAAAAATTATCAAACAATTCTTTTAAATTTAACTTACAATGTTTAAATTGACAAACAAATATTTCAAATTTTTTATATATTATTTTAAATAATAATTGCAAATACATATCACAAAATTAAACTGCAGTTTTTCAACTATAATTTATAATTCATTATATAACACTGTCCAATAATATAATATTAAATTAAAAATAATTAAAATTGAATAAATAATTCTAGGTTCAATTAGAAGGTTCAATTTGTCACTTTAATTTGCTTAAAGTGTAGTTGAGTGATTGTATCAAAAAATGATGTATTGGAGTGAGGTTTGAAATCAATGCGTGCCGATTTGGAATGCATTTGAAAAAGTGCTTGATAACTGTCAAGATCATACTAAATATAAACAACAATAAAACACTAATATGTTGTCTATGTGGTTTTCTTTAACAAAAAAAGTTTTAAAAAGAAAAATTATTATTAACAACTATAGTGCAAATGATTATATTAGATCTCATATGAAATTTCAACTTTATAATAAAATTAAAAGCTAAAATAGTTCCCAAAAACTCTATCAAAATAGTCTATCGCTGATCGAGATGAATTACTAATTTGCCATTAAAAAAAATCAATTTTATTATATTTCTGCTGATTTTTAGCTAAACTCAAATTTATATAGAACTGTCAGTAATACAATAATATTGACAACCACCAAAATATACTAATGTGTTGATAAAAAATAATAACAACAAAAGTAAAATGTCTCAAATAAAATCAATTAATTAATATGTCAAAGAGTGTGGGAAAATATACCGAGTAAGAATAAAATAAAAGACATATACATATATAATTTTTATTTATTCAGTTCGTTCAAATCAATCCATTCTAAAAGAAAGGAAAAAATTTCAATTCACTATACTTCAAAAATTATTACAAGAGATTATACAAATAAAAATTGACAATGAAATTCAATTTCAGTTGTAACTTGATTATGTTGCAAGTAAGTAATTACAACACAAGTAATTATAAAAAATCGGCCGTGTTTATATATATATATATATATATATATATATATATATATATATATATATATATATATATAGAGAGAGAGAGAGAGAGAGGAGAGAGGAGAGAGAGAGAGAGAGAGAGAGAGAGAGAGAGAGAGAGAGAGAGAGAGAGAGAGAGAGAGAGAGAGAGAGAGGAGAGAGAGAGAGAGAGAGAGAGAGGAGAGAGAGAGAGAGAGAGAGAGAGAGAGAGAGAGAGAGAGAGAGGAGAGGAGAGAGAGAGAGAGAGAGAGAGAGAGCACATAAATGAAGGTAATATCCAGATTTCAAGATGTTCTTGAAATTATGATTATGCCTTGCCTGCATTGGAAGTCAATCCAACTACGACACAAAAGGTTGTTCATCATGAATTAAGCAAGAAAGATGAGAAATAATTATTCTTGATCCATCAATGTGTGAATCGAAACATCTTTGAGAAGATTTTTGAGGAAGTAACAACTAAAGGTGTGTGGGATATACTCATGAGTCAAATATGTTCATCATAGCCCTTTTTACAATGGTTGTACCATCATGGGTAAGTTGAAGAGGTGTCCCACATTTCTTTGACAGCTTGACAGAGAGAAACACGAAAAAAAACTCATAAATACCAAGAGTGATATTGATAGTGGTTTTTAGCTTTCAAACGGTGTTGCATTTTTTTCTTCTCCTCTTTTATCCATATTTCTCTAGATTTTTTTTCCCCACAACACCATCAACTAGATGTGGAGACAAATGGACCATATTTTAACAACAGTCCATATACCACAATCCACCCCCTCTACAAATATTCACATATTCTCTTTCCAATAAGCATACCCATCTCCATTGAAGGATATGAGTTTGTTTAGTGAATAGTTTAAAGTCATTCGTACCTCCTGAGATGATTAATCTTATAGCAGGAGTTAGACTCTGGTGCAACTTTCTGAAACGGGCAACCCCAAACACAAGAAGGGGGGTGAATTGTGATATTTGTATTTCAAAATCTTTTTAGAAAAACAAGTTATTTAAAAAAAATAATATTTTAAAAGATAATAGAAGTGGAGAATAAGCAACAAAAAATATAAATAATAGATAAATATAAAGATAAAGTAAGAAAGATCACATCAGATATTATTCTAGTTCGGGCTTAAGCCATGTGCCCCACAATAGTCTCAAAGAGTTTTCTCTTGAGATTTCCACTAAAAATAACTTGACCTTTTTACACAAGCTCGAGCTCAACAACCTTATAACAACAACAAAAAAAAATGATGACGTCTTAAGCTTTTTACACAGGTTCAGCCCAATAAATTGTACACCATCTTTTTACAGGTTTAGCTTGCAACCACAAAATCTATTACAAGACCATGAGAGAACTAAGCTCTTGAATAAATAAATTCAACACAACCATAGAACAACTCAACTCTTAGGATGAAGCTTTTTACATTATCGGTAGTAAGGCAACTTATAATGAATAGCACTTATAAAAGAAATAGAGGAGTGAGAAAAGAGATATGATTATTCATAGAATTTATGCGTTCATAAGTGAAAAAATAACTTTTTTTATTTAGGAAAAAATTTGGTCAAAAAGGCAACAATCCATGGGCAATTGTCCCTTTTCTAATTGATTAGGATATCAACCCAATCAATTAGTTAAGCCATGATAGGAAATACTAATATTCGAAGTCACTTAATCGATTAACAAAGTTCTCTAATAGATTAGGAGGTTTTACTCTGGCCTCTAATCGATTAGATTAAAGTACCTAATCAATTAGACATTTGTGTTTTGCTTTCCTAATTGATTAGAAAGATTCTTAATAGATTAAGTAGTTGTTTAGGGATGGGTTTTTAAGTAGTTTTAAGAAAAAGATAAAGATTTTCAAAAGTTTGTGTGCGTGTGTACGCGTGTGCCGGTGTGTGTGAGTGTGCGCGCCGTGTTTGTTTGTGTGTGTGCGTGCGTGTGTGCATATGTGTGTGTGTGTGTGTGTTGTGTGGTGTGTGGTGCGCGCATCACCTTAGTACTACAAGACTTAGTCCTGCTTCATTTAGATTCAAATTATCAAACTACAAGATAAAATAGTAAGTGTGGGATTAGGTGAGCTTTCACAACTTTACTTCCTTCTTGATTTATCCTTGATTAATATTTTTTAACACTTTCAACTAGAAATTTAAAACACTTTGTCTTGTGTTTGTTTCATGACTGATAATGCTTGTGATTTATTCTTCTTTGTTGAGTTGTCATCATCAAAATCTTTAGAATACTTTTACCTATACAACACATAAAATTACATTCTCCCTCTTTTTTATGATGACAACGCATCTCCCAGGGAGGTGGTAAACCAAAAAAATATTGATGAAAAGTTTGTTCCACATGATGTAATCGATTACAGGCATGTGTTAATTAATTATATGTTTTAACTATGAAACAAATACATTTCCAGCATCATGTAATCGACTACCTGTATGTAGTAATTGATTACCATTCTCTCACTTGATTATAATCGGTTACCTTACTTGTAAAATTACAAAGCCTTATGTGATTCTATAAATAATTATCTCTTATATCCCCCCCCCCCCCTTTGTTTTGTAAGTTAAGCTTTAGTATCCTGAAATAAGATGAACAAAAACACATGATGCATTTTATCCCCCTTTTGATATTATTAAAAATAAGAAAAAGAACAATAATATATCTAAAAATATCATAGATATTGTTGTGATCACATTCAACAAATAAAGATTGAGAAACAAAGTTTTGGGTGAACAATGAAAACGATTAGAACAAAGAAAGAAAGAAGAGAGGATAAAGAAGAAAAAAGAAGAAGGATCAGGGCAATTGTTTACTATTCACTTTCTCATAATGGTTTACAAATGATTACAAATGAATATCACAATTAGCCTCACTCAATAACCTGAGTGATCTAGCCTATTTGTAGGCTAACTAGCTAACTTACGTTACAAGCTAACTAAAACAATTGGATCCTTAACACAAAGCCCAATTCGACATAATAAGTCAACATTAAATTTTAACATTACATACTAGAACTAGCTTCGACTACAGTATGTAACCCTTCGACATCATCATGTGACCCAGCTTCGACTTCATGCTTGTCTCCTATCGAAACACATGAAAGTTATTCCTCGACAGAGCTAGAGTTCGACCCAAAATCTCACAAATATCCACCTTGGATCTAACTCTAAAAACAACAGGGAATAAACTAGCTTTCATCATGCAGCTTTATCAACTACATATAGTGATAGTGGAATAACTTGCAACTTGGCAATGTCTTGGTGATCATATAATCATTGTCATCAGTCGAAACCTTCAGCACCTAGATTTCACCATGCTCGATTATCTCTCTGACGAAGTGTAGCCTCACATCGATGTGTTTTGTTTGCTTATGATAGGCTGAGTGCTTCAACAGGTGTATTGCACTTTGACTATCACATTTAACAGTGATACTTCGACCTTGAAGTTTTAGCTCATTTGCAAAACCTTCAAGCCACAATGCTTCTTTCACAACTTTAGTGAGGGAAATATATTCTGCCTCAGTGGTTGACAAGGCAACAACCTTCTGAAGCGTTGCTTTCCAACTGATTGATGTGCCAAACATAGTGAACACATATCCAAAAGTAGACTTTATGGAATTCATACAACCTATATAATCAGAGTCGACAAACCCTTCGATTTCTACTTTGCTATCATCACCAGAGGCTCCACCATAAATCAGGACTCTTTTCAGAGACCCATTTATGTACCTAAGAATCCACTTCAAAGCTTTCTAATGCGTATTTCCAAGATTGGCCATATACATGCTTACAAGGCTCACTCCATACGCTATGTCTGGCCTCGTACAGACCATAGCATACATCAAAGAACCTACCACACTAGAATATGGGATGCTACTCATATAGATTCTTTTAGCTTCAGTTCTCGGACTTTGAGTAGTACTAAGCTTAAACTGAGGATTTGTGGAGTCACAACAAGCTTTAAATTCGACATACCAAACTTGTCGAGAAGCTTTCGTAGGTATGTCTCTTAAGATAAGCACAACTTCGGCTGCTTTCTATCTCTCTAGATGTCAATCCCAAGAATCCAGGTGGCAGCTCCCAGATCCTTCATTGAGAACTCCTTATTGAGTTCAGCCTTCACCTCCATCACATCCTCGACACTGTTGCTAGCTTTGAGGATATCATCCACATAAAGCAACAAAATACCAAGTGGGTTTCCAGGTAGAAATCTGAAGTAAACACAGTGGTCGAACTGGCTCCTAGTGAAACCAATGTGTGCCATAAACTTGTCGAATCTCCTGTTCTACTGTTGAGGAGATTGTTTCAGGCCATACAAATATCTATTCAACTTGCACACATAATCTTCCTTATCCTTTTCTGCATACCCTTCAGGTTGACGCATCAGGATCGTTTTGTCTAGATCACCATACATAAATGTTATCTTCATATCCATTTGGTCAAGTTCCAGATTGAACTTTGCCACCATAGCTAACAACTTTCAAATGGATCTATGCTTTACAACAGGCGAGAACACATCATTGAAGTCGACCCCTTCTTTTTTAGTGAACCCCTTAGAAACCACCATTACCTTAAAGCGCTTTGACATCACTCCTTCGATTCCTTCCTTGACCTTGAAAATCCACTTACAACTGACTAACGTTGCTCCTGCAGGTTTCTGAATCAGATCCTAAGTGTTATTATCATGAAGAGATTTCATATCATCATCCATGGCTTTTCGCCATTCAGTCTTGTTTCGACTCTTCATAGCTTCCTTATAATCTCTAGGTTCTTACTCAAGTACCTCACTTGCAGAGATTAAGGCAAAGGCTATAAGATCTACAAAACCAAGTCTCTGAGGTGGCTTGATGACTCTTCTCGGCCTATCTCTTGCCAATAGGTAGTCATCGATAGTTTCCTCAGTCTCTTTAGCGTCTTGTTCTTATTCTTCGACTTCATCTGGGTTATGCACTCCAGCATCACTATGCTCCACCTCAACAAGAATCTCTACCTGTTCTAGCTCCACTTCAGAGATTTCTGTACTTCGACCAGTATCACCAGTTTTCTTGATTGCCATTTCAAATTCATTGAAAACTACATCACGACTTGTGATACATTTTATGTGACCTGGTTCTAGGCACCACAACCTATAACCTTTGACTCCCTCAGGATATCCAAGGAACATGCATCTCAGAGCTCTAGGTTCGTCCTTGACTTACCTAATGAGAGCATAGGCTAAACAACCAAATACTTTCAGTTTGTTGATATCTGGTGGCTGACCCGACTAAACTTCTTCAGGTGTCTTCATTCCCAAGGCAGCCAAGGGACATCTATTTATTAGATAAGTTGTTGTCGAAACAGCCTTCGCCCAAAACACCTTCTTCAATCCAGCACTAACCAACATGCATCTAACCCTTTCAAGGATTGTTCGATTGAATCTGTTAGCTAAGCCATTTTGTTAAGGAGTACCTGCTACAGTCTTATGCCTTGCAATCCCAGACTCGACATAGTAATTGTCGAAAGCTTCATTGCAGAACTCAAGGCCATTGTCGGTTCTCAACCTCTTAACATTTCTGCCAGTTTTAGTTTCGACCAGAACCTTCCAACTTTTGAAATTCTCAAAAGTTTCACCCCTAGTCTTCTGAATGAATACCCATAATTTTTTGTAATAGTCATCAACTATGGATAGAAAATACCTTGTACCTGCATGTGAAGGATTCCTTGCAGGCCCCCAAAGATCAGCATGGATGTAATCAAGGGATCCATGTATTCTTTGTTTACCTCTGTTAAAACTTCTCCCTACAAGATTTTCCAAGTACACATGGTTCACAAAACTTCAACTTCTCGACTTTGTCACCACCTAGCAGGTTCTATTTCCCCAGTTTGACTAGGCCTCTTTCGCCAACATGGTCCAATCTCATGTGCCATAATTCTGTCTTCGACACCGATTTCGTGGATTCAAAATCTGTTGAACCACTTACAACCACAACCTCAAGGGTATACAAGCCTTGTTTCTTCACGCCTCTCAAGATTTCCTTTGACCCCTTTATGACTTTCCGGATACCTTGCTCTCCTTTGTAGACATATCCATTCTTGTCGAATTCACCAAGAGAAATTAAATTCCTCTTAAGGTCAGGTACATACTTAACCCCAGTCAATAGACTTATTGACTCATCATGGAGCTTGAATCTTACAGATCCAATACCTGCAATTTTGCAAGCTTTATTGTTTCCCAGCATCACTGATCCACCATCTTGATCACATAATTCTTTAAACACATTCTTGTTTGGAGTCATATGCCAAGTACATCTATAATCCATAATCCACTCTTTGCAAGAGTTGTTGCTCGACACCACAAGGACATCAGATGATTCATAATCATCTTGCACAATAGTTGCATTGCCATTGTCCTTACCTCCATGATTATTCAGGCGCTCAGGGCACATATTTCTTGTGTGACCCTCCTTTTTACAGTGATAACACTTAACCCTAGAAATATCACCACCATAAGACTTCTGCTGAGTTTTACCTTTCTTCCTCTCAAACCAACCATCTCTCTTCAAGATTTCCCCTTCACGGACAACCCTTCGCCAACTGATGATGATGGCTTTTGCTCATTTCTTTCGTTCAAATCCTTCGAATACAAGGTTACTTGAACTTCTTCAGAGGTCAGGGACTCTGTTCCATACAAGAGGGTTTCTTTTATGTGAGCATGCGACTTAGGTAAAAAACGCAACAATGACAACGCTTGATCTTAATCATTGATGGTAACATCAATATTTTCAAGATCAAAAATCAGCTTGCTGAACACCTCCAGTTGCTTCATCAATGATTTATCTTCAGTCATCTTGAATGAATACAAAGCTTACTTCAAGTACAAACGATTCACCAAGGATTTTGTCATATACAATCCTTCGAGTTTCAGCCAAACACCAGTTGTTGTCGTCTTATTCGAAACCTGCCTGAGAACCTTATCACCAAGACTCAGAACAATTACACTGTGGGCTTTCTCGATCATCATTGTCTTTTCCTTATCTGTCAATGCAACATCCATGGCATCTCCTCCCTTTAACGCTTCTAGCAAACCCTGTTGAACAAGAAGGGCTCGCATCTTCAAATGCCATAAACCGAATTCATTAACTCCGGTGAACTTCTCAATTTTAAACTTTGTTAACGACATCTTCTCCACGCTCACCGCGCCAGTTTGTTGTGATCACAAACGGTACCTTTCATCAAATAAAGATTGAGAAACAGAGTTCTTGGGTGAACAATGAAAACGGTTTGAACAAAGAGAGAAAGAAGAAATGATAAAGAAGAAAGAAGAAGAAGGATTAGGGAAAATTGTTTACTATTCACTTTCTCATAAGGGTTTACAAATGATTACAAATGAATATCACAATTTGCCTCACTCAACAACCTGAGTGATCTAGCCTATTTATAGGTTAACTAGATAACTTACATTACAAGCTAACTAAAACAATTGGATCCTTAACACAAACCCAATTCGACATAATAAGTCAATATTAAATTTCAACATTACATACTAGAACTAGCTTCGACTACAGTATGTAACCCTTCGACATCAGCATGTAACCTAGCTTCGACTTCATGCTTGTCTCCTGTCGAAACACATGAAAGATATTCCTCGACAGAGCTAGAGTTCGACCCAAAATATCACAGATATAAAAAATTAATTTCATCTAAGATTCCAAGTTCTCTTCCAATTCTCTAGAAAGGTTCTTTGTCCAAGGGTTTAGTAAATATGTCTGCTAAATATGCATGAGTATCAACGAATTCAAATTCTACATCCTTTTTAAGCACGTGATGTCTTAAAAAAATGATGTCTTACATCAATATGTTTTACTCTTGAAATCATTACTGTATTTTTTGTTAAGTTAATAGCACTAGTAGTATCACATCTATTAGGAATGATTCATAAGTCTATGCCATAATCACATAGTTTTTGTTTTAACCGTAGAACTTGAGCACAACAACTTCCTGCAGCTATATATTTTGCTTCATCTTTACTTAATGTAACATTTATCAGTTTTACATCCATCAAAATCAGAATCAGAATAACCAACTAAGTCACATAAACTATCTTTAGGTACCATAAACCTACATAATTGGTTCATTTAAGATATTTCATTATTCTTTTAACAAAAGTGAGATAAAATTATTTTGGACATGATTAATATATAGCACATAAGCACACACTAAACATAATATCAAGTCTAGTTGTTGTAAAATAAAGTAAAAAGATAATCATATCTTAATATTTTATTATATCAATAGGTTTTTCAGACTCATTTTAATCCAAATAGGTGCCAGTAGTCATTAAGATGGATATTTCTTTGCAATTATTCATATCAAACCTCTCTAAAATCTCTTTGTAGTATTTTGACTGATTGATAAATGTTCTATTTTTTGTTTGTTTTATTTGCAATCTAAGAAAGAAATTTAATTTTCCCATCATAGACATTTCAAATTCTCCTTGTATCATATTTGAGAATTCACTACATAGGGATTCATTTGTAGAACCAAATATCATGTCATCAACATAAATTTGTACAGGTAATGTATGACCATCAATCTTCTTAATAAAAAGTGCAATGTCCACTTTTCCCTTATCAAAATCCTTTGCAAAAACAAAATTAATCAATCTATCACACCATGCTCAAGGTATTTGCTTTAAACCATAGAGAGCTTTATTTAATTTAAACACATGAGCGGGATTTTCAAAATCTTCAAAACCTGATGGTTGACTAACATATACTTCTTCATGTATATAACCATTTAATTAAGCACTTTTGAAATTTGATATAATTTAAAAATTAAAAAGCATGTATAGGCTAATAATAATCTAATGGATTATATTCTTCCTACTGATGCAAATGTTTCATCAAAGTCTATGCCTTTTTCTTGATTGTATCCTTGTGCTACTAACCTAACTTTATTTCTGACTATAATATCGTTTTCATCTAGTTTATTTTTAAAGACCCATTTTGTTCCAGTAATCTATTTATCTTTGGGTAGAGTATGACTAAGATCTCTCTTATGAACTTGGTTAGGTTTTGATGAAGATAACAATGTCAATAAAGAAGAAAAAGGTGAAGACAATGAAAGATAAAAAACAAATACAAAAATCATTAAGTTAAGGTTAAAATTCTTTAAGTAACTGTCTTTATCTTTGATAGATCACTTTTAAGTTCAAATATCATTAAAAGGATTATAAAAACTCATATAATTGAATGATGCCTTATTTGCAAATTAAAAAGGTAGAAACTATTGAAATAGACTTTAAAGTTGAGTTTTCCAAAAGTCTAGGAAGGCAATAATCAATTACACGCTTAAGGTAACCAGTCACAAGCAACTGGGACAGTGGTAATCGATTACCACATACATTTAGTTGATTACATGATGCTAGAAATATGGTTTTTTTTAATAGTAAAGGCAGGTAATCAAATCCCATGTGACTGTAATTGGTTATATCATGCTGAAATAAACTTTTCACAAATCAATGTCACTTTCAAGCTTTTCAATGGTTCGTGATGCCTCTTTAAAGTGTTGTATTGATTCATGGTGCCTTCTGTGATTCTATAAATACTGGTTTAAAAATATGAAAAATATTCATGAACTTCCAAACAAGATTAAAGAACATATATTCAACATTTACTCATTTTTAATTGGTATTTCATAATTCCAAGTTTGAAGACTTTGATTAAACTTTTGAAAAACTTGAAAAACATTTATGAGCAATAAATGATATTAATATGAAAATTGATATTGATAAGAAGTATATAATCCTAATTTGGATTTGAATACTCTTCGGCCTACAAAATTCTTCTTCATCTCTTAGGAATTAGTGGAATTCTTAACTCATTATATTGTTTGGTGAAAGTGTATGTAAATAGAAAGTTGTGTGCTTTCTTGGTTGAGTATTAAGAATTATTTTTAGAAGAGTCTTAGTGTGGGGCTTGTAATTTAAAATCTTGATACATAGTAGAAAATCTTCTAATCAGAAAGAGGGATTGGATGTACCCTTTAGTAGGAGAAGGCAAACTAGGATAAATATTTTTTGTGTTTCTCTTCTCATTTACCTTTTACATTATGCATTTTTATTATTATTACTTATAAATTAATTATAACTTCATAAACTTGCTTTCGGTAAAATAAATTTTCAGAAACAAGCACTTACATTCATAAAAATCCCACAATCTTAATTCACCCCCTCTTAGGTTGTCTAACATTACATGCACGTGGTAATTGATTACATGCATTTAGTGTTAGACAATATTCATTTGTAACCTCATGTAATCGATTACACGAATTTGGTAATCATAATTCATCCCCCTGTGTCGAACAAAAACTTTCAATTTATATAGTTTGTCATCATCAAAAAGGGGGAGATTATGAAGAAGATCTCTCATATGAACTTGTTTGAATTTTGATGAAGACAAAAATATCAACAAAGAAAAAGGTGAAGACAATGAAAGATCAAAAGCAAATGGAAAAATTATTAAGTTAAGGTTAAAAGTCTTTAAGCAATTGTCTTTAAGGCTCATAAAACTCATATAATTAAAATATGACTTATTTCCAAATTAAAGAAAAAATGTAGAGCCATTTAAAAAGTTGTTAAAAATTGAGTTTTTCAAAATTCTAGGAAGACAGTAATCGATTACACACTTTAGTTAAATGATTACAAGCAACCAAGATAGTGATAATTGATTACCACACATGTGTAATCGATTACATGGTGCGGGAAATATATTATTTTCACAATAAAAGTATGTAATCGATTACCATGTGCTTGTAATCGATTAATCACGCTAGAAAGACTCTCAGGAAGGTGATTTATTCTTCTTTGTTGAGTTGTAATTATGAAAACCTTTAAAAGACATTTATATGAATAACATATAGAATCAAGTTCTCCCACTTTTTAATGATGAGAATGCATCTCTCATGGAGGTGGTAAACTATAAAAATATAGATGAAAAAATTGGAGCTGTTAAGCTCCCTTCACAGATAAATAGATAATACTCTACTCCCCTTTAGACTATACTTCTTCCGCTTTGTCATAATCAAAATGCAAAAAAATAAATAAATAAAGTGATTGTAAATATACAACACATAGAAAATACATATCACATTAAGAAAGGGAATACAAAGAAGGAGAAGAAGAACTTTAACAAATTAATTTGTGCATGATTGATTTAAAATTTCTAAGTTAGTTCTTATAAATAAGAAATTTTCTTTAGGAAGAGGTTTTGTTATGTTTAGATGAAAACACAAACTCAATTACACCGTCCCATTTTTGAACATGATCCCAAATTAAATGGTGGATAATCTCAATGTGTTTCATCTGGGAGTGAAGTACCAGATCTTAGTGAGGTTTATGGCGCTAGTGTTGTCGTATTTTATCGGAAAAGTTATGTGTTTAACTCCACAGTCACTTAACTCATGTTTCATCTGAAGGTGTGAGAAAAACACAAGAAAGAGGGGTTTGAATTACGTTTTTTTAAAATGAAAGCTTTTTAAGAAACTAAAAAAGAAACCACAAAGAAACTCGACAAGAGAGAAAGACACACAATATATCCTGGTTCACTTGAAAACTATCAAGCTAATCTAGTCCACCCGCCAAGGTGATTTTTCCCTATACACAAGGACTTAATCCACTATAATCAATTAATTACAGTTTACACTAGCAACTACTGGTGACTAACAACCACAAAGACTAATTGTCTAAGTCTTCTTAAGGATTCTGACCTAACTGGTCCCTTAAGGAATTACAAACAACAGTTTGTGAAAAATAAATGTTTACAATGAAATGCTTCTACACAAGCAGATAAAAACACTATGAATATAAAAAATGACTTAAAGAAAATTTACACAGTATGAATATTTCGTTGTTGTGTTTCAATGTTTGCTTGCTTGCTTTTTTGCAATTGTCTTTAAGTTGTCAAGTCCTTGTATAGCCAGTAAAAGATTCGTTGGAGGGCAGATCAGGAATATCCTTGAGTGAGCTAGCGACTTGAAAGAATGTCGTTACGTAGGGATGAAAATTGTACACAAAATTTGTCCTTTGTACCACAAAATCAGGGTAGTGGAATGGTAGTGGAAATGAACATTTTGATACATACTATGTACTATTTTCCCTCATAAACTTTTGATCTTATATTCTGTACATCAGAGGCTTCTGGATAGAGATGTTTGAAGCATGCGTACAAGAGTTGATCACTAGGTCTTCAAAGTCTTAAGTCTTCAGAGTCGTCAGAACTTGTTCATCAGAACCTTGTCTTCAGAATCTTTAGCACTTAGTCTTCAGAACCCTTGGTCTTTCAGAAACTTAAGTCTTTAGAGTCTTCAGAACTTTGTTCAGCAGAACCTTGTCTTCAGAGTCTTCAGCACTTAATCTTCAGAAGATAACGACTTCAGAAGCTAGAGAGCCTTTAGAAGTAAATCATCAGAGTCACGTTCAGAGGTAGAATCCAAGAAAACAATGCAGCAATAACATATTGTCTTCTTAGAATCTTTCTGAATGTGAGTAGATCAGAAGCAGACTTGCTTCTTTGGCGCAAAAGCGACTTTTGGTCAAACTAGATTGTCATTGCATATGATCTCTATCAGAGTCAGAATCTGTTTGTTAAAACTTCAGAATAACAAACCGTTAGAGTACCAAAATTGTTTCCACACAAATACTATCTTGTTATTATCAAAACTTAGAGATAATCAGCAAAAACCAAATCTTGTTCTAACAATCTCCCCCTTTTTGATAATGACAAAACAATGTATTTTGATGAAACAATTTCGTACAAAAATAATCAATAAGTAATGAAAGAGATAAGTTTAGAAATAACTTCCCTTTATCAAGCTCCCCCTGAAACTAAGACTTAAAAAAAATCTTATCAGATTTGGGATAACAGAGCCTGATTATAAAGATCTTATCAGATTCAGAATAACAGAGCCTGATTTTAAAGATCTTATCAGATTCAGAATAACAGAGCCTGGTTATATAATAGAGCCTGATTGGTCTTATTAGATCTAGAATAAGATCAGAGATGGTTCAAGTCTGGTTCTTATCATATGCATCGGATAGTCATGTTTGCCAAAGTTTCAATATTGTTCCTGAAAAACATTCTAAGAAAGATTGTGTGCATTTATAATGTTAGAATGTTAGAATTATGATTCAGAGAACAAGATATTTTTATCAAAATAATTTCTTCATTAATACTCCCCCTTTTTGTCATAATAAAAAAGGTAAACAGAACAAGAAGCAAAAACCAAAATAAAGAAACTAAGGGGTAACCTAGAAAGTGTCTAAGGTTGAGGAGGAGGAGGGAGCCTCTGAAGGATATGAGCAAACACATTCTAAATGCTAGATGTAACTTCATCTTGCTTGTCCATTCTAGTTCTGAACAACTCTTGTTCCTTCTGAATGCTTTCCAGAGTCTTTAACACTGGATCAGAGGTTCCAACAGTGTTCAGAGCATCTTCCTGATTCTTCATTTCAGCTTTTTTCTCAGCTAAATCTTGAGCTTCCTTATCTTTTCTTTCAGCTTCTCTATCAAGAGCTTCCTTAGCTAATCTTTCAGCTAGTTCCCTCTCAGCAACTAACTTTTCTTCAGCTTCTCTATGAGCTTCCAATCTTTCTTCTACTTGCTGGACAAAGTGTTATTTTGTTTAAACAGAAAGATTTTTGAACTTTTGAAACTCCACTGACATCCATCAATTGAATTGATTTTAGGTAGCACCCAGAGCAGAAGGGTTAAGGCTAGAACTGGATTCATCAGAAAGTTTCTTGAATCTCTTAACTACATTGTCCTTAAAAACAGAAATGACTTTGTTGCGGTGAAAATCGGATAACAAATTATTAATTAATTTGCATCATTTTCTTTTACAACCGACTTTGATTTATCCAAAGGAAAGGTTCAAGATCGTTAAAAAACCTAAAGGGGGAGAGATCTAAGGTTCGGGGGTTGGTTACGCCTAGGGAAGGTATTAGCACCCTAAACGTCCGTAGTACTCTACGGGAACCTCTTGTTAATGTTATCTTATGTTTGCTAAAGGTTCTATGCTAAAGGCTTGAAACCCTAGGGGTTAGTATCTAAGTATACTCGATAAAGCATCGCACTTTACGCCTACGTATTCTCGAGAATAGAATCAGAGTACGGGTAGTTCTGCTTCTACTGAACTATTGACTATGGTTAATATTCAGAGGGGAAATGAGTACAAGCTCATTGTAGAGTTTAGGAACTCTCTAAATCTAGTTGTAATGGACCTATGTTGAAGTTTAGTCAGTAGGGAAAGTGATAAATTCATTAGGATGAATATCACTAAGAGTTGAAGAACTCTTTCCTAAAGCTAGTTATCATTTCTATGGCTCTGATGAGGCCAAGAAATAAGGTTTCTCCTAAGAGGTTACTTAGGTTAAGGTGGGGGCTATGACTTTAAGAGTCAACACTAATCACCTTCCTTTGGAATGGGGGGAAAAACAGTTGATAATAATAAGAGGCATAGATAAAGACATGATAAAGCTAAAGCATTGACATAATATGAGGAGGTAAAAGCAACATAAGCATGAGGATGGCAATATGTTTCATGGATAAGGTAAGATGAGCATGATCATTAAAGACACATCAATATGTTTCAATCTTTAGGAAGACAAACATATAGAATGATATTAAGGATGACAATCAAAGAAGAATAGCATTCATATAAAAGTCAAGTATATGATAAGTCATGGATAGATTAATTCAACATCTAAACAAGTATTAGTGGAATAAACCCTTAAAAGGTCAATAAAGATGATTCATAAATGATGCTAACAAACAATCCAAAATTGACAATTAATTGACAACACAATTGAAATTAGCAATTAACTACACATAAGGTAATTTAAAATTTAACTACATATGGATAATTAACATTTAACCAAACATTAGAAATACAAATTGACAATCTCAAAATTAAGACACAAATTGATAGTTTCAAATTAACAACATAATTGAAAATGACAATTAATAACACAATTAGAATTAACAATACAATTTAAGGTATAATTGATAATTAAAATTAAAAGCTAACAAAACAATTAACAATTAAAAATAATTAGCAATTAGAAAACATATTAAAATTAACCACATAAATAATTAATGAGCAAACTGAAATTAAATAAACATTAAGCAAAAATAAATAAGATATAAGAGATTTTGAAATAAAATAGAAAAAAGAAATAAACACGCGGGGGGGGGGGGGGGGGGGGGGGTGCATAAGTGATTATGGTTAGTTAAAGTAACAATAGAAAATTAAATGGCCAGAAACAGGGGGTGGTAGTAAATGGGGCGCTAGGCCCAGGAGAGGAAAAAAGCAAGGCATCAGGCGAAAATAGCAAGAAAACACAAAAGGGTTGATCCAAGGATCGAACCCAGGCATGGCAAGCGATAGGCGAATTATGTGCATGTGTGTGACCGTTGGGACGACGTGTTTCATCCGTTCATTACACACTTCTAATAATACATAAGCCACATAAAACATTGAAATATAATAAAATGAAAACAACACGCGTACATGCAGACGTGCAGTGTATTATGTGTGATACTATAGGACATGGAAATTAATGCACTACCAGACAAACCAAACCAACCAATTACAATCCACGCATGGAAATCGAATACATGCAAAACAAACTGCTATCGTATTTCCAAATTAAAACAACAAAAAAGCTCAACTTTAATCCATCTTAAATCAACCAAATTTCAATCAAATAACATGAAATAAAATATCAACGTGGAGCACTTTACATGTAGAACGTGATGCAGCCATAAGTTAGACAAGATAGTGTTCAAAACATGAGCAGTAAGCGAATGAAAAACCAGGGTCCAAAAAATAGAAATTCCGTTTAAGAAAAAAAAAAGATAATATACTTTCTGCTCATATTCAAACAGCAACATGATGTGGCAACTAATTTCTTGAACTTCCTCCCACGATGAACAAGATATTAAGAGCTAAAAAAACTTACATGAGTTGGAGACAAACCAAACATTCAGCATGCTTTAAAACAATAGTTCACACAAACTCAAAACCAAACATGGACATGGCAAAGCATAAAAAGAAACTATAACATATGTTGTAAACCTGATTGGTTGGGAATCATATGAGGTTAGTTCATGGGTTTGACATAAAGGGAGCACAATGCAAACCAAACACTAAAATACTTACAACACAAACATTCGTATCACTTAACTTCCATCACAATTCGACAGCAGCTTTAAGAACAACACATAAACACCAAAGAGTTTAACAACATGACTGAACTGTGAGCATGACATAGTGAGTAGAAAAACAAAAGCAAACATCATTCAAAATGTGATCATGAACTATGAATGAACCAAACCAGAATCATTATTCAAGCAAAACCTAAAGTTAAGACATTTAGAGATAGCAATACACATAGATAGACATGCATCCAAGTCACTTCATTTCCAAATTCAATTTATGAGAACAAACCCTAACAGTGCTATCAAAGAAGCCATCATACATCATGCATTGTAAAAAACAATATTTGGTGTTTCAAGATAGGTTACAAACATGCACACGGGTATCATTTTGAACAGAATACTAACACACTTAATGATGCATAAAAGCAAAATATCATAACAGAATACTAACATCTATCAAACAAAATCAAAAGGATCAATATTTTGGTGTTCAAAACCAAAACCAAAACAGCCTCTAACATGGATCCAAGGTGGTATTCACGACATCATCTCAAAGTAAATGGAAACAGCATATGAACATTGTAACATTAACAAACTTATGAATAACCAAACACATCAGCATGCTTCCAAAACAAACTCACACATGATATCAACATTTAAACCACCAGGGCAGCCAAGGATAAGTGAGGGTTTTCTCTCAACAAACTTAACATGAGGTTCATGATAACATTCATACCACACACATACAGCAAAGCAAAACATTAACTATAACGAGTTCATCCTAACATGTAAATAAGCATGGTAAGTACTAAATGGAGGTTGAGAGACTTACCTAGCTTCCAAGCAAATTGCAAGAGTTTCTTCTCCTTCTCCCAGCTAGCTTTCGTGTGCTCTTTCAAAAAACAAGTTTAGAGTGTTTTAGTGCTTGTTGTTGGTGTCCAAATGAAGAGGAGAAGGGGCCCTTATATAGGGAGCTCAGCTGGTCCAAGAGAGTCAAGAACCATCGTGCCAAGAGTTTATCTTGAGAAGAAAAATCATGGAGGGATTTGGAGTAGATGGTTGTTCTGATCACAACAACATAGAGCCAAGTGAAGTTTCTCTTTGATGCCAATAGGTAAGAGGGAAATAGCATTGTTTTGGTTTGTATCCTATGGTTTAATGAAGTACACGAGGGAGATGTTTAAGGTAGCTTGCAAAGACTAACAAGAAAGTACAAAAGCAAAAAGCAAAGGCAACGTGCTTTTAGGGGAGAAGTGATGTTGGAAAAGATTTGGTGGGTCTGCATAGAGTGTACTTGGAGATAAGAAAGAAATTCAAACTCAAAAATTGGTGTGTTCTTGGTGCAAAATAATTTCGTATGGCCATATTCCACATATGATATCTCTTGACTTGGTGATCCAAAATTCATGCTCTTGGGTTCAAATGAAAGTTCTTGGATAATACTTCAATGTTGATGTTGGAAAGTAGTTGAGATAAGGCCTTGAATGGATAGAAAAGTGCCTTGCAAATCGTGTCCTCCAAACTGCCCAAAAGAACTTAGAAAAAATCTAAGTTATAGAAATTTGACAACTTCAAGTGCCCTTCTTTGATAATTCATAACTTATGGTTTATCCCATTGAGATGTTCCACATATGGTTGGAAAGCTCTCATCATGCTCTACAACTTTCATTTGGGACCCAAGTCTTGAATCCAAATGGAAAAGGGTGAAAAGTGGTGCCAAAGTTGAGAAAAAAAGTGATGAAAAGCGCTGAAAAATTTCTAAGTGTTGGTCAAAATATCTTGCAAGCTTCATAACTCAAAAACCAAGCATTTTTAGACAAAAGGTCATATGGAACAAATTGAAGATCTTGGAAAGAGCTTTCCAATGAGCTTTGAGCCACTCCAATTGGATGTGTGGTTTAGGAGTTATGGTCATTTCAAAATATGCTATTAGGGGAAAAATCTCACAAATGACACCTTTCTTGGTCAAAACCCTACTTCCCTTGCAAGAAACCTCATGAAACTTGATGTGGATACTTTGTATACCTCATGAGACAACATATGATGATTAAAACCAATAATACTTCATTTGAACCAAAATTCCAAAAGATTGGGGTTTCAGTCAAACCCTAATTTTGACTGTGAATGCACTGAGGTTATATCTTGTGATTTTGCTTCTTCCTTCTCACCTAAAGGTCTTAGGAGACTCTTGAGGATGTTGACAAACTAATAGAACCAAGAATTAGGGCTTGGGAGACCATCTTGATGAAGATCAAAGTTGTTGGCTGATAAGTGTCACAGAAACCCTAATTGGAGGCACAGTCAGGTTGAGGCTCAAACTTCTCTTGTTGAGGACCCATAGACCTTGGATTCTTGTTGAATGATGTCCCTTGAATGTGGATGACTTCATATGGTAAGTGAACCACACAAATCTTGACTTGATAGAGCCAAATTCCTCAGTGATTTCTTCAGAGCAAAACCCTAATTCCAAAGTCCTTGCATTGGAGGTCTTTTGTTGACTTGACTTGCTTCAAACAACTTGTGGAGCTTCATGGTGATATGTAAACCTAATTTGAACACAAAGAAATAAACTACAAGATATGGGTTAGCTCAAACAATGCAGAGATGATTGACCTAAGATGCACAAAAGCTGGATGACATCTAAGGGTAAAAATTTAGGGTACAACAAACTTCATCAAGGTTAGGAGGGGGAGATCAGAAGATTGATTTTCAGGAAGTGTTTGGGTTTCTTCATCAGAAGCACCCAGATTGGAAAAAGTTTTGTCAGAGTCATTTTTAGGATTTGTTTTTTGTGAGGAAGGTTCAGGATTATTTGATATGGTCACTGCATTTATTTGTGGAGAGGTTGAGGATGTGGGTGATTGAGAGTTGGTTGATGGAATAAGTTTAGTAGTAATTTCTCCATAATTGGTTATAGGAATAGGTTCTGTAGGAGGTTCTTCAGAAATGGGTTGAGTGATTAATGGTAAAGAGATGATGGGAGTTGGTTGAGGGGAAGTGGTTTGAGATATCTGAGCTGGAAGTTATGTAGATGGTGCAGAGGATGGAATTATCTAAGACGGTGGTTCGGAAATAGGGATGGATGAGGTTGTAACGGTGGTTGAGAATATTAGAGGTGGAGTTGGGATAGATGAAGATATATTTATGTTAGAAAGAACAAATGCAGTTATAGAAGAATCAGAGGACTTACTTGTTTGTTCTGGATAGGCTTTCAGTGAAGGATTATTTGTGTTGGCTTCACCTAGATGCAAGCCTTTCTTCTGCTTCTTGACAGTCTTCTTCTGAGGTGTCTTGCTATGGGGTCTCTTTTTCTTCATCAGATCAGGAGGATTATCTGGAAGATCTTCATACGAGAAGCCATAAATATCATATCCTTCAGCTTCACGGATCTTGATATACTCCTCTATAGCTTCTATAGCGTCATGCTTGGTGAACAGAGGAAATCCATTGATTATCATTCTTCTTGACTTCAAACTCTTCTAATCTGTAGCTATAGTTGGTTCAACTCTTATCTCATTGATAATTTGCATCCTCTTTAGATTTCTGCTATTCAGTGGTGTTCCAGTTATGATATCTAATTCATCTTTGAAGTTCAAACTTGCCAGATAATCAATCATACCACTTTCAATCATAATATCTGAGATAAGTCTTCCAAGAGGAATGTAGTTTTTAAGCTTCTTTGAATCATTTCTGGTTTCTCTTACAAAATCTCTGAGGTATCTGAAGAGAATGGAAGGGAGGCAAATCTTTTCTCTTTTCATCAGATAATACAGCATGTATTTCTTATCAGTGTTGATGAAGTCGGATGAACTAGATGAAGGCCTGTGATGGATACAACCCAGAATGATTCTGAGCCAGACACAAAGCTCTTTAGATAAATCCTGACTCTTGAAGGGTGGCTTTCCATCAGATGATTGAGTGAAGATGGCTGGGTTGATCATTTCAGAAAGAAACTTTGATTTTGAATTCATCTTATAGATACACTTTCCACCAGCGTTTTCCATTCCAAGCAATGTAGCAATTGGTTTCTCAGTGATGATAAATTTGTTACCCAAAACATATGACACAATGAAATGTTCATCAGCGTTGGAAAATCTCCAGAATTCCTTGATTAGGCTGGGGAGGATAGGACCATAGAGACGATCAAAGTAGTTTCTCCAACCTTGAGCATTCAGTTCCTTAAACAAATCAATTCCATTTTCAAGCAAGTTATCAAAGTCTACCAACCATTCACACAGAACTTCCAATTTTGCAAAAGGAGTAGCGAGATGAATGTGAGGTGGACGATTCACAATATGAACTTTAACTGGTTTTTGGAATGTAGGTAGCGATTGATGTAGCGATGATGAAGCAGTTTGAGCAGTGATTGAAACCATTTGAGACGATTCTGCATGTTGTGATTGTTGAGAGAAATCATATATGCTTTGTTGTTGAGGATCCATTGATGAAGTTGATGGAGTTACAGAACACAAAGGGTTTTTAGGGTTTAGGGTTTCTAAGAAAAAGTGTGGGAAGTGAAAGAGTTGCGTAGTGTGTGATAGTGAGATAGTGAGATAGTGAGTATTTAAGGAGAGAAAATGATGATTACAAAAAAAATAGAGAGTAATAGGGAATAATTATTTTAGAACCTAGTCTCACGAAATCACAATGCTCGAGGTGTCTCTTCAACGGTAAGATATGATTTAGTATTGGACAAATGTCACAAGAAAATCATAGCCGTCTGTTTAAGTGAACACGTTTGATGTTCCCAAAGTCAAGAAAACCAAAAGGTATCTGACTTGACAAGTTTCTGATCAAGACATCTTCTAACATGTAGAAGTATCTTTATTTAGAAAGACAAATAAATAAATCAGAAATATTTGCTTAACGTTAGAATCTCATTTTACAGAAGGAGATTAAACACAATCTGATAAAAATTATTCTGGACAAAAATCCATATTCAAGTTTTTCAGAATGAACTGAAATGTATCTTCAGCTAAGGGTTTTATAAAGATATCAGCCCACTGATGATCTGAATCTATAACTTTTAGAGTTAAAATCCCTTTCTGAACACAGTCTCTGATGAAATGATATTTAATTTCAATGTGTTTAGCTCGAGAATATAAGATAGGATTCTTACTTAGACAAATAGCAGCTGTGTTATCACAGAAGATAGGAATGTTACCCTGTGTATCTGAAAATCTTTTAGTTGATTCTTCATCCAGAGTATCTGAGTACTGCAAAGTGACGCTGAGATGTATTCTGCTTCTGCAATTGATAGTGCAATGGTTAATTATCTTTTGCTTGCCCAAGAGACGAGGTTGTTACCCAGAAACTGACAGTTTCTAGAAGTACTTTTCCTTTCTAATCTGTCTCCAGCATAATCTGCATCACAATAACCAGAAAGCTTGTACTCTGATGTTTTCTTATACATCGGCCAAGGTTAGTTGTTCCTTTTAGATACCATAGGATTCTCTTAACAGCTGTTAAGTGAGTTTCCCTTGGATCTGATTGGAAACGAGCACAAAGACATACACTAAATAGAATATCTAGACGAGAAGCAGTTAAATACATAAGAGAGCCTATCATACCACGATAGAGCTTCTGACAAACCTTTTTACTTACTTATTCTTTCTCTAGAATGCATGTAGGATGCATGGGAGTTTTTGTAGGTTTACTATCTGACATCTCAAACTTCTTCAGAAGTTCTCGTGCATACTTGCTCTAATGAATATACGTTCCTTCTGGACGTTGATCAATTTGAATTCCCAGAAAGGACCCGAGTTCTCCCATCAGACTCATTTCAAATTCTTCCTGCATTAACTTATAAAATTCCTTACACAAGGAAAGAATAGCAGAACCAAAAAAAATATCATCAACATAAATTTGCACAACAAGAATATCATTCTTAAAGGTTTTGTAAAAGAGTGTGGTGTCTACCTTCCCTCTGATAAAATCATTTTCCAAAAGGAAATTACTGAGTCTGTCATACCAAGCTCTGGGAGCTTGTTTCAGACCGTATAATGATTTTTTAAGTTTAAAAACATAATATGATTTCTCAGAATTTTCCAATCCAAGGGGTTGATGTACATACACTTCTTCAGAATTATACCCATTTAAGAATGTACTCTTAACATCCATCTGATAAAGAATGATATTATGATTAACAACAAAAGAAACTAATAAATGAATAGATTCTAACCTAGCAACTCGTGCAAAGGTTTCAATATAGTCTATCCTCGCTTGTTGACTATAACCTTGTGCAACCAGTCGAGCTTTGTTTCTTACGATCTCACATTTCTCATTAAGCTTGTTTCTGAAGACCCACTTTGTTCCAATGACGTGGACACCTTTTGGTTTCTGAATAAGATCCCAAACATCGTTTCTGGTGAATTGATTCAGTTCTTCTTGCATGGCCAGAATCCACTCATTCTCTAGAAGAGCTTCATCAACTGATGTTGGCTCTATAAGTGACACCATACCCATAAGAGTTTCTTCAGAAGGTTTGAATGATGAACGAGTTCTGACTGGATCAACTTTGTCTCCCAGAATCAATTCTTCAGAATGAGAAGTCTTTAGTCTATTCTTCTTCTGATGAGATGGAATATTTGACGTTTCTAGTGAAGTTGTATCTAATTCTCTAATTTCTGTAGCTTTTTCTCCTTCTTTAGAATCTTCCTCCTTGGATTCTGATAAAGTAATCTTCAAATCTGCAAGCTTTTTAACTAGCTTTAACTTTTCAGGGTAAAGCTTATCATCGAATCTGACATGAATTAATTCCTCAACAATCTGTGTTTCTGTGTTATAGATTATGTAGCCTTTAGAGTGTTCACAGTATCCTAACAATAAACACTTTTGAGCTTTGGAGTCAAACTTGCCATTATTCTCTTTAGTATTCAACATAAAACAAATACATCCAAAAGGATGAAAATAAGAGATGTGGGGGTTTCTATTCTTCCACAATTCATACAGAGTCTTACCCAGAATAGGTCTGATAGAAATCCTGTTCTGAATATAACATGATGTGTTTACTTCCTCCGCCCAGAAGTGCTTAGCCATGTCAGTTTCTTGGATCATGGTACAAGCCATTTCTTGCAATGTCTTATTCTTCCTTTCCACTACTCCATTATGTTGTGGAGTTCTAGGACAGGAGAAATCATGGGAAATGACATGGGAATTAAAAAGATTCTCAAAGTATTTGTTATCGAATTCTCCACCATGACCGCTTTTGACTCTGACTATTTTGCAGTCCTTCTCTATTTGTACTTGTGAGCAAAAGGTAGAGAACACAGAATGTGACTCGTCCTTGTGTTTCAAGAATTTTACCCATGTCCAACGGCTATAGTCATCTACAATGACTAATCCATATTTCTTACCATTGATAGAGGCAATTTTCACTAGACCAAAAAGATCAATGTGCAGAAGTTCTAATGGTCTAGAGGTAGAAACAACATTTTTCGCTTTAAAAGAGGTTTTGGAAAACTTGCCTTTCTGACATGCTTCACAAAGAGCATCTGAAGAATACTTCTGACTAATCCAAACTTATTTAGCTGAGAGATCTTTCTCATGCTAACATGGCCCAAATGTCTATGCCATACCCATTGCTCTTCATTTACAAACATTAGACATTTAACATTCTGGTCCTTGAGATAAAAAAGTCTGATTTTGTAAATGTTGTTTTTCCTCTTTCCATTAAAAAGGATTTAGCCATCCTTCTGACTAATAGCCTTACAGGACTTTTGATTGAAAATGATATCATAACCATTGTCAATAAGTTGGCTAATTGACAATAAGTTATGCATCAAACCATCGACCAGAAGAACATCAGTAATAGAAGGAAGTTTACCATTACCAATTGTTCCATAGCCAATGATCTTACCCTTTTGGTTTCCTCCGAAACCAACGAAACCTCCAGGCTTAAGTTCCAAACTTTGGAACATATGCATTCTTATCGTCATGTGTCGCGAGCAACCACTGTCCAGGTACCATGATTGGTGTTTCAACTGAGCTTCTAAGGATATTTGCAACATAGATTATCTTATCCATAGGTACCCACTTTCTGGGTCCTCTTTTGTTAGTTTTCCCAGAGTTTTTCACGACTTTGGGTTTCTGTACAACAGGATAATCAAGTGAAAATTGTGCATGATACTTTGGTTCAGGATCCGATTTCTGTGTCTGTGAAGGTGCTTGCACAAGCTCAGAAAATTCAAGCTCAGTGCCAGAAGGCACAAAATGATCATAGAGAGGTTTTGGTTTTACAGGTTGAATTTCGTCAATTTTAGATGTTTATGTACACCCAAACCTTTCTTGCCATTTTTGCTAACTCCATAGATCATGGAAGCCATTTTGCTTTTATCTATGCTTTTAGCCAGAAAGTGCTGGAATGCTCTATCATACTTGTTGACACAACTAGTTTCAGAGATATTAGAGACTAATTCTTCTTCTAGTTTAGAAATTTTGCTTTTCAAAGCACAGTTACTATTTTTTAAAGAAAAAATATTTTTATTCAGAGAAGAATTATTCTGTTCAAGCTTATCTCTAGCATCATAAGTAATTACATGGGATTTTTTAAGATCCTTGTATTTACTTTGAAGATTTTGATATCTTTCCAGCATTTCTGAAAGACACGACTATAATTCACAACGAGAGAGTTTAGACAATACCTCTGAGTCAGAGTCTGAGTCTGATTCTGGTTCTGATAGCATTTTGTCTTCTGGTTCTCCAGAGACTCCGGCGTTAATTGTTGTTGCCACTAGTGTAACATTTGCATGTTCTTCATCAGAATCTTCTTCTTCAGAATCAGAGTCATCCCAAGTTGCCATGAGTCCCTTCTTGACATTGGTGAAGTTTTTCTTAGGCTTCTTGTCTTTCTTAAGCTTTGGACACTCGTTCTTGTAATGACCTGGCTTATTACACTCATAGTAGATGACTTCTTTTCTAGAACTCTGCTTCTTTTGTCCAGATGTTGAGTTAGCACAGTCGTTGTTCCTTCTTGATCCTCTGAACCACTACTACAAAATGCGCAAACAACAACGGCCAAGTCACCACGGTTCTTCCAAAAACTGTGGTGATATCTCTAAACTCAGGCGCTAACTTTATATTATATTTTTTTAATTAAAATTTTATAGGGTATAATAACGGTGGTAAGTATAACCGATATGATAGAATCAATCTTTCATGGGTTCGAACCTCAGTTGTGGCAATTTTTTTTTTCATTTAAGGTTAAGGCGCTCCTTTCTTTTTTATTTATTTTTAAATAAGGGTTATCACTACGGTTATTATGGGTAACCGTCGTGATATAGTTTGCTATTATTTAAAAATATAAAATATAATTACGGTTATAGTTTTAAACCGTAACGAAAAGTGATATTTTTTTATATTTAAACGAAACTATTGTAGCCCAGTTCATAATTGTTTCTCTCTAAAGAAAACCCTAACACAACCCTCTCCTCTCATGAATCTTAACCAATACTGTTACAAGTGAATGGAGAAAAGAAGCTTAAAGAATATCTGACGGGAGCAACGTTCGGCGCAAACTCCTACGATGGCGAAGATGGTATGTTCTCCTGCTCTCTTCTTTCTACTCTTCTTCTAGATGTTGTTGATGTTTAGAATTTAGGATTATTGTTTTAGGGTTTGGTTTTAGGATGCTGTGGAAAACATTATGTTATTTATGTTTTAGGGTTAAGTTTGATTTTTGTTGTGTTTCCTTGAAGATATATGGTGATGATGGTGGTAGCAAGCGTATGTTGGTAGCAAGCGTATACTATGGTGAAGTTTCATATGGTTTTTATTGCCATGAAGAAAAATATAAGAAGTATGAAGTTATTGTACAAACCTCATCCACCTTATATTTCTTCTTCATGGCATCACAAACTAGATGAACTTGATATATCTTGATTTGTTACAGTTCCACGAGTATTTTCAATAAGAGGCACGTTATTGACTCAATATATCTTGATTTATTACAGTTCCACTTGGGGTTTTGTTGCTTAAATAATGTATATTTTTTTTATTGTGTTGCATGGATTTGTTGTATGTTGTTGTTGTTGACAAATGTTCTCAAAACAAGAACAAAACATTGCTAAGTCACAAGATAAAGGCTTCTTGTGACTTAACAATGTTTTGTTCTTTAAATTCTTATACAGGTTGACTAGTTTAGTCAACTACCTACCCATTAACAAAATATGTAACCAAACACCCTAAATTACCCTTGTAATTATTTTTAAGTTATGCCTATTTAAGGGGTTATATAGTAAATCACATATTCATTTCTTTTCGTTCACTCATATCCCTTTGTGATGCCACTTGTCATTTATGAATTGGTCCATTATTCCTCTCTCTCTTTCCTTTTTCAAAAAAATATTCATTCTCAGCTTCTCTATTTCTCGTCTACCCTTTTCTCTCTCTTTTAATCGATTCCTCTTTCTCCCTCTCATTCTCTCTCTTCCTCTTTCTCCCTCTTTCTCTCTCTCTGTTCTTCCTTAGTCATGGCCGTGAGCAACTTGGTGTGGTGTCGATGTTTCCATTAAAGTTGTTGGCCAGATCGTATAAGTGAGCAATTTCCTTCCACTTTTTGTATTTCTCACATTTTCTCTCTTCTCTCTCTGTCTCTCATGTTCTCTCTTTTTCCCTCAAACCCTAACGCCGCTCCCCTCAAACCCTAATAAACTAGACGACGGAACCGAGAATAGTGAAGGAGAAGAAGTAGTATGTCGATGAAGGTATCCAAAAGGATTAAGCACTGAAAGAGTTTTCAATTCGTTTCAATTTTAGGGTTTATGGTATTCTCTTCCTTTTACACTTTTCTAACAAATCCTTCTTTTCCCCCCTAAACCTTTGCAACTGAAGAATGCAATAGTGCGTTTCTAACACATCCCTTTATCATTTTGAAATGGCCTTCCATTTTTTGCGTGGCAGATTTCGTGAAAAAAACATTCTCTCAGTACACCTTCTTCTCGTCTTACTGTCAGATCGCTTCTTATTTTGTGAAAAAAATGCTTTTTCTTTAGTTTTTGTTCATAACACATTTGTTGTTCATTATGAATGAATTTTTAATTCTCTCTTCGTATTGTATTTTTTTCACTTTCTTTGATTTATCGACTTCTCAGCTTAAAGAAAGGTATGTCCATGTTATTAGTTTTGTAGTTCATACATTTTTTCAAGGCTGTGATTTACATGGTTAATCAATGGTTCTTCAATGACTTTAACTCTGTTTTTTTCCTTTCATTTTTACAGTATCTTTAATTTATACAATACCGAGGTTAAAGAAAAGGTATGGTCACTTTATAGTTGATAACTCTTTCAACTTCTTAGTTTATTTTTTGTTATATAGAGTTTATAATAACAGTCTTAAGTTTTTAGGTCATATTCAGTTTTTACCTAATACTACATATGTGTTACTTGACTTTTTTGTTATATATATTCTACTTGACAGGATTTACAATGATATTAGTTCATACACTAAATATTTGTTGTTGTTGTTGTTGTTGTATAAATATATCATTGACTTTTTGTTGCAAATTATGTTTTAATGTCTGGCTTGAAATTAGTTTAATCATAGTTTTTTTTTAAAACAAATCTCTATATGAACCAACTGCCTACCTCTTATGTTGAATTATTTTCCATTCTCAGTTTTAAAATATTGTCAAGCCTTAGTTTGTTAATCTTGATTATACTTTTGCTTTTTATATATGGAGATGTTGTTATGTTGCTATTAGTAATTATATCCATTAAATCACATTTTATGACTTAGTTAACTTTCAATCACTACCTACTATATTATCACTTAGTTAGTACTCCTATAATACGTGTAAAGTACAAATGGGATTAACTAGACAATGGAAAGATGTTTAATTTCCCAACAAGTCGGACTCAGAGATATGTGTTTTTAGTCTCTCCGGTATGTATGTACATGTGCTTCTGTGACATGTTAGGATGTGTTTATCAGTTTACTCATACCATGTATTGGTGCAGATGCTACTAAGACTAATTGATTATGATCCATTATCAAACTCAGTTTAAGTTTGATTTGTTCAAGCATGAAAAAGAATATACACATATTACTTTGAATTTCTCATGTTTGTGCAATCATATTTTGATTAATAATGTTGTCTTCCATAGTTAATTTTTATTTCAGGTGATCATAAATATTGATGATTTTCTCCAATTTTCATTTCTATATGCTCATCAATAATCCATATCATTGTTCTCTAACCAAATATTTAAGAGGCGTATTGGCAAAAAATTTGGCGACATATATTTGTTTAGTAGAAAACAGCAACACCAATGTCTATCGCATTGTTCATAAATTATCATTTTCATAATACTCCATTTTACAAGCTTATTTGACTGGCTTATAATATAATCTCTTGTTATTAATTATTTATCATTTTTGTGTGTGTATTTATCACTAAGATGCTAATTGTTATGCAGTGAATTTTCAGATACCTTTCATCGTGCTTAATGTCTGGGCTGAATTCCGCCTATTGTTTTATAACTAATAATGCTTCACCACATAATTTCTTAGTCATTTAGTACACATGATTTTCTTGCGTCTCATGATTTTTTTTTTAATTTTGTAGGGGAAAACAAGTATTGAGAAACAACCCTTTCAGCTTCTTGATTTTATTGTTTCAACAGGAATCGAGAAAATCAGACAAGTAATGCAATCACATCTATTTGCATATGTTATGATTCTTTATTTTATATACTTGCCAATTTACATCAGTTGTTCATTTCCCTGTTTCCTTTAACTTATTATGAAACTTTCTCTTTGAAATATATATGTTCACGAGGGATGGTTTAACTCATTATTTTGTGAACGTCTTGGATGAAAATGACGAGTTTAAGTTGCTACCATTATGTTTTGCTGCCATTTTTTTATGTCTCTGCATAATGTGTTTTTCACCATTAACATTTCTCTGTTTTGCTACTTATGGCTTGCAAGTTTTACATGGTTGTGCACTACTTATCTATAGTTGCAGTAATGAGTTATATAGGGGTCATCCAATAATTATAACTCCAATAGTTGCTTTGCAGCACTTATGCATCTAAGTGTCATAGCATAAAATTATTCAAAAGAAACCCGATGCATGAGTTGTTCTCCAAACGAGAGTTCAAGCTATTAGATATTTCAATCAATAATTTTGTGTTATGAAACTCATAATTTACATTTTATCCGACAAACCACTATATTGATAAAGGGGATTTTCAGAAATATAGACACTGCAGCAAAATCAGTTGACAACATTGATTATACTATGATTTTGAGGGGAGATTCAACTTTGAGAGGTCATTTTCTAGAAGCAAGGATGACATGTTTTTGCTCAGTAGTTATTGTTGAATGTGATAATGAACATGAAACAAATGTTGTGATTTCAGTATTAGGTGAAACTGGATTGTCGACCCGTGCTCCGCACGGGATTGATTTGAATCTTTACCTCAAATATTATTTTAAATAAATAAATATATTTTAGTAAATATAGTTACATATAATGTATACTCATAATAATAATAATAATAATAATAAATATTATGAATTTATCAATCAAGGACTGTCAGCCAGTTATCGACAGAATGCTTGCTAGAATTCATCATTGGAGTACCAAATTCCTATCTTATGCAGGGAGAGTGCAACTTGTTAAGAGTGTCCTTTTCTCCAAAGCCAATTATTGGATGCAAGTCTTCCCTCTTCCCAAAAAAGTCATTCAGCATATAGAGAGTTTGTGCAGGAGATTCGTTTGGACAGGTAGGGAGGAAAATAGCAAAAAATCCCCCATTGCTTGGGATCATGTGTGTGATTCAATTCCAACTGGTGGCAGAAATCTTATTTCTCTCCAAGAATGGAACATGGCAACTGTTGGGAAGTTACTTTGGAAACTTTGGACAAAGAAGGATGTTTTATGGATCAAGTGGCTACATACTTACTACATCAAAGGATCCAATGTTGAGCATTATGCACCCAGCCAAAACTGCTCGTGGACTATTAGAAGTATTTTTAAAATTAGAGAGACTGCTACTAGCTCCGTTGTTTGGCAAAGGATGATAAATGCAGGTCGTTATGATACAAGACTTATGTACCAGCACTTGAGAGGAGAAAAGCCAAAAGTAGATTGGAGAGGCCTGATGTATGGCAACGTGGCAAGACCAAGGGCGACATTTACCACTTGGATGGCTTGCCAAGGAAGACTCATGACAAAGGATAGGCTAGCTCGATTTGGAGTTCCTACTGACGGAAAATGCATGTTCTGCCCTTATCAGGAAACCAATACTCATGTTCTTTTTAAATGTGTAGCTACTCAGCTCTTCTGGAAACAGGTTATACATGAATTCAATATTCTCGAGCCTGCTCATATCAACATAGACCTCGCTTGGATAGTTAAGGCAACTAAAGGCAAAGGACCAAAGGTAAAACTTATGAAATGTATTGCAGCTGAAACCATATATCAGATATGGAAGTGTAGAAATGCTTGCATCTTCCAGCAAGGCAGACCCGACGACCTACAAAGTAGCATAGTCAAAGAATTGGTGGTTCACAAGGTTGAAACTAACAAGAAGATACTAGCTTACATCAATAGAAATACATAGGTGTTTACAGTTTTGTTTCTCTGTTGTACATAGTCTTTTTGTAGCCTGGATCACTTTGATCGGCATTTTGTACTTACTGGTTTTTTTGGTTAATATATATCTTAATCCAAAAAAAAAAAAAAATTATGAATTTATACTATAATATTTCCCGTAAAATTTTATTAATAAAGAAATTTTATAAATCAAAGAAGTTACAACATGAAAATTAATATCATTCAAAATTCATATAGATATATATATATATATATATATATAGGGTTCATATCTTATGAGAATGCTATTTTTATGTAAGAACATGAGAATGCATCTGAATCATTAGATTTTAAAATAAATGGTGAAGATTATTTGTGGTTTTTGTTTTTCTCTCTCCTCCATTATTAAAATAAATGATGGAGGAGAGAGAAAAAAAACTGATACATAATCTCCACCATTTATTTTAAAATCTAATGGTTCAGACTCATTCTTATGTTCTCATATAAAAATGACATTCTCATATGATACGTTCCCTATATATATATATATATATATATATATGGTTCATATCCTATGAGAATGCATTTTTTATATAAGAACATGAGAATGAATCTGGATCATTAGATTTTAAAATAAATGGTGGAGATTATGTGTGGTTTTTGTTTTTCTCTCTCCTCCATTATTAAAATAAATGATGGAGGAGAGAAAAAAAAACTGATATATAATCTCCACCATTTATTTTAAAATCTAATGGTTCAGATTCATTCTCATGTTCTCACATAAAAATAGCATTCTCATATGATACGTTCCCTATATATATATATATATATAATTGGCTCCCTTTTAAACATTAAATAATTATCATCAAAGAACTTATTTATTAATTACTATTGAATGGAAAATAAAAAATTTGTCTAAATTACATAAAGTGTATTATTTCACATTTAATTATCAATTTAGAATATGAATAATAAAAAATCTAACTTATCAGTATTAATACAATAATTTTTTTTAATTCAGCAAACAAAAAATTAAAGAAATCATAAGTATGGTAATAAATAGTGGCTAGTCAATAATAAAGAAAAAATGATGAGATTTTTTAGTTAATAATATTTTCAAACAATATAATTAGTCAATATCTTCAAAAACATATCTTATATATTTTATTTAATGAAATAAAAAATATTTAAAGAGCTCAAGTATTTATTTTAAAATTAGTATCAAATATCTTTTTTAAATAATATTTTTAATTCTATACAATAAAATATTTTAGAGTAAAAGGTATTTTAATCCAAAAATATAATTAAGTTCAATACAGTCAACTTAAAAAGTGAAAAAAACTTAAATAAAGTATAATATAATTTAATATAAATATATTCAATACCATAAATTTATTATAGTAATACTAAACATTATAAAAAAATATCCTTCTTCTTATACCACTTATTTTTCACTTGACAAACATCTAGATCTCTAATAATATCTAATTGGTACATAATATTGAATAAAAAATAGATAAATATTAATATAATTCTCTTCAAAACAATCAACTTAAAAAGTGAATTAAAACTTTAAAATGAATATAATATAAATAATTCCAATACTATGAATTTATTATGATAATACAATTTTTATTCATTAAATTAAGTTATACCATATTAATAGTAATTATATTTAAATTAATAATAAACTCAATCACATCTTATTAACAAAACATATAATATTTTTTATTATAAATACAATCTTAGTTAACAAAAAGAAGAAGAAAATTACAATAGTGAAGGGGTGACTCGTATCCCACTATATTAAAAAATGAAATAAAAAATAAAATAAATGACAAAAATAAAAGAAAACAAATAAAAGTTGAAAAATCAATTATAAATAAAAAACTAAATCATGGAGGTCAAATGATTCTTGAAAAATATTTCTGAAAAAAATGTCGCAGTATGTTCCATCAGATAAAATTTTGTAATATAAGTCATTGGTTTGTCAGTTTGTCAGCACATCCATTTCATTCATTATTTAGATTTATCTTTTTTTTTCCTGGTTCACATGAAAAATAACCACACATTAATAAATAAAAGAAAATGATAAAGGAAGATAGAAAAACAAACTAACAAAAAATATATCAATAGAAAAATAATTGATTTATACAATTATTACATATAAAAATATATACTTACATGAACAACTATTTTATAGACTTCTCAAACAAAAATGATGCAGCATAAATCTATCCTCTTCACCTAATTCACATGAAGAAAAAAAAACATATTCATATCATGAAATAAAAGAAAATTAGAAAGAAAGTTAAAATATTAAATTAACAAAAGTTAAATCAATAAAAAAGAGAGTTTAAATATTTAAATAAAATAATTTGAGTTTGTATTCTTCCACAAAAATCAATAAAAAGGCATGAATAGAAATAAAAACTTTTATACAAAATTGAACCATACCACCAAAAAATTGTTTGTAGACAATGATGATAACTCAATATCACATATTTATATGTAGAGTGTTATGAATATAACAAAATATATGATTATGAATATAATTAAAGAAAATGAGTTACAAAATATCATAAACCTTTGAACTACTTATAATTAAAAGGAGTTACAAAATAAGTGATTATGTAACTCATAAGTCTTTGAATTACTTAAAAGAAAAGGAGTTACAAAATATCATAAACCTTTGAATTATTTTTTTTTTCTATTTTGTAACTACTATTCTTTAATTATATTCGTTCACTCATTTATTGTATTAATATAGATTTTAATTAATTATTTAAATTATTATTATTTTATTATTTATTATTGTTCTATCCATAATCATAAACCTTTGAATTACTTTTTTTGCTATTTTGTAAATCCTATTCTTTAATTATATTCATTCACTCATTTATTGTATTAATATAGATTTTAATTAATAATTTAAATTATTATTATTATTATTTTATTATTTATTATTGTTCTATCCATAATCATAAACCTTTGAATTACTTTTTTTTTGCTATTTTGTAACTTCTATTCTTTAATTATATTCATTCACTCATTTATTGTATTAATATAGATTTTAATTAATAATTAAATTTTTTTTTTTTGAATCAAAAAGAAATTTGTATTAATTCAAAAATCGGTAAAAACAATGCGACCCGATTGGGTCCAGCAACCCAGAACACAAAAAATAACAAGAAAGGCCCCACAAAAAACCTAAGCCATCATCAAAGCAATGTGAGGTCTAAGTCTCTCACAGTACCACCCTCTATAAACTATGACATCTATAATATTATTCACTATATTAGTTTTATCCACACTATTTCCAAAACACATATCGTTTCTATATCTCCAAATTCCATAAATAGTTTTCGTTGCCGCCAATTTAAGGATAGAGGCTCTCCACCCTTTACCGGCAGTGCGAGAGGTTAGCCACTTTAACTCATCATGCCACTCCAAAGGCCTATGATCTACTCCAATCCACTGTAGGACGTTCCACCAAATGGTACGAGTCTCCAAACAACCAAAAAATATGTGATCGAGTGTCTCACCGAGGGTGCAAAAACAACAGGTATCACTAGCCAAAAGCCCAAATTTGCAAAGTCTTTCCATAAAGCAATCGGTTCCAATCCACTACCACTTCACCCACTGTTCTCATGTGTAAGTAAACCTTCTTTGACACAAATTTATTATTCTGCAACATGGTCTGCCAAAGCATATGCATAAGGGAAATGTGCTCTCTTTGGAGAAGGATATTCTTCACAATCCAAGAAAACTTTTGAGCAACTAGAACATCCATGGGATCACCATAATTAATAATTTAAATTATTATTATTATTATTATTATTTTATTATTTATTATTGTTCTATCAATAATCACTCTACATATAAATATGTGAAATTGAATTATCATTATTGTCTACAAACAATTTTTATCATAATTAGTTATTAAATTAATTTTTATATTTGTGATTTGTGATTTGTCATTAAAAAATATTCTTTGATTGGACGAATTATTTTATTGGGTAATTTTAGAATTCAATGTGTTTACTCATTTTTTTAAAAAGATTTAATAATTCTAAGGAAAAATAATAATAATTGTTACTATATAATAATAATAATAATAATAATAATAATAATAATAATAATAATAATAATAATAATAATAATAATATTTTAAAAGTTTAAATTTAAAATTTATCATTATTTTTATTTTTATTTGTATGATTATATATTTTTATTAATTTATTTCAAAATTGAAAAGTAATTTTTTTGAGTTTTGAAGTTTTTAATGTCTTTAATTAAAAAGCAATTTGTGTTCATTAAAAAATATTTTTTGATTGGACAAATTATTTTACTCTTTAGTTTTAGAATTCAATATGTTTACTCATTTTTAAAAAAAGATTTAATAATGAATTAATATATATATATATATATATATATATATATATATATATATATATATATATATATATATATATGGGAGTTACAAAATACTTATGAAATATAATAATAATTGTTACTAATTTTATGTTTAGTAACTGACATAAGAATAACAATTATAATAGTAATTGACATTATTATTATTATTATTATTATTATTATGGTTTTTAAAGTTAATAAGTTTTAAATTTGTAATAAAAACTCAAATGCCAATTTATAGAAATTAAACAGTAAAATTTTTTTATTTGTATGATTATATATTTTTATTAATTTATTTCAAAATTGAAAAGTAAATTTTTGAGTTTTGAAGTTTTTAATGTCTTTAATTAAAAAACAATTTGTGTTCATTAAAAAATATTCTTTGATTGGACGAATTATTTTACTGGGTAATTTTAGAATTCAATGTGTTTACTCATTTTTTTTAAAAATTTAATAATTCTAAGGAAAAATAATAATAATTGTTACTATATAATAATAATAATAATAATAATAATAATATTTTAAAAGTTTAAATTTAAATTTTATCATCATTTTTATTTTTATTTGTATGATTATATAGTAATATAGTAATATAGTAATAATTTTTATTAATTTTATTTATTGTAACAGAGATGATGATAATAATAATAATAATAATAATAATAATAATAATAATAATAATAATAATAACAACATTTTAAAAGTTTAAATTTAAGTTTTATCATTATTTTTATTTTTATTTTTATTTTTATTTTTATTAGTTGATTATTTTATTAGTATTATTATTTTAATAGTGTTAGTTGAATAATATATGATTATAGATTTTCTATATAAAAAAAATGAGAATTAGAGTAATAAGATATAATAGGGGTAGTTGAATATTATATTAGTTGATTATATTATTAGTATTATTATTTTAATAGTGTTAGTTGAATAATATATGATTATTATTATTATTATTATTAATTATTATTTATGCGGAATAAATTTTAAAAAATAGAATTAGGGTTGAAGTTAGAATAGCTATCAATCTAGAATTAGTAACAATGTGTTTACTCATTTTTTTTAAAAGATTTAATTGAATAATATATGATTATAGATTTTCTATATAAAAAAAATGAGAATTAGAGTAATAAGATATAATAGTGGTAATTGAATATTATATTAGTTGATTATATTATTAGTATTATTATTTTAATAGTGTTAGTTGAATAATATATGATTATTATTATTATTATTAATTATTATTTATGTAAAATAAAATTTAAAAAATAGAATTTGGGTTGATGTTAGAATAGCTATCAATCTAGAGTTGATGTTAGAGTAGCTATCATGATGACATATGTCTAGGGTTGCCATCATGACAATCTTAGATTTAGATTAAGTAGATGGATGCATAGATTATTTGTCCATTTTTCCTTCACGATTGTATTTGCATTTGAAAAATTAACATATTTATTAGCAGGATTTGTTGGTGTAACAACAGGTATAACTTCAATTTCTATCTGAAACAAATATTTACGTACATATAAATTGCAAAAAATATGGTATGTATTAATATATTTTGGTTGGTTTCTGCGCAGAATATATATATGAGCAGTTTCAAATATGTTTTTCTACTCGATTAGCTGGTGGTCTCTGCGCAAAATATATATATGAGCATTTTCAAATTTTCGAGTTTTGTGTAGGTGTGAACTTTGAAGTTTTGTTGAAGCAAATCTCTATGTATGTCCTTAATAAGAGACAAATTGCATAAGAGTAAGGAAGGTAGAAATTTTGAGAGAAAAAATGATAGGAAAGGAGAAAAATTCTTATGTAACTATATAAATATTTATGCAGAACGTGTATATGTGTTTCGTATCTATGAATTTATCCATTTATATTATTGAATTTTATAGTTTCAATGTCAGTTACAATAGAATTAAGAAATAGAAATGTATTATTTAAGAAAAAATAAATATATATAATGACCATGAAATCAATCCATTAAAGTTCTTTAAAAATGAATAAAAATAAATTAATCAATAGTAAATGTTCAATTTTTAAAATGATTCGTTTTTATTAATGGTTATCATTAAAGGATATGTCTTTAGGAGCTAATTGATTGATATATAATGATGATTATATTGTAATATTTTATATTCATAGCCTATAAGAGCTCTAATTAATTAATAAATTGGTATCATATTTTAAATTTGAATATTTTGAAATAAGTCACTTATCTAGAATTAGTGTTGTCACATTTTTTTTATTTTAATTATAATTAAAATAAATTTATTTTATTTATATGATTTTATTTGAACTATATAATTTAGTTTTTCAATCTAGAAAAAAAAATTAATACTTACATAGTTTTGAAATGTATCAAACAATTATAGAATATAAAAAATATTTTATGGGTAAATAGAAAGAGTTTAAAACTGAAAAGACATAAATCATTCACAATATCAAAATAATTTTAACTGTAACATGTTATATATGCTATATTTAATCAATAGGATTGATTGTTATCAAATTTAACATAAAGAACTATATATATTCAACTAACATAACATTTTTAAAAGAAAATAATCAAATTTAATTAATATGATTGATTGTTTCATTTATGCTATAATTAATAAGAGATACATAATTAGTAAAGAAATAAATTTATAGTTCATAAATAGGTTTGATTATTTTGTAAATCAAATAAATTATATTTTAATGTATATGAATAAAATGTGAAACATAATTGACTTTCAAATTTATTTCACGTGAGTGTGATTTATTTTTTTAAATAATTAATAAATAAATAAATTTATATTAAAAAAATTTGATAACTTTTTAAACAAAAATTAGTTAAATTTAAATTATATGAATAAAATGTGAAATATAACTAATTTTAAAATTTATTTTGGAATTGAATTACATGTACACTTTTCTTTAAAATTTATAGTGTAGATGTGTTACTAGATTTAAATATGAATTGCAAAATGCACTTTAATGTTAAAAATGTGATCGAAATATTTTATGAAGTATATCGGGACACAACCAATTTAATCTAAGCAAAACAAAAAAATATGTATAATCATTGATCTCATTGATGAAAAGTCTTAGATCATATATATTATGTATTTCAATTTTAAATCGGTTGTATGATTGAAGACTTAATTCATTTTTATTATTAAGATAATTTGTTATTATTTAATAGATGTGGGACTATGACTACATTTACAAAGCACATGTCTACATCATATAATCGCTTATTTGCTGTCAATGGAAAACAAATTTCTGTCATAACAAATCACATGTCCAACAATAAAGTTACATTTCAACTATGTCCAACAAACTACCTTTGTGAAATCAACTTGCTGACTTTATTATCAGTTAAAATTTTTTTATTAACATTTGTATAAAATACTATTATCCCACGTAAGTTGACTTTTTTTTTTTGTTTTATGCTGATGCGACAAGGTATGCTTACTATATATGTAATGAATCGTGCCTTAATAAGACCAATTCTAAAGATGACTCCCTATGAGTTATATAAAGAAAGAAAGTCCAATATTTCTCACCTCCATCTGTTTGGATGCAAATTTTTTGTCCTTAATAACATGAATGATAACCTTGAAAATTTTGAAGCTAAAGTTAATGAAGGTTTAGTATTAAGATATTCCATTTCTAGTAAAGCTTTTAGAATCTTAAATAAAACAACCATGCCTATAGAAAAATCAATCCATATTACCCGTGATATAACTAATCCCAAGTTAGTAGAGGTATAAGTGTTTGATTGTGCAGGTATTTTGAAGAACACTCTTCTAAAAGATAAAGATAAAGATAAAGATAAAAATAAATATTAATATAAAGATAAATATCAAGATCAAGATGAAAATAAAGATTAAAATCAAGAAAAAATCAAATTAAACTGAAAAGAATCAAACAATGTTCAACAGGATGTACCCAACGAATGGAAGACAACAAAATATCATCCAATCTAAAACGACATAAGGAATATTTCTAAGGGATTCACAACTTGAAATTCCCTTAATCAAGTATTAAACTTTATGGCTTTTATTTCTTAAATTGAGCCAATGGACATCAATGAAGGTCTCATTAACAAACAATGGTCTCTTGCTATGCAAGATGAGTTAAATTAATTTGAGAGAAACAAAATTTAGAAACTTTTTCCTAAATATTCGTTTAAAGTAGTGATTGGGACCAAATGGGTCTTTCTCAATAAATTGGATAAAAATAGAAAGGTTTTAAGAAATAAAACCAAGCTTGTTGCGAAAGGGTAAGATCAACAAGAAGACATAGATTTCGATGAGACCTATGCTTATATAGCTAGATTAGAATACATAAGGATGCTTTTATATATTTCATGTATTTAAAATTTTAAACTCTTCCAAATGGATTTAAAGAGTGTGTTCTTTAAGAATTACATCCAAGAAGAAGTGTATATTGATCAACCTTTTGGGTTTTTAAACTTGTCTTATGCTAATCATGTCTTCAAGCTCTAAAAGACTCTCTACGACTTGAAACAAGCCTCTAGGGCTTAGTATGAACGCTTGCACAAGCTTCTAATTGAAAACATGTTTTAAAGAGGGAAGGTTGATATAACACTTTGGGTTAATTATACGATCCCCCCTGCCATTAGGGCGAGTTTTGATTTTGCCCCCCCGAAGTATTTTTTTTTTTGAACGCCCCCTCACCAATCCAAGATTCTCTTTTCACTCCCCCCTGTGCTGACTGGACTAAGGAATCTGGACATGTGGCGACGGAATCTACACGTGTGGCATTTGCTGACTGGATAAATTTTTTATTTTGTTTTTATTTTTTATTTTTTTTATTTTTTTTATTTAAAAAATAATAATAATAGTAAAATAAAAAAAATAAAAAATTATCCAGTCAGTAAATGCCACATGTGCAGATTCCGTCGCCACATGTGCAGATTCCTTAGTCCAGTCAGCACAGGGGGGAGTGAAAACAGAATCTTGGATTGGTGATGTGGCGTTCAAAAAAAATACTTTAGGGGGCAAAATCAAAACTCGCCCTAATGGCAGGGGGATCGTATAATTAACCCAAAGTGTTATATCACCCTTCCCTCTTTAAAACATGTTTTCAATGAGAAGCTTGTACAAGCGTTCATACTAAGCCTTAGAGGCTTGTTTCAAGTCGTAGAGAGTCTTTTAGAGCTTGAAGACATGATTAGCATAAGACAAGTTTAAAAACCCAAAAGGTTGATCAATATACACTTCTTCTTGGATGTAATTCTTAAAGAACACACTCTTTAAATCCATTTGGAAGAGTTTAAAATTTTAAATACATGAAATATATAAAACCATCCTTATGTATTCTAACCTAGCTATATAAGCATAGGTCTCATCGAAATCTATGTCTTCTTGTTGATCTTACCCTTTCGCAACAAGCTTGGTTTTATTTCTTAAAACCTTTCTATTTTTATCCAATTTATTGAGAAAGACACATTTGGTCCCAATCACTACTTTAAACGAATATTTAGGAAAAAGTTTCTAAATTTTGCTTCTCTCAAATTAATTTAACTCATCTTGCATAGCAAGAGGCCATTGTTTGTTAATGAGACCTTCATTGATGTCCATTGGCTCAATTTAAGAAATAAAAGCCATAAAGTTTAATACTTGATTAAGGGAATTTCAAGTTGTGAATCCCTTAGAAATATTCCTTATGTCGTTCTAGATTGGATGATATTTTGTTGTCCTCCATTCTTTGGGTACATCCTGTTGAGCATTATTTTATTCTTTTCAGTTTAATTTGATTTTTTCTTGATTTTAATCTTTATTTTCATCTTGATCTTGATATTTATCTTTATATTAATATTTATTTTTGTCTTTATCTTAATCTTTATCTTTTAGAAGAGTGTTCTTCAAAATACCTGCACAATCAAACACTTATACCTCTACTAACTTGGGATTAGTTATATCACGGGTAATATGGATTGATTTTTCTATAGGCATGGTTGTTTTATTTAAGATTCTAAAAGCTTTACTAGAAATGGAATATCTTAATAATAAACCTTCATTAACTTTAGCTTCAATATTTTCAAGGTTATCCTTCATGTTATTAAGGACAAAAAATTTGCATCCAAACAGATGGAGGTGAGAAATATTGGGCTTTCTTTCTTTATATAACTCATTGGGAGTCATCTTTAGAATTGGTCTTATTAAGGCACGGTTCATTACATATATAGTAAGCATACCTTGTCGCATCAGCATAAAAGTACTTAGGAAGGTTAGCCTCATTAAGCATCATCCTCACAAACTCTTCAAGTGATCTATTTTTATGTTCCATTATCTCGTTTAGTTAGGAAGTTAGTGGAGAATAGCAGATTTACTAAATTTCATTCTCATTACAGAAATTTTCAAATTCCATATTTTCGAATTCATCTCTGTGATCACTTCAGATATATGCAATACTTAAGCCTTTTTTGTTTTGGATAACTTTTGGTAATTTCCGAAAGACAATGAAAGTTTCTATTTTAAGAGATAAAAATAGTGTCGGAGTATAGTGAGAATAGCCATCCATAATTACAAGGGCATAGTAATTCTCGCTAAAAGTCATGATTCTTGATGGGCTAAAAAGATCCATATGCAACAGTTGTAAAGGTCTATTAGTAGAAACAATATTTTTTGATATTAAGAAGGCATTTACTTGTTTACCCTTTTGACACACATCACATAACATATTCTTTTCAAAATGAAAATTTGGCAAATCGATTACTAAATCATTGCATACCAATTTGTTCAAATGTTCCATGTGGATATGGGTTATTCTGAGATGTCATAGCCATGATTCGTCCTCATTAATTAAAAGACATATATCATTTTAAGTGATTCTATTAAAAATAATTGTGTAGGTATTTCCACTTCTTAAACTTGTAAAAAGAGTTTAATCTATTTTAGATTGTACAACCTTGAATCCAGACTGATCAAAAGTCACATTATTACGTAGCAGATTATGTTTAAACCAACAAATTAAAGAACATCCTCAATTGTTCGATTGGAAAACTTACTGATAGTACCGGAACCAATAATTCTCCTTTTGTTATTATAACCATATGAAACAAACCTCCCTTTTATGAGAGAAAGAAGATAATAGAGATTTAACTGATATTATTTAGAATTCGATATTGCAAAGTATACTTGCATTATAAACTTAAGTCTTGTCTTTAGGTACCCAAATAATTTTGGTCCATCTAACGTCAGTGTAATGCATATTTTCTTTAGTTTTCCAATTAGGATCATAATTTCACAAGTAAGAACAAACATATTTCTCATTTCTTTTCATAATATTATTTATATAAATAAGAAGGAGGATAGACAATAACTTGTGATTCATTCCATTATGCCAAGCATTAGAAATTATATTTTCCTTTTAGTAATTATTATTCCTTTGAACCTTTTAATTTGTTTGCATAGTGATTTACGTGGCTGCATTTATATTATTTCTCTTAAGGGGCTTAAGTACTTTTTCAATTTATTTGATGACTTTAGTAGGTTAATTTGGATAATTTTTCTTAAACCCAAAATAAATCTAACCAACTTTGTTGCACATATACGAAACCAATTCCATGCCACTTAAAAATGTTTTACGTCTGAAAATGGAATTGAGTTCTCCAGGGATGATTTCTTTAACTCTAAAGGTATAGTTCACTAGAGATCTTGTGTAGAGACTCCACAAAAAATTGTGTCGGGGAAATAAAATGTCAACATATTTTGAACATGGTCATGTCTCTTCCTATGTGGAACTTTATCACTCAACATATTGTCCATATTATCAATATATTACCTAGTACATTATTTAAATATAAAATCCCTTATGAGTTTTTATATAAAGAACCACCTCCATATGTTCACCTCAAAGTCTATGGTTTCTTGAGTTATGAAACCACAGTAAAAACTCATAGAACCATATTTGATTTTATGAGAATTTATTTCCTTTCCAACCATCTCAACATGTGTCAAGTTCACCACCTAGAGGGCCACATCATCAAGATCACTTCCTACCTAATGACACCATTCCTGACTCTATACCACACACATCCAACCCTGACCATCTCCCTCCCTCACAATATAGAATGATAATGACAATGATGCTCTTTCCTCTTCTCCTTCCACAAACACATCTAATCTTGTTCTACGATTGTCATGCATGATGATTTTGACTCCTCTATTAGTCATATGGTCTTGAGGAAATCAACTAGAATGGTTAAGAAGCCTGGATATTTTCAATATTTTTAGTGTATTTTTATTTTAAATACTAATGTTGCATTAACTTAGAATATTTCCTATCCTTTATCATATATGTTTTCATATCCACATTACACGCCTACATATAAAGTCTTTTGTTGTTCCATCTCTCCCCAATGAGCCAAAGACCTATAATAAAGTCTCCTAAATGTATTGTTGGAAGCAAGCCATGAATAATGAGCTACATTCCGTTGATAAGAATAATTGATAGGCTATTGTTGATCTTTCCACAGGAAAAAATCTAGTTGGTTGCAAGTGGATTTATAAGATCAAGTATAAGGCTAAAGGCTTAATTGAGAGATATAAAGCAAAGTTGGTTGCAAAAGGGTATACTCAATTAAAAGGGGTGGATTACTTTGACACATTCTTTCTAGTTGCCAAAATCACCATATGAGAGTTCTTTTTGCCTTGGCATTTATTAAATATTGGCATTTCAAACAATAAGATGTGAATAATGCTTTCTGATCTTTCCGGTTGATCAGAACCTGAAGTGTGCCAGAGACTTCGTCTTCGATGCTAGAATCCAAGGAGGAGGGGGTGTACCTGCAAGGCACTTCGATGCCAAAGTAAGAATCAGGAGAGAATAAGGCAAGTACAAAGTAAAAATGTCTTAGGGAAATTTTCGAATACCTGACCCTCTTAAAGGAGAAGTTATTTATGATGCCTCCAGCGCTTGGCCATTGGTCCCTATTTTCGGGCCTAGATATTTGATCCCCAAAAATAGGTAACTGCCAGAAACTAGCCGTTGTGACGGGCAGACATGCTCGGAAATAGTCGTTGCTTCGAGCAAGGGCGTGGTTGTGGGCAGGTGTGTCATGGCTGTTCCTGGATGGTTGAAACGTGCGTGACAGGCATAGATGTGACGAAGGGCAGTTGATCCTGGGGGTCAGCTGGCCAGCCCTCCTTGGCTGAGGGGCAGAAGAAAAAGTCATTTCCTTTGCCCTCAACTGGCAGGGCTTAGACAGTTGGGCCATTCTGGGTGCAGAAGTAGATTGGGTCATGCCTAGCCATTGGGCCAGCCCGGAACACCTTCTTTCATGGAGATTTAAATGAGGAAGTGTACTTGTATTTGCCTCCTGATCATCTCTCCTATAGTGTTAATTCCTCAAAAGTGTGCAAATTGCACAAGTCAATTTATGACCTTAAGCAGACCACCATACAATGATATTACAAATTATCTCTAGCTTTAACATCCCTAGGTTACAATCACTCTCAGGAAAACCATTACCTTATACCAAATCAAAAGGAACAAATTTTATGACTCTCTTAGTTTATGTGGATGATATTGTACTAGTTAGGAATTGTATGTCATAAATTAAACATGTTAAGTTGCTTCTAGACCAACAATTTTGCATCAAAGATCTTGGAAATTTTAAATTTTCTCTTAGTTTAGAATTCAGAAGGACAAACAAGAGCATCCTTGTTAATCAAAGGAAGTATAATGTTTAGTTACTTGAAGAAACTTGCTACTTGAGTTACAAGCCATCTGTCATTTCTATAAATCCAACTAAAAAACTTTTTCTCATTGAAGGCACGCCCCTAAAAGATCTTATTTCTTATAGAAGGATCATTCCAAGATTTATTTACCTTACCAACACAAGATATAACATATCCATTTTTGTTCAACATTTGAGTCAATTTGTAGCAAAGCCTCTTTTTTCTCACTATGTTTCAGTCACTTCTCCTAGTACAAGCACCTTCTTTCTCATCCATGCTCAACTTAAATTACATGGATTTGTAGACTCTCATATTTGGCACGATGTCCTGAAACAAGAAAATCCTACACATATTATTGTATCTTCCTTTGATCTTTCTTGACTTTATTAGTCTAAGAAGCAAAACATTGCTTCTAGATTATCCACTGAAGGTGAATATCAAAAATTTGATTTCTAACATGTGAAATTCAATGGCTACATCAATTACTTAAATATCTCGGAATTCGAACTAATGATATTTCTTTTATTTATTGTGATAGCTATTGGTGGAGGATATGGGGATTTAAACGATCAAGATGGGGGTGAATACACCATTCCCCTAAAACTATTTTCAAAAACATTTCCTTTTCCAAAAACATAGTTTTACAAACATATACTCATATTACAAGCTCTGAGGCCAATTGTGGATATCATGAAAACAAATTGCAAATGGTTATTTCCGAGAGAATGTTCAAATGAATAGATTTATCAAAGACCTAAACTTTCATCATGAAATCACTATAAGTAGATAAATCGTAACAACATATTATTTTACGAAAGCAATACAAACCTAAGCATGAAACACTATGCAAAAAATGAGAGAGAGAGAGAGAGAGAGAGAGAGAGAGAGAGAGAGAGAGAGAGAGAGAGAGAAAGAAAGAGAAAGAGAGAGACAGACAGAGATAGAGACATAGACAGAGACAGAGAGATAGAGGAAGAATAAGAAGAAGAGTACACTAGATACATAGTGGTTCAACTCTATCTTCCTCGCAGGAGCTTAATCCACTCTTCAATGGTTTCCCATTGGAAATTTCTTAGTCTTCTAGTAATAATAAAATGGAAATTATTTACAAGAATTATACAACCACTTGATAGAAGATACTCTTGAAAATAACTAGTCTTCTTATATTGATCCTCTTTGTTGCATACGACGCTTGCTTTGCCGATCTTGCAAGATCCACCTTATCTCGACTTAAATCATCCTGAATCATTAACCTACTCCAAGTCTTCGTATATGGCAATCCCCCTAATCCCACCGATTTCTTGAGCGATGACATGTCTGAAGAACACAGAAACCCTGACTTCATCTGTAGGCTTCCAAACAATTCTACCGAAGTAATCTTGGAGAAAATACTTCTTATTACCAAACTCCGGCAACACCAAATGATATGAATTTTGACCCGTAACTCAAGAACTTTACAAACATCAATATGAATGAACCTCATATACAATATGTCTCACATTCCATAGAATTGAGAAGCAATAATGATGTTAATCTTACTAGAGATTGAGGATGAGTTCAGATGCTAAAGATGGATATGAAAAGGTGTATTTTGAAAGTGTGTTTCCAATTTTTTAGAAAGACTTTCAAAGATATTATTATTATCACAATAATGAGACTCATTATTATGGTGAGAATTGAAAAATGATAATTTGAAAAATTGATGGCTCGGGAGAGAGGAAAATGATTTTAATAGGTGCTTAAGATTATGCACAAAAAAGAGTGAAAATTCCCTTTTGGTTTGAGTCAAGAGCAATGGGTATGATTTGAGTCAAGTGAGTGAAATGAATTGAATAAAGAACTAAAAACACAAATTCTTCGTTGTGATTTGAATCGAGTGTAATTTTTTATTTGAATCATGGTAGACTATGATTGGAAGCAAGTATAACTTGTGATTCGAATCAAACTGGACATATTTAAAAGATAACTCATATTTTGCACTTTGATTCAAATCAAGTGTAATTTGTGATTCAGATCATGGTTGGCAGAGGAAAAATCTGAATTTTCACATTCATGTTTGATTCGAATCATTTCTAACCCTGATTCGAATCACACATCTTAAAATTGCTTTTCAGAGTAAATTGAAGTGTAATTTTAAATCTAAAGCTAGTATGATAGGAACCATTTGTTCATAAGTTTTTTGACCCAAATAATCAACTAATTTGACTTAAATCATATTGCATTGACTATTACCTAAGGGGTTTGACTTATGCATGCAAAAATAAACACAATTCTATACAAAACACTTATTTAAAAAGCATTATACTCAATTCTAAGATATTTGCCAATATCTAACTAGAGGAGACTCAACTATGAAAAATGATAAATGATAAATGATAAACGATAATAAATAATACAATAAAAAAACCAAAGCCCTAGAGAGCATAACAACTTCAGTCTCCCCCTTTTTTATGCTTGGCAAACTGGCATTGTAATTGAGTCTACATGAGCATTAAGTAAAGCATGATCAAGGTTTTCCTTCATGCTCTTCCTGAAACATTGCACCATATCAAATTTGCATAAAACACATAAATCAAATCTAGACTCACGTTACAACTTCTCCCCCTTTGACAATATCAAAAAGAGATAGATGCTAATGAGTCTAAATGCCAAATAACTAGCAATAAAACAAATAATCTAGAGAAATAATGCTAAAAATATCTGAAGAAGAACATACAACAAAGAAAATGATATATCATTGATACACGAAAGATAGCATATGCCAAATGGAATGAATATGCACAACAATGACATGAAACATTCAGCAGAAATAACACAATGCTTATTTTACATACAAAAACATATTGGAAGAGGGATAAATAATGCATGAAATATGAACACACAATGGTTAAATCTAGTTTTTATGTTCATGCACATAATCAAGGAATGCACTTAACAATATTTAAATTCAAAAACATGGATGGAGTCAAAATGCAAAACAAGATGAAGAAAATAATTTTGATGTAAATGAAAAGAGGTAATGAATGATCATGTTGAAAATAATATGATATGCGCATGTACAATTTAATGATATGAATGAAATAAAATGAGATTTTTCGTAAAAAGAAAGGTTTTAATAATGAAATGAAATGATTGAATGAAAACTGAAGAGGCGAGCGCTAAAATATAAAATTGAAAGCTATGATTCGAATTAGGTATAGATATGATTCAAATAAAGTACTTAATTTTTTTATGAGAAGCCAACTGTGATTCAAATCAGATGGTGGTGTGACTCGAATCAAATGAATCAGTAACTTTTCAACAAAAATGAAGAGGTCTTAATTCTAATCATAATGTCCTCCGATTCAATCATGAAGCAAACATCTTAACAATTTAAATACATGAAAAATAGCTTTTATGAAATTGGTGAAAATTCTAATTGAGGATTTTAGATGCCACTACTATAGAAAACCAATTTAACAACGGTTGGAAAAAATATATAATAACGGGGGTGCAGGCGTTGTTATGTAGAGTGTCGTTGTATATATGATACTTACAATCACGACCCAGTAAGCGTTGTAATAAATTGGAAAGTGCGCTACCTATAATGACGGTTATTTTAAATACCCGTTGTTGTATGTCTTTTAATAAAATAAAATAAAAATGCGGCATTAGAACTACCTATAATGACAGTTATTTTAAAGAATTGTTGTTGTATACTACCTATAATGACAGTTATTTTAAATATCCGTTGTTGTATGTCTTTTAATAAAATAAAAAAAATTGCAGCATTAGAACAAGAACAACAGCAAAAACAACAAGAACATCAAGAACAACAATAAGAATAACAACAACAACAACAACAATAATAATAACAACAACAACAACAATAACAAGAAGAAGAAGAAGAAGAAGAAGAAGAAGAAGAAGAAGAAGAAGAAGAAAAACAAGAACAAGAACAAGAACAAGAACAAGAACAAGAACAAGAACAAGAACAAGAACAAGAACAAGAACAAGAACAAGAACAACAACAACAACAACAACAACAACAATAATAACAATAATAACAACAAGAACAAAAATAATAAAAAAGAACAACAAAAACAACAATAATTAAAAAAGAACACCATCAACTAACATTGCTAACTCGAGTTCTGAAATTTGTTCTGAAATTTGGTTTAGTGGAGAAATACAGTATCGTAAATGAAAGATGATGTTTGGAGGTAGAAGATGTAGTTCGTCTAAGTTTTAGGTTTCACGTGGATCACTAATAGTAGTGTCTTGGCCGTTGATAATCACTAAATGGACGACCAAGATTTGTTTAAGGATAGTGAATAAACTCAATATGTGCGCCACCTATAATGTTGGTAATGAGACTTGAAAAAATAAGTAAAAAAACCAAAAATGTTGGTGCTGAGACTTGAACCCATGACAAGACGCTACCTATAATGACGGTTGTTTTTAAATACCCGTGGTGAAAGGTCTGTCAATATTTTGAAAAAATAAATAAAAAACGCTACCTATAATGACGGTTGTTTAAATACCCGTGGAGAAAGGTCTTTCAGCATTTTGAAAAAATAGGAAAGAAGTAACATGATTAAAATAAATTCAGAAAAATCTAAAAACACAAAATTTAATCTAATTAGGTAAAATAAGAATTTTGAGATTTTTTTGGAATTTTTTGAGACTATGAAAACCGTAAAAAAATCATTAAAAATAGAAAAAAGATGAATTTGGGGTTTTGGGGGTGAAGTCCCGTAACTCTTTTAGAGTAAGGGACTAATGACTGCACGATTTTTCTGCTTCAAATGCACGAAACAGATCTAAAAAAGGAGACGATTTTCCCTAAAACCGATTTTTTGAAGAGCAAGACCTAAAACTAAACTATAGGCTATAATGACGGTTATTTTAAACACCCGTGGTGAAAGGCTGTCAGCATTTTGAAAAAATATGTAAAAAACCATAAATGTTGGTGCTGGGACTTGAACCCATGACCAGACGCTACCTATAATGACGATTTTTTAAATACCCGTGGTGAAAGGCCTCATATTTCACCACAGTTGGAAGTTTAACCGTCATTAAAATCATTTTAATAAGATTTAAAAAAATGCGCGCATCCAGTACGCACTATTACAACGGTGTATATGATGCCGTTATAAACCTGGCGTTGTTGTTTGTGCGTTTTGTAGTAGTGTGCCAAAGTATTTTAATGTATATGCTTAAACGGATAATGTCAAATGAAAAACAATTTTATTAATGCATGAATGAATAAAGAATGTTATGCATAGATAAATAACAACAGCTCGATGCAAGAAATTAATAAAATGTTTGATGCAAGATATTTTGGTTCAAAAATAAATGTTTTTAATGTCAATAAATGTCATGATGTATATGAATGAGATGTATCACACACACATAGGAAACATATACTACATATACATAATACATCAAACAAACAAATATCAGTAAATAATAAAAGGTACACTAATATAAGATGAAGGAGAATGGAAAGATCATACCAATTTGTTGATATAGGCTCTAACTTACAACACTAGTAATGGTTAATACACAAAACATAAGCAAAACCACAATACGATCAAAATAAAATACAATTGGATATGTGCTCCTTTGCACATTTGATTATCAAACACCCCTTAACAAGATATCAAGTGAAGTGAAATGGCACATGTTTAAATTATCTTTGCTTGCGTCTTCCCATCCAATAATGATTAATTACTTCGTTACTCGAACTTTGTGTCGACAAGCTTGGATAACTTATTCAATACTTGACATTAATTTGGCTCGCTCAAAAACTTGTTTCTTTGAGTCTTCTCATATGCTTGTTGAACAATTAACAAACACACCGCATCTTCAGAGAAACTTTCTTCATCTTCCTTCACGGTGACTTTGGAAGAGTATGTCTTCAAGGAGATGCTTCTACTTTCTTCTAGCAATCCTTATCTCTTTACTTTTGATTAGATTGAGATGATTTAAACTTCATGATAAATCAGCTTTCTAAACGGAATTGAAAAAAAATTAAAGTCTTCAAGTCATGTGGCTTTGTGGCCATTCCAACACATATACCTTAACACTTTGTCAGCTCAATCCTGGTTAGATAAAGTCACATTGAAATTCTAACTTATGACTGTATAAATTTTTAACTAAATGATACTCGATTGCTTCACATAACTCAAAGTCATTTAATCAACTGATATCAACTAAGAAACATGATATCTATTTAATTATATAGATTTTGCTATTTGAATTTGGTTGCTCTATTGAATACACCCTTCAGATTGTTCTAGCATGTATCCTCAACTTTTGAGTCGCTTAGACCTGATAAAAAAAGAGCAGTTTTGATACCTCTTTTTCATGAAGGATTTGGGGATTGAAACAGTCTAGAAGGGGTGAATAGAAAATTCCCTTAAAACCATTTTCAAAAGGTTTTCCTTTTACAAAATCAGGGTTTTACAAACAAATGCGCAGATTAGAAGCTCTTAGGTCAATTGTTGATGTCATAAAAATAAATTACAAATGGAAGCAAAAGATAACGACCATTTCATAAAGCATACAATTAAATGGATATTACATCAAATTATTAGAAATTAAAATAACTGAGAAATATGAATTTGCTTAAACAAGTAATTCAACAATTATCATAATTCAATTTTCACACAAAGCTCAAATTGAATTTGATTAATCAAATGATCAATCTAACAACAAGAGTTCATACATCAATAATCTCAAGAGAGAATGTTTAAATGACTAGATCTATTACAGACCTAAACTTTCATCATGAAACCACTATAAGCAGATAAATCCTAAAAACTTGTTATTCTACGAAAGCAATACAAACATAAACATGCAACACTATGCAGAAAATGAGAGAGAGAGAGAGAGAGAGAGAGAGAGAGAGAGAGAGAGAGAGAGAGAGAGAGAGGGAAGAGAGAGAGAGAGAGAGAGAGAGAGAGAGAGAGAGAGAGGGAGAAGTACATTGCATATATATTGGTTCAACTCTATCGTCCTCTCAAGATCTTAATCCACTCTTTAATGGTTTCCCATTAGAAATTGGTTAGCTTTCCAATAATAATAAAATGGCAATTATTTATAGAAATTATACAACCACTTAATACAATATACTCTTGAAAATAGATAGTCTTCTTATCTTGACCCTATCTTGTTACATACGGTGTTTGCTTCACCAATCTTGCAAGATCCACATGATCTCGACTTAAAACTTCCAGAATCACCAACTTGCTTCAAGTCTTCATGTGTGGTAATCCCCCTTATCACATTGATTTCTTGAGAGAAGACCTATATGAAGAACACAGAAACTCTGACTTCGTCTGTAGGCTTCCACACATTTCTACCAAAGTAATCTTGGAGAAAAGGGTTCTTCTTTTTCCTACTAGATTACCAAACTCTGGCAACACCACAAAATCTAAATCTTGACTTACAACTCAAGAACTTCACAAACATCAACATGAATGAACCTTCTCTATGATATATCTCACATTCCCAATAATTGAGAAGCAATAATGATTTTAATCTTGCTAGAGGTTAAGGATGAGTTCATATGCTTTAGATAGACGTGAAAAGGTGTTCTTTGAATGTTCGTTTCCAAGTTTTTAGAAAGACTTTCAAAGATATTACTATCAACACAATAATCATTCTCATTATTATGGTTAAAAATGAAAAATGAAAAAATGAAAAATTATTGGTGAGGGAGAAAGGAAAATGATTTAAATAGGTGGTTAAGATTTTGCACAAAAAAATGAGTGAAAATACCCATTTGATTCGAGTTAAGAGCAATTGGTATGATTTGAGTCAAATGAGTCAAATGGTTTGAATCAAGAACTGAAAACTCAAATTCTGCATTATGATTTGAATCAAGTGTAATTTGTGATTTAAATCATGGTAGTCTATGATTCAAATCAAGTACAACTTGTGATTTGAATCAAACTGGACAGATTCAAAAGATAACTCAAATTTTGCAGTGTGACTCGAATCATGGTTGGCAGAGAGAAAATCTAAATTTTCGCATTCATGTTTGATTCGGATCATGCTTAACCCTAATTGTTTACTACTACAAAAATGGTTTTTTAGAGTAAATTGAAGTCACTATAACAAAAAACACATTTAACCTCGGACGCGAAGTTGATTTAACCTCAGTTAAAGAGGCGAGGTAACGAAGGGCGTCATGAAAATTTGCCACTTTACCCATCGGTTTAAGAATAACCGAGGGGTTAGTTAAAATTGTCATGGGTTCGATCCTCGACAATAGCTTTTTTATATTTTTCAAAACTTGTTTCATATACCTCTCGGTTTATGAACAAAATCGAGGGAAAAATATATTCTTTTTTTAAATACTTATTACATTATTTACACAAAATATTAATAAATTAATTTGTTTACTGTTCTGGACTGGACTGATACATGACCCACAGTTGGGCAAGGCCCAATCCAGTCCAACTTTAGGCAAGACCCAAGGAGATTAAGACAATCTAGCCGTTGGGCACAATATAGCCATTGGGAACAACATAGCCGTTGGGGAGAATATAGTCGTTGGGGACATCCTTCTCACGCGCTTGACAGTTCACGCAACCAACTGCCCCTCCGGAGTTCACGGGGACAGTTGGACCAGGTCAAAAGGTCATACTCTAGATCTTCCACCTGGCAGTCTCCCATTGGTCGACCAGATACTTCGGCCACATTGGAGACCTTGGCCCTGCGTTGGGGGTTTCTTATAAATACCCTCTCATTTGAGAGGGTCAGGTATTCAATTCAGTATAACTCAAACCTAAACACTTTGTACTTGCTCTCTCTCCTTTGATTCTTACTTGAGCATCGGAGTGCCTTGCAGGTACACCACATCCTCTCCTACAATCATCATTGCTTCCCTACATGGAAGGCCACGAGGATCCATTATGATCATTCCAGATCAGTGGCACCGTCTGTGGGAACCTCCGCTCCCCCGTCTTTCTTGAACCAAGACCCCCAATCTTTTCAATCCAAATACCAAAGCTTTTCTTTATAAACCTTCTTCGATCGTTATGGCCTCTCACCGTAACGATGATGTCCCTCAAGATTCTGCCATCATCGTCGCCTTGGATAACGACGATAACCCCAATCCTGGAGCTATGGTCTACGAAACCGATCAAATGGATGCAAAGACTGCCTTTCCATCCTCCGACGACGTGAAACCCCGCATCTAGAATTCTGATCACATCTATGAGCCCATCCTCGTTCCTCAAGACGTTGATCCCAGCACTGCGGATCTCATCGCCGCCCTCAACAAATCCAACTAGACGATCTTCTAGCGGGGCAAGAAGATCCACATGCTATAAAATGCCCTTCAATAACAACTTGCCTCACAAAGACATCGCAATAATTCTCCCCGTTCTCGTTCTCACCCTCAGAAACGTCGGCGAGACGAGTCTCAAACCATTTCCCCAATCAAGGAACGATCAAAATTGGAGAAACCAGGGAAATAAGTCACAAGGAGATGGCAGCGTACCTCTCCCCGAAGGACAAGACATTCTCCAGCTCCCAAGAAGAACAGGGCTTCAGAGAAACCTCGTGAACGTCCAAGTCGGCGTAAACATTCTCCTCGACATAACAGAAGCCCCCGTCATAGCCGTTACCCATACATATCGTCGAGCACCAGTGATGAAGACGATGTGCATGGGCCTCTATCTCAGGAAATCATGGACACTCGTATCCCTCGCGGGCTGGAGAAGCCTCCTCCTCTGGCTCTCTACGATGGCACTACGGATCCCGGCGGACATATAGAGAACATTGAAGCCATTCTTCATTATCACAACGTAGGCGGAGCAATCAAGTACAGACTGTTCCCCATCACCCTTAGAAAGGGAGCTATGACCTGGTATAAAAATCTTCCCCGGGGCTCGATCATCTCGTGGAGGAATATAAAAAACCAGTTTTCCCGACATTTCACTGCTTCCAGGCATTATCCCAATTCGGAAGCCACGCTCGAAGGCATAATTTAGGGTAAAGATGAGCCCCTTCAGGCATATATTGAGAGATTTAATAAGAAAGCAGTAGAGATCCACACAATGGATCACATGAAGAAGTACCTCCTCGAGAAGGGGCTAAAGCCAAATAGTGATTTCCGCAAAGCAGTGGGTATCAAAATGCCTCATTCTCTAGCCAAACTCCTCCACAAGGGCCAAGCTTACATCTAATATGAGGAGAAAGAAGCTGCTTACCAAGCCCGGGATTCGAGGAACTAGGAGAATTCCAAAGCGTAAAAAAGGATGAGTCAGAAGCTCCCCGACGCGACAATGAGAGACGGCGAGATGACCGTCCCCGTGAACATAAAAGACTTGTTGGTTGCTTTACTGAGTATACCTTGCTAACAACTCCTCACGAGCGCATCCTCTCTGAATGCATCAACACCAAGTTTAAGCAAGGAGGTGTTTGTTTCCCTAAACTGGCAGCATCAAAGGGCTACACTGATAGAAGCAAGTATTGCCGCTTTCATCGCAGTCATGGCCATGTGACCGAAGATTATGTCCATCTAAAGGATGCCATCGAGATCCTCATCAAGGAGGGTCATTTGAAGCAGTACACGAAGAAGGGAGAAGCCCCCCGACGAGAGACGTCTGAGTCTAAGAAGACAGAAACAGAAGCTTCACCTTCTAGTCCTCCCCCGCAAGTTGCCATGTGCGTTTCGTGGCCAGAAGACATCTTTATCACCGACTATCTTGAGGACCCTCTGTATTTCACCACACACAGCTCTTGGGAGGCCTTCCCCACTGCGATGGTCATCTCATGTGGCGGGTATAGTGAGCTTATGGTGGGATCAGTCAAAAGAAGTTCAATCAGTTGATCAATTGCAGCCCTGACTGACTCTCTACACTTGAGAAGTTCCACGACGCTTTAAGCCTATCACGTTTTATCGTGAAGAGCTCTCTAGAGGCTCCCCCAACACACACATCCCTCTACTCATTAGGGCCAGACTGACAAACACGGATGTCCGGCGAATCCTTGTTGACCAGGGGAATTCTGTGGACATTATGTATACCAACTTGTTCTACGCCCTTAAGCTCAATCAGAAGAACTTATCTTCGTACGTGGGCTCGGAGTTCCAGGGATTCAATGGGGCTACTACCAGGCCTTGAGGGTACGTGGAACTCTTAGTCACCTTCGGGGAGGAAGAGGCCTCCAAAACGATTAAGACACAATTCCTGGTCATCGACCGTCCCTCTTTGTACATGTGTATTCTAGGAATGCCAACCCTTGCTGAGCTGATCGCCGTTCCGTCCACGGTTAATCTCAACATGAAATACTACACCGAGAAGGGTCACTTCACCACTTTGCATGGAGATATCGAGGCTGCGAGGAGATGCTTTGAAGCAGCCACCAGGGTCAGAGTTCAATTGGCACAACACCAAAGCCGTCAAACGAGCAAGAGACGAAGAACTTCCCAGTGAAAAGAGCCAGTCTGAGAAAAATCTAGCACCCCAGGTCCACACCATTGACCTCGACAGTCGAATCTCAGAGGAGGGCAAGGAGGATAGCAGCGAAGACACTCTAGCATCGGCTGGTAGCTCCCATGCCTCAACTGTCATGCGCCCAGTACCAGATGGGGACTTCGAAGTGATCACTTTCAGGGAGAATCCAAACAGAGGAGTCAGGATAGGTGCAGGACTGCTCGAAAAGGTGAAAGAGCAGCTGAAAATATGCCTGAGAAATAACACGGATTTATTTGTCTGGAGCGCTGCAGACATGCCCGACCTCGATCCTGAAACTGCTTGCCACCAGCTCACCATCGACTCATCAGCTTGAGCAGTGGCACAGCGCAGACGCAAACAGTCCGACGAAAAGGCAGAAGCTGCAGAAAAACTTGTAAAAGACCTCCTAGAGGCGAAATTCATTTCGGATGCCAGGTATACAACATGGATGTCCAACATTGTATTAGTTAAAAACATAATGGAAAGTGGAGGATGTGCACTGACTACACCTGTATCAATCGAGCTTGCCCGAAAAACGCTTATCCTTTGCCTAGCATTGATAAGTTAGTAGATAATTCTGTCGGTTTCAAACTCTTGTCCTTCATGGATGCATACTCGGGATATAACCAATTTCCCATGGCAGAAAAGGACAAGAAGTACACCGCTTTCATGACCTCGCCAGGCAACTATTACTACAACTTAATGCCCTTCGGTCTGAAAAACATTGGGGCCACGTACCAACGAATGATGAACAAGGTCTTCCGATCAGAAATTGGGGACATGCTCGAAGTGTATATGGGCGACATGATCGTGAAATCCCAAGAGGAATCCGATCATACACTCCACTTTCAAAAAGTCTTCGACCAAGCAAGGAAATGTAAAATGCGATTTAACTCGGAGAAATGCACCTTCGGTGTCTGAGCAGGGAAGTTCCTCGGCTTCTACCTCGCTGAGAGGGGGATCGAGGCCAACCCTGACAAATGTCGAGCATTTTCTGAGTTCCCCACACCAAATTCGAATAAATCCATACAATCCCTCAATGGGATGCTTACTTCGTTATCTCGCTTCGTGGCTAAGTCTGCCCAACACGCTCTACCCTTCTTCAAGCTTCTATGAAAAGAGGCAACATTTGAATGGATGGAGGAATGCGAGCAGGCTCTGCTCCATCTTAAACAAGCCCTGTTAGAACCACCAGTTCTGTCACAACCAAACAACGGGGAAACACTTTACCTTTATCTCTCCGTCACCAACGAAGCCATCAGTGCTGCCCTCATTCGAGAAACCCTCGACGGGAAGAAGCCAATATATTTCACAAGAAAAACCTTTCAAAGGCCAGAACTCAGATACCAACAGATCGAAAAAGTCGCCCTGGCCCTCATCAACGTTGCAAGAAGATTAAGGCCCTACTTCCTGGCCCACACGATAGTGGTGCAAACAGACCATCCCATAAGACAACTGCTTGGCCGACCTGATATGGCCGGTAGGATGCTCAAATGGTCTTTAGAACTATCGGAGTTTGGCATCCATTACGAAAGCAGGAAAACCCTTAAGTCACAAGTCCTGGCCGACTTTGTGGCGGAAATGACACCTCCAGCGTCCCCATCAAGCAGAGCGTACCACGGGCAGTGGAGCGGGCATCATCCTTGAAAATGAAGAAGGGATCCTAATCGAAGTATCGTTGGTCTTGTCCTTCCTGTAATACCCCAAATTTTGACCACTTAGATTTCCCATCATTGTGAAAGTCATCATCACAATATGGATGTACCTTTATGCTTCATTAGTCTCCCCAAAGATGGGTGAGCATCCAATACAATCAAAATTAGGGTTTCAAGCCCTCTCTGAGCTTTAGACAAAGGATCAATCAAGAAATGACATGATCTTCAATTTGTCTAATCTCTCAAACATCCACAATGGATCAAAAAGGACTCCCACTTCAAGGATTAAGCACAAGGCTGCTCCCTTCTAGGTGGATCAAGTCTCAAGATCGACAGTGTCACCAAATTAGGGTTTTGGTCAACCAGGGCCTCCAGATGGAAATTTTCATCTGGGCATAAGGCAATGATCCAAAACATGACCTAATATACTTCATGGAACCTCATGGACCCAAGCATCAAGTCAATTTGACCTCAAGGGATGCATACATCAAAAATCAGGAATTAGGGTTTCTTGACCTAATTCACCCCTAAGTTGACTTTTGGGACAAACCATGAGCCAAGACCTCAAGAGATGATTTGAGGGTCTCTAATACACCATATTGATCCATTTGGAACAATGGATTGATCCAAGAAGCTTGAGCAACAAGTTTCATTTTCATCTGCACCACAATTAGGGTTTTAAGGGAAAAGTCAACTGTAACTTTGACTTTTGACCAAGACATGCTCCCAAACCCTAATACATGATTGAATATACCCTATGACACCCATGGAACATGTCCATCAAGTTTGATTTAGGTCAAGGACATGATTTCCTGAAGAATTGCACAGTTTGGAATTCATCTGATAAAAAGTCAATTGTGCACAAAAGTCAACTTTGACTTTTTGAGATTTTTCACCAAAATGGATTTTTAACCCTAAAATGATGTTAATGTATGATTTGAATCATCATTCATCAAGAAAAATCAAGAAAAGTGAGATAACTTGTAAAAGGGGTACCCATAAAACTTAGAAATTTTTCTAAGTTAAAAATAAAGTGGCAAAGGTACCAACTTTGGAGGACCATAACTCCTAAACCACAAGGCCAATTTTTTCCATCCAAAGCTTGATTTGTAGATCTCATTATCACCTACAAAAACTTCAACTACAAGATATTACAATTCATTAAGGATTTTGAGTTATGGAGTGATCAAAGTGGCTGAAAAGTGAAAATGTCACTTTTTCCAACACTTAGTGAAATTTTCACTAAGTCAGATTTGCCTTCACTTTTTACCAAATGTAGGGGGATTTTTCACTTGGAATCAAAAGAGATCAAAACCAAACTTGTTCAAACAGTTGTTGTATCATGTTAGGGCTTTCCAAAATGGCCAAGAACATTGCCAAATTCAACCTACATCATGAGATACATCATTGGCAAGTTGCCTTGCTGAAATCTGTCAAGGCAAGGCAGAATTTGCATTTTGGCTCGATTTGCCAAAATCAGCCAATTGCAATTGCTCCAATCGACTTGGACACCTCAGAGGATTGAATCCAAAGGGGACAATCACTGAGCCAAGCCTCCAAGGTCCAAGGAACAAAGAATAGCATGTTGAACCTAGAGTTGCCAAAATAGGGACAAGACTTCAAATTTGGAATGAGGCATTCAATGGAACCATCAAGGTGGCATGGACTGAGCCATTCTCATCTGAAATCATTCAAGACTTATCCAAGACCAAGGGGACCAAAGCTCTGTGCCCTAACCTCTAGTCAATGGCTAGAGGAGACTTTCATTTCCATTGGCCAACATTGAGGAAACCTACTTACCAGCTGCCATGCACTATTCCTTGCAAAACAAACTTGTTCTACTATAAATAGAGCTCAATTGTGGTTAGTTTAAGTACACCAAAGCCATCTAACAGATGCTTTCCTCAAAATCTCTTTCTCTTGGCAAAAATGCCTTTCTTAGCAAGGTAGTTATCGGGTTTTGAGTTTGAGAGCAATTCTGCACAAACCAATCACTCACACACCTCACATACATCACATATGAGCTGATCAAACACTCACATAACTTCTGAAACATCAAAATCTCAAAATCACTTGCCATCCACACAAGTTTGAAGTGAAGTTGCAGCTGAGATGCCATAAACTGATCCAGTCCATTTCAATTCAATTCAAGTGTTCAAACACACTTCATATGGTGTAGGGAAGCTGTCCAGATCATCACAACTTGTCTGTAACACCTCCAACTCAAAATCACATCTGCTCTTGCTGTCACGACTTGGAGGTAAGCACATACTTGGTCATCTCTCAATCTATGCATATTTCCTCGCACAATAATTTGGCCATATGTTCATAATCATGCATGGAATGTTTTCCCTCAATTAATTGCATTGTTTGAATCGTGTATCAAAAATCCTAGCCTTCATGCAGAAATTAGGGTTCTTGAGGTCTCTTCGTGATTTCTTGTTGTATGTTTAATTTAAATGAAATTAAAGTACATAGACATGATCGTGAGGTTGAGGCGAGCATAATGATATGTAGATTGCATGTTATAATCAAGTATTCAGTGAGATTGGATAGAAAATGCAAATCAGCCAAACCCAGAAAACGCGCATGTTCTTGCTTGTGTTCTTGGCGCCATTTTCAGATTTTCAAATATTTGAATTTTGTGATTTTGTTTAATTGATTCAAAAATTAATTTCTCTCTAAGTTTTAATGATTTTGAGTTGATTCTTTTTTTAATAATTCACAAAAATGTTAAAATATTTTATTTTCACAAAAAATCCCAAAAATATTATTTATTTCATATAATTGATATTTTTGCAAAGAATTAATATTTTAATTGTTTTTGACATTTTAAATATTTTTTCTACATTGATTTTGCAACTTTTAATGCTTTCTAATTATTTTGTAGGTCAATACTTAATTTTTTAAGCATTAATCCAAGATCACAATTTGTTTTCCATGTGTTAAACAATTTTTGATCATTTTAATTGAATTTTTATTCAATTAAATACATTTTTTGGAAACAAATTAGGGTTTTGGATTAATTCAACCCTCATAAATCATTTTTCAAACACTTTGGGCCTCTAATAGAGTGTAAGACCCAATCCTTTTTTGACCAAATCATTTTTGGGCCTCAGTGTATTGTATAAGTCCCGATACCGTCAAAACAAACGGCGCAATCGTCGCCTTTTGAAAAAAAAAACCTTTTGGGCCTCTCCTTGAGCTATAAGACCCATTCAAAAACACTTTGGGCCTCTATTAGAGTGTAAGACCCAATCTCCCTTTTAACCAAAACATTTTTGGGCCTCACTTATTGTATAAGTCCCTCTGCGTTAAAAGAAAACCTCGGCGCGATCGCCATTTTTTAAACGAAAAATCATTTGGGCCTACCCTCGTGTTATAAGCCCCACTCTTTTTCTTTAAACCTTTTTGGGCCTCTTGAGAGAGTGTAAGACTCATCCCTTTGTACAGAAAACCATTTTGGGCCCCAGTCACTTGTATAAGTCCCTCTGTACAAATTCAAATAGTGGGCTCACTGATAAAACCCTGGGCCTCTCCTTGAGCTGTAAGCCCCAAATCTTTCTTTTTCAAAGCACTTTCTCCTTTCATAAACTCATATCCACTGTGTAATAATAGTATAGATATTTCGAGTTTCCCCGGCAACTACGTCTAGAACTAAGTGACGCCGTTTCATTTATTCGTAGAAATAGACGCCTAGACCCCCAATAGGAGCACCAGATACAGTCTTCTCTTCGGCTGTCCTCCTTAGGAATCGTCAAGAAGCTCTACTCCCCTAAGATGAATGTATTCTCCGTGAATGGCATCTTTGAGTTTCTTCCCAATTCTCAAACTTTCCTGACTTGATCTATTCCTTGTGGATAGCTTGCCTTGAATGTCTCGGGGTTTGGGTACCCACTACGGTCATAATCTTGGACTTAACTAAGGAACCCTCTTTAAAAGTTAAAAGTCGCTGGATAGTAAACCTCGCACGTTTACCAGTGGTTTTATCTTTAAAAGAGTTATCTCTCCTAATGGAAAGGAGATGATAGACCCACGGGCTTCTTAAAAGCATCGGCCTCCTCTTGGGCATTATTCAAGGACCCTACGGCTTCTTAGAAGTATTCACAGCCTCCTCTTAGGCTTCGTATAATGATCTCTTCCTCCGGGAATGATAGCCTCCTCTTGGGCTTCGTACAAGGACTCGTCGGCTTCTTAAAAGATTCCAGCCTCCTCTTAGGCTTCGTACAAATTGTCCCGACGACCTCCTAGAGGTATAGGAACAGAACTTAGTCATCCTCATAGAACAGTCCTTTCATAGAGTCTACTATTATTTCTCGAAGCATAGTACAAAAGATAAAACTCTAGACTCGGACAGTCTAACTTCCTTGAGTCTCAAAGACATTCTCAAGCACCCTTCGTTAAATAGGAAGGAAACCCGCAGACTCGGACAGTCTCGATACCCTTTGGATTTCCCGTTTCCTCAAAGAGAAGGAAATATCCCTGATCCTCAAATCAAATCCCTGAGTACAGCGTTACTCATATAAGAACTGATTTTTTCTTTTAAAATCAGTATATTGGATCTGTCACTCAACTGAAATAGTTACAATAGCCTCCATCTCGGGCGTCGTACGAGATACCAAAATTCTCCCCATTGGAGTCAAAACAACCTTTTAGTCTCTCTCTCAGGCTTTGTATGAGACACAAAAGATTCCCTCGTTGAGTCAATCACCCCTTTTTTTTGCCTCCATCTCGGGCCTCGTACGAGATATAAATCCCTTAAGCAAGGGTCGAACTCTTTGCTAGCCTCCTCTTAGGCTTTGTATAATGATATGCCCCACTGGGTCAAAAACCTTTAGCCTTTCTCTCGGGCTTTGTACGAGACACAAAATAGCCTCCTCTTAGGCTTTGTATAATGATTTTCCTAGCGGAAATTAGCCTCATCTTAGGCTTTGTATAAGAAAACCACTAGTTGATCCAATCAACCTTTTAGCATCAAAGCTGTGCCTCGTTCACAGTACACAAACATCAACAACTCCTTTCCCTTCATCTAATCGCTGTAAGCGGCAAGCCTCTGGATCATCTATATCCATGCCACTGTCCCTCTTTTAGCATGAGAAATTCCTAAGGAAAGATGGTATTGCTCTACACTGAGTTAAAGTCTTCTCCTTCAGGTTAAAACCCTTTCTTCGGAAATTATGGCATTGCTCGGATCCGCGTATCCCAGTTAAAGTAATTCTCCTTCTCCCCTCTTTAGAGATGACAAATTCTCTCTAAAGTCGAGACCCTTTAGGTTCACATCTTGGGCTTTGAACAAGATACAAATCACCTTTCGCTTCACGTCTTGGGCTTTGAACAAGACACCAAAAACACCCATTTCCTCCCATAGAATAGGAGGAACTACGAACGCTCTGATTTCCCTGTTTTGGTAAACGGGAATACGTAGGCATAAGATCGAAAGAAAAGATCCAAATCCCATATCTCTATCAATTAAAAGCAGTAATTCAAAAGCATCAGTCCTATCATCCTAATCCTTATTCCCCGCCAGAAACCCTTTGCCTAGATAGAAAGAGAGAACCTGTATTGGCGAAATACGAATAACCAGTACAAAGGCCCCCCCCCCCCCACATTGATAGCATCCGTAACCTAACAGACCGCTGTTTAAACTCAGTATGTAAAGCAGGGTTAATTAGAGACATCTATTTCCCTTCCTTATTCAGCTCACAATAGGATAAAAAATGAATCGACCTGTAGTCAAAGCTCAAACCGCAGAGAGCGACCAGCGCTTAAGAACCGCGTCCAAAATCGCTCGCTACAGAAAAATGGCGCCCACCGTGGGGGGTGTCTCTTTCTTTTTACTTCTCTTGTGTGAAAAATTACACAAATGGCGACTCTGCTGGGGAGTCTCCTTTTCTGCCTTAGGGCATCATCCCCATTTTCCACGGAAAATGGGAACTCTACCGAAGAGAAAGATTGACCTATGTTGGTCCATCTCTTAGGCAGGGAACCACAGATTGGGGCTTCCGCCGGGGAACCCATTTCTGTCAGGAACTTAAGATTCATAGCTTTATAAGTCTAGGATGATTAGGACAAATATATATATTGCTTTTCCTAATTGCTATACGTGTTTATTTTTCTGCTACTGGGAATGCGTGTGATGCCGCATGTGGTGAGATTGAGTATACACTTAAGAAAAGCCAACCTTTTTCGTAGTGCGGAAGCTATCGGAAATAGCTGTTACGCGATACTACCCTCATTTGAGGCTGGTGATCTATTCTCGGTGAATAGCACTTACTCTAAGATTGCACACAACTCGCTGGCGATCCGCTTGTTGTCTATCTTCCTGGGAGGAGCTGATGATAATGAGTACAGGTACAAAAATCACCCTAGTATAAACCTTTGGGGATGGGTAGAGCCTTGACTTCATGACAACGACCCTCTGACCCCATGTTTTTTCTATGTTTTTGTGTGCTGCATTCATGCATTCATTTAATAAAACATTATAACATTCAAAAAACTTTCTCTTCTAGTCTCTCTGTTTTTCAAATTAAACTAAGACTGTGATTGCAATATCAGAGAAAAGGATTGCATTAATGGATTTCGGTAGAAGGAGAACTCGCCAGTATACCTTCAAGGTTCCAAAACTAGGGGATTTGAGAAAGTTAGCAAGGATGATCGTTAACCCAGAGGCTTTCAGAGCCAAACACGGTGGTTTGCTACCACTGTTAAGAGTCCATGTGATTAAGGGGATCATGGACGCGCTCATTCAGTTCTACGATCCGGTTTATCACTGTTTCACATTCCCGGATTACCAGCTGGCACCAACGCTGGAGGAGTATTCTCATCTGGCTGATTTACATATCACTGATCGAGCTCCATTTTCTGGACTGGAAGAAATTCCAAAGAATCAGACTATTGCAAGAGCAATTCATTTGGACGAGTCCGAGGTCAGGACTCACATGATTACTAAGGGTGGCATCCAAGGTTTGCCAGCCCAGTTCCTAACCAGGAAAGCTCTGTACTTCGCTAGTATAGGGAACGGGACTGCTTTTGAAAGCATCTTTGTCTTGCTCACCTACGGGTTATTTTTGTTTCCCAACATCAATAACTTCGTCGATATCAACGCTATTAAGGTTTTTCTCATTGGAAACCCTGTGCCGACTTTGCTCGCAGATGCGTATCATTCTGTACACTTAGGAAATTTGTACAGCGGAGGGGAGATCACATGCTGTGTACCTTTGCTTTACAAATGGTTTATCTCGCACTTGCCCAAGTCTGCTGCTTTTTGGGATTGCAAGAGTGTCTTACGTTGGTCGCAGAAGATCATGTCCCTCACCAACTCTGATATAGATTGGTGTAATAGGATTTATGAGGGAATCAGAATCATTGACCGTTGTGGAAACTTCCCTAGCGTACCCCTTATAGGAACTAAAGGAGGAATCAACTATCATCCGATATTAGTTCTTCGTCAATTTGGATACCCGATGAGACACATCCCACTGGGTGTTCATCTGGAAGGTCTTTTCTTCAAAGAAGGAGAAAACGACAGAGCACTAAAGATGGAAATAGTGCAAGCTTGGAAACATGTTCATAAGAAAGGACGAGAGTCTCTGGGAAAACCGGACTGTGTCTCGATGGAGCCTTATCTCCATTGGGTACAAACCAGAGCTCTCAAGCTAAAGATGCCTTATCCTCGTTACAGAATTCTTCCGCCGAGGGAAATTGTCATGTACTTCATGACGGAAACTGAAAGGCTTCAGGTTACTCTCAAAAAAGTTCAAAAGGAAAGAAGGTCTTGGAAGAACAAGTACCGCACCCTCGACGTAGAGTGTATCCAAATACAGCAATTACTGAAAGAGAAAGATGCTCTGATTGAAATTTTGGAGCAGCATGCTGTAGAGAATCAAGATGACCAAAGGAATTTTCTCACTCCTTTCACCTGGCAAAGGAATGACAACCCGACAACGGCCCAAACGCCCCGGTCAAAGAAAAGGAAAGTACCAGAGTCAGCACCCGGTTTCTCCTCAGAGAGGACTCGGGACCCATTAGTTTAGGTTTCTGTTTCTGCACTTTGTAATCTACTGTATTTCCATTTCTGTAATCCTTTGGAATTCAATAAAAAGGGGTTTCCCCACTGTTTGATATTTACAATCTAATTGTCGAAGTTTATTTTAATTAAACCTAAAAACAATTAATATAATCATTGCATTCATCATTCTCACATCGCGTATTCTCCTTACCTACGAATCTCACGTTTGTGTCTCGATTCTAGAGTCAAACTGTCTCATTCGTATAATACTCGGGCCAATCGTCAGAAAAAGATGGATGATCTTGAGGAAGAAAACAGAGAGTTGAAAGAAGAGATCGACACTCTGAGAGAGGATATGAGAAAGCTTCGTAACGACATGCAAACCATGGCAGAAGCTCAGCTACAAAGAACTGTGATCTCAGAGATCACCTCAACGCCCATCATAGAAAAGTATGATCCTAGGTATCAGATACCGAAAGATCGTCCTTGGGGCATGCCTGTTAACTATATCCCGGAAGGATATGTTCCGCCGATCACTGAAGATCAGGGAATCGCAACAGAAGCCGCTGGGCCTGAAGGTTACAAACTTCGGGAAAGTGAAGATGCCAGGGGTATACTCAAGACTCCTGAAGGTTACAAGCTTCGGGAGGCGCCAAGACTTACTGCCGTAGTCACGGTACCACCCCCTGTGGTACACACTGTCCCGGAAGGACAGATTCCACAGACACCTTCTGGTAAGAAGGAAACTATGTTTGACAGAATGGATGAATTCCAGGAGCAGTTCTTGGAAATGCAGAAAGAGCTGCAGGCCATTCGCGGTCAGGATCTATTTGGAAAGGACGCCACAGACCTCTGCTTGGTCCCAAATGTGAAAGTCCCGCACAAGTTCCAAGTGCCCGACTTTGAAAAATACAAGGGTAACTCTTGCCCTCAAAGCCATCTGGTGATGTACACTCGGCGGATGTCAGCTCAGACGGAGAATCAAGACCTGCTGATTCACTACTTCTAGGATAGTTTGACCGATGCCGCACTCAAATGGTACATGGGTTTAAACCGTACTACGATCAGTACATTCAGAGATCTTGGCACTGCCTTCGTCCAACAATACAAATACAATTTGGACATGGCACCCGACAGAGATCAACTCAGATCGATGTCGCAAAAGGACAAGGAAACCTTTAAGGAGTATGCTCAAAGGTGGCGTGAAATTGCCGCTCAAATTTGTCCACCTCTTGAGGAAAAAGAGATGACAAAAATCTTCTTAAAGACCTTAAGCTCATTTTACTATGACCGAATGGTTGCCAGTGCGCCCAGTGATTTCACCGAAATGGTCGGCATGGGTGTACGTCTTGAGGAAGCCGTCCGAGAAGGACGTTTGGTAAAAGACACTGGATCGACGAGCGGTACTAAAAAATATGGTAGTGCTCTCCCTAAGAAAAAATAGCAAGATATTGGGAATATCTCTCTCGGAAAGCAAAGGCGTCGTTATCAGCCAGTAGCAGCTGTTACTCCTGCTATCGGCCCCACACCTGTTCCTATGTATCAACCTCAGGTTGCGCAGAGCCAACCTGACCAACAAAGGACACAACAGCCTCTTCAGCAGGCTCGTCCCCCATATAACAACAACCGTACAACACGGCCACCAGGATTTAATCCTATACCTGTAACGTACGCAGAACTGTTTCCGTTACTGCTGGCTAAGGGGCACATTCAGACTAAGTTTCCCCTTTCAGTTCCGGAAAATCCGCCTTTTCGGTTTAAAGCGGATCAAACATGCCCTTATCATCAAGGAGGTTCAGGGCATAACATTGAGACTTGTCTCAATTTCAAATCCGACGTGCAAAATCTTGTTAGGAGCGGGCTCTTATCTTTCAAAGATACGAACCCTAATGTTCTTACGAACCTGCTGCCTCAACACGAGAAAGCTGCAGTCAATCTGATTGAGAAAGAGACTAACAATGTCTATCAAATTCACGATGTACTCTTATTGGGGACCAATCTGGTCAAGATGCATTGTAGACAGAGTGGATATGGCCATGTGCCACCTCATAATTATCACCAGTGTGATATCTGCTCTAAAGATAACCAAGGATGTTCGGTAGTGCAATCAGCCCTACAGGAACAAATGGATCTCGGATGGATCCAAGAGCACCGAGTTCGTGGAGTTAACATGGTCTCTACGAATTCTAACGTCATTCAAAACCACGACATCCGTGCGATGAATGTCAACTTGGTGGCGATGCACTCAAGGCAAAGCCAGTATCATAATCTGCCGCAGCACGATTACAGTTCCTGTCTGATTTGCTCAGTAAATAAACAGGGATGCTCTTTCATACAAGAGGCCCTCCAGCGTCAGATGGATCTTGGATGGATCCAAGACTACCATGATAGGAACTCCTATCAAATCAACATGGTTTAGATCTTCGATATTTGCGTGATGAATACCAACCTGGTAGAGTTACATGCTGAGCAGGTCCGACTCGGATTCTTAATATCACATGATTACCAAAACTGTAAAGCAGGTTGCGAAAACGATCGAGGTTGTACCCTTGTCCAGGAGGCACTTCAGCACTTGTTAAATCACTGGTGGATGCTAATCTATATGGACGAAGATACTCAGCAGATTAGTATCAATCACAGGAATCCTACTCGTCGTCAAAGTCAGGATGTCCGATCAATGAAAGATAACCTAGTGAGGTTACATTGCATTCAAAGTGGGCGTGGCCAGGTGCCACCACACAACTATGACAGTTGTAGCGTCTGTTCAGAAAGTAACCAAGGGTGTTACCTTGTGAGAGCAGCTCTTCAGGGTCAGATCGATCACGGAGAAATTCATCCATATCCAGGTTCAGGACCCATCATTTGATCGCCGAACTACCTTGCCGAGCAAGTTGAGGATGTTGTCACGTTCTCTGGTCATCACAGGACCAGGGATGTTTTTGCCATTATCCCTCTACTTGACGAATCTAGAGTTCCCAACCGGGAACAGATCAAGGTTACTTATAATGGTCAGAAAAATCAGAAGGTTCCCATAGTCATCTATTTACCGGGGCCACTACCGTATGAATCAGCTAAGGCAATCCCTTACAAATACGGTGCAACAATAATCGAGAATGGAAAGGAAATTCCATTACCCTCCGTCGTGAATATTGCAGACATCAGTCGTGTAACACGGAGCGGTCGAATCTTCAACCGAGGGGTTGGAGAATCCAACAAAGAAAAGGAACTTCAGGCAGAAATTCCTGATCCACCAGTCAGTCAATCTGGTAATCCCGACTGTTCAAAAGACAAAGATGAGATGCTAAAGCTCATCCAAAGGAGTGAATATAACATTGTTGATCAACTGTTACAGACTCCTTCAAAGATCTCAGTATTATCACTGTTACTCAGTTCAGAAGCACACAGAGAGGCTCTACAGAAAGTCTTGGAGCAAGCCTTTGTGGAACAGGATGTAACAATCAGACAATTCGATAGCATTGTCTCTAACATCACTTCCTGCAATAATTTGGGATTTAGTGATGAGGAATTACCTGAAGAGGGTCGTCGTCATAACATGACGCTTAACATTACAGTTAACTGCCAGGGCGATGCTTTAGCCAATGTACTGGTAGACACAGGGTCAACCCTGAATGTTATGCCGAAGTCCACTTTGACGCAATTATCATTTAAGGGCCCTCCGATGAGAGTCAGCGAGGTCGTCGTCAAAGCATTCGACGGATCCAGAAAAACAGTTATCGGCGAAGTTGATCTTCCCATAACTATTGGTCCTCACACTTTCCAAATCACTTTCCAGGTCATGGACATCCGGGCAACATACAGTTGTTTATTAGGAAGACCTTGGATACATCAGGCTGGAGCGGTTACTTCAACCCTCCACCAAAAGCTAAAGTTCGTCCAGAACGATCAACTTGTCACAGTTTGTGGGGAACAAGCCTTGCTCGTGAGTAACTTATCATCATCTGCTTGTGTAGAACCCAAGGAGGTTATTGGAACTCAGTTCCAGGCACTATCGGTGAGCAAGAACGATCAATTCAAAAAAGGAACTTCAATTTCTCCATACAAAGATGCTATCAAAGCGGTCGAGAGTACCAATACGACAGGATGGGGACGGCTTGTCATTCCTATTGACAATAAAACAAAAAAGGGTCTTGGTTTTTCCGCGACCTGTACTCAGACAGCCGCCAACGATGAAAATCTTCATCCCATTCAAAACTTCTTCCACAGTGGAGGTTTTCTTCACCCAGTGTCTCAGACAGTTCATGCTATCAATGAGGAAGATCCCTCTGACACAGATGAAGAATGGAAGTCCTACCTTAACAAGGACGGCTATATGTCTCAGGAAGAGGTGCCTATGCCTTTTTGCTTTCCTACAGAAAGTCCGAGATTTATACCAAGATCAGATGTCGAAATGATCTACGGAGATTGTGATCCGGAAGGATGACGTGCTCCGCCAAATTCATTAGAGGAAGACACTCTGATGAAAGAAAACTTTGATCGCAATTACTATGGCCCGACGGATGGTCTGCCAATGTGGCAGCCTTACCCAGGAAACTTGGGGCAAGAAAGTCAGCCGAGTAATGAAACTCAGCTGAGCGTCATTGAACAGAATACCTGTGTCCCCACCATGTCATGGGATCAACATTCAGGTCATTCGGAAACTACTCAACATGAATATGAATTCGCAACGTTTGCAGGACTAGAATTCATCAACTATGCTTTTCCCGAGGTCAACGTCATCGAGAGGGATGACTTCTCCAGTTCCAAAGAAGTTTGGGACACTCTGGGACAACCAAGTGGAAAATACGACTATATGGTCAAGTACACCGCTCCCAAAAGCTCTCGTATCAGGCTCGAAGATATCCAGTCAACTGGATGGAGAGATACAGCTGAGAGCACAAATGCTATGCAAAATGCAACAGGGGAATCCTCCTACGACAATTCTGCCTGGGAGACAGATTCCAACGATCCTGCTCCACCAGAAATCAACGTCATTTCTGAAGACAAATCAAGGAAGGTGCCAGACTTTGTGATTCACCGAGGAGTTCGCCGCCAATGGGTTGCTGTCGAGGTTCCGAAGGTCGTTCGCCAGTCAAAGTAATTGTCATCTTTAACCTTTCACCCTGCCTAGGTGAAATGGATGTTTTGATAGGGCTCGCTTTCTGTAAATTTCCCTCTTCGCTTTGCCCAAAGCGACAGAGTTTTGTTTTATAGGGCTGTAGTTTCAAGATTCGACTTGTACATTAATAAAATAACGTCGTTCTGTAATTTCCGCATTAATTGCTGTTTTCTCCTTTTGCTTTTTCAGAAAATGATAATCCTAAAAAAAACATTCAATAATAAAAACAAGCAGTAAAATCAAAACACTGCACACACTTGCATTTTCTCTATCTTTTCTAAACACGAATCATCACGTCATGCAGATTGCTTCTTTTATACCCCGTTGAAACATACGATCCGACGCCTTCTTCCAACTTTGAGTTCCCGGTATTCGAGGCTGAAGAAGAAAATGACGACCAAATTCCAGAAGAGATCTCCCGACTACTCAGACAAGAGGAAAGGTCCATTGAACCTCACAAAGAGCCATTGGAAATGGTAAACTTGGGTTCAGAAAAAGAGAGAAACGAAATCAGGATCGGAGCACTGCTCAGTCCAACTGTCAAAGAAAGTTTGATAAAGCTTCTCAAAGAATTCCCCGATGTATTCGCTTGGTCCTATCAGGATATGCCAGGGTTGGATACCAGCATCGTGGAACATCACTTACCGTTGAGATCGAAATGTCCGCCAGTAAAGCAAAGGTTGAGACGCACTCACCCGGACATGGCCATCAAAATCAAAGAGGAGGTACAGAAACAGATCGACGCGGGTTTCCTCGCTACATCTGAATATCCTCAATGGTTAGCCAACATCATACCCGTTCCCAAAAAGGACGGAAGGGTCAGAATGTGTGTTGATTACAGAGATCTGAACAAGGCAAGTCCAAAGGACGACTTTCCTTTACCACACATTGACATGCTGGTTGACAGCACAACAAAGTTCAAAGTATTCTCCTTTATGGATGGATTCTCGGGCTATAATCAGATCAAAATGGCGCCGAAAGACATGGAGAAAACTTCGTTCATTACCCCATGGGGTACCTTTTGTTACAAGGTAATGTCGTTCGGTTTGAAGAACGCCGGGGCAACCTATCAAAGGGCCATGACTACTCTGTTTCATGACATGATACACAAAGAAATCGAGGTATATGTCAATGATTTGATTGCAAAATCAAGAACAGAGGATGAGCACGTTGAACATCTGTCGAAATTGTTCGAACGTCTAAGAAAATTCAAGCTCTGCTTGAATCCCAACAAGTGCACCTTCGGTGTCCGTTCGGGGAAACTACTAGGGTTCATCGTCAGCCAGAAAGGAATTGAAGTTGATCCTGACAAGGTCAAGGCCATTCAAGAAATGCCTTCTCCGAAAACTGAAAAACAAGTCAGAGGATTCTTGGGACGTTTGAACTACATCTCTAGATTCATATTCCTTATGACCGCCACTTGTGCGCCGATTTTCAAGTTATTGAAAAAGAACCAGGATTGTGTTTGGTCAGAAGATTGCCAAACCGCCTTCGACAGTATCAAGGAATACCTGTTGAATCCTCCGATTCTATCACCTCCAGTGGAAGGAAGACCACTAATCATTTACCTCACAGTCCTAGAGGACTCAATGGGATGTGTACTTGGCCAACAAGACGAAACTAAACGGAAAGAGTCTGCCATTTACTATCTAAGCAAGAAATTCACCGACTGCGAGACTCGGTACACAAGGCTTGAGAAAACTTGTTGTGCTTTGGCTTGGGCAGCCAAACGTCTTCGCCAGTACATGATTCGTCATACTACTTGGTTGGTCTCCGAAATGGATCCAATCAAGTACGTATTCGAAAAACCTGCTCTCACGGGAAGGATTGCCCGTTGGCAGATGTTACTATCAGAATATGACATGGAGTACCACGCTCAGAAAGCCGTTAAGGGAAGTATTTTAGCCGATCATTTGGCTCATCAACCGATTGACGATCAAGAATCAATCGGGTTTGACTTTCCAGACGAAGATGTCATGTATCTAAAAATGAAAGATTGCGATGAACCGCTACCCAGTGAAGGGCCAATACCAGGTTCCCAGTGGGGACTTATCTTTGACGGAGCAGTTAATCATTATGGAAACGAAATTGGGGCAATCATTGTTACCCCTCAGGGTTCCCACATTCCTTTCACTGCCAGACTTACGTTCAAATGTACGAACAACCAGGCCGAATACGAAGCTTGTATCATGGGTCTCGAGGAAGCGATTGATTTAAGGATCAAAAACTTGGACGTATATGGCGACTCAGCCTTGGTTATCAATCAGATAAAAGGAGATTGGAACACATACCGATCAGGATTAATTCCTTACAAAGACTATGCAAGAAGGTTGTTACCCTTCTTCAACAGAGTCGACTTTCATCACATCCCTCGTGATGAGAATCACATGGCTGATGCATTAGCCACTCTCTCTTCCATGATTAGTGTAGGTCGATAGAATGACTTACCTAAGATTGACATCATGTGCCTTGAACGGCCCGCTTACATCTTCGCGATTGAAGCAGTCATAGACGACAGACCTTGGTATCACGATATCAAATGCTTCCTTCAGAAACAAGAGTACCCATCTGGGGCACTCAGAAAAGACAGGAAAACCCTCAAAAGATTGGCTGGAAACTTCTTCCTGAGCGGTGACACTCTTTATAAGAGAAATTTTGACATGGTTTTACTCCGATGTGTCGACAGACCAGAAGCAGACGTGCTCATGAAAGAAATTCATGAAGGATCCTTTGGCACTCATGCCAACGGACACACAATGGCGAGAAAAATTCTCAGGGCCGGGTACTATTGGTTGACAATGGAATCCGACTACTACAAGTACATGAGGAGGTGTCACAAATGTCAGATATACTCCGACAAAATTCATGTACCGCCATCACATCTCAAGGTTCTTTCTTCCCCGTGGCCATTTTCCATATGGGGAATCGATATGATTGGTATGATTGAGCCCAAGGCTTCAAACGGACATCGGTTCATCCTGGTAGCCATTGACTATTTCACCAAGTGGGTCGAAGCAGCGTCATTCGCCAATGTAACCCGACAAGTGGTGGTCCGATTTATCAAAAACAATATCATCTTCCGTTATGGTGTTCCAAGCGAGATCATTACTGATAATGGATCTAACTTGAACAATAAGATGATGAAAGAGTTGTGTGCAGAGTTCAAGATCGAACACCATAACTCGTCTCCCTACCGACCCAAGATGAACGGAGCGGTAGAAGCGGCTAACAAGAACATCAAGAAAATCGTTCAAAAGATGGTTGTAACCTATAAAGACTGGCACGAGATGTTACCTTTTGCTCTTCATGGTTATCGCACATCTGTCCGTACTTCAACAGGGGCTACCCCTTTCTCTCTAGTATATGGCATGGAGGCAGTGCTTCCCATAGAAGTAGAGATCCCGTCAATCAGGGTACTGATGGAAGCTCAGCTCACCGAAGCTGAATGGTGTCAAAGCCGACACGACGAACTGAACCTGATCGAAGAGAAGAGAATCACGGCACTATGCCACGGTCAGTTGTATCAACAGAGAATGAAAAGGGCGTTCGACAAAAAAGTCCGACCTCGTGTCTTCAGAAAAGGAGACCTCGTGCTCAAGAAGATACAATCATTTCTCACTGACTCTCGGGGCAAATGGACCCCGAATTATGATGGCCCCTATGTGGTCACGAAAGCTTTCTCAGGCGGCGCCTTGAGACTTGCAACCATGGACGGAGAGGAATTTGCCTACCCCACGAATGTTGATGTAGTCAAGAAATACTTCGCCTAAACTAAAAAAAAGAACGTCTCGGTGGATTGAAAACCCGAAAGGGCGGTCCAGGCAAAAGTTAGAGACATAAAAAAAAAAAGAGAATCATCCCGATGGATTGGAAATCTCATAGTACAATCCAGGCGAAAATTAGGGATAATGGCAAGTAACTATGTTCAACAGAGGCAAGTCCCTCAGCAGTAGTTACATCATCTATCGGAGGAAAACTCCAGTCAAAGGTCATCTTCGACAGAAGCTCAGGATGTCCTGAATTCAAAGTTGGTAGAAGGATAGTGGTCGTTATGTTTCAACGTAGCCCTTTTCCCTGTAAATTACCATTTTCTAACTTTGTATATACTCTTTGGAATCACGCGTTTGGCTAATCTCCATCTTATCAATAAAATTTGAGCCTTTGTGCTTTTGTTTGTAATTCTTAACTTGCTTTAGCTTTACAGAACGACGTTGTTTAAACTTAATCAGCGATTCTTGAAATAAAACAAAAATGAATTTACTTGTTAAAACTTTTTCTGCTTTTAAATTAAAGATGGCATTTCTTTTGACTGTTGAACATCAGAAGAACATCGATTGCTTCTCCCGAAGTAAGTGAATTTCAAAGTGCATAATCAAAGTACTCCTTCTAAGCCATTATGCCTGAATGAAGGGATCAACTGTGTCAAAGACCTTGTTTCGTCTGACACGCCTCAGCCGAGTTCTCATCTCCTAAGCCCGACCAACGGTAGCTCCCAACAGGGACTATCTCTCCTAAGCAAGGTGGAATTGCTATTTTGAATCAACGGTACTTCTTCGCCCCGCGATGGCCAAGTATCCAATTGTGTTCATCCATTAGTCTGTATGTCGCGTCTGTTTTGTCAGCATATACATACGTACTTCATGCATTTTTTATTTGCATTTACATTTCATATTGCATCGTTATCACTGTAGTCGGTCTTGTCCCCTAGTGATAAACAGTTTCTCAATCGAGTTTGTCAGTTCTTTCCTCGTCAGGAAGTGTTGCGTCTGCACAATCTCGTTTCCAGTGAATCTCTAAGATCAGAGTCGGCAATTGGCCACTTTGATAACTTGAACCTCTGAATGACCAGAGAAACCTTCAATAGATGTCACTCTTTGCCATCAAAGATGATATCCTTGCTTTCCCGGATTAAGGAAAATCCACAGAGAAAGCCTCGTGATCAGAGATTCGGCAGCACGCCAGTTTTGCTCCGAAAAACCACTGATGAGAAGGTCATCGGCACCTCAAAATTGGATCCCATCATATGGCATTTCTCCGGGAAGATCCCGAGAAAAGTATGATGTAACCCCAAACGAAAACAGTCTCTCAAGAGACTCGCTTTCCCCAGAAGAATCGACAGATGGCGTCTCCAATAGAGAAGTTTGTACAACTCTACAACTCAGACGACTGGGTTCCCCAACAAGTCTGACATCAAAACTTTTTCCACTCAAATGGCATCTCCCCAGGAAAATTCGGCGAGAAGTTTGAGGAAAGCCGCTATGAATAGCGTCCCTTGTCAAGAAAGTTTATTGACAAAAGAAACTAAGACCAGTTCTTGGTAGGAAACCAGGATCGAGGGGAAGTTTAAATCAGAAACTAAGACCAGTTCTTGGTAGGAAACCAGGATCGAGGGGAAGTTTAAATCAGAAACTAAGACCAGTTCCTTGGTAAGAAACCAGGATCGAGGGGAAGTTTAAATCAGAAACTAAGACCAGTTCCTTGGTAGGAAACCAAGAACGAGGGAAGGTTTATTTCAAAAGAAAACTGAGACCAGTTCCTTGGCTGAAAACCAGGATCGAGGGGAAGTTTACCTTTTCTAAGCATCATTGCTTAAGAAGATGAATGCGTAAGCTACCATTCATAACCACCATCAAAATTTCGGATATTCCGATATTTAATCCTCTTGCACCCCGAATGCTCGAATACTAACGCCATTCACACCTTCGGGTCCAAGAAGATTAAATAGGGGCATCTGTAATACCCCAAATTTTGACCACTTAGATTTCCCATCATTGTGAAAATCATCATCACAATATGGATGTACCTTTATGCTTCATTAGTCTCCCCAAAGATGGGTGAGCATCCAATACAATCAAAATTAGGGTTTCAAGCCCTCTCTGAGCTTTAGACAAGGGATCAATCAAGAAATGACATGATCTTCAATTTGTCTAATCTCTCAAACATCCACAATGGATTAAAAAGGACTCCCACTTCAAGGATTAAGCACAAGGCTGCTCCCTTCTAGGTGGATCAAGTCTCAAGATCGACAGTGTCACCAAATTAGGGTTTTGGTCAACCAGGGCCTCCAGATGGAAATTTTCATCTGGGCATAAGGCAATGATCCAAAACATGACCTAATATACTTCATGGAACCTCATGGACCTAAGCATCAAGTCAATTTGACCTCAGGGGATGCATACATCAAAAATCAGGAATTAGGGTTTCTTGACCTAATTCACCCCTAAGTTGACTTTTGGGAAAAACCATGAGCCAAGACCTCAAGAGATGATTTGAGGGTCTCTAATACACCATATTGATCCATTTGGAACAATGGATTGATCCAAGAAGCTTGAGCAACAAGTTTCATTTTCATCTGCACCACAATTAGGGTTTTAAGGGAAAAGTCAACTGTAACTTTGACTTTTGACCAAGACATACTCCCAAACCCTAATACATGATTGAATATACCCTATGACACCCATGGAACATGTCCATCAAGTTTGATTTAGGTCAAGGACATGATTTCCTGAAGAATTGCACAGTTTGGAATTCATCTGATAAAAAGTCAACTGTGCACAAAAGTCAACTTTGACTTTTTGAGATTTTTCACCAAAATTGATTTTTAACCCTAAAATGATGTTAATGTATGATTTGAATCATCATTCATCAAGAAAAATCAAGAAAAGTGAGATAACTTGTAAAAGGGGTAACCATAAAACTTAGAAATTTTTCTAGTTAAAAATAAAGTGGCAAAGGTACCAACTTTGGAGGATCATAACTCCTAAACCACAAGGCCAATTAATTCCATCCAAAGCTTGATTTGTAGATCTCATTATCACCTACAAAAACTTCAACTACAAGTCATTCCAATTCATTAAGGATTTTGAGTTATGGAGTGATCAAAGTGGCTGAAAAGTGAAAATGTCACTTTTTCCAACACTTAGTGAAATTTTCACTAAGTCAGATTTGCCTTCACTTTTTGCCAAATGTAGGGGGATTTTTCACTTGGAATCAAAAGAGATCAAAACCAAACTTGTTCAAACAGTTGTTGTATCATGTTAGGGCTTTCCAAAATGGCCAAGAACATTGCCAAATTCAACCTACATCATGAGATACAACATTGGCAAGTTGCCTTGCTGAAATCTGTCAAGGCAAGGGAGAATTTGCATTTTGGCTCGATTTGCCAAAATCAGCCAATTGCAATTGCTCCAATCCACTTGGACACCTCAGAGGATTGAATCCAAAGGGGACAATCACTGAGCCAAGCCTCCAAGGTCTAAGGAACAAAGAATAGCATGTTGAACCTAGAGTTGCCAAAATAGAGACAAGACTTCAAATTTGGAATGAGGCATTCAATGGAACCATCAAGGTGGCATGGACTGAGCCATTCTCATCTGAAATCAGTCAAGACTTATCCAAGACCAAGGGGACCAAAGCTCTGTGCCCTAACCTCTAGTCAATGGCTAGAGGAGACTTTCATTTCCATTGGCCAACATTGAGGAAACCTACTTACCAGCTGCCATGCACTATTCCTTGCAAAACAAACTTGCTCTACTATATATAGAGCTCAATTGTGGTTAGTTTAAGTACACCAAATCCATCTAACAGATGCTTTCCTCAAAATCTCTTTCTCTTGGCAAAAATGCCTTTCTTAGCAAGGTAGCTATCGGGTTTTGAGTTTGAGAGCAATTCTGCACAAACCAATCACTCACACACCTCACATACATCACATATGAGCTGATCAAACACTCACATAACTTCTGAAACATCAAAATCTCAAAATCACTTGCCATCCACACAAGTTTGAAGTGAAGTTGCAGCTGAGATGCCATAAACTGATCCAGTCCATTTCAATTCAATCCAAGTGTTCAAACACACTCCATATGGTGTAGGGAAGCTGTCCAGATCATCACAACTTGTCTGTAACACCTCCAACTCAAAATCACATCTGCTCTTGCTGTCACGACTTGGAGGTAAGCACATACTTGGTCATCTCTCAATCTATGCATATTTCCTCGCACAATAATTTGGCCATATGTTCATAATCATGCATGGAATGTTTTCCCTCAATTAATTGCATTGTTTGAATCGTGTATCAAAAATCCTAGCCTTCATGCAGAAATTAGGGTTCTTGAGGTTTCTTCGTGATTTCTTGTTGTATGTTTAATTTAAATGAAATTAAAGTACATAGACATGATCGTGAGGTTGAGGCGAGCATAATGATATGTAGATTGCATGTTATAATCAAGTATTCAGTGAGATTGGAAAGAAAATGCAAATCAGCCAAACCCAGAAAACGCGCGTGTTCTTGCTTGTGTTCTTGGCGCCATTTTCAGATTTTCAAATATTTGAATTTTGTGATTGTGTTTAATTGATTCAAAAATTAATTTCTCTCTGAGTTTTAATGATTTTGAGCTGATTCTTTTTTTAATAATTCACAAAAATGTTAAAATATTTTATTTTCACAAAAAATCCCAAAAATATTATTTATTTCATATAATTGATATTTTTGCAAAGAATTAATATTTTAATTGTTTTTGACATTTTAAATATTTTTTCTACATTGATTTTGCAACTTTTAATGCTTTCTAATTATTTTGTAGGTCAATACTTAATTTTTGAAGCATTAATCCAAGATCACAATTTGTTTTCCATGTGTTAAACAATTTTTGATCATTTTAATTGAATTTTTATTCAATTAAATACATTTTTTGGAAACAAATTAGGGTTTTGGATTAATTCAACCCCCATAAATCATTTTTCAAACACTTTGGGCCTCTAATAGAGTGTAAGACCCAATCCTTTTTTGACCAAATCATTTTTGGGCCTCAGTGTATTGTATAAGTCCCGATACCGTCAAAACAAACGGCGCAATCGTCGCCTTTTGAAAAAAAAACCTTTTGGGCCTCTCCTTGAGCTATAAGACCCATTCAAAAACACTTTGGGCCTCTATTAGAGTGTAAGACCCAATCTCCCTTTTAACCAAAACATTTTTGGGCCTCACTTATTGTATAAGTCCCTCTGCGTTAAAAGAAAACCTCGGCGCGATCGCCATTTTTTAAACGAAAAATCATTTGGGCCTACCCTCGTGTTATAAGCCCCACTCTTTTTCTTTAAACCTTTTTGGGCCTCTTGAGAGAGTGTAAGACCCATCCCTTTGTACAGAAAACCATTTTGGGCCCCAGTCACTTGTATAAGTCCCTCTGTACAAATTCAAATAGTGCGCTCACTGATAAAACCCTGGGCCTCTCCTTGAGCTGTAAGCCCCAAATCTTTCTTTTTCAAAGCACTTTCTCCTTTCATAAACTCATATCCACTGTGTAATAATAGTATAGATATTTCGAGTTTCCCTGGCAACTACGTCTAGAACTAAGTGACGCCGTTTCATTTATTCGTAGAAATAGACGCCTAGACCCCCAATAGGAGCACCAGATACAGTCTTCTCTTCGGCTGTCCTCCTTAGGAATCGTCAAGAAGCTCTACTCCCCTAAGATGAATGTATTCTCCGTGAATGGCATCTTTGAGTTTCTTCCCAATTCTCAAACTTTCCTGACTTGATCTATTCCTTGTGGATAGCTTGCCTTGAATGTCTCGGGGTTTGGGTACCCACTACGGTCATAATCTTGGACTTAACTAAGGAACCCTCTTTAAAAGTTAAAAGTCGCTGGATAGTAAACCTCGCACGTTTACCAGTGGTTTTATCTTTAAAAGAGTTATCTCTCCTAATGGAAAGGAGATGATAGACCCACGGGCTTCTTAAAAGCATCGGCCTCCTCTTGGGCATTATTCAAGGACCCTACAGCTTCTTAGAAGTATTCACAGCCTCCTCTTAGGCTTCGTATAATGATCTCTTCCTCCGGGAATGATAGCCTCCTCTTGGGCTTCGTACAAGGACCCGTCGGCTTCTTAAAAGATTCCAGCCTCCTCTTGGGCTTCGTACAAATTGTCCCGACGACCTCCTAGAGGTATAGGAACAGAACTTAGTCATCCTCATAGAACAGTCCTTTCATAGAGTCTACTATTGTTTCTCGAAGCATAGTACAAAAGATAAAACTCTAGACTCGGACAGTCTAACTTCCTTGAGTCTCAAAGACATTCTCAAGCACCCTTCGTTAAATAGGAAGGAAACCCGCAGACTCGGACAGTCTCGATACCCTTTGGATTTCCCGTTTCCTCAAAGAGAAGGAAATATCCCTGATCCTCAAATCAAATCCCTGAGTACAGCGTTACTCATATAAGAACTGATTTTTTCTTTTAAAATCAGTATATTGGATCTGTCACTCAACTGAAATAGTTACAATAGCCTCCATCTCGGGCGTCATACGAGATACCAAAATTCTCCCCATTGGAGTCAAAACAACCTTTTAGTCTCTCTCTCAGGCTTTGTATGAGACACAAAAGATTCCCTCGTTGAGTCAATCACCCCTTTTTTTTGCCTCCATCTCGGGCCTCGTACGAGATATAAATCCCTTAAGCAAGGGTCGAACTCTTTGCTAGCCTCCTCTTAGGCTTTGTATAACGATATGCCCCACTGGGTCAAAAACCTTTAGCCTCTCTCTCGGGCTTTGTACGAGACACAAAATATCCTCCTCTTAGGCTTTGTATAATGATTTTCCTAGCGGAAATTTGTCTCCTCTTAGGCTTTGTATAAGAAAACCACTGGTTGATCCAATCAACCTTTTAGCATCAAAGCTGTGCCTCGTTCACAGTACACAAACATCAACAACTCCTTTCCCTTCATCTAATCGCTGTAAGCGGCAAGCCTCTGGATCATCTATATCCATGCCACTGTCCCTCTTTTAGCATGAGAAATTCCTAAGGAAAGATGGCATTGCTCTACACTGAGTTAAAGTCTTCTCCTTCAGGTTAAAACCCTTTCTTCGGAAATTATGGCATTGCTCGGATCCGCGTATCCCAGTTAAAGTAATTCTCCTTCTCCCCTCTTTAGAGATGACAAATTCTCTCTAAAGTCGAGACCCTTTAGCTTCACATCTTGGGCTTTGAACAAGATACAAATCACCTTTCGCTTCACGTCTTGGGCTTTGAACAAGACACCAAAAACACCCATTTCCTCCCATAGAATAGGAGGAACTACGAACGCTCTGATTTCCCTATTTCGGTAAACGGGAATACGTAGGCATAAGATCGAAAGAAAAGATCTTAGCGAGCGCAATCAACAAAAAACCCAAATCCCATATCTCTATCAATTAAAAGCAGTAATTCAAAAGCATCAGTCCTAGCATCCTAATCCTTATTCCCCGCCAGAAACCCTTTGCCTAGATAGAAAGAAAGAACCTGTATTGGCGAAATACGAATAACCAGTACAAAGGCCCCCCCCCCCCACATTGATAGCATCTGTAACCTAACAGACCGCTGTTTAAACTCAGTATGTAAAGCAGGGTTAATTGGAGACATCTATTTCCCTTCGTTATTCAGCTCACAATAGGATAAAAAATGAATCGACCTGTAGTCAAAGCTCAAACCGCAGAGAGCGACCAGCGCTTAAGAACCGCGTCCAAAATCGCTCGCTACACTTCCCAACCTCGATCAATCAAGCCGAATACGAAGCATTCCTCGCAGGCTTACGATTGGTCGAGGACCTGGGCGTTAAGGAAGTAAAAATCTTCATGGACTCCCAGCTCGTGGCCTCCCAAGTACGGGGAGAATATCAAACTAAACAAATCATCTCGTCGAATACCTAACGCTGATAAAAGAAAAGATAGCTAGGTTCGACGTATGGGAAGTCTAGCACATCCCCCGCGAACGGAACACTCGGGCAGACATCTCGTAAAAATTGGCCAGCACGAGGAGAAAAGATGGCAAAAAGTCTGTCATACAAGAGATACTTCCTCGCCCAAGTATCGAAAAACCAACAGTGGTGTTCGACGTCAATGCCATTGGCAACAACAACTGCTGGATGACCCCGGTATACAACTACCTCACCACAGGGGAGCTTCCCGAAGACAGCAAAGAAGTCAGTGCAACTAAACGAAGGGCCTGTTCCCATGTCCTAGTCGAAGGTAAGCTCTACCGACGAGGATTCTCCATCCCCCTCCTAAAATGTGTTGAGTAGGACAAGGTCCCCGACATTCTCCAAGAAATTCATGGTGGGATCAACGCACAACACTTAGGAGGAAGATCATTGGCACGAAAAGCCCTGCGAGCAGAATATTACTGGCCGACTATGCAGCACAACGCAAAGGAGCATGTCAAAAAATGTGACAGATACCAACCCCACGAGGACATGAACTTAGCACCCCCCAACGAACTAAGGACTTTGTCCTCCCCATGGCCCTTCGCTTGGTGGGGGATGGACACCCTCGGCCCCTTCATGATGGGGTCCTATCAGAACAAATTTTCTATCGTGGTCGTCGATTACTTCACAAAATAGATTGAGGCCGAAGCCCTCACCAAGATCACAACATTTAACATACTTCATTTTTAAAAAAGAAGCATCCTCGCACGATTCGGTGTGCCCCAGGCCCTTGTGACCGACAACGGGACCCAATTCACGGACAAGAAGTTTCAAGACTTCTTTGCCAAACTAGGCACCAAGCAACACTTCACATCCGCCGAACATCCTCAGACCAACGGGCAAGCAGAGGCCGCGAACAGGGTGATCCTTCGAGGTCTAAAATGAAGATTAGGCGAAGCCAAAAAGAGATGGGTCGAGGAGCTACATAACGTACTCTGGGCCTATAGAACAACTCCACATTCAACCATCAGGGAGACTCCCTTCCGACTAGCATATGGAACCGAGGCGCTAATCTCGGTGGAAATCAGAGAACCCTCTATGCGAATAGAGGCTCCTCTTGACGAGGAGCTGAATGACGAAGCATTAAGAGAAGAACTCGATCTGGTCGAAGAAATTCGATCGGGGGCAGCCCTCCGCGAAGCTTCACTAAAACAAAAAATAACTTTGCGCCACAACGCCAGAGTCATAAATCGCGATTTCCAAGTTGGCAGCCTGGTCCTACGCAGAAATAAAAAAGATTCACGCGAGGGCAAGTTGGCCGCACATTGGGAAGGCTCGTACCAGGTAAAATAAAAAACAGGTACCTGCACCTACTATCTCGAACATCTAAACGGAGAACCATTTGCTCGACCATGGAATGCTGAAAAGCTTAAACAATATTACAGTTAGGACCAACAATCAGTCAGGACTAACTGTCGATGAACTCACCCCACAACGGAGAGATTGCTCGGCCAAGGGAGCGTGCCCTGGTGAAAGCACAATCCTCAAACTTACAACGAAGGCAAGTTTCTGCTCATGGAACGAGCAGACTCTGTGCCCAACAGGGATACCTCAATCGAGTTCCGCCGTTGCCATACCAGTGTGGTAGGACACCCAGCTCGTGATGGGAATAGTCTAAGCCGTGTGTGATCAGGACCTCGACCGAGATTCTAGTCCCACGACTGGCAGAAACTACTTTTGCCTCCTCGACAAGTTCCCTAAATTGTCGAGCATCATAACGAGTCGAGAAAACTCCTATATTTAGCGAACACAACTCACAAAAATCAACATACAAGGCATACACCTATACAAAAAAATAAAATGCAAGGCATACAATGTCAAACATAAATATTATATAAATCCGACCACCTTGTCGGAAATTGTCAAAATGTTACAAAATATGGACCAAACCCGATAATCAAAAGTTACAACAAGAATCACACACAGGCCAATAAATACTAAGTTACAAAAAGAAACTAGGCATCCTCGGCCAGAAGCTCAGGAGGGACCACCTGTCCATCAACAACTTGATGCAAAACACTCATCGACAAGAAATTTCCTTGCCTTAAGCGCAAGGCTGGTCGACGTACAACGTCCCTTCCGTGAGCATGTCTTTGCATCCCAAGAAACCTCTAAAATTACGGACAACCAACTGTCGACCACACTAACCATAGACAAATGAATGGCATCCCCGAAGATTTTCGTTCGAAAAATAACGATCTCAAAAAGCCTCCCCGCGATGCAACTCCTGCCCATCGGTCGACCAACAATGATAACTCAAGTCATTACTCCTCACCTTAGAGCAACGACTTGGGGGGCTCCTGTTTTAGAATGGACTGAAACATGGCCCACAGTTGGGCAAGGCCCAATCCAGTCCAACTTTTGGCAAGGCCCAAGGAGATTAAGACAATCTAGCCGTTGGGCACAATATAGTCGTTGGGCACAACATAGCCGTTGGGAAGAATATAGTCGTTGGGGACATCCTCCTCACGTGGTTGACAGTTCACGCGACCAACTGCCCCTCCGGAGTTCACGGGGACAGTTGGACTAGGTCAAAAGGTCACGCGCTAGATCTTCCACCTGGCAGTCTCCCATTGATCGACCAGATACTTCGGCCACATTGGAGACCTTGGCCACGCGTTGGGGGTTTCTTATAAACACTCTCTTTTGAAAGGGTCAAGTATTTAATTCAGTCTAACTCAAACCTAAACACTTTGTACTTGCTCTCTCTCTTCTGATTCTTACTTGAGCATCGAAATGCCTTGCAGGTACACCCTCTCCTCTCCTATAATCATCATTGCTGGCCTACACGGAAGGCCATGAGGATCCATTCTGATTATTCAAGATCATTTACAAATTACATTGTTTACATAGAATATTACATTGTTTACACGGAATATTACATTTGTTCTTCATCATCATCGCTCTCGTTAAAACACAAATGTTGGATATCTTGGGAAAGAGCAAATGTTGGGGATTCTCGTTTCATTGATCTTGAGGAATATCAAATGTTGGATGCAATATATTCTCTATGGCTTTTGCATTCATTTGTTTTTTATATAAAACAAAAAAGGTTAGATAAATAAAATAAATATTTAGTTATATGGTTATTTTTAAACACAAATCTTGAACTCAAATAATTTTCTGCGCTTACAATCCATCCTTGATAACGTTTGCCAAACAAAATAAACATTTTTTTTAAGTTTCAAAATTTTCATGTCAAATGTTTCATTATCAATTTTTAATATTCGGAATGCTTTTATAATGAGGATTTTAGGTTTCACGTGGATCACTAATGATAGTGTCTTGAGCGTCAATACTCATTAAATGGACGACAAATATTTGCTTAAGGACGGTGAAAAAACTGAATAGACAAGCTTATATTTTCCCTCGGTTATTACTCAAAATCGAGGTAAAATTTCTTTCTTGTTAAATAAAAAATACAATAAAATATGTTTCATCCCAAGCGCCACATACCTCTCAATTTCTTTAAAAGACAGAGGAGAATTTTCTTTTTAAATTACATTATTTACACAAAATATTAAAATAAATTGTTTAAACAAATCTAGATTTTGACAATGGATTCTTGGAGAAAGACAAATATTTTCAAATTTCTAATAAGTTATCTGTTCCAACCAAGAGAATTTTTTTTTCTATACTTGAAATCCATCCTAGGGAGTTTTTATTGTCATGAGGAAATGTTTTCATGCAAATACTTTCACATGAAAGAGAACAAAATGAGTGTGTTTAGAAGTAAAATTTTCAATGTTGTCAACCGAGAAAAGCAATAATTTCTCAATATTTTCTTTGATTGACAACATAGAAGGTTATTCCAAAAATACAACAAAAAAATCAAAACTTTTGGGATGGATTGTAAGATAACAAAAAATGTTTCGTTCAGGATAGAAGAACATTGAAGATTTTTTCTATCTCGCAATCTATCCCAAAGTATGATGCGTACAAGTTTGGAGCGGCTACATATAAGTTAGGTTTAGGGTAAAATCAAATTAATAAGTGCTTTTATAGTAAAATCTAATAATCTAATCCCTTTATTATTAAATAAAATTGATGGAATAAATCATTAATTTAAAAAAAAGGCACCACTTTTAAAGGAACAAAAACATAAACTGATGTTGTTGGGATTCGAAGCATGTCCTGATTTATTTTTCCACTCGGTTATATTTATAAACCGAGAAAATATGTGGTATTTATTTAAAAAATAAATAAAACATGATGCGTATTGGCATTATACCTCATTTTTTAAGTGGGGCGAAAGTTTTTTCATGAAATGTATTATTTGTAGTAGTGAGTCTAATTTTGAATCTGTGAGACTGTTGGGTCGAACTCATGCTGTGTCGAGGGAAAGCTTTCATGTGTTTCGACAGGAGACAAGCATGAAGTCGAAGCTGGGTCACTTGTTGTAGTTGTAGGATACATATTGTAGTCGAAGTATGTTCTAATATGTATTGTCGAAATATTCTGTCGAATTGAGTCTTGTGTTAAGGATCCAATTGTTTTAGGTAGCTTGGGCTGCAAGTTATCTAGTTAGTCTATAAATAGGCTAGTACACTCAGTTTGTTGAGTGTGGCAAATTGTGATATTCATTTGTAATCATTTGTAACCCTAAATGAGAAAGTGAATAGTAAGCAGAAAATTTTTGCCCCAATCCTTTTTGTTTTTTCTTCTTGTTTCTCCGTTAACCCTAACCCTTGTGTATTTCTTACAAACAAGAAACTGTTAATACTTTGTGCAAAGGCATCCGATTCACAACAAATTGGTGTGGTGAGCGTGAAGATGTCTTCAACAAAGTATGAGATTGAAAAGTTCACCGGAGTGAACGATTTCGGTCTTTGGGGGGCTTGAAGATGAAAGCCCTACTGGTTTAACAGGGTTGTTTGGAAGCATTGAAGGGAATGGCAGCCATGGACGTTGCGTTAACGAAAAAGGAAAAGACTACCATGATAGAGAAAGCACGCAGCGCAATATTTTTGAACCTTGGTGATAAGGTTCTGCGACAGGTATCAAAGGAGACGAAGGCATCAGGGTTATGGGTGAAGCTTGAAAGCTTGTACAACACCAAATCTTTGGTAAATAATTTGTACTTGAAGCAGGCGTTGTATTCATTCAAGATGAATGAAGATAAAGCATTGACAGAGCAGCTGGATACGTTCAACAAGCTGATTCTTGATCTTGAAAATATTGATGTGAAGATTGATGACGAAGATCAAGCACTGTTGTTGTTGTGTGCTTTGTCCATAACGCATGCTCACTTCAAAGAAACCCTCTTGTATGGAAGAGAGTCCCTGGCCTTTGAAGAAGTTCAAGCAGCCTTGTATTTGAAGGGTTTGAATGAAAGAAAGGAGCAGAAACCATCATCATCAGTTGGCGAAGGGTTGTCCGTGAAGGGGAGATCGTCAAAGAAAGATGGTAGGTTTGACAAGAAGAAAGGTAAGGCTCAGCAGAAGTCTTGTAGTGGTGATATTTCTGGTATCAAGTGCTATCATTGTAAGAAGGAGGGTCACACAAGAAAGGCGTGCCCTGAGCGCCTAAATAATCATGGAGGTAAGGACAATGGCAATGCAGCTATTGTGCAAGATGGTTATGAATCATCTGATGTCCTTATAGTTTCAAGCAGCAACTCTTGCGAAGAGTGGATTATGGATTCTGGATGTACTTGGCATATGACTCCAAACAAAAATGTGTTTGAAGAATTATGTGATCAAGATGGTGGATCAGTGCTGCTGGGGAACAATAAAGCTTGCAAGATTGTAGGTATTGGATCTGTTAGATTCAAGCTCCATGATGAGCCAATAAGGTTATTGACTGGGGTTAGGTATGTACCTGACCTTAAGAGGAATTTAATTTCTCTTGGTGAATTCGACAAGAAAGGATATGTCTTCAAAGGAGAGCAAGGTATCCTAAAAGTCATGAAGGGGTCGAAGGAAGTCTTGAGAGGCGTGAAGAAACAAGGCATGTATACCCTTGAGGGTGAGGTTGTAAGTGGTTCGACAAATGTTGTATCCACGAAACCTGTGTTGAAGACAGAATTATGGCACATGAGATTGGGCCATGTCAGCGAAAGAGGCCTGGTCGAATTGGGGAAGCAGAACCTGCTAGGTGGTGACAAAGTCGAAAAGTTGGAGTTTTGTGAATCTTGTGTATTTAGTAAATTCTGTAGGGCGAAGTTTAACAAAGGCAAGCAAAGAACACATGGATCCCTGGATTATATTCATGCTGATCTTTGGGGGCCTACAAGGAATCCTTCACACTCAGGTGCAAGGTATTTTCTATCCATCGTTGATGACTATTCCAGAAAGCTATGGGTATTCATTCAGAAGACGAAGGATGAAGCTTTTGAGAATTTCAAAAGTTGGAAGGTTCAGGTCGAAACTCAAACTGGCAGAAAGGTTAAGAGGTTGAGAACTGACAATGGCCTTGAGTTCTGCAACGAAGCGTTCGACAGTTACTGTGTTGAGTCTGGGATTGCAAGGCATAAGACTGTAGTAGGTACTCCTCAACAAAATGGATTAGCTGAGAGATTCAATCGAACAATCTTTGAAAGGGTTAGATGCATGTTAGTTAGTGTTGGATTGAAGAAGGTGTTTTGGGCAGAGGTTGTTCCGACAGCAGCTTATCTGATAAATAGATGTCCCTCGACTGCCCTGGGAATGAAGACACCTGAAGAAGTTTGGTCGGGTCATCCACCAGATCTCGACAAACTGAGAGTATTTGGCTGTTTAGCCTATGCTCACATTAGGCAAGACAATGTCGAACCTAGAGCTCTGAGATGCATGCTCCATGGATATCCTGAGGGAGTCAAGGGTTATAGGCTATGGTACCTAGAACCAGGTCATAGAAGATGTATCACAAGTCGTGATGTAGTTTTCAATGAGGTCGAGATGGCGTTCAAGAAAACTGGTGATGTTGGTCAAAGTGCAGAAATCTTTGAAGAGGAGCTGGAACAGGTAGAGATGCCTGTTGAGGTGGAGCATAGTAATGCTGAAGTGCATAGCCCAGATGAAGTCGAAGAAGAAGAGCAAGATGCTAAAGAGGCTGAGGAAACTGTCGATGACTACCTACTGGCAAGAGATAGGTCTAGAAGAGTCATCAAGCCACCTCAGACACTTGGTTATGCAGATTGTATAGCTTTTGCCTTAATCTCTGTAAGTGAGGTACTTGAGGAAGAACCTAAAGATTACAAGGAAGCTAAGGAGTCGAAACAAGACTGAATGGTAAAAAGCCATGGATGACGAGATGAAATCTCTTCATAATAATAACACTTGGAAGCTGATTAAGAAACCTCCAGGATCAAGGTTAGTCAGCTGTAAGTGGATTTTCAAGGTCAAGGAAGGAATCGAAGGAGTGATGTCGAAGCGCTTTAAGGCGAGGTTGGTTGCTAGGGGGTTTACTCAGAAAGAAGGTGTCGACTTCAATGATGTGTTCTCACCTGTTTTAAAGCATAGATCCATTCGAATGTTGTTGGCCATGGTGGCAAAGTTTGACTTGGAACTTGAGCAATTGGATGTGAAGACAACATTTCTGTATGGGGACCTAGATGAAACGATCCTGATGCGTCAACCTGAAGGGTATGCAGAAAAGGGTAAAAAAGATTATGTGTGCAAGCTAAATAGGTCTTTGTATGGCCTGAAATAATCTCCTCGACAGTGGAACAGGAGATTCGACAAGTTCATGGCACACATTGGTTTCACTAGGAGTCAGTTCGATCACCGTGTTTACTTCATATTTTGACCTGGAAACTCACTTGTTATTTTGTTGCTTTATGTGGATGATATCCTCATAGCTAGCAACAGTGTTGAGGATGTAATGGAGGTGAAGGCTGAACTCAGTAAGGAGTTCGAAATGAAGGATCTGGGAGTTGCCGCCAGGATTCTTGGGATTGACATCCAGAGAGATAGAAAGCAGTCGAAGTTGTTCTTATCTCAAGAGACATACCTACGGAAGCTTCTCGACAAGTTTGGTATGTCGAATTCAAAGCCTGTTGTGACACCTACAAATCCTCAGTTTAAGCTTAGTACTACTCAAAGTTCTAGTACTGAAGCTGAAAGAATCTATATGAGTAGCATTCCATATCCTAGTGTATTGGGTTCTTTGATGTATGATATGGTCTGTACGAGGCCAGACATAGCATATGGGGTGAGCCTTGTGAGTAGGTATATGGCCAATCCTAGAAAGGTACAATGGCAAGCTGTAAATTGGATTCTCAGGTACATAAATGGGTCTCTGAAAAGAGCCTTAATTTATGGTGGAGCCTGTGGTGGTGGTGATAGCATAGTCGAAATCAAAGGATTTTTCGACTCTGATTATACAGGTTGTATGGATTCCAGAAAGTCTATTTCTGGATATGTGTTCACAATGTTTGGCATAGTAATCAGTTGGAAAGCAACGCTTTAGAAGGTTGTTGCCTTATCAACTACTGAAGCAGAGTATATTGCCTTCACTGAAGCTGTGAAAGAAGCATTGTGGCTTGAAGGTTTTACAAAGGAGCTGAAACTTCATGGTCGAAGTATCACTGTTAAATGTGATAGTCAAAGTGCAATACACCTGTCGAAGAATTCAGCCTATCATGAGTGAACTAAGCACGTCGATGTGAGGCTGCACTTCGTCAGAGAGATAATCAAGCGTGGTGAAGTCCAGGTGCTGAAGGTTTCGACTGAAGACAATGCTGCTGATATGATCACCAAGATGTTGCTGAGTTGCAAGTTTTTCCACTGCATGCAGTTGATAAAGCTGCATGATGAAAGCTAGTTGATTCCCTGGTTGTTGAGTTAGATCTAAGGTGGATATTTGTGAGATTGTTGGGTCGAACTCATGCTGTGTTGAGGGAAAGCTTTCATGTGTTTCGACAGGAGACAAGCATGAAGTCGAAGCTGGGTCACATGTTGTAGTTGTAGGATACATATTGTAGTCGAAGTATGTTCTAATATGTATTGTCGAAATATTCTGTCGAATTGGGCCTTGTGTTAAGGATCCAATTGTTTTAGGTAGCTTGGGCTGCAAGTTATCTAGTTAGTCTATAAATAGGCTAGTACACTCAGTTTGTTGAGTGTGGTAAATTGTGATATTCATTTGTAATCATTTGTAACCGTAAATGAGAAAGTGAATAGTAAACAGAAAATTTTGCCCCAATCCTTGTTGTTTTTTCTTCTTGTTTCTCCGTTAACCCTAACCTTTATGTGTTTCTTGCAAACAAGAAACCGTTAATACTTTGTGCAAAGGCATCCGATTCACAACAGAATCTAATGTTTGTATGATATTAACCATTTATTCATGAGTTTCTTTACCCAAATAGTTGACTAATTTGACTTGAACCATATTTCATTGACTTTTACCTAAGGGGTTTAAGTTATGCATGCAAACACGAACATGATTTTATGCAAACCACTTATTTAAAAATCATTGCACTCAATTCTAAGATATTTGCAAAGATCTAACTAGAGGAGACTCAATTACGAAAAACAATAAATGATAAATGATAATAAATTAGACAGGCAACAAAATCAAATCCCTAGAGAACATAATAACTTCAATAGCAGATATACCATCTACCATAAAAGAAGTAAACACGTTGAGATAGATTTCCATGTCATAAGGGAGAAAATATAGAGAAGGCTTATTCATCTTCTTCTTGTCAACATTATTCTACATATTTCTTTTCAAATTAATCAAAATAGGTTTATGTAATATCCATAGTCTAAAATTAGGAGAGATATTAAAGTTAAAATTAGAGGTTACTTTCTAAACAAATTCGTTGGTTGGGATATGTATTGTTTGATTAGTTTGTTACTAAGTTAGATAGGTTTTTCTATTTTTAGCAATAGTTAGTTACAATTCGTTAGCTAACTTGTTTTGTTTAAACTATATTGAGAAAGCTTTATATTGTAATCAATCATGAAACTCTTTAATTAGTTTCTTTTACAATGATCATGAGTTAGTTTAATGGCATATTATTGATAACAGTCCGTTATTACATATAATCAGTCGAAGAATTGGGAGAAAAAGATCAAAAGAGGATCCAAAATGATGAAGAAAGACTCAAGAATGAGTGAAAAATAGCCAAGTATGGAAGAATGGGACTTAGTGGAAATTCTGGTGAAAAAGGGGTGAAAACACGCAGTTACGGGAATAATCACGCGCAGCATCGCGTGCGGTAAGCAAAAGGTTCATCGCGCGCGCAATGCTTCCATAATACGCGTGATTAGGGCTTTTTCTAGGCTTTTTCTGACCCGTTCTGACAACTTTAAAAGGGGGTTTTCTGCACTTTTATATGGGTTATGAAATTTGGCACTGGGAGCACGATTTTACAATATCATAGGGTGATTTTGAGAGCATTGGAAGCCATTGGAAGCTAATCCTTCAAGGGAATTCATATGGTGTTCATCTTTATTCAATTGGTATTGTAATTTTTCACTATGTGTAGCTAAATTCTCCTATGTTAGGATGTGTTATGATGAACTTTATTCAATCTTGTTGGAATTATATGGTGGTTTGAATTTGTATGAACCCTTTGACTTATAATTTTATTCAGTTGTTTCTTGTGATTAATGCTTATTATTTGAGATACTTTGTTAATATGTTGTTAGATACATAGGGATTCCTGACCCGTAGCCTATGTATTGGACCCAGGGCAAATGTTCTACTTAAGCTGGTTGAATAGGGATATGAGATCTCGAGTAGTGGCACATAGAATTAATGGTCTGTACATCGCCTAACATTGCTTACGCTAGCGGACTAGGGATAGAAAGCTCTGAGTAGTTGTTAGTGAGTTATTTTGTAGGGGCTGACTGTAACGGTTTTGATAATTAGCCATAAAATTATAAGGATAAGATAATGAAAGCACCTATGGTTTGACAGAATTTTGGTAAAACAATTTTAATGATAAAGATGAAGAAATCTACCAAAGAACAAAGATGTGGAAGAAGATGTCTCAACTTGAAGACTCAACATCCTGGACTGTTATAACAGATTAGTTTAAATTTATTTCAAATCTGTTCCAAGATCCCAGGCGCGCTCAGCAGTGGATCAAGGAAAGATTTAAAGCCCAACTGAAGACTATAAAAGAAGACTTAGTCCTAGGGTTTTGATGTACCTTGAATGTAACAATTGTAACCTAGTTCTCTTGTGTAAAAATAAGGGTTTAGGTTTTGAGAGTCGTAGGCTCTAGGTTCGTAAGTCTCCCTCTGTATCAGTTTGATACATTGCGGAAGACATAGGTATTGTACAAATTCAAAAGCCTTTAGGTAATGAATCTTGTATTGTTCTTGGATGAATCTTTTAAGCAAATCCAAGTTAGCGTGTCGGTCAAGAATGCTTGACAAAATTCTGTATTGACAGGGATGATATAGATATCACAGTTTGTGATTAAGGGAAGTGAGTGGGGTATCTCATATCAAATAGGGTTTTCTTTGGTAAAGTCTTCATAGGGTAGATATTAGGAGATAAAGTTGTAAACGGGGGAATTTGGCTTTATGATAATACTACAGATAGTGAAGTCTTCTTCCTGAATTGGTATTCCCCAGATGTAGGTGAATTGCACCGAACTGGGTTAACAATCTTTGTGTTCTTTTATCATTCTGCAGATTTAATTATTTTGTTAGGGTTCATGATAAACATGTTGGAACAGATGTCGTAATATCTGTGTGATTCTGCAATTTCTGATACTCAATGTATCAGTCTGCAGTTTTGCTTCTTTGTTTAAATGTTTATGCAGAACAATGTCTTGACATGTGTTAGGACATCTGCTGTCTGCAATGCCATAATTTCAATTGATATCAAAGCAGGCATCCTGTCTGTTTCTGGATGAGATCTTTGTGAGATACTTTCTGGCGTTTAAACAAGGAGAAGTTTTGAAGATCAGATCAATTAACTCAGACATATTCAAGGGTATTAATGGATGAGATGAATGTTCTGAATCGAAGGTAACAACCCGGTGGTTGTTCATGTTACTGAGGAGGTTCTACAACAACTGCAGGAGAAGTGGCTAGTTCTTCTGTTGAGGTGTCTTATAAGATGTTCTGACATCTTATTAGGGCAAGCATAATTTGTTCCTTGGTGGTTCCGCGGCATATGTTTCTGATGGAAGAGCTCTAGAATTATGGGATTCTGGAGTTGTTACTGAAGACAGATGGTGGAAGATCTCAATCGTCAACCTCTATATGTAAAGATATCTGCATCTTTTTATTCTAAAGTCGGGAGCGATGGAATGGAAAGAGTTGTTTGGAAGATATCTGTTATGGTGACCATGTACTTGGAAGCTTGGTTCCATGGTGCAGTTTGAAGTCAGTTGAAGAGGAGAGAAGTTGAGTTTAGGTTTATCAAGTTCTTACTCCGGGAGTTTGATAAATTATTGATCGGCTAGGTTGTCAAAGATACTTAAGAATTCTCTCAAGTCCACTCATAAAGGCGTCTCAGTCGTGCATTTGGAGTCTTATAGTTATTCTTCTGACTAGAAGGTGTTTCTGTGAAACATAAAACTGAAGAAAGTGAAGGTGATTTATTTTCACCATCCAAAATAGCAAGGAAGGATTCATCACTCCTAATCCTAAGGGAGGATCCAATCTGATTGGAGTTTTCAGAACTGTTGAGGTAAATAGGATTCGTTTAGAGAGAATCTTAGTTACTTGAGTCAAGGGTGGCAGCCTTGGTACCTCAACAAGTTGTGTGTCAAAGAAGATACTTGCAAAAGATTGAATACTTGATAAGTGTTCATGAAGTGATCTGGTGGAGTGTGGCTTCAACAGTGAAACATGATTATTAAACAAGGATTTAAGATCAATTGTTATTTGTGTTACTCACAAGTATTTAATTGATTATTCTTGTATGTGAAGATCAAGATTTCTGATGTTCAACACGATGTTGGAACATCTCTTCATCTGGTTTGTGCAGAATCATGGGAGGGGTACTGCATAAGCTTTTGGTTATATTTAGGTGGTGACCTAAGAATCTCCTTCAGTATGATGTGGCAGATGCATCTGATCTCTGGATAGTTTCCTGGCAAGAAACTGGTCTAGGCAATGGTGATCTTGAAGATGAAGAAGAAGACATCATAATCTTGATGGAGAGTTCTTGGATCAGTTTATTTCTGATCTAAGAAGTATTGGAGTGCAGCAGGTGTGTTCAAGTTGTTACTAGAAGCATCCGGTGTTTATCTGGAAAGTGTCCTGGCAAGAGACTTGTCCAGAATGGAGTGCTGGGGGTGGCATAGCTTGGATCAGTTTATTTATGATCTAGGTACTTTGGAGCATCAGATCTTGCTCATTTTGAAGGTCAAGATTAAGTGGCAGTTATTTCTGACTTTCTACAGACTGCTCAACTACGGAAAGTGGCATTCTTTAGTATGACTATGGTGTAGTCTAGGACTACTTTCTCTTCTGAAGATTCAGACGTGGCAGGTGTGAAGTCTTTGGAGTCTCAAAGCAGTTATTCATCAAGGTGTGAGCTTGTATGGAATATTTGTGATAGGTTTAAGTAGGATGGAGGTTGTCTACTTAAACTTGGTTGTTGAATCAAGTCTATGAGAGCATAAAACTCTTGTTCTGCAATAGGGAGGAGGTTCTTCTAAGTGGCAGAAGGAGGAGCTGAATTTAGCAGCTGGATGTCATAACAGAATGTTCTGACATCAAGTTTAACATCAGAATCTCAGCTGGTGATATGGCACATCAGCTTAAGATAAGGAGATCTATAGGAGAATGGAAGTTATGGATGCTTCAAAAAGGTTTATCTCATGCAGTTTGCGGGAGCTGTGGATTGAGAAGATGTTACATGTCTAAAGGTTTGGTTGATCCAAGATGTCTTGCTATGGAGCAAGTAGTTCATGTAACTTGAAGATCAGATTTCATTGGTGGATCAGTGTATCTTGTGGGAGTTCTGAAGAAGGATAAGATCAGTCAAAAGAGGCATTTGGTTGATCTTTAGTGTGCATTCAAGAAAGGTGCTTGAAACTAATTACTCTTGGGCAGAAGGGTAGTTGGTTGAAAATGTAAGGAGGTTCTGGTTTATCTTGGGGCTTGTGGTTCTAAGCTAAGGATGGAAGATTACCTTCTTTTGGTGGATGAGAGTTTATTTCTCTCTTTGGTTACTAGAGTTCTTATTGATCAAGCTGGTGACGCAGTGTTGTTTGAAGATCTTCAGTTGGATTACTATGCATATAGTAAGTCCAATAGTGGAGCATATCAAGAACCATAGTGTGTGGTGTCTGTGATATGTGAAGGATGTCCTAACTGATGTTAGAACATTTTCTGGGTTGGTTATTCTTGGAGTAGGATACTAAGTTCTGAGTGTAGAACTTGACACTCACATCTTGTCTAAGAGGTATTTATCTTATCATACGAGAGAATGATGGGTAAATGATTGTCTTGGAAGTCTGATGTGAATGGGACATGCTAGAAGTGGATCAGTTTGGTGCTTGTGGAGCAAATGGGCTGAGAAGTTCTGGAGGATGTATACGATATCTGACATCGTTAAGAAGATAACAAACTAAGAGGTAAGGTATCTCTTTGAGGAATGTGGAGCATTCCAGATCAATTGGGTTTCATCTCAAGAAACATGGAGGTCTATACATGAGAATTCAAGAGGAATTCGTGTGGTGTATAGATAGGTTCAAGAAGAGATGGATCAATGGAGCTTTGGTCTCAATCCAAGAGTTTGTTAATTTAAGATGTTGATCCTAATGTGAACTCATGGGAAGCATGATAGTGTTCATGTGTGAGTGATTATTGGTTCTTTTCAGAAGAAGAAATAAGTGCAGTTGATGATTGTGTTCAACAGGTGGGTTGGACAGGGGTTGCGCTCTTAAAGACATGAAGATGCGTCTTATGTTTTCCATTCATCTGCATAAGTGTTCATTGGAGGAGCACTGGTTATCTTAGATAGGGGGAGTTGCTCCTTGATCTAAGATGTATTACTGCAAGGGTGCAGTTATGAATCCAGTTTGTTTAGAGGTCAAGCAAAATGTGACTATTTTGAAGATGAGATGTCAAGAAGGATGCCTTGACATTGCCTTGCTGCTGCAGACTGTGGGGGTTTTTATCAATATAGAAGTTTTTGGTAAACAATGTCTTACATGACGACAGGACATTATTAAGGACATGTTTTTTTAACTAGGTCATTATGGATGGTGTGTCTTGGACAGTGGAGAACATGCACGTTCATTGTAACTTGCGTTACTTATTGGACGGTTTCCCTCAAAGAAGAAACAGTCAAAGCATTTTTGGTTGGTGTGCATTGGGTTCTGGTGAAGTTACAACCTTGGATTGACCATTGTTATTTTCAATGGTTCGTTACATTCGAAGGAAATTTTTTTGGGTATTTAACGGAGTCCTTGGATCAGTTTGTCTCAGACTGTGTTTTCCTGGTGGTGTGTTCAAAATGTCTTTTGTTCGAGTCTGGATTAGTATTGGTTAGGTATTGGGAATGTCTTGGCTACCTTTGCCAATTTTTGGCTAAAAAGGGGGAGTGTGAGTCTCGAGTACAGGGGATGTGTGTGTTGCTCTTGCAGTTGTTTTGCAAGAACATTGAACAAGGTGTTGGCTTTATCATATTGTCTATGTTTCTCTTGTGTCTTGTGACTTGAGTTAAAGATCAAGTTGTGTCTTGTGACCTGAGTTACATGCTTTATGTACTCAGATTCATAAAGTCTACAACTGATTTCTAGAGGGGGAGTGTGTTTGAAAGGAGTGTCCAGTGTTCTGGTGTTTCAAACTTTCTTCTTGTTTCTTTAAGAGTCTCAACTTCTGGACCTTTTTCAACCTCACTCACCCTGGGAAGAGGAAGGTTGTGTTATCTTGCTCCTCATGTACACCAACATGAATCTGGTGTGCTCAGTATTCCAATTATAACCGCCATTCAGACTAAAAGGAGTTTTAGCCAAAATTTGTCAAAAGGCGGAGATTGAAAGCACCTATGGTTTGACAGAATTTTGGTAAAACAATTTTAATGATAAAGATGAAGAAATATGCCAAAGATGTCGAAGAAGATGCCTCAACTTAAAGACTCGTCATCCTGGACTATTATAACAGATTAGTTTAAATCTGTTTCAAATCTGTTCCAAAATCCCAGGCGCGCTCAGCAGCGGATCAAGGAAAGATTTAAAGCCCAACTGAAGACTATAAAAGAAGACTTAGTCCTAGGGTTTTGATGTACCTTGAATGTAACAATTGTAACCTAGTTCTCTTGTGTAAAAATAAGGGTTTAGGTTTTGAGAGTCGTAGGCTCTAGGTTCATAAGTCTCCCTCTGTATCAGTTTGATACATTGTGGAAGACATAGGTACTGTACAGATTTAAAAGCATTTAGGTAATGAATCTTGTATTATTCTTGGATGCAGCTTTTAAGCAAATCCAAGTTAGCGTGTTGGTCAAGAATGCTTGACAGAATTCTGTATTGACAGGGATGATGTAGATATCACAGTTTGTGATTAAGGGAAGTGAGTAGAGTATCTCATATCAAAGAGGGTGTTCTTTGGTAAAGTCTTCATAGGGTAGATATTAGGAGATAAAGTTGTAAACGGGGGAGTTTAGCTTTATGATAATACTACAGATAGTGGAGTCTTCTTCCTGAATTGGTATCCCCCAGATGTAGGTGAATTGCACCGAACTGGGTTAACAATTTTTGTGTTCTTTTATCATTCTGCATATTTAATTATTCAGTTAGGGTTCATGATAAACATGTTGGAACAGATGTCGTAACATCTGTGTGATCCTGCAATTTCTGATACTCAAGGTATCAGTCTACAGTTCTGCTTCTTTGTTTAAATGTTTATGCAGAACAATGACTTGACATGTGTTAGGACATCTGCTGTCTGCAATGCTAGAATTTCAGATAATTCATACAAGGCATCGTACATCAACAAGAAGAGATAGACGGATTCTAAAACACAACCTGACCTCTTTCGTGACTTAGTTTTCTAGTTTAATTTCTTTTTGCACCGAAATTTGCAAAAACCCCCATTTTTACTGTTTTTATTTAACATTGCACAAATCATTGTTTTGTTCGAACACTGTCCTTGTGGGTTCGATCTTTTTATAACTGCGACATTATCGGTACACTTGCCGAGATGCCATCATGTTTTTGGCACCGTTGTCGGGGACTGTTGATTGCAACTGGGTAACGCTTTGTGTAACATATTTTTCTTATTTTCTTTTAATTTTCATTTTTAGTATTTTGTCTATTTTCTCTTTTATCATAGTGTTACTAAGGTATTTTCTGTTTGTGCATGCATAGTTCAAGACCGGTATTACTACCATTCAATTCAGAAATTGAAAGAACTACACGTGCCCTCAGAAAAGCAGCTAGAAGAGAAATTATGGTCGACGAGGACCAACCCAAAGTAGATCCACCAACACTTTCTTCGGATTTAGAAGACGAGAATAACATGGCTGCTCCACAACTCCCAATTATGGGAGATTACTATAAAAGGACCGAAGACAGTCAAGTTTCTAGAGGGTTTGTACCTACAGACCCTGTTAGCTTTGACATTAAAATTTTTGTGCTTTCAGGTCTAAGAGACAATCTGTTTGACATGAACGCTATCAGAGATCTGTGGGCTCATCTTGCACGCTTCTATGAAACCGCTTCGATGTGCAAGCCAAATAATGTCACGGAAGATCAAGTGAATTTGCGATTGTTTAGTTTCTCGCTTATTGGAAGGGATAAAGTTTGGTTATTATGCCTTCCAAATGGAACCATTCGAACATGGAAGGAGCTGGAGGATAAGTTCTTGGAAAGATTTTTTACCACCACCCAGTTCACTGAAAGAATGGGAGATTTTGAATTTTGAGCAACAAGATGCGGGGGCCTTATATGACTCATGGGAGAGATTTAAAATATTGCTACGCAGGTGCCCCAACCATAATCTGAATAATATAGAGCAGATTCAAAGTTTCATCAAGGGCCTAAAGAGTCAGACACGCGTGTTGTTGGATGCTTCTGCGGGAGGCACAATTAGATAAATGACCGAGCCACAAGTCAAGGACTTAATTAAGAAAATGTGCATGAATGAGTACCTCAACAAGAGTGAAAGATCGGTAAAGGGTGAGACGGTAGGTACACCCAAAGGTATATTAAATGTTGATACTCAAATTGTTTTATTAGCTCAAATTGAAATACTGAATAAGCAGCTAGCTGCAAGCTGCTTGAATAACGCTAATGTGAGTTAGGTATAAGCACTTAGGTGTGATTTTTTTGGGGGAGGACATGAGAACGGAGGTGCTTATCGGAAGGGTGGAGTGAAGAAGTGCAATATGCTAATTTTAAAAAGAACAACCCTTGTTCCAACACCTACAACCCGGGATGGAGAGATCATTCGAATTTCTGTTGGAGCAACAAACAAAATCGAAGTGGTAACCAAGTTGTGCAACAAAATCAACAAACCCCCAATTTCCAAAGGAAAGCCTCACGATTGGAAGAGACCTTGGAAAATTTCATGAAAGCAACTCAACTTAGCTTGGAACAGGTGAATAAGAACCATGAGACCATGAGCATAAATTGTAACACCCCAAAATAATTATAATATTTATTTAATTGATTTATTATAAGTGTTCGTGAATTTCGATGAATTTTGATGAAATATTATGACGCATGGTGTATTTGTATGGTGTGTTGCGGGATATTGATGAGCTAAGGGGATAGTTAGAGTATTTGGAAAATAAGTGATGAATTGGAATTATTTTAGTATTAATAGTAATAAAATAATGTGAATAATATTATTATATTATTATTAATTAAAATAAAAGGGGTGGAACACTAAGGGCAGAGTGGTCTTTTGTAAGGGAGTAAGTGAGGGCAAGATGGGAAAACCATAATAGGGGTCCAAGGGGTAAGAGTGCCAAAAAGGAAAAGAGGGAGTGGAGAAGTTCATTTTGGTACGATCGTGAAAAGTTGGAGTGAAACTGTGAAGGGAGAGTTAGGGCACAGAGAACTAAGGAGACATCTGTAGAACACGGAGAAAGGAGTTAATTTCTAAGAATTCGAGGTAAGGGGGTGATTCGGGTTATTATATGTGATATGGGGTTTAAGGTAGATGTAGGTTTGGTGTGTTATGTGATGCTTGATGAAAATATGATGAATTTTTGTGATTTAGGGATGTGTAGGATGATAGGAAATGATGTATATGTTGTCTAGTATGATGTGTTGTTGTTGTAGTATTGATTGACTTGTGATTGATGTGTATTTTTTGACTGAATGATATTGAATCGCAAGATAAATTGGGTTTGAACTGGTGCAGAATTGCAACTGAGAAGTTGCAAGTTCACATAATTCGTCGGGAGATTTCTCGTGTCGCCGGGCGAAGCAATTTCGCCCTAACCTCGCCAGGAGAAAGTAGAGGCGAAAAGAAGGTGAAAATAGGTGCTACTCGAATTTGTATGGGGGAGGGAATTCGCCACTGCTTCGCCGGGCTAAGCCCAGGCGACAGACTACTTTGTCGGGCGAGCACCAGGCGAGCAGGAGCAGATGTTTTTTTTTTTGTTTCCTTTTCTCGTTCTGTCTTGTTTCCTTGTTGACCTTGGGCCGTGGGGAAATTGAATTGTAGTGACTTAACAATTATAACAAGACGAATTGTGAATAATTATGATGAATTGTGACATATGTGACTGATGTTATAATATGATGTTTGACGAATTCTCATGAATGATGATGCAATTTGACGATCCTATGATGGTGAATACTATGACGTTTGCATCACGCATTCATAGCATATTTAGGACTTCAGTCTAGTGATGATGATAGGACTTCGGTCCAGTGTTGGCTTCAATCTCATTTTATGGATTAAAGTGTTTATGATGTGCTCTGGTTCCAAAGGGGGAATCGATCCTATGGTGGGGATCTTTGGAGGGTGATGACCCAGTGCCCATCAAATAAATTGGTAACACATGCATGAGTCTATGTTGTTGCATTTCATACTATGTGGCATTGTATAATTGTGACAAATGATGTTATTGATGATGTGATTTTAAGTGACGTATGACGATGATGGCTTGTTGATGCTTAGTTTGTTGATACTGTTGTACCTGTTTATCTTTTCTTTATATCTCGTATAATAATTTGTGATTACTCACCCTGCCTATTTGAATGTTGCCTCCATGTGGGTAACGTGTAGGTGATCAGGATTAACTCTCTTGGTGCGTGAAGGTTTAGCATTTGGAGTATTTAGTTTTACTTCCGTTGAACTTAGAAAGTGTCTTGCTCTGATATGTAACATCGGGTCGGGACGTCCATAAGTGGAACTTTTATGTTCTAGTTTTATATACATGATGTCACTATGTTTTACTATTTTGTCGTTTTAGATTTAATTACTAGAGATTATGATTTTCCGCTGCATCGTAATTTTGATTGCATTTGTTGGTGAAAGAACCCGTGTTACGGAGCAGGATGTTGATTGATGTTTTATGATGAAATGTGGCACCCTTCTGCACTGAAGTGGCTCAAAGTGATTGAGAAGATCTTCCGAGTGATGGCATGCACTGATGCTCAGCAGGTACAGTTTGGTACTCATATGTTGTCGGAAGAGGCTGAAGATTGGTGGGATAACACCCGTCAGAGATTGGAAGATGCTGGTACTGAGATAACTTGGGATGTATTCAAGAAAGAGTTCCTGGAGAAGTATTTCCCTGAGGATGTTCGTGGTAAGAAGGAGATAGAGTTCCTTGGATTGAAGCAAGGAAACATGACTGTGGCAGAGTATGCTGCAAAATTTGAGGCGCTGATGAAGTTTTGTCCGCATTACAACCGTGCTGATGCTGAGATTTCTAAATGTCTCAAGTTTGAAAATGGGATGAGACCGGAGATCAAACAGAGTATTAGATACCAAGAAATTCGTAGGTATGTTGAACTGGTGGATAAGAGTAGGATCTATGATGAGGATAGCAGAGCTCGATCGGCTCACTACAAGCATCTTAGTGAGAAGAAAGAGAAATGACAGTTTTGAGGAAAACCTTATGTGACTTTAACTGACAAAGGGAAACAGAGGCTTCAGATGGGAAGAAGACAAGTGAGGGAGCAACTCCCACTTCTGTTAAGTGTTACAGGTGTGGCGAGAAAGGACACAGTGCTAAGGATTGCAACTTCCACCGAGTTACTGAAAGCAAGAATGAGGGTCCGACTTATTTCAATTTTGGTGAACAGTGTCACATCAGTACCCAGTGCCAAAAGCCAAAGAAGACTGCTACTGCTGCTCAGACTAATGGCAGAGCATTTGCTTTGAGTGGTCCAGAAGTCCCCAAGAAGGATAACTTGATCCGAGGTACTTGTTTTATTGACAATGTTGAACTGGTCGTTATTATTGATACTGGTGCTACTCATTCATTTATTTCGCTTGAATGTGCTAATAGATTGGGTTTGAAATTGTCTGATATGAATGGTAGTATGGTGATAGAAACTCCTGTGAATGGTTCTATTACTACTACTTTTGTGTGTTCGAGATGTCCTTTGACGATATTTGGGAAGAGTTTCATGATGGATATGGCGTGTTTACCCTTACACCAAATCAATTTAATTCTGGGAATGAACCGGTTGGAGTTCAACTATGTTCATATCAACTGTTATAATAAGACCGTGTAGTTTCCTGAGTTTGGTGATAATGGAGAGTTGATGTTCTTGTTTGCTAAGCAAGTTGACGAACTTCTAGAAGACGAAGCCTCGATGTTTGCATTATTTGCATCGTTGCAAGTTGACCCTGAGGTTGCGAGTGTTTAATTACCCGTTGTCCGTGAATTTCCATATGTGTTTCCGGATGACATAAGTGATTTGCATATAGAGCTTGAAGTAGAGTTTGCGGTGGACTTGATACCAAGTACGAGTCTGGTGTCAATGGTTCCTTATCGGATGTCAGCCTCCGAGTTAGGAGAATTAAAGAAACAATTGGAAGAATTACTTGAAAAGAAGTTTGTTCGGCCGAGTGTTTCTCTGTGGGGTGCTCTTGTGTTGTTAGTTAAGAAGAAAGACAGTAGTATGAGGTGGTGCGTTGATTACAGGCAATTGAATAAAGTGACTATTAAGAATAAGTATCCACTTTCGAGGATCGACGATTTGATCGATCAACTAGTGGGCGCTTGTGTGTTTAGCAAGATTGATTTGAGGTCTGGTTACCATCAGATTCGTGTTAAGCCTGATGATATTCTGAAGACAGCTTTCAAGACGAGGTATGGTCACAATAAATACACTGTGATGCCGTTTGGTGTATCCAATGCACCTGGTGTGTTCATGGAGTATATGAATCGAATTTTTCATGAATATTTGGATAGGTTTGTTGTGGTTTTCATTGATGATATTCTGATATACTCGAAGTCTAAAGAAGATCATGTCGAACATTTGTGCACGGTGTTGCAAGTGTTGAGAGAGAAGAAGTTATATGCAAAACTCTCTAAATGTGAGTTCTGGTTGAAGGAAGTGAGTTTCCTTGGCCATGTGATATCTAGCGGTGGAATTGTTGTGGATCCTTCTAAGATTGAAGTTGTGTTAAAGTGGGAGACTCTGAAGTCTGCTACGTAAATACGAAGTTTTCTTGGATTGGTAGGATATTATCGCAAGTTTATCGAAGTTTTTCTAAGTTAGCATTACCTTTGACTCAGTTGACTCGGAAGGGTCAAGCTTATGTGTGGGATGTTGCATGTGAAGAGAGTTTTGTGGAATTGAAGAAGAAGTTGACGACCGCTTCGGTATTGATCTTACCTAACCCGAGTTAGTCTTTTGTGGTATATTGTGATGCGTCGAAGATGGGTCTTGGTGGAGTATTGATGTAGAATGTCAAGTTGTTGCTTATGCTTCGAGACAATTGAGGGTTCATGAAACGAATTATCCTACGCATGATTTAGAGTTAGCAGCTGTGGTGTTTGTGTTAAAAATTTGGAGACACTATCTTTTTGGTTCTAAATTTGAAGTGTTCAGTGATCATGAGGTAGAGAAGGTGGTTGGAATTATTGAAAGATTATGATTTTGATTTGAGTTATCATCCTGGTAAGGCAAACGTGGTGGTTGGTGCATTGAGTAGGAAGTCATTGCATATGTCGATGCTTATGGTGAGAGAATTGGAGTTAATCAAGCAGCTCCGAGATCTGAGTTTGATATGTGAGAGGACTCCTGACAGTGTGAAGTTAGGAATGTTGAAACTGATGAATGGCATTCTGGAAGAAATCAGGGAAGGTCAGAAATCTGATTTGAGGTTGGTTGATCAATTGGCCTTGATTAACCAAGGTAACAGGGGTGAATTTTAGATTGATGAAAATGGCGTGATGAGGTTCAGAGATCGAGTATGTGTTCCAGATGTTCCGGAAATTAAGAAAAGTATTCTTGAGGAAGGACATCGAAGTAGGATGAGTATTTATCCTGGTGCTACGAAGATGTATCAGGATTTACAGAAGTTGTTTTGGTGGCCAGGTATGAAGAAGGATATTGCTGAATTTGTTTATGCCTATTTGACTTGTCAAAAGTTGAAGATTGAACATCAGAAGCCTTTGGGTATGATGAAACTGTTGAATATTCCGGAATGGAAATGGGATAGTATTTCCATTGACTTTGTGTCGGGGTTGCCGAAGACTGCGAAGGGAAATGATTCTATTTGGGTGATTATGGATAGATTAACTAAATCGGCTCATTTCTTACCGATGAAGATTAATCATTCTATGCAGAAGTTGGATGAGTTGTACATTGAGGAAATTGTGAAGTTGCATGGGATACCTTCGAGTATCATGTCGGATAGAGACCCGAGATTTACGTCGAGATTCTGGAAAATTTTGCAAGATGCTTTAGATACTAAGTTGAGGATGATTTCTGCATATCATCCGCAGACGGATGGTCAGACGGAGAGGACTATCCAATCTTTGGAGGCTTTACTGAGGGCTTATGTGTTGGACCAAGGAGAATCTTGGGATAACCACTTGTCGTTGATTGAGTTCACATACAACAACAATTTCCATGCTAGTATTGGGATGACACAGTACGAGGCATTGTATGGTAAGGGGTGTAGGACTTCATTGTGTTGGTATGAGTCGGGAGAGAGTGTTGTACTCGGACCTGAGATTGTGCAGGATACGACCGAGAAGATTAAGATGATCCTAGAGACGATGAGAGCTTCACAAATTCGTCAGAAGAGTTATCATGATAAGAGGAGGAAAGCACTTGAATTCCAAGAGGGAGATCATGTGTTTTTGAGAGTTACGTCGGTAACTGGTGTGGGTCAAGATTTGAAGTCTAGGAAGCTCACTCCGCGTTTTAATGATCTGTATCATATTATGCAGAGGATCGGAGAAGTAGCCTATCGAGTTACTTTACTGCTGTCGCTTGCGAATCTTCATGACGTGTTTCATGTATCTCAGTTGAGGAAATACATTCCAGATTTGTCTCATGTAATACAAATGGATGACGTACAAGTGAGAGACAACCTGACGGTTGAAGCGTCACCTGTGCGGATAGATGGCCGGGAAATGAAACAGCTGTGGGGTAAATTGATTGTCTTGGTGAAGGTATTGTGGGGTGGACCAGCTGGTGAAAGTTGGACTTGGGAGCGTGAAGATCAGATGAGGGAGTCGTATCAGACTCTGTTTCCTTCGGGTAATTTTCGAGGACGAAAATTCTTTTAGTGGGGGAAAGTTGTAACACCCGAAAATAATTATAATATTTATTTAATTGATTTATTATAAGTGTTCGTGATTTTCGGTGAATTTGAATGAAATATTATGACGTATGGTGTATTTGTATGATGCGTTGTGGGATATTGATGAGCTTGGGAAATAATTAGAGTATTTGGAAAATAAGGGATGAATTGGAATTATTTTAGTGTTAATAGTAATAAAATAATGTGAATAATATTATTAGATTATTATTAATTAAAATAAAAAGGGTGGAACACTAAGGGCGGAGTGGTCTTTTGTAAGGGAGTAAGTGAGGGCAAGATGGGAAAACCATAATAGGGGTCCAAGGGGTAAGTGTAACACCCCCAATTCCCATCGCGAATAAATAATACATAAATAAAATCAGAGTAACTAAAAATTTATTTTTCCGACAGAAACAAGGATGTCACATTTAAATAAACAAAACATCATCCCTGCTCATAAATTTGATACATAGCATAAAATAGATTACCCTCAATTGGGAAACTTTTTTCCATATAAAGGGAAAGGTCAATTATGGAATAAAGCGGAAAGATCCATAATCAACTTGTTTTACAAAATAAACTATTTTAATCATCAAATTATTCATACAAAATATATCCTACAAATATATACATATATAACATAATCGTTCCCCGACTCCCGTGCTACGTATCAGAGCAGACACCAAGACTTAAGCAAAGACGAAGATCTAACTCTTCCACTTGCCTCCACGCCTCTAAAGCTGACAATCTGCACTATGCCATAAAAAGCATATTCCAGCAGAAGGGTGAGAAATAACAACGATAACAAGAATGCATAATAATATGCCACAACACAAATAAATTCACATATATAATATTTCTCACCACATACATCACATGCTAACACATATAGCATGTCACCAATACATAACATATTCCTAACAATCCAACCACATAGCATATCACAGTTATGACCTATGAAAACACACCACGACATCACATATCATATGTTTATACACAAAACATATTACTCACAACCAATGCATTTATCACCTATGCATAATAATTCACCAAAGCTATCACAAGCTCACACATAATCAATCCATTCATGATTTATGCAAATGCACAGAGACCGACACAACGACTCTATGCAATGCATATGCTGTACCGACTCATCATCCGAGCTCAATTGAAGAACTCAATGGAAATATCCTCCCTGCCGGGCCTACGATATTTCCCCATCGCTCATACCATCATGGCATCCGATGTTTCTGGATTGTTCACGCAGACACAATTCGATTGTTCAAACCCCACAAGGGCACACAATCATTCTGAAGATTCCCACGGAATCAAGTGTAACTCATCGCAACGATTACACCCATTGACTACGCAATGTTCAGAGGATCCTCAAATGATCATTTGTGTAATCAATCACTCACACCCAACAGGGACGTGATATTATACCCGATTCTCCACGGAATCGTGACACATGAATGCATGTCATGATGTTTCTCATACAAAATGACCATATACACTCATGCAATGCACACATATTTCACAATATAGTCATGCATATACCATTAAATACACACATTGCAATTTCTTGCCTTTCGGCCATAATTCATCACCACAACATGTCATCACATGCATTATCATCACACGACAGCATACAAGTCATACGACATCCATATCCACAGCACATTGCATAATACACTTCATCATATTCATGCATTGAAAATAATTCAAACAATGCATTTCATCACATACCACAACAATCATACAATCACAATTACTTTCACAAGGGATTCACACCACAAAGGTTACCCACAACACATCATAACGACATACATTGATATTCAATCAAACAATGTATTTTACCACACAACAACATCATTATCACATCGAACACAAACAACACAACAAAACCCACAAACCACTAATCATCCCCTACCAAATATTCTTAGTTAACACATGGTATCACATCACCATTTAATAGCATATTTTGTTATCTATCTATGGCCTCAAGTCCCACATCAATCGGACTCACGATTCGGGAGTTATGGTGGAAACATAAACCTCACCTTCCACACATACATTACTTTTCCATGTTTTTCTTATCAATCCAAAGCTTAAACATATGATCCTATTCCACTATCACAAATAGCATTGAAAGAGCTTTCCAACGCATCCGACCGTGCCTCAATCCGATTTACGGATCAAAAGTTATGAATTTTTGAAAATAATATTTTTCTGAAACTTACAGTGGTAATCGGTTAACAGATATGCTGTAACCGGTTACTGGCTAGAAAACAGCCCAGAAACGTCATTTTTCAAAGGGTAACCGGTTAGCACATATGCTGTAACCGGTTACTGCGTACCAGAACCCAAAAAATCACATTTTTCTTCATTCTAAACCATTCTAACACATACCTAAACATATTGGGACATCAAAACAATTATGAAAGGTTCAATCCACATATAACCCGACTATTCTACGCGAACTATTCCGCATTCTAACCGTTAAAACCTCGATTTCTATCAATTGCTCACAAATTCAACCAAATAGAAAACATATATTTTTCATCCAAACATTCAAACAAGACATACATATACATATACAATCGAAATATAATCGAAACTTCTCACCCTTACCCGATTAATCGCGCTCGAAACGGAGTTTTCTCGATTTTCCTCTTTTCCTCTTTTTCTTTCTTTCTTCTCCCTCTTTCTCTTTTTCTCTTCTCTTTCTCTTTTTTCTTCTTTCTCTCATTTTCTCTCTATCTCTTTCTATTTATATAAAAACAAATATCTAAACTCCTAAAAGACCATTTTACCCCTCAACTCAAATATCTCGCAAACGCTCTCAAAATGCGATAAAACATAAACAACGATGAAAAATAACATTTTGTCAAATAAAAGTCAATAATAAAATAATATAAAACCAAAACCAATTAAATCTACTCTATTAAATAAATTTAACAAAACTGGGGCGTTACAATTCTCCCCCACTTAGACATTTTCGTCCTCGAAAATATACTGAGACGAACAACTCCGAACACGACTCTCGCATCCGACTAACAAACTAACATGCCAACCCAAAGGCACACCACAAATAACATAAACTGACAAACCACCTTGCTAATAGCAACCTCAACAACGACACGACAACGACGACAACTACAACGACAAGATGCAAAGCCCATACAATGCACTTGACGCCCAACTCACGACTCAAAGAAAACCAAGATACCAACACACAGGTTCACTCTTGAACCGAAACACAACAAGATCGTTACCTTCACCCTAGGTAACACTCCTCTAATTCCTCATAAGGAATTAGTTACTCGCACTCGAACCAACACGATAGAAACGAGGCAACAACACAAACAAGAACATAAAGTCCCACGACACAACATCGTTTCAACAACCTCAACACAATCACAATACCAACATCCTTGTCACACAACAATATTGCAACACTGCTACGATTCCCCAATCGAACATACAACCAAAACAACCATCTACATAGTAGCCCATGAATAATATTTAAACCTTTCACCTAACACTTCCATTCTGAAATGTCCAATAGTTTCACCAATCCTACCTATTCCCAATGTTCAACTTATGAATTCTTACAAGTCACACATACAAATACAAAATGTGCCACAACACACTTCCGCTGCACACTCTGATTACTCGTAATCATCAAAACTACCAATCTCACGTCCAAAGTCTAACTCTTTCTCATATTCACCAAAAATCACTGTTCACTTTTAATATTCCCAACCTTCCACTCTCTTGTGTTATCTCACACACCAGACACAAGTCTCTGATTTGCTCAAATAATTTTAATTCTCTGACCATCAAAACAGACATGCCTAAAAACTTCCGACTTAACTCTTCAGGCACAATCATAGCTTTTCCAAAAGGATAATCCAAGCCAAATTCATAACTCGCCACGAATTCTAACCATCCTCGTTGTCTCATACTCTATTCCTTCAACCCAAACAAGTACTCAAAACCTTTACGATTACCAAACACTTCGAACCCAAAACCATAAAGGTAATACCTTCAAATTTTCCAACACGATACAACCGCAACCAATTCCAAATCCTGAATAGTATAGATCCTTTTATGAATCCTCAATTGTCGTAAAGCATAAGCCACGACTTTACTTTCTTGCATTAACACACTGCCTAAACTCATCAAGGACACATCACAATACCTCACAAACGGTTTATCCGGATCACGCAGAATCAAAACTGAAGCCATAGACAACTTCTACTTTAACCCTCTCAACTTCTTCCACAATGAACATCCAAAGCAAACAACTTACCCTTTGCAAGTCTACCGAAGTAACGAAAATGCTAACTTGGAAAAACCCTTCATAACCTCCGGTAATAACCAACTAAGGTCCAAAAAGCTTCTAATCACCTTAACCAACTTTGGAGCCTCTCATTGTAGAACTGCATCTACTTCCGATGGACCATAACCATACTCTCATCTGAAATAACGTATCCAAGAAAACTAACCTTTTTCAACCCAAATTCTCACTTGAATAACTTAGCATAACACTTTGTCTCTTTTCAACACTTGTGATTCAATTCTCAAACACTCTACTTGTTCTTCCTCTGAGTTTATAACAAATCCCAATATCCTCAATCAAAACCACTGCGAACTTATCCAAATTCACGACACAATCAAATTGACCACTGGAAGGAAAACCATTTTTATAAGAAAGAACATCTCATCATCTTCCTATCACTTCGAACGGCGGCCAAAATGGACTTACGGTTCGAAAGATACGAATTTTTTTTTTAAAGTTTTGAAAATTTTCCCAAAATACACAGTGGTAACCGGTTAACACATAACTGATAACCGGTTAACAGTTCATTACTATTCACATAGAGCCTAAATGAGAGTTAGAGACACTTTTCGTAACCGGTTAACACAAAAATGATAATCGGTTAACAGTTCAAATTTTACGTATAACCCCATTTTTTCCAAAGGGTAACCGGTTAGCACATATCCTGTAACCGGTTACTCTGCTGCAGAGTTGAAAAATACTTGTTTTTATGACATAAGACCAAACCAAACCTCATCCAAACTTGTCCAGACTCACATACAACCTTAACCGAGTAAATAACAACCTATCCCGATGATAACAAACTTAACTAGTCACATTAAATCGATCAAATCCTCAACTCACACAATTCACCACTCTTATCAAACATTCCAAACAATTGTAATTTCAATCAAACTCGACCAAACCATTCCAGTCATCTATTCTTGAAATTGGGCACTTATTCTCAATCGCTACCTTATTCTACTGTCAGTAATCCATACACAATTTCTTCTCTTAACAGTCCAAATTCCATAAATCCCAACATGTAGCAACCACCAACCAAAAAGAACCTCAAATATTACATCCACACCTAAGGGTTTTCTCAAGATTTCCATTAATGCTTTAAAATTCCAAAGACTCCAAACCTCACCAGAACTCTAAGTTTTACTTTCCATAGTCTCAATACCCTTAGACCTGCCATGCTTGTTATTCCGTTCAATCATCCTTGCTTTTTGTTACTAACAATACTGGAGCTCTCTAAGACGACACACTACTGTTCCATCCAAAAACACATCTGAAAACCATGCGTAACTGATGGCCCATCAATGTGACTTTCCTGCCAATTTCCAGAACACTACCATCACAAACAAGACCAACCTCTTAGTCCCATCTCCTAAGAGTTTTCTACTTACTTAGCAGATATAAACCTCAACTACTCACCTTCGTCCAATTTAAGTTCACTTTTTACTCTCTGAGAACAACCATTATGATACCCAATCGTTCTCTCTCTCAATGACTTCCCAACTAGACCAACATATCAAAACCTCTAATCCATTTCATCCTTCGGTATTAGAATCTTCATCGACTTAACAAAACAATCCGTAACCATTTCCTTAAATTCCTAACAATTCATTGCACACACTATCCAAGCCGGAAAGACACGTCTATTCCATCCAACATAATTTTCGTATACTATCAACAAGAGATTAAGGGTGATCAGTTCCTCAATTTGCCAATAGACAGTCGACAATCATGATGGGGCATAAACCGTCTTTACCAAACTATAATAGCCTTTCTTGCATCCCATACACAAAACTACCTAAGGCACAAATCCTTAGTTGACATAAACCTTACCTCCGCATTTCTTACGGAATCGGGAACAACACTGTCTAAACAACACTTACAATCTTGCAATTCACAACACACTGAGCCAGCGCTCCACACCTGAAGCAACATGGAGAAGTACCAGCTTCTCCCCCACTTATCTCATTCTAACTCCTGAAAATAAAGGATTAGAAAACCAGAAAGCACTGACAGTGTTTCACACACATATCACGTACTAAAGGACAAACAACAACGACAATATTCAACTGTCACACCAACAGACTCAACAACTTGGCCGGACGGACCGACCTGCTCTGATACCACTAATTTAACACCTCTAATTCCCATCGCGAATAAATAATACATAAATAAAATCAGAGTAACTAAAAATTTATTTTTCCGACAGAAACAAGGATGTCACATTTAAATAAACAAAACATCATCACTGCTCATAAATTTGATACATAGCATAAAATAGATTACCCTCAATTGGGAAACTTTTTTCCATATAAAGGGAAAGGTCAATTATGGAATAAAGCGGAAAGATCCATAATCAACTTGTTTTACAAAATAAACTATTTTAATCATCAAATTATTCATACAAAATATATCCTACAAATATATACATATATAACATAATCGTTCCCCGACTCCCGTGCTACGTATCAGAGCAGACACCAAGACTTAAGCAAAGACGAAGATCTAACTCTTCCACTTGCCTCCACGCCTCTAAAGCTGACAATCTGCACTATGCCATAAAAAGCATATTCCAGCAGAAGGGTGAGAAATAACAACGATAACAAGATTGCATAATAATATGCCACAACACAAATAAATTCACATATATAATATTTCTCACCACATACATCACATGCTAACACATATAGCATGTCACCAATACATAACATATTCCTAACAATCCAACCACATAGCATATCACAGTTATGACCTATGAAAACACACCACGACATCACATATCATATGTTTATACACAAAACATATTACTCACAACCAATGCATTTATCACCTATGCATAATAATTCACCAAAGCTATCACAAGCTCACACATAATAAATTCATTCATGATTTATGCAAATGCACAGAGACCGACACAACGACTCTATGCAATGCATATGCGGTACCGACTCATCATCCGAGCTCAATTGAAGAACTCAATGGAAATATCCTCCCTGCCGGGCCTACGATATTTCCCCATCGCTCATACCATCATGGCATCCGATGTTTCTGGATTGTTCACGCAGACACAATCCGATTGCTCAAACCCCACAAGGGCACACAATCATTCTAAAGATTCCCACGGAATCAAGTGTAACTCATCGCAACGATTACACCCATTGACTACGCAATGTTCAGAGGATTCTCAAATGATCATTTGTGTAATCAATCACTCACACCCAACAAGGACGTGATATTACACCCGATTCTCCACGGAATCGCGACACATGAATGCATGTCATGATGTTTCTCATACAAAATGACCACATACACTCATGCAATGCACACATATTTCACAATATAGTCATGCATATACCATTAAATACACACATTGCAATTTCTTGCCTTTCGGCCATAATTCATCACCACAACATGTCATCACATGCATTATCATCACACGACAGCATACAAGTCATACGACATCCATATCCACAGCACATTGCATAATACACTTCATCATATTCATGCATTAAAAACAATTCAAACAATGCATTTCATCACATACCACAACAATCATACAATCACAATTACTTTCACAAGGGATTCACACCACAAAGGTTACCCACAACACATCATAACGACATACATTGATATTCAATCAAACAATGTATTTTACCACACAACAACATCATTATCACATCGAACACAAACAACACAACAAAACCCACAAACCACTAATCATACCCTACCAAATATTCTTAGTTAACACATGGTATCACATCACCATTTAATAGCATATTAGGTTATCTATCTATGGCCTCAAGTCCCATATCAATCGGACTCGCGATTCGGGAGTTATGGTGGAAACATAAACCTCACCTTCCCCACATACATTACTTTTCCATGTTTTTCTTATCAATCCAAAGCTTAAACATATGATCCTATTCCACTATCACAAAGAGCATTTAAAGATCTTTCCAACGCATCCGACCGTGCCTCAATCCGATTTACGGATCAAAAGTTATGAATTTTTGAAAATAATATTTTTCTGAAACTTACAGTGGTAATCGGTTAACAGATATGCTGTAACCGGTTACTGGCTAGAAAACAGCCCAGAAACGTCATTTTTTAAAGGGTAACCGGTTAGCACATATGCTTTAACCGGTTACTGCGTACCAGAACCCAAAAAATCACATTTTTCTTCATTCTAAACCATTCTAACACATACCTAAACATATTGGGACATCAAAACAATTATGAAAGGTTCAATCCACATATAACCCGACTATTCTACGCGAACTATTCCGCATTCTAACCGTTAAAACCTCGATTTCTATCAATTGCTCACAAATTCAACCAAATAGAAAACATATATTTTTCATCCAAACATTCAAACAAAACATACATATACATATACAATCGAAATATAATCGAAACTTCTCACCCTTACCCGATTAATCGCGCTCGAAACGGAGTTTTCTCGATTTTCCTCTTTTCCTCTTTTTCTTTCTTTCTTCTCCTTCTTTCTCTTTTTCTCTTCTCTTTCTCTTTTTTCTTCTTTCTCTCATTTTCTCTCTATCTCTTTCTATTTATATAAAAACAAATATCTAAACTCCTAAAAGACCATTTTACCCCTCAACTCAAATATCTCGCAAACGCTCTCAAAATGCGATAAAACATAAACAACGATGAAAAATAACATTTTGTCAAATAAAAGTCAATAATAAAATAATATAAAACCAAAACCAATTAAATCTACTATATTAAATAAATTTAACAAAACTGGGGCGTTACAGTAAGAGTGACAAAAAGGAAAAGAGGGAGTGGAGAAGTTCATTTTGGTACGATCGTGAAAAGTTGGAGAGAAACTGTGAAGGGAGAGCTAGGGCACAGATAAATAAAGGAGACATCCGTAGAACGCAGAGAAAGGAGTCAATTTCTAAGAATTTGAGGTAAGGGGGTGACCCGGGTTATTATATGTGATATAAGGTTTAAGGTAGATGTAGGTTTCGTGTGTTATGTGTTGCTTGATGATAATATGATGAATTTTTGTGATTTAGGGATGTGTAAGATGAGAGGAAATGATGTATATGTTGTCTAGTATGATGTGTTGTTGTTGTAGTATTGATTGACTTGTGATTGATGTGTATTTTTCGACTGAATGATATTGAAATCGCAAGATAAATTGGGTCTGAACTGTTGCAGAATCGTAACTGAGAAGTTGCAGGTTCGCTTAATTCACCGGGCGAGTTCCTGTGTCGCCAAGCGAAGAAATTTCGCCCCAACCTCGCCAGGCAAAAGTAGAGGCGAAAAGAGGGTGAAAAATAGGTGCTACTGGAATTTGTATGGGGGAGGGAATTCGCCCCTGCTTCGCCGGGCTAAGCCCAAGCGAGCGGACTGCTTTGCCGGGCGAGCACCAGGCGAGCAGGAGCAGATGTTTTTTATTATTATTTTGTTTTGTTTCCTTTTCTCGTGCTGTCTTATTTCCTTGTTGACCTTGGGCCGTGGGGCAGTTGAACTGTAGTGACTTAACGATTATAACATGACGAATTGTGAAGAATTATGATGAACTGTGACGTATGTGACTAATGTTATAATATGATGTTTGACGAATTCTCATGAATGTTGATGCAATTTTGACGATCCCATGATGGTGAATACTACGACGTTTGCATCATGCATTCATTGCATATTTAGGACTTCGGTCCAGTGATGATGATAGGACTTCGGCCCAGTGTTGGCTTCAATCCCATTGTGTGGATTGAAGTGTTTAGGATGTGCTCTAGTCCAAAGGGGGAATCGATCCTATGGTGGGGATCTTTGGAGCGTGATGGCCCAGTGTCCATCAAATGAATTGGTACCACATGCATGAGTCTATGTTGCTGCATTTCAGACTATGTGGCATTGCATAATTGTGACAAATGATGTTATTGATAATGTGATTTTAAGTGACGTATGACGATGATGGCTTGTTGATGCTTAGTTTGTTGATACTGTTGTACATGTATATCTTTTCTTTATATCTCGTATAATGATTTATGATTACTCACCCTACCTGTTTGAATGTTTCCTCCACGTGGGTAACGTGCTGGTGATCAGGATTAGCTCTCTTGGTGCGTGAAGGTTTAGCATTTGGAGTGTTTAGTTTTACTTTCCGTTGAACTTAGAAGGTATCTCGCTCTGATATGTAACATCGGGTCAGGACGTCCATGAGTGAAACTTTTATGTTCTAATTTTATAGACATGGTGTCATTATGTTTTACTATTTTGTCGTTTTGGATTTAATTACTTGAGATTATGATTTTCCGCTGCATCGTAGTTTTGATTGCATTTGTTGGTGAAAGAACCCGTGTTACGGAGCAGGGTGTTGATTGATGTTTTATGATGAAATGTGGCACCCTTCTTCGGGGATTTTTTCTGATTTATTCATCGTTAATTAGTTATTTTATTCGTGAGTATTTTGTGGGACAGAAGGGTGTTACAGAAACCATGATGCATCCATAAAAAATTTGGAGACACAAAATGGTCAATTGTCAAGACAACTTAGGGCCTTCCCAAGCTCGGGTGGAGGATTCTCGGGTAACATCATAGACAATCCTAAAAAGGAAACATGCAAAGTGGTGAGGACCGATGTGGGTGTAGTTACTAAGGAAATTGAGAGTAAGAAAGGTGAAAAGGATATGAATGAGAAAGAACCTCAAGGGAACCAAGAAAAAGGGAAAGTTACAGTGGAGAAAGGCATCGATGAAAACTCTCCAGGAAAGAAAACAAAGGAGAAAAGTCTGAGCAAACCAAACCCACCTTTACCCGTTTATATGAAACCACCTTATCCAATCATTAAAAAGAAACAGGTACCTAAAGATGAAGCTAGGATGTTTGAGAAATTAAAAAAGATACTGAAACAACTTCAGGTAAGTATTTATTTTCATGAGATTTTAGAATTAGTTCCAAATTTTGCTAAGTTTATGCAAGTATTTCTAAAAGGTGGAAAACAAAAGTTAATTCAAGCATCGGTGAACTTGATAGAAAAAGAGGAGACGCTAGAACTTTTAGAGAGGCCACAAAAGATGAATAATCAAGGAGCATTCTACATTACATGCAACATTGGTGGGGTAAAAATCTCACATGTTTTATGTGACCTGGGATCAAGCATCAATGTTATGCCGTTGAGCAAATTCAAGGAGATGGATATAGGGGAGATCAAGTCGGGCAACATGACGCTTACTATGGGCGATTCATCTGAAATTGAACCACTTAGTATTGTTCAAGATGTGTTAGTTCATGTCAATGGTTTTACCTTCCCCGCAGACTTTGTGGTGATTGACATGATAAATGATTCGGAAGGTTCTCTGATTCTTGGACAACCATTCTTGGCAACTGGAAAGAAAAGATAGATGTGGAAACCGAGGAATTACCAACATGGGAGGCTCTAGAGGCATGCTATGAATTGGGAGAAACGGGTAGTGGAGTTAACAAAGGAATGGGAAAATGAGTATTTATCGGCGCGAGGGTATCCCTTGCGGCTGACGTATTTTGATGATTGAGCGTCAATCTAGTGACATAAAAGAGGCGCTGGATGGGAGGTAACCCATCAATTTTTAATCTTTTTTTTTTTGCAGAATTTTATTTAATTTTATTTTGAAACCAACCGCAAAAAGAAGTAGCTACCAAAGAAGAACCTTGTGATGAAAATCTCTTGTTCTTAAATAGACGTATGTGTGACTGTTTTTTTCTTCAGATTTACAAGTTTAACTTTAGCATTGAACACGTGATCCAAGAAAAGAGCAAGAAGAAAGAAGTTACTTGATTATAATGAAAGAAACTGAAAGACAATGGAAGAGAAAAGAATCAACCAACTTGTACTCAACCTACAGATACCTCATCTGGTAAGGTTTGAGCCTAAATATTTCCATTGTCCACTTTTTCTTTTTTAGAGTGTATCCATGCATTGTTCTTTTATCTGGTTTGATTTATTTCTGATTAAGTTATTATGATTGATCAATACACACCGAGGAAATTTTTTCTATATAACTCTGAGCCTTTGTAAACCACCCTTTAGTAGTAGGATTATCCTTTGCTAAACACTTTGAGTCTAAGTCATTCTTTCGGTGACGTAGCCTTAAACTTTTAGACATATTACTTGAAATATTCATTTGATTCAACCCTCTCTTTGGAGTTAGGTAGAAGTTTAGTCTTCAAGTGTATGAAAAAAATTAAGTTTGAGGTTGCACTTGGAAGTAAACAACGTTTTAAGTTTGGGGTGGGGGTACTAGAGAATTTGATCCAAAATTAAAAAAATTGTCAAGAAAAAGAATTGGAAAAAGGCACTTCTTCAAAAAAAATGAAATGATGAATATATGACAAAAAGAAAAAAAAAAGACATTGTAAGAAGGATCACAAATCGCTAGTACCAACAAAGAGGTATGATGAATGAGGGAGATCTAGGAACCTAACTCCAAAGGTTTAATCCTACTTTCCTAAAATTATACTACCCTAACATAAGTCAAGTTACAACTAAAAAAGCCCTATTAATGTGTGTGTTGAGATTTCTATGATTGACTTTATTAGAATATAACCAATCTAAGTTTAATTGATTTTGCATGTTGGTTAAGTGTTAACCCTATCAATTAAGTGAATTAAGTAAGCTGAGAGATAGGTTGAGTACTAGTCATGGTTGAAGACGTTTTCCAAAATTGCCGAATGGAAATTAGAAGCCGGAATAATGGTCAGGTAACTAAAAATATATGGTGATGTTCAATTGTTATTGTGCGACTTGTTGTCTGTTGAAATGTGCAGTCGCATGTGAGTTGGTTGAGGACAAGCAACGATTCAAGTTTGGGGTTGTGATGACAGTCTGTCATTACATATAATCAGTCAAAAAATTGGGAAAAAATGCTCAAAAGAGGAGCCAAGATGATGAAGAAAGACCCAAGAATGAGTGAAAAATAGCCAAGTATGGAAGAATAAGACTTAGTGGAAATTCTGGTGAAAAGGGGGTGAAAAACACGCAGCTACTGGAATTATCACGCGCATCTTCGTGTGATATCACGCGCGCGATAAGAAAGCAAAGAGTTCATCGCGCACACGATGCTTTCGTAATGCGCGCGATAAATACTTGATATGAGCTTTTTCTGACGCGTTCTGACCCATTCTGACAGCTTTAAAAGGGGACTTTCCGCACTTTTACAAGGGTTACGAAATTTGGCACTAGGAGTATGATTTTACAACAACATTGGATAATTTTGAGAGCATTGGAAGCCATTGGAGGCCAATTCTTTAAGGGAATTCATATGTTGTTCATCTTTATTCAATTGGTATTGTAATTTTCACTATGTGTAGCTAAATTCTTCTAGGTTAGGTTGTGTTACGGTGAACTTTATTCAATATTGTTGGCATTATATGGCGGTTTGACTTTGTATGAACCTTTTGACTTATAATTTTGTTCAGTTGTTTCTTATATATGCTTAATGCTTATTATTTGAGATACTATGTTAATCTTTTGTTAGATACATAGGGATTCCAATCCCGTAGCCTATGTATTGGACCTAAGGCAATTGTTCTACTTAAGCCGGTTGAATAGGGATAGGAGACTTCGAGTAGTGGCACAGAGAATTAATAGTATGTACATCGCCTGACACTGCCTACTCTAGCGGACTAGGGATAGATAGCTCTGAGTAGTTCATAGTGAGTTATTTCGTGAGGGACTGACTATAACGGTTTTGTTAATTAGCCGTAAAATTATAAGGATAAGATAATTCATACAAGACATCGTACATCAACAAGAGGGGATAAAGAGATTCTAAAACACAACTTGATCGCCTCTGTGACTTAGTTTTCTCGTTTAATTATTTTTTCACTGAAATTTGTAAAACTCCTCTTTTTACCAGTTTTTATTTAATATTACACAAATCATTGTTCTGTTCAAACACAATCCTTGTGAGTTCAACCTTTTTATTATTGTGACATTACCAATACGTTTGGCGAGAAGTCATCATCTACTAAGATTAACACTAAAAAATGTTGATAAGTGGCGAGAAGTCACCATTTACTAAGATTAACACTAAAAAATGTTGATAAGTGATTGCCGACTCACTACTTTCGCGGCTCCGTTGTTTCTACTATTTACCACTTTCAACTAGAGAGACATAATAGAATAAAGTCAAAAATTATCTTATCATATCATATTTTCTTCTTAAATGTTGAATTAAAATGATACAGTATATAATATAATTGTCTTGTCTTGCCTCTTACTTCACGTAACAAACAGAAAAATATATACATATTCTAAAACAAAATATTATTAAAAAATAATGATCTTTCTATCACTCCCCCACCCTTGTTTTGGCACTACTTTCTTTTTAAGAAATTAAATATATCATTCATTTTTTAATCAATCTAAAATATAATATATTTTGGATAATCAAACATGTTGTTTTCTGAGGTGTAATGTATTTAAATTTTAAAATTCATTTTTGTTATAAAAAAATATGTATTATTCAATCAAGGATTTGAAGGCGTGCATGCAAATTTTGAGACATTCAATTAATATGATTATGTTTTTAAATTTAATTTGTAGTGTACCAATTTAGTAATAGTATTCTTTATTTTATTTTAGGCTTTGTGGTTAGAGTAAGTTAGCACATTTTTAAAATTAGTCCTTATATTTTTCTTTTTTGTTTGAATTTTTATATCTCACTTTTGTGTAGTCTTTAGTCTCTGAAGTTAGATTTTTGGTACCAAAAAGTTGATTGGACAGTGTAGTATGTATTGCTAATGTAACAGACTTCTTTTTTTCCTATCCAATTTTTTTAATACACATTATTTTGACGTCAATTTTTTTTATTATTATTTAATTATTTGAATGTTAAATGAGAAATGCAAAATCTTAATGAAAAATTTAAAAAAGGAAAATCCTATAGAGTTTCGAACCCTAGACCTTTTGGTTTAAAAAAACACAATTTTCTACCAAATCATTTGCTTCCTTTGATATATATATATATATATATATATATATATATATATATATATATATATATATATAAACAGTAATACTATGTTCTCTTTGCAACTAATAATTGAAATATTAATATCATTAATCAACCACAACTATTTTATTAAAGTAAACAATTAAAATAAACTATTATTTCATATTAATAGTTTAATAAACTATTTCATTAAGTTTAATATTAATATGAAATAGTTTATTAATTTCATATTAATAGTTTAATAAACTATAAATATGAAATAGTTTAATAAACTATTATTTCATATTACTAATTTAATAACCTATTAATATGAAATAGTTTATTAATTTTAATAAACTATTTCTTTAATTAACCACAAATAATATTAATATAAAATAATATTAATATTTAGGAAATAATATTAATATTATTAACTAGTTTATTAAATATTTTAACTATTTAATTTATTAAATATTTCAACTATTTAATTTATTTAATATTTATTCTATTATTTATTTTATACTATTAATATTAATATTTATATTATTTCAACTATTAATATTAATATTAAATATTATTATTGAATAATATTTAGTTTAAATAATATTTTATACTATGAAATAATATTAATATTATTAAATATTTTATTAAATATTTCAACTATTTAATATATTAAATATTTATTCTATTTATTGTTTTATACTATTAATGTTGATATTTATATTATTTCAACTATTAATATTAATAGTATTAATATTTATATAAATATTAATAGTTGAAATAATATAAATATTAATATTAGTTGTATAAAAAATATATTTTTTATTTTATACCATTTTTTAATATTTATATTATTATTTATTATTTTTTTTGGAATAAGTAAAATATTATTACCAAAAAACCAGAAATTACAAGCCGATCAACCGATCCAGGCAACAATCCGACTCAAATCACACGGAACTTAAAGCCTATTACAAAAAGCTTTAAGTTTTCTATTTGCACTAACTCTACCAATAATCACTTCTATGACACTATTACAATTCAACTCATGATTCTCCCCATTTTGGAAAACAATCCTATTCCTAATACTCCAAATATGGTAGACCACCTCAGCAGTAGCAGCTTTTAGGATTTTGGCTTTGCTTCCTTTTCCTTTAGAATGGTGCATAATCCACTGAATTTCTGAGTTCCAATCTTCTGGCATCCTATTCCACCCAAACTTTTTCATGACCTCATACCAGACATTTTTAGTAGCAGCACATTCAAATAATAAATGATCCCTACTTTCATTCTCCTCACAGTACACACACTTACCATCAATGTGGCTACCATGGATTATCAACATGTCTTTAGTAGGCAGCCGGTTCAGACAAGCCATCCACAAACAGAATACCGCCCGTGGAAGAGCTACATTCCCATAGATCACCTTCCTCCAATTCACACTAGGTCTTTCCCCTCTTAACACCTTGTACATCTTACCAATTGTATATCTCCCATCCACATTAAACTCTTGCCAAACACTATTATTCATAATATCATCTTTATGCTTGAATACCGTTTTTATGAACCAAGAGTGATGTATAGAAGGTTGGTATGCATCAAGAGTACCTGATTTCATATAATAGGCATGGATCCACTGCACCCACAGCCTGTCCTTCTTCTCACACAAGTTTCACAACAGTTTGCCAATGGCTGCAACATTCCAATCTCTGAGATCAGTAAGGTTCCAGCCCCCAGCAGCAACCGGCTCACACATTTTTTCCCAGGCAACCATCGCTTTTCTACTCCCATCCTGTTTACCTGTCCAAACAAATTCTCTGCAAAGGCTATTAATATGCTTGATCACACTTTTAGGTAGCACAAAGACCTGCATCCAATAGTTAGAAATAGCATAAATCACACTTTTAACAAGTTGTATTCTCCCAGCATAGGATAACAACTTACTGCACCAGTGTCTCAACCTGCTAGTCATTCTATCAATCAAAGGCTAGCAGCTAGCCACTGATAGCTTCCTGCTGTCAAGAGGCACTCCCAGATATTTAAATGGGAGAGTACCTAATTTGAACCCAGTTGTCTGCTGTAGGTGGTCTCTGGTATTGGAATCAACCCCTCCTAAATAGATAAAGCTCTTGGGTATACTCATCTGCAGCCCTGTAGCTCCAGCAATTTCCTCCACTTTCCTCATTGTCAACTTTATGGACTCATCATCACCTCTCACAAAGATCAAGATGTCATCAGCAAAGCAGAGATCAATCAGCTTGAGTTTCTCACACTTTGGGTGAAAGTTGAAGTTAGGGTTCAGACTCAGTCTTTGCAATAATCTGTGTAGGTACTCCATAATGATCACAAATAGCAGGGGTGAGATAGGGTCTCTCTGTCTCAACCCTCTTCTAGCCACCAACAACTTGGAAGTAGATCCATTTATGGAAAACCTGTATGACACAGTAGAAACACAAGTCATTATCCAATTAGAGAAAATTTGAGGAATACCTAACTCAGCCATGATTTGAGCCAGTGCATTCCACTTAACCGAGTCATAAGCTTTCTGAATATCCATTTGAATAAGACATCTAGGGGAGATGTTCTTTCTATTGTACCCTCTCACAAGTTCTTGGGCAAGTATGACATTATCTTGAATGTGTCTACCATACACAAAAGCTGCTTGTGTGTTGCTAATAACCTTGCCTAACACCTTCCCAAGTCTACAAGTCAGAATCTTGGATATAATTTTATAGAATGTGCTGCAACAAGAAATAGGCCTGAGATCTTTGACTGTCTTGGCTGAAGGACTCTTAGGGATAAGAGTGATTAAAGAGCAATTAAAAGCTTTGTATATCTGTCATTCTTGAAAGAATTCCATAACTGCATATGTAACATCATTCTTAATAACAGGCCAAGTAACCTTAAAGAAATAGGCATTGTATCCATCCAAACCAGGGGCCTTTGAATTCCCAATACTACAAAGAGCTTTCCAGATTTCCTTCTTCTCAATAGGTCTAATCAGTGATTGAGCCTCAACTGTATTCAAAGCCTCACCATCTCTAACAGCTGGGATATCTATACTCTTTAGCACATTAGCCTTAGTACCAACCAGGGCCTTGTAGAAACCAATAATCTCATTCTCTATCTCCTCATGGCTACTAAGGGTCTCACCATTCAACTTCTCCATAGTATTCAGAGCTTTTTGCTTATTTCTGTCCCTTACATATGCATGGAAATAAGCTGAGTTACTATCCCCCAATTGCAACCAATCAATCTTAGCTTTTTGCCTCAAAATGGATTCCTCATTGTGACTCACTTCCAATAGCTTATCAGTACATATCTTCACTTGCTCCAAAGACTGCACATCAAACCTATCCTGCTGAAGTTTGTCATTAGCCTGACTCAGATCCTGCCTAGCTTGCATGACTTGAATGTGGATGTCAGTATACTTCCTATTTAATTGCTTAAGCACAGGCTGAAGTCTCTTTAATTTGATCCAAAGCCTATACATAGGTTTTCCCTTCACCTCAAGACACCAATTATTTGCCACAGTCTGCAAAAAACAAGGATCTTTAACAGAACAGTTGAGAAATTTAAACATAGACCTTTTCCTGCTACAAGGATTAATCTTACTCATCTTGACAGGAGTATGGTCAGAGATGTTAGGATCAAGATTTTCCACAAAGTACTCATGACACATTTGAAACCACTCAGTATTGGCCAGCACTCTATTAATCCTAGAATATATAACTCCTGTAGTATATTTGTTATTCCAAGTGTAATAGCTGCCTCTTGACTCCACTTCAGTCAGCCCAAGCATGTTCATCATATCCCTAAGATCCCTGAATTCTGCTTCAAGAACAGGTTTTCCTCCTATTCTATCTTTGGAATTCAACACATTATTCATATCCCCCATAACAACCCAAGGTCTACTCATATTCCTTCCCAGCTTCTCAATTTCAGTCCACAAAATCTTCCTCTTTTCCAACTGATTGAAAGCATAAACCACTGTAACTACCATCTGCAATCCATCCCATAAATCTCCAGATGAACAAATTGATCACTAGTTTGCATTATTTTCAGATCCACCACATTCTGGTCCCAAAGAACCCAAATTCTACCATTAGTGTGATTCCTATAATTATCAGCAAACAACCAATTATTACCAAACTTCTTCCTAATATTCACAGCTTTATTCTCTTTAACCCTAGTTTCAAGTAAAGCAACAATAGGTACCTTAAAAGAACACACATATGCACAGACCTCTCTATGCCTTGCCAATTTATTGAGACCTCTAACATTCCATGTCACAATCATGTCCCCAAGCTCTGATTCCCCCCAGGACCATCTCCAATCCTAAGAGGTGTAAAGGGATTCTGATATGTAGCAAATGCACTTTTAGGAGTAAGCATCACAGGTTTTTTCCCTCTTTCTCTAGTGACCTCAGTCCACTTTTCCTCTTGTGAAACCTTCCCTTGATCAATTGTTCCAACTTCTTCAGTGACTTCTCTCTCCTTCTCAGTGCTACTTTCTGGTACCTCTTTAAGGGGTTCTTCTCCTTTATTTTTAACATTGATTGGCTACCAAACTTTCTGCTTGACTGGTTGCTTCTTCAAAGAACAGTTATGCCCTATTTTCAAACATTTTTGGCAATATAAAGGTAACCATTCATACTCTACCCTCTGTTCAAACATCTTGCCTTTATGATCCCTAATACACACCACCTGTCTAGGCTTTTTTGTAATGTCCACCTCAACCAGTACACGAGCGTACGATATTCTCAGTTTTTTCGTCGTGCATTCATCCGTGGTGATTGGTTTCCCTACAGCACTCGTAATTTTGGATAGACTTTTCTCCCCCCACAAGTGTAGAGGTAGACTTGGCAGAGTAATCCACAACGGAAACACCCTGAGTAAATCTTCTTTCATCTCAAATTTCGGACTTCAATGTCTAAGGAAGACTGGTTTACCATAGATGAAATAAGGTCCTTGCGACATAACATTCTCTCTATCCTCTTGTTTTCTAAATCGCACAACAAAATAACCTTCTTCGTTGTAAAACAACTCCGGAAGAGATACGAAATTCCATGTTTTCTCCATGAACTTCGTCACCGCATTCATAGACAAAGAATCCCCAAGAGCAAATAAAATCATGGCATTATCCCAATACTCTAATTCATCTTCAATATCTGACTCCTCAATCATAATTTCGACATCTCCGTTAAAAATATTTGGAGCAATAAATTCTACACTCATACCTCGATTCAAATTGCGATTTCCTTGTATGATTTCCACCCAAGGTTTCTGTCGCTCTTCCTGGTTCACCTCTGGTTGTGTTTCCTTCTCAGTTTCTTGAACACTCGTAGTTGGTTTTTCCGTTGAACTATGTGATGCCGACGGATGACTTTGAATCTCTTCATCTGCCCCCTTGTTCTCCATCTCTGTAGCGACGATTTCATTTTCCGCAGTTGTGATGATGGTCCTTTCCACTCCTTTCCGGCGTGCCGCCACAGCAAGCTTTGGCCGACCGACACCCCTTTTGCCCATGGTTCTCAAACCCTAGCAGAGCATTGGACCTTTTCAAATTAAAACATTATTATTATTTATTTTATTACTATTAATATTAATATTATTTATTTTATACTGAACGGATATTAATATTATTTATTTTACACTATTTAGTAATTATTTAAAATTATATTTTATTTTTATTTTCATGGATATCATGAAATAATATTAATATTATTAAATATTTCACCTATTTAGTTTATTAAATATTTATTACATTAAATAATTACTTTATTAAATGTTAAATATTTAGTCTATTAATAATTATTTTATTAAATATTTAATAAAATATTTAATAATTATTCTATTAATAATTAATATACATATTTTATTAATATTTAATAAAATATTTGAAATATTAAATAATTAATGAAATAGTCTATTAAATAATTAATGAAATAGTCTATTAAATAATTTATTTAATAATTAGTCTATTATTTAATGATATTAAATATACTAAATATTTTATTTTATTTCAACTATTTCAACTATTTTATTTATTAAATAATTAATTTATGAAATATTATAACTACTTAATATTTTAACTATTAGTTGATTTCAATATTAATTAATATTTGAAATATTTAATAAAATAGTTATTTAATATAAATTATTTAATGATATGAAAAAAAACTAAACTATTTAATAAACTATTTTTTGTAATTCTGAAACAGTTATGTAATATATATTTGTGTTGCAATAATATAAAAAAAAAAAATAGTGGTTGACTTAATGGTTAAAGAGTACTCATTTATGGGAAAGGGCATAGGTTTAATCTCACTTGGAGCCAAGAAATCTAACATCAGAGACACACAAAAGTGAAATATAAATGCTCAGACTAAAAACAATACACATCAACTAAAACTTATGATCAATGTTAAATGTTGCGATAGTAAAACTAATCAAATCACCTAAGAATAATTTGACAAAGCTTTAGTTAATTTGATGATAATTTGTTACTTAGCTTGTTAAGAGTTAGTTAATACTAACTACCTAACTTCTGGGGAAATATTGATTTACTTGTTTAAGAAGTAAACCAACTATGATATGTGATTAATGAAACTTTAAAACCCCACTCTATAGAACATATCAACTAAATACAGGAGAATTTGAAATCCCTCTTTCTCAATTTCTATCTCTTTCACTAGTTATTTGAGCTACAAACTAGCTATATAGATTGATTTTAATCCAACATTTAAGTGTTTAAGAGCTTTACATGATCAAGAGGAGTCTTAATCTTTCTAGAAGTGAGATAAATACCATTTTGAATGACAAAATTACCACTTTAATTAAATTATATTTCGTTTTATAAAATATCTAAATTTATATTAATATAAAATTATTTTTAAATATTCTAATTTAAATAAAACAAATTATTATTTTTTAATTTAATGTCAACTTATATTTTTTTTTTATATTATACAAAACTAATTTTTTTATATTAAATAATATCTTATTGAGGTGAATGAGTAATTTATTTTTCTTATTTATATTCAGTTGATTTTTAACCAAGCTCAAATTTATAATATAACTTAATGTTTTGAAATACAATATTATTTAACCATATCAAACATTTTGATGTGTAAAATAAAAAAACAATGGAAACTAAAATACATGACCTCAAACCAAACTAATTAATCTAACAATTAGTATAAGCAAAACAACATAAGCAGGAATAAGATAAAAGATAAGTACATATATAATTTAGACAAAACTACTGTTTAGGTCCTTTAAGTTATTTTAAAATATCAAGTTAATTCTTTAAGCTTTTTTTTTTAACGCTTTGGTCATTTTTTAAATATCTCTGTTACAATAAATTACAAACTCATATACCATTTGAACTAGTTTTTTACGCTGATCACGAATATGTAATTCGTTTTGCGTTTGATTGTCTATTTTGGTATGATCGGTGATTTTTCATTATGTATTTTGTCCATTTTTACTTTATTCTCATGAACTGTAACTTGTTTGATAAATTTGATTGCATATTCGTGATCAGCGCGAAAAACCAGTTCAAATGGTATATGAGTTTGCAATTTATTGTAACAGACATTTTTATAAAAGGTCCAAAATGTTACAGAAAAAACTTAAGGGACTAATTTGATATTTTAAAATAACTTAAAGGACTAAAACAATAGTTTTGCATATAATTTATTTACTCAATTCGATCAAACTGATCTATTATAAGATAGAAAACATCTCCTTGATTCACTAATACTTTAAAAGTTGTTACAAAATATTACAACTGAGTTAAAAAAATTTCAAGTTCCCAAAAACAAACTCATATATTCTACCCAAGTATTTTTCAATCTCCTGAACTCTTAATGTATCAATCATACAAACCAAAGTGTTTAGAAATGATTCTCAATCCCCTAAAATATCTAAAAGGTCTTCCAAATTCCAAGAACAACGAATATTAGAAAATTCTATTGTTGTCTCTCAAAGTTTATCTCACTAGGATTCTCACATTTTCAATATTTCTTTCATAACAAAAAAAGACAAAAAAAAAAAACCAAATTTATAACTTTTAAATCCTTAGTGGTTCGATTTGGACCCAAAACACGCCTCAATAACGATGTTGACCTACAAATCAAATTGTTGCCCGAACAAACATGGCTCACAAACCTATGTTACTCGACGATGTGACTTTCTCCTACTTCAATGAAGCCCCTCAATCATAGCCGCTTATATTCTGGCAATACTACAAATAACCCCATTTTACCTCAAGTGCGAAGTGGATTGTATCTCGGTTACCCATGCAAGGTAACAAAGGACGACATGAAAAGTTTCCACTTTACCCCTAAGTTTTGGAATAATCGAGGGGAAAAGCATTGAATCTAGAGTGGATTCGATCCCCAACAATTACATATTTGTTTTTTTTAAAGGCGCCACTTTATCTCTCGATTATTTCTATAAACGAGTGTGTGTGTGTGAGTGTGTGTGTGTGTGTGTGTGTGTGTGCACGCGTGTGTGTGTGTGTGTGTGTGCGTGTGTGTGTGTGTGTGTGCGTGTGCGTGTGTGTGCGCGTCTGCATGTGCGTGTGCGTGTGTGTGTGTGTGTGTGTGTGTTTTATGTTTTATTAATATAAAAATTTCTTTTTTTATCGTTTCAATCTAGAGTATAAATGTTTGACAAATTGTGAATTAGAATCATATTCATCACTGTTCGAATCATCTTCATCACTATAAATCTAGGATGGCAAATATTGGTATCCTGCTCCATTTGAACCTTGTGGAAGAACAAATGTTGGGTATTGCATGTATTTGTTTTTAATATAAAATTAAAAAATGATTAGATAAATAAAATAAATTTGCAGTTACATGATCAAAGATTATGTTAGAAAATCAACCTTGAACCAGATTTTTTTTCCCTTTCTTGCAATCCATCACATAAATCTTTGGCAAAGTAAATACACTTTCACCAATCACATATTAAATAAACCTAATTTCTTTTGTGCTCTTGCAATCTATCACAATGATACTTTTACTTTGTAAAATCTCATGCCACTCTGATTAAACGTAAAGGGTTTCACAATGTTTGAGTTTCACAACGTAGCGCTCTATATATACATGGGTGGTGTTTGATTTCTGATTAGGCGTAGAGAGTTTCTTGTTGATTCACTACTATCAAATTTTAATATTCATAATGCTTTTATAATGAGGGTTCTAGGTTTCACGTAGATCACTAATGGCAGTGTGTTAAGTGTTGATACTTATTAAATAGACGACAAATATTTGTTTAAGGATGCTAAAGAAACACGCTTATATTATACCTCGGTTATTACTTAAAACCGAGGTAAAATATATTTCTTTTTGGATAAAGAAAATACAATAAAATATGTTTCATCTCAAGCGTCACATACCTCTCGATTTCTATAAAAATCGAGGGGAAAATTTTTTTTAGTTACATTGTTTACACAGAATATTAAAATAAATTGTTTAAACAAATCTAGATTTTGACAATGGATTCTTGGAGAACAACAAATCTTTTCAAATTTCTGATAAGATATGTGTTTCTACCAAGAGAAAATTTTTTCTGCACTTGAAATCCATCCTAGAGAAATTGCATTATCTTGAGCAAAAGTTTTAATGGAAAATGCTTTCACATGAAATAAAACAAAATGATTGTGTTTAGGAGTAAACTTCTCAATGTTGTCAACCGAGGAAAATAATAAATTTCTCAATGTTTTCTTTAATTGACAACATAGGAAGAACATTGAAAATTTTTCTGCATAGCAATCCATCCCAAAGAATGATGTATATAAGTTTTGAGCGGCTACATTGTTAAAGTAAAATTTGATTAGCGAGTGCTTTTATAGTAAAATTTGATAATCTAATCCCTCGATTAGTAAATATAACCGAAAGAATAGATCATTAATTTTAAAAAATAAAATAAAAAGAAAGACACCACTTTTAAAGGAATAAAAACATAAATTGTTGTTGCTGGAATTCGAAGAATGTCCTGAATTATTTTTTCCCTTGCTTATATTTAGAAAGAGAGAAAATATGTGGTATTTATTATAAAAAAAGTGGCGTGCCTTGACATTTTATCTCGTTCTTTTGGTTACGTGAGGTAAAAGCTTTATCATAAAATATATTATTTGTAATAATATGTCCATCTTTAAGGCCCTAATCATTACCACTTTCCTGGCTTTGGCGCATATGCCGAAGCTTTTGCGACTCGGCCACAATCACTTTCAACAATACCAAATATTTTTTTTTCTATATCCCTTTAAGTTTTAAAGCGTATATCCATATGTCTTCAACAAGAAAGACAAAATACGATAAATTTCAAAATTAATTTATCATATCATGTTATCTTGTCAAACATCGAATTAAAAAGATATATAATATAATTATCTTATTAGTTCTCTTACTCTACATAACAATCAGACTATTATAAAGCAATAAAAATGTTAAAAATCATTTTAAAAAATTATTTTAAAAAATGGTAATTTTGTTCACTACTTTTTATTCAATTCAAACATACAATATTTTGAAGATAGTTAGTGGTTTACGTGTTCAACAAGTATACCAACTATTATATGATTAATAATCTATAAAATAACTCGTCCTCATGTTCTTAAACACGTGAATTCAATACTAAAGATTCCTTCATTCGTCTTTGTCAATTTCTATCTCTTTTAGCAGTTACTTGAATTGCAAGCTAATAAATAGATTAGTTATAATCAAATATATAATAGGTATTTAAGAGTTTTACATGATACAAGGGGAACTTTATTATTTCATAAGTGAGAAGACTATCACTATAGAAGAAAAAACTACCATTGTAAGAAAATAATATTGATTTATAAAAAAAAATCAAAATTAATATTGATATTTTAGAATTTTTAAATGTTCTAATTTAAATAAACTAACTATTAATTATTACTTTTTAATTAAATGTCAAACTAATTTTTGGTTTATTCATATAATAATAAAATTAATTTGTTAATACTAAGTTATGTTTTTTAGAGATAAGTTTGTAATTTACTTTCGTATTATATTTGGTTGATTTTTAACCAAACACAAATTCTAGATAGAACTTTCTATTCAGAAATAAAATAATATTTGACCACACCAAAATCTTTTGATGTGTGGAACCAACAATAATGACAAGCAAAATAAATAATCTCAAACAAAATTAATTAGTCTGTCAAATAGTGGAAGCAAATCCACATAAGCAAGAACAAGATAAAAGACAAGTACATAAATAGTTTGTTTAGCCAATTCGATTAAACTGGTATATTAGAGAGAGAGAGAGAGAGAGAGAGAGAGAGAGAGAGAGAGAGAGAGAGAGAGAGAGAGAGAGGAGAGAGAGAGAGAGAGAGAGAGAGAGAGAGAGAGAGAGAGAGAGAGAGAGAGAGAGAGAGAGAGAGAGAGAGAGAGAGAGAGAGAGAGAGAGAGGAGAGAGAGAGAGAGAGAGAGAGAGAGAGAGAGAGAGTTTCTAATTCACTATACTTCAAAGGTTGTGATAAGATATCTGAAATAAGCTCCAAGAAAACAATGTTCTTAATTCCCAAGAACAAACCCATTTACTAGTCAATTTTTTCTATCTAACTCTCAAAATATGAATCATATAACATTGGTGTTTAAAAGTGTTTTTCAATCCTTTTATATATCCCAAAAGGTGTTTCAAATTCCAAGAACAATGAATTCTATGAATTTACACTTTTGCCTCTCTTAGTTTCTTTTCCAAGGATTACCACTTTTCTTTATTTCTTTCATACTCGCAAAGTGACACGAAACCATATTTTAACTGTCAAAATCCTAATGGTTTTATTTGTGCCGAAACCACGAGCCAATACTGATATTGTCTCGATAATCAAACTAATGTCCAAATCAACATGAACCGCAAACCTCTGTCACTCAATCGTCTAACAATAAACATGCCACATCCTGACGATTGTCCTCCGTCAGAGGTGATCGCCTCCATAGCTTCATTGTCGATCAGCATTATAATTGTCCGTTGACTTTGTTATTGTCACCTTGACTAGAATCGCCGCCTTTGACTTTCGATAATATTAAAACATGTTTTTTCTCTCTATATTAGTTAAGGTTTTAAGACATACATCCACACTTTTAACTAAATAGGCAAAATTGAATAAGCTTCACAATTAATTTATCATATCATGTCGCATCAAATATTAAATTTAAATTATATATATTGTAATTTTTCTATTATTTCTATAACAAATGAACTATTTTGTCTCATCAAATATGATGTGGTTGATAACTTATTAAATCACTCTCATTCATGTACTTTAACACATCAATTCAATACAATATATATATATATATATATATATATATATCACTAGTTACATGAGTTACAAGTTAACTAGATATATTGGTTTTAATCTAACATATATGTATTTAAGAGCTTTACATGATACAGTGGGAGTATTAACTTTTAAATAATGAGATTACTATCATTGTAAATAACAAAAAATCCATTATAAAATAATTATATCATAGGCAAATATCATTTTTTGTTCTTTAACTTTACCCTCGAGGTTCATTTTGCTCCCTTAACTTTAAAAAAAGTGTCATTTTGGTCTCTTAACTCTTCAAAACGTTCTATATTAATCCTTTTGTCTTATTAGCGACGAATTTAGCGACTGATTTTGAATTTTTCCGTCGCTAATAAGACGAAAAGGACTAATATGGAACGTTTTAAAGAGTTAAGGGACCAATATGACATTTTTTAAAGTTAAAGAAGCAAAGTGAACCCCGAGGTAAAGTTAAAGGACTAAAAAGAGTATTTTGCCTATATCCTATGTTAAGATAATAAGATATAATAATCTTTAAAGCATACAATCACACTAGAGCCGTCAAATGGGTTAGCCCATATGGATCAACGTGTCAAAATTAAAAAAAATCATAAGGTTCATGTTTTAAAATTAGAGCCCATGTTTTTTAAGACTTTTTTTTAACCCGATCGTAAAAAACTTACTATCCATTAGGGAAAGCCATTAGGGATAGCATAGTGCCGCAGGTAACATGTTAGGTCCGCTTAACTATAAATTAAAAAAAGAATTAGTATTTAGTTTGTCTCACTCCAAAATAACACATTGATTTTTCTCACCTGACTATGTTTTATCTTTATTCTATTCAATCTTTTTCTTTTAAATTTTATACATTAATATATTCAAATTAATATTTTTTGTGTGTTTTGCTTCACAATTTTATCATATTCTATTAGTTTATCTTATGTTAAATACTTGAGTATTATTTTTACAATTTAGACATGTATTAATATATTATAGTATTTATAAAAATAATATAGTATTTAAAAATGTATTATATTTAAAATAATATAATTTTTTAATTATATTTATAATAAATATCATGAGTTTTTATTTAAATTTATGTGTAAAACTTATAAAAAATAGTCTGTTTAGGATCAGGTAGTCTAAAGCCCATAAAGGATCAGATTCAGGTAGTAATTTTTGAGATCATCTTACAATAGTTTTTTTTTTGCCTGGCCCTATAAACCCCGAGGTCCATCAAGGCCGACCGATTTAGAGTTAAATAACCCATTTTGACAGCTCTAATTCACACATTAACTAGAGAGACATAATAATATAAATTTATAAATGAATTTGTCATATCACATTGTCTCATCTGACATTAAATTAAAACATTAAAATAATATATAATATGATTTTTCTATTATGTCTCTTACTTTAGTTTACATAACAAACATATCGGTGATAATAATTTGTTGAAAGAAGTCTACGACAAAGACAGTCAGGGCTGTAGTTCAAAAGTTCAAAACAAAAAGGTGAGTTTTAGAGGTAGTAGGAGGGATCTGTGACACTAATGTGGCACCAAAAATATAAGAAGCATTAAATGTTTGCGTGATGAGAAGGGAAAGGATGAGACAGGTAGAGATGGATAGGTCTGATAGGATAGAGGTTACTAGGAATTTTGGTTTGGATTTACGATACAAGGATAACCGTGGTTCTAGTGACTCTTTGGATTCTAACAAGGAAGTGGGCCTCAAGTTGAACAGTTTGGACCCTTTATCTGGATCGGGAGTTAGGCCTAATCCTCCTCAGGTGGCTCCTAATTTTATCAATTGGCCCATATCCGTTTCTCGTTCCAGGAAGAAGAAATCATTGAATGAGATTTACGAAAACATTCAGATTCCTTTTGCCCCTTCCTACTACTCTACTTTGATTCATTCTTCTATTCAGCTCAAACCTCTCTGCTTAATTGTTGTGCAACCTTAGGAATCCATTTCCAATTTTCCTTCGATAGGTGATAGTGAATCTAGGTTTTCTGGTGGTTCCGTCATTTGTCATGATTCCATTTCTGACAATGATATGAAGCAAGGGAACAAGAGGGTGAAGAAAAAACTAGAAGATGTTCCGGCCAAGATTTGGGCGTTGATGAAAGATATGGGAATTGAGGGTGAGGAGGACGATGAAGTTCTCGAATCTATAATCAGGAGTTTGGAAAAGAATGATAGAGCTAGATACGAGGTTTTGAAGGAGACATCTATCAGAATTCCATGAATATTCTATCTTTCAATATTCGAGGGAGCAACACTTCCTTAAAAAAAAGGAAAGTGAGACAACTGATTATGAAGGAAAAGTTGAATTCTGTTTGTTACACCGAAACGAAATGCCAATTCGTAGATGATTGTTTTTTTTAAAAGCTTATGGGGAGATGATGAGTTCGAATGGTCTGCTACTGGCTCAATTAGCCAATCTGGAGGTATGATTTCTATATGGAATAAAAATTCTTTTTGCCCTATTTTTAGTTTTTATGGGAAATGATTCCTTGGTTTGAATGGATTAGTTAGAGAGAAGTCAGTTTACATTGTAAACATCTAATCTTCATGTTCCTTAAGTGAGAAAAGGAAACTATGAGAGGATCTCATTAGGCAGAAGTCTAGATTTCCGAAGGGAGAATGGAGCTTATGGGGAGATTTTAATGTTGTTAAATCAACCGATGAAAGGAAAGGAAGGGGTAGACATAACTTAATTGAGATGAAGGAGTTTGGTTTATTCATTGAAAAAATGGATCTCTTGGACCTTCCTGTTGTAGGTAACATATTTTCTTGGTTTAACACTAGTGGATCTTGCAAGAGTATATTGGACCGATTTCTTATTTTCGGAAGTTTTAAGTCATGATTGGATGGTGGATAGTCAGAAGGTGGGGAATAGGGACGTATCGAATCACAAGCCGATCTCTCTTATTTTCAATCATAAGGATTGAGGACCTAAACCGTTCAAATATTTCAACGCGTGGTTTAATCACCCTGAATTTCTCAAGTTTGTCAAAGATTCTTAGGAGTCTTTTGATGTAACTAGTGATGTGTGTAGTATTCTGGTCCAAAATCTTAAGTCTCTTAAAGTTAGGTTAAAATGGTGGAAGACCCATGTATTTGGGATTTTAGACCTTAAAGTAGAGAAGAATATTGATAATCTCAACCATATTGAAGACTTGATGGCTGTTTCAGAATCTGAATTGTCGGATAACGTATTGAAAGACAGAAGTGACGCTCAGGAAGGTATTTGGAATAATTTGCTTCTTAAAGAAAGCATGCTTAACCAAAAATCTAGACTAAAGTGATCTTTGGAAGGTGATAATAATTCTAAGTATTTCCATTCCTTTTTTAATTCAAGAAGGAGATTAAATTCTATTTCAGCTTTGAATGTGGGTTCTAATGTGGAAGATAAGGTTGAAAGTGTCAAACATGTTGT